>OU696494.1:4570929-5794679 GCA_916048165.1 Spilarctia lutea
AAATAGTGGAGTGACTAACGTTTTGCTGTTGAGTCCGATTGACGCTGACGATATTTTTCGTGGAAGTCCGATTGGAAATTTTAAATATTTTGCTGTGACTAAGAAGGATGATTACCATTGCCAGCGTGTTATTGTAGTGTTTTGTACATTTTATTTATGAATTATATTTATATTATCCTATAGAAAACTTGAACTTTCAGAAAGCACGAAATATTTTTATAGCATCTGCATGGATTTGAATATTTTTATATTATAGAAATAACACTAAAAAAAAGTTCGTTTTAAATCTGATCCCTTGATTAAAAGCCTCTACATTAATAATGTAAACAATAAAGATAATAAAAAAAAAATCTGATCCACCGTGTTAATCCATACAGGTCTTACCGAGGAGTTTTACGGACTTGCCAACAAAGAGGTCTAAATATTTTATAAATTTAACATTAAAACAAAGTACCCGCTAAAAGTTAAATTTAATATTTATAATTTGGAGGAATTTTGCCCACTTTGGTTCTTTTTTTATCAATTAAATTAAAGACGTCATCTCAACGCGACTTTAGAGAAAAAACGACGAGAAACACTTTCATCTTGGCTAAGAGGACTAATTCCTTTTTAACCGACTTCAAAAAAGGAGGAGGTTCTCAATTGGATAGTTTTTTTATGTTTGTTACCTCGTAACTTTCGATTGGGTGAACCGATTTGATCATTCTTTTTTTATTTGAAAGCTGGTGCTTCCCGTGTGGTGCCATTTCAATTTAAACCAGTTCTTAAACTCGGTTTTTTGTCGCTGTAATAAATTTGTGATTATTTTATTTAAATATAGCGAGTACTTTGAAAAATAAAAATAACGATATTAGATTTAGAAAATGTATTTTGCGGTATACACCTACTTAAAGAGTAGTTAGCGGCCGGTCACACATTGCATTGTATTTAATTTCGTATTCGTGTTTTCTAGGCACTCGATGAAGAATTCACTGTCCAATTAGAAGAACAAGAGAGGCAGGCAGCAAATGCCAGACTACCCCCACCTTCCTCAACGATGCCTCAACATAGTTCGAATCTCCACTCGTCAAGAACGAGTTTAGCATCCAGCCACTACGATTAGTTCTAAGTTCTTCTTTAAAGAAGATAGAAATCGTAGACAGAATAATATTTTAAACTTCCAAGCTAAAATCTAAGACTACATCTAATTTAAGAAGGAAGATTTTGTTACGTACGTTCGGAGGTTATGTCATGAGATGGCGCTGTGCTTAATTGAGTAACGACGGTAGTATGTAGAACTTTGGACGTTTACGAGTTGTATGTGTGAAGGGCTTCAATCTTTTAACCGATATTTCAGTTAAATTGCATCGGCTACGGTTATGAATACTCTAGAAATATTTCAACACTAACTACAAAACTAGGGTGTCCATTGTAGAATATTAGATTTATGACTGGCTTGAAGCGGTGCCAAAAAGTTTTGTTCAGTAAAAAAAATAGTCGAATTGTTAAATTTCTAATTGCCTGTTTTGAGATAAAATATTTTTTTGTCATGCAGACCTTGTGATAGACTTATTTTGTAAGGGGCTGTTATTATACTGGCGTTTAATATACTCTGTGCAGTTAAGTCGCCGTCTCCACTTACTTGACCACATGGAATATTTTCGACCTTTGTCAAATTATTTGCATCATTGACATTATCGCTGCAATCTTGCAAATTGCGACCATGGTATGCCTTTTGAAATGTATTGGGTCAGATTAAACTGTATTAAACATAATTTCATTATAAACATGAAGGAATTGAAATTGAAAGGTGCTTGATAAAAGTTGATAAACTTAGAAGTAGTTATGTGGTAAAATTTTTGGACCAGAAAATATTTATTTGCTATGAATCTGTCTAGGAACACTAAGATTGTGTTTTAGGTACTAACTGTGGTAAGGGTAAAAGGCAACAATTTATTGTTCAGCGATTCTCAACATGAGGGGTCTTTTCTTTTGGTAGTGCCGTTATGGTCAGCAGGAGTAAAACTTTTGGTTAAACATAAATTTATGAACATAATGAATTAAAGTTGCATTTCTATAAATCAGGTATCTGATAGAAATGAGAAAAATATAATGAAATTATTTTTGAATTCTTTTTTTCTGCAGTAATATCTGGAGACTAAGAGCATGTATCACGTAACAATGTCATTATATACTTAGGAAGATGTACTTATATTTGGAGTATTATATAGAAAACCCACCGCCCTTCTGGCAACTAGTGACTCTTGTTTTGCAGGTGTCATGAGCGATGGTACTCGCTTTCTATCAGGTGACGCCATCAGCACGTCTGCCCTTTATGTAAAACGGCCACATTGCTATTGGTATCCTTCTCAACGCCAGCGTAAACGCCAGTGACTTGCTGAGGGAAAGTATTGAAACCGAGAAGAATGTAATCAGAAAGAAGTAGACAATTACATACCTATAGTTAGAAAAAGAGTATTATAAATCCAATTATCAATAAAGTAATAAAAAAGAAGCAACGGTAAAGAAGAGAAGGCAGTATTATATTGTGTCATTTGTAAATTTGCCGAGATTAATTCATTCTTTGAGTATTCAGAATATAATAGGGGTCGTTATAGAATGCGCTGTTACGGTCATTAAAAAGTGAAGTTGATTTTGTAATCGGAATGTTTTATATGGGGGGTGCTATCGCCAACTGGTTCTCAAATGTATCAGATGTACGTATGTCACATCATTGTTTTTCACTGTTAGTCTCTGGAGAGGCTCTGTAACGTTCATTTGTGATGAAAGTATATCATGAAGTAAAGCTTCTTCGATTGAGAATACGATTAGGGCCTTGGGGGGCTTAGCTTCGCGTTCTAAGTCAAATTAACCTCGAAATTATTAAAAATTACGTTAAAAAAAATTAGGTTAGATGTACTAGGGTTGTGTGAAACTAATTTGTTCGGCCTAAAGTGTTCCTACGGACATAGATTTGACATTTGTAATGTATTTTTGATGCGAGACTGACGTTTACTTTGAAAGGGGGAACGGCATAATGAATGAGGGTAAAATTTGTGGATATAAATTATGAAAGAATATTAATATTCATATGTTCTTGTCTTTATGGGACTGACTTCAATGGTACGACAATGAACTCCAGAAGAGTGGTAACGAGTTTCCAAAGTACTATTCTTCTTCTTAGTAAGGAAATGTGTATTGTGTTTGCTCTTCTGAAGTTTGTTTCTATAAAATAAACATTGAATTTGTCAGCAATTTGCTCACACAGCTTAACGCTTTTAATGTATTCCATAATTTTAGGTTTTAGGCTTGTCACTCCCCCACCCCAATTAAAAGGGGATAAATGTAACAACGGCAGAAATTGATTTTCTAATAGATTTAGAGTAAGGTATTTTAAACGTATATTTTATATTCCCTTTTCTTTTCAATATATATTTTGTATTTAAAAAGTTTTATTGTTAGCAAATTAATTTCTGCTGTATTAGTCAGTAGTCAGTTTATGTAAATTTTGTACATAATTTAAGGTGCGCTTGATATTGTGAAAGTTATCCAGCGAGAGATGGTCCAACATGCGCCTGAAAAATAATATTAGAAGAAAACCCTTTACAGGTTTTTATTACCTAATACAAAACCTACTTAATTTGTAAATTTTTTTCGTTAACTTGTTTTCAACACGTTTGTTTATATTTCATTTTTATCGTGAGGAAATTCCCTCGGCCCTCACCCACTAGGGTTTGCGGCGGAGTAGTGTGTCTGAATCGGAAACACAAAAAAACTATACGGTGCGCCACTCTGCGCCTGAGATGGAAGGGATCCGGTCACTATAGTTATTAAGACCTCTGGACCCGTTCACCATCCACCTGCGCATTTGCTTGTTTCCTGTGTTGTAGATAAATTAGCCTATAAATATACAACAATATCATTTTATAAAGTAAAAAAAATCGACGACCTCTTAGTACTATTACTATTTGTTACTTATTAGTGGTCACTTGATATTGACCCCATGTTGACCCCTTACGGCTACAACTTACACCCCTTTAAACTAATATTAGTTACAAATCAGCTCTCGTTGGAAAAGTTATAGTCAACATAGAATTTGACTGATGTGTAGATAGCGCGTCGAAGAAATTTATATTTTTTCATGTACAGTAAAGTTAAGAATGTGCCTACTAATTCATAGATTAGAGAAAAATAAAATCTACCTATACAAATCCGGGTTCCGCTACTAAATGTGTAAAGTATTTCTTTAAAACAGATTACAAATTAAGAATAATTTTATTACACCTTTTGGTGTGTAATCACTATAGATGTATGTGTTATAAATTATCTATGCCTAGAGTGTATGTGTTGTCAGCTTAAAATTAAAAAAAGAATAATTCACGTTGACTTCTTAATAAAACAACACTCACTAATATTTCTTCTTAAGTACATAAAACTTTATCTTCGGCTATACGTAGGTAGCCTTATTTTTAGTATCTTGTCGAAATTAAATACTAACCATTTAGCTAGTCCTATTATGCACATTGTATTAGAAAAATATTGTTTTTGGAGAGAAATCGGCGTTGTCATGAATAAGAAAATATGATAGAATTCTTTGTATTAAGGCTAATGGGGTCAATGCTAGGCTTAAATGCGACTAGAATTATACGGTACACGCGCCATTTTCACCTTTAATTGCTTTGCTTAACGTTTCTTTTTGCCTCCTTTCAAAGAGGTAAAGAGGAAAATAAAACCTCAATATGCCTTAAATTAAAGATATATTAATAATATTTAAAAAAATAACAAAACAACCGACTTCAAGAACTGGACCAAATTGAAATGGGACTACACGGGAAGAACCGGATTTTAAATAAAAAAAAAAACTTCAAAATCGGTTTACCCAGTCGAAACTACTGAGATAACAAACAAAAAAAAATACAATCGAATGGAGAACATTTTAGAAGTCTGTTAAAAATGGCCGCCATTGCTTATAAAATTACGCGCCAAAATCTTACAGTACCACTGTTATACGGCAAAGTTAAATTGTAGATATCAATCGGTTGTTAGTATTCGATCACAGACCATAAAGGCCTTTATTCGATAAACATTGAAAATATCCGGAACCCCTACGCTATTTCTTCGTATTCTATCTGCCATAACAATTAATGATTTCTATTGTTTCTGTAAAAACCAAAGAAAACTTCCATTCTGTTTTAAAAGCGTGCTCAAATTGTGCAGGTGATCTTGAAAAAACCACTAAGCGTCTATTTACTAAGTAAGAATTCAAAATTATTTGCGTAAAACATAAATAGAATTACCCAAATAACAATAAATGTTATGGTACTATGGATTTATTTAAATAAAATAAATTAAAATAATAATTTAAAATTATTTAAAAATTAACTAAAACCCTAATTCATTTAGAAACATGAGTTTAAAATAATGTAATGACAGTCTAGCATAAGTGTCCCAAACATAAAGGTAATAAAAAAATACCTGTTGTTTTTGATCACGCTTTTGAGCACTAGTCCTTCCGGTTTATCATAAAAGACCTAGGATTATCATGGTATTATTAAGTGTAAACAACGATTATAACAGTTTCAATAAATTATATATTATTTTTTTAAAATTTGAATTTTTAAACCAAGTTGGTTAATGCGTGATTCGGCAGCCATTTTGTTTTGGAAATTCTTAAGTGTTTCAACGTATAAAGTTGTATAAAACTTTGTAAAATGTTATGCATTAATTTTAGGTATTTCCAATTCATTTTTAAGTCCACATCTTTTTATTGTTTGCCTTTATGTAAATAAAAAATGGCTACCGTCTCCCACAGATAATCACAATATTGAATAGTAAACTATTATACTTTTGTTTTTAAAATAAATTTAATCTATGATAAAGAGAAATTAGTATTGTCAGTAATTTCTGACGAAACTACTTACATTTTAGTACTTATTTAAAACAATGTTTTTGTTGAAGATATATTTTCTCGTTTTACTTATTTATGTTCTCGCAGACTGGCATGCTTAAATTTTATACGTCTTCTAGTAACATACCTTAGATAAAATGTAAAAAATATAATTTTACAAGAAAGTGAGTGCTGCTAGGGCATAAAAAAATTTTTTTCATAATAAGTTTCATATGAAAGTTATTAATTTGTAAATATTGAACATAATTAACTACTTAAAGCATTTTTTTATCTGTAAACATTACTTTGCGAGATTACCACAGTATTGTGTATTATTTTATTATTATTATTTTTAGATAACAAAATAGCCATAACCGTCTTTTTAATGTTAATTTTTTTGTCAATTAAAAGTGACTAAATTATTGTTACATTTTTTTGAAATATAAAGGAAATACACTTTGTATATATGTTTGTTTTATTAATTGGAGTCCAGTTGTGTAGGAATTATCGTGGGCATGTTGTTAAACTGTCAAGAAACTGTCAAGCTACACGAAAAATATGTTTCAACAACTAGGGCGAAGATCTGCCGTCTTTCAAATTTAGACGCAATTGAATTTGATTTCACAGAGGATTTTGCTCCATTTTCGATCAAGAGGGGCGCAGAACATGTTGCTCCTTTGTCCAAGCCTGTTCATGTATACAGTAGTCACCGTTACCCCGAGTCTGCTAATGGAGACCAGAGACAATTCATTACTCTCCTCCACCTTTTACCACTTCTTATGGACAGCAAAATAATAGTTTTGGAAATTGCCAAAATACTGAAGTCCAGTGCAGATTATGAATGAACAACGTTTATCAAAATAAATAATAAAAAGAACAGGACTAAAACGAGTTTTATTCAAAAAGTTTACTAAAGTTCTGTCCATTTGTCCGGATATTTCGAACAGCTGCTTTTTGGCAGTAAGGCCATAAGATGGCCTCGATCCAGGAAAAGTAAGGCTTGATCCGTGTGTAGACTCCAGACCTTCCCTTTACACCGCTCAGTCGCCCATTGGAAGTAACTCCCAGAATGGTGTAGCCACAAACTCCGTGGTTGCTTGATTGAAGAGGCCCAACGCTGTCATCCTTATGAAATAAAATTTTATTATTCCAATTTTTTTTTCATTAATTTGTGGCGACTTTCACATATAACACAACAATAACCTACTACAGCGCCATCTACCGAAGATACACTGAACTACGAAGTAACGCACTACACGGAGTAACTACAAATCCTGAATCGCGCAATAAATAGTTCTCGCGCCGATTATCATATGTACGAGTATATACGACATCCCAACATCAACTGTTGGGCAGTGGCCCGTCAGGCATGATCACCTCGCCTGGTCGGAGGATCCTACCTTTGTGTTGGGTGGAATATGATACCCGTTCCTCCACAAATTAATTTCATTGTTTTCAGCTATGCTCTTATTTTAATAACATTTTCTTCTACATAATCACATTATATAGGTACTGACACACCATACTAAACTTTTTGACGTTGAAGTTTTAAGTTTTTAAACCATGCTCTAATTTATTAAAAAAATAAAAATAAAATTGAGGTTACTGATTGTAAATACAAAGGAACAGCTAGTCACTACGGTAATACATTGTAGAATCAAATCTCGTGTACCTACCTATTGCACAATTTAAATTATGTTTACATCTCACGGGTTTCGCCTTATGTCATTATCAAAGGTTAATGGTGATATAAAAGGGCATATTAAAATAACAAATAATATAGGTAATTGCATAAACAATTGATTAGCTGTATTTAAAGATTGGAAATGAAATTATTAATTAATATGCTTTCAGTAGTTCAAGATGTATATTATTATCACAAATGTTAACCAAATAAATCCGACATGAAATTGAAATGGGACCACACGGGTAACACCAGCTTACAAATAACAAAAGAATCATCAAACTAGGTTCAGTCAGTCGAAACTTATGGGGTAACAAACAAAAAAAAACAATCGAATTGAAAATCTCCTTTTTTTAAATCGGTTTAAATTGCAGTTCTCACCTGATATGTAGGTATTAGTTTGTGTTTAGTTTGTTTATAGTCACTGTAGCCCATCTGCGTTATGTGGTTTATTCCGTCCAGCAGTTTTTTAATATAGTGTAGGTGGCGACAGAGCACACGTAAGACAGCCTGATGGTAAGCGATCACCGCCGCCCATGGACACATCGGGGCGCCACAGGTGCGTTGCCGGCCTTTCGAGGATAGGGAGAGGAATGGGGGAGGGGTTGGCATATGGGCCTCTGGTATCCTCATTCGCTTGGTAAAACACAGCGCGAGCGATATTTCACACCGGTTTTCGGTAAGGCCGTGGTATCACTCCGGTTGAGCCGGCCCATGCATGCCGAAGCTTGGTTCTTCCACGGGAGAGAACTTATGAGATTTAGTGAAAAGGGGTGTTCAGAGGCGTACCCCGTGGATAAAGAAATACTAGTACAAACTTAACTATTTATTGTACTCAACAAAGTCAAACAAAATGATAAAAAAGAAATCTCATCGAGGGATAAAAACATTGTACACAATATCTTTTGGGCACTGCTTTTTTCTCCGGACACGTTTCGACAGTATGTCATGTCCAGGGTATAGCCCTGACACTTTTGTTGTGATAGAGAGCCTGAAAGTGAAAAGAAATAATTATCATCAAGGTTTTGATGCAGTAGGCGGTTCAATTTGACAGGTCCTGAAGAGGATTCTGTCTTCGGAGGCCTAATCATTGGTGTCTTGGTCCCTGCAACCGAAGTCGGTGGTTAACCATTTTCTTTATCCATACTTAGACTATAAATTACTCTGTCTGTCTGTTATGCTGGGGCCACACTAATGAGAAATGCCATTAATTATCGCGATAATGGACGTTCACCATAGGTGTAGCCACAACTTAACTGGATAATTTGACAATGGCATTAACAATGCCATTTGGAGTTAGGCGATAGCTCAAGTGGCGGTACATCAAAGAGATTAACGCCAGAATTGATGCGATGAAGCGGCCACATTACGTATTGTCAGTGTGCATCGAGAGCGCAACGGGAGCGGACGTATTTGTTTTTTTACGACGGATTTGCCTTAAAATCGCACGATTTTGACTGGAAATACGTACTATGGCGTCCTAGTCGAGTAATCATCCACCTTCTTCTTTTTCTTTGTTTCAGTTTTCTTTTTATTCGGTAATGATTCAATAAAGTCAAATAATATAAATTTACACTCATGAGATATAGAGCTCTGTCGACGTCCATCTTGCTTGAATTAAAGTAAATTCAATGCCGTTTTTATCGCCAATAATGAGCATTCATGTTGACCGTTGAAGTGTAGCCACCCTTTTTAATGCGGTAAAAATTATCGCAATAATTATCGAGATAATGGGCATTGACGTTAAACCTTAGTGTGGCCCCAGCATTACGGTTTATGGGCTAAGGGAGCGTTCAAGTATTACGTAACGCAACTTTTGAAGATTTTTGAACTCCCCTCCCTCCCTGTAATGCATCGTAACGTTTCTCTGTTCGACCCCCCCTATCTAAACGCCACGTAACACTCAAGTGTCATGTTTATCTATTATATAAAATTCTCGTGTCGTCTTGGTGCGTAATCGAACTCCTCCGAAACGGCTCGACCGATTTTGATGAAATTTTTTGTGATTATCCGGTATCTATGAGAATCGGTTCTTATCTATTTTTCATCCCCCTAAATGTTAGGGGTAGTCCATCCCTAAATTTTTTTTTTTTTTTTTGACAAAATTTTTAATTTCTATTTTTTTATGATGCAGCATTAGAAAATACATACAACCCTAGATTTTCAACCCTCTACGATCAACCCCTATTTTTTTATATTCCCTTTTATGGCAAAGCAACGTTTGCCGGGCCCGACAGCTAGTATTTTATAAATTTTTGGCTTTACACACAATTGTTTTTCTCCTTAGTTTTTGCTAATAAACTCTTAAATAACCGCCCCTGTAAGGCATCGTAACGTTTTACGAGATCCTAACTCACGTCCTAAGTTACGTAATACTTGAACGTTCCCTAAGCCGCTGCAGCAATTTCAATAAAATTTGGCATGAATATACTTTGATTCTTGAGGAAGGACATAGGCTACACTTTACCGCGTTACCTGACATACACGCGGGTTTTGAAATATGTATTTAAAATATAATTAATATCTATACTAATATATAAAGCTGAAGAGTTTGCTTGTTTGTTTGAACGCGCTAATCTCAGGAACCGCTGGTCCAATTTGAAAAATTCTTGCAGTGTTAGATAGTCCATTTATCGAGGAAGGCTATAGGCAATATATCATCACGCTAACACTAAAAAGAGCGGAGCACCAATGAAGAATGTTTCATGACGGGGGAAAATTATTACACTACGGGCAATAGTAGACGTAACCGAGGTTGCGAGGGTCAGCTAGTTTATTATAAATATTACTATACATATTATTATTATACACGGAAAACACCCAAACCCCGAAACAACTATTTTCAGAGTATACATATATTCGGTCCGAATCCGGGAATCGAACCCGAAACTTCAAAAGCACAGCAATGTTTGCTTGGTTTAGGGGAGAAAATACGGTAGGACCAGCTAAACAGCTGTGAAAATCAAAATTGTAAATAATAATTGCCTCTGTGGCGCAGTGGTAGCTTATGCGACTGCTGTTCTTGAGGTCTCGGGTTCGATTTCCGGGTCGGACTAAATGTTTGTGTGATTTAAAAATATTTGTTTCGGAGTTTGGGTGTTTTCTATGTATAATATGTATGTATTTACAAAAAAAAGTTATATGTATAAGTATTTATATCAGTTGTCTAGAACCCATAACACAAGCTCTGCTTAGCTTGGGACTAGATGGAGACACACAACAGTGTGTACGATGTCCAAAATATTTATGAATATTATTTTTAATAATACAGTTCATTAGGAATCGTCGGTAAAGGAGAGAGAGAAAAAGAGAGAATATAGAACTAACCTGCTCAATTTAGACTCAATGTCGGTCCCAGGGGAATCTGTTCCGCATTTAATCTTCGTTGGTGTACTGGAAATTGAGGTGACGAGCGAAGAATTGTCTGTCCGATGTGACCGCGATACAGATGAGTTTTGAATCGGCTTCAGTTTCCCATAAATATCTGTAAAAGTAATAATAATGTAATTAGTTGTGGTGATGAATTAAGAATTTGGAGTTTCACCCCCAATATTTGTGAATTTCTTCTGATCTTCCCAGTCTTTATTATTTCCAAGCGTATTTAGGCTCGGCTATTAGTTATTTTATTTATTCAAAGAATATAAGGTACAAGAAATTTAATTCAAGATGCCACATAAACTCATTTCAATTAACTTGTGGAGATCCTTGTTGAGGCCGAGGTTACTGGCTGGCTGAGACTTGGTTGACAATCATCGCTGTGGGAGTGAACAAGCTTCCTTGAAGGCAGCCTATAAGATACACAGTGGCCACTTAACTGGTGGTTTCTTAACTGATAATTTAAAAAGAATAGGGTGGTAAAATCAAAACAACTAGTTAAGCGGTACGCAAAGTGCCAAGCCTTTCCTTCACTTGACTTTTATCTCTGGTATCCACACTCATTTAGTGAAAAATAATAAAAAAAACAACAAGAAAACGATAGTGGTTATCTCTGACTGTATTTCCGTGCATCCGTGTCAAACGGTTTTACCTGAATATACTCGTATAATGTAATACCGAATAAAGAGATGGAAATCACAAAAAATATGAGTGATTTTCTCCAGTATCGGGGCCACGCGCCCCCCCACTTGCCTTCCGTATCTATACAAATAAATAAAATTGGAGTGTCTGTTTGTAATATTAAAATAACCGCTTTCTACTACATGCATATAATAATAATAATAATAATAAATTGGGATCGATCTATTATTACAGACAGGACTATTGTAGCCAATAAGCCTGATATTGTGGTGATAGATCGATTAGAGCGCCGCGCAATGATTGTCGATATCGCCGTTCCTCATGACGAGAATCTCGTGAAAGTCGAAAAAGAAAAACAAATAAAATATTTGGATTTATCTCACGAGATTGTCGATATGTGGAATGTGGATTCGGTGATCATTGTTCCGATAGTCGTATCAGCTCACGGATTGATAGCCAAGAGCCTCGACCAACACCTTAAGAGGCTCACGTTAGGGGGCTGGATCAAGGGTCTGATACAGAAGGCAGTCCTTCTTGACACGGCACGCATAGTGAGGAGGTTCCTGTCTTTGGAGCCCTAACCACCGGTTTCTTGGTCCCTGTACCCGAAGTCGGTGGTCTACTATTTTTTATATTTATAAATGTATTTGTTTTATATGTATATTTAAAAATGTAATCAATATGTATATACAAAAGGAATAAAGAGAATAATAATAATAAAGACCGCCTATTGTACATTACATTACCTACATTCATATTGCGGTATCACAATATGAATGTATATACGGTACACATACCAAAATATATATTTTTAAAATTTTTGTCTGTCTGTCTGTTTGTTCCGGCTAATCTCTGGAACGGTAATCACTGGTAGGTAGCTGATGGTACAAGAAGTAATTTAGGCTTTAGACTAGCTTCGCCCCGCGGCGTTACCCATGATACGACAATAACCGCGGGGTTCAGCTAGTGATAAATATAATTTGAATTTTTAAAAAAATTATACCGTAAAAATATCGGTTATCCAGGTACTGCATGTATTACACACTGCGTCGTTGGTCTAGCGGTTGACGTATGCGACTGCCAATCTAAAGGTCTGGGTTTCGAGTTCCGGGTTGGGCCAAAAGTTTTATTTATTTATTTATAAACTTTATTGCACACCACTACAGTAAACATTTGAACATAGATACATACATATACGGACACCAACATCAGGTATCACAATAGGCGGTCTTATCGCTCACGGCGATCTCTTCCAGACAACCTTTAATTAGTTTTATTGAGTATTTCTGGCTAAAGAAATATTTAATAACAGCTCGAAGTTTTAAAGTTGTGGTCTAAACTCCCCATGCCTTGGAGAACACGTAAGCTGTCGGTCCTGCGCCTGATCTGTCCCCGATCTTGTCGGTTAACCGTCCCATCGGATTATGAGAGAGGGGGAACAGAAGGTGCACCGGTGTTTGCGCACATACTTGTACACTATAATATCGCTTGCGTTGGTTGGTGTCCGTTGAGACTGGCTGCCGTGGGCCGTGGCCGTAATCGGCTAGGAGGAGAAAATCATATTACACATAACCTTATTCTTGAATTAAATCACTATCTACACAAAACTGCATTTAAATCCGTTGTGAAGTTTAAAAGATCTAAGCGAACAGACAGCGGCACCGACTTCATTTTTTACCGTCTAAAAATAATTAATGCATGTACTTAGAAATGTTTATCATCTCAGGCTCTGCCTACGATCAGGCAGCCGTACATAAAATATGTAAATATATATTATAATTTACCTATGTGCTGAATAACATTCAAAAGCCTACATCTTTTGTATTTGTCTTCTGTAGTTCGGCAAGCCTGTTGGATCATGGGTCTATCTTCTTTTTCATACGCCATTGTACTTTGAAAACAGTGTGTCGTTTTATATTTCGAGGCCTTTAAACTATTAAAGAAACTGACTAAAAATTTTCCATTGTCAAGTACTTATATATAAAATGGCGGTTTGGTTTTTATTTTTCCGCGGACTAGTAGCAAGGCAAAGGACGCAAGTTATCTTTCGGCCTTACTTTTAAAATTTAAATACGGTCAGAGATAACACTACCGTTTTCTTGTTGTTTTTGAAGTGAAAACTTCTTTAGCGGCGCTGTGTACTTTTTTGGAATGGGTAAAAATGTATAAACTCGCGTCAGGTCACGTGACAGGACAGGCGGCGCAGAGCGCTTGCGCGAATGTTCTTGTGTTTATCTATACTAATATTATAAAGAAGTAAAGTTTGTGTGTTTGTTAAATTGTAGGGGGTAATCTCGGGATCTACTAAACCGATTTTAAAAATTCTTTCACCCATAGAAAGGCACATTATTGCTGAGTGTCATAGGCTATATTTTATTTTGGAAAAAAATAGGGTTCCGTAAGACATTTGGGTTTTTCGGACACAAGGTGTAAAAATCAACCAGAAAAGTTACTTATTTTGCGAAAATTTTCATGCTACGGGCTATATAATAATTTATAAAGATACTAGCTTCGCCTCGCGACGTTGCTTGTGATTATTGTCGTACCGCGGGTAGCACCGCGGGGTTCAGCTAGTGTAATATAAATTGTCATGTTTGTGTACGATAGCGCAATAAATGAATATTGTATTCCATCACATAAATAATAGTACTTTTATACTGATAATGAAAGCAATTCGTACAAAATTATTCTCTAACCATTCCAAAATATCAAAAATGCACAACGTTAATATTCAAGTTTTCACTTCTGCCGGCACTCCCGGAGTCCAACCCGTCGATTTTTTTTTAATTATTATTCACTAAATGAGGGAGAATACCAGAGATAAAAGTCAAGTGAAGGAAAGGCTTGGCACTTTGCGTACCGCTTAACTAGTTGTTTTGATTTTACCACCCTATTCTTTTTAAATTATCAGTTAAGAAACCACCAGTTAAGTGGCCACTGTATATCTTATAGGCTGCCTTCAAGGAAGCAGATCCGCAGCACCATCTTGTTCACTCCCACAGCGATGATTGTCAACCAAGTCTCAGCCAGCCAGTAACCTCGGCCTCAACAGGGATTTCCACAAGTTAATTGTGATTGTTTGATAAACTCGTGCCGTTGTTGTTCACTACAATTTTCCGAAATCTGGTTAATTATACAGTAGTATTTATTGTAAGCAACTGCAAACCATGATGGAAGAACTAGCTGCTTAACACCAGAGGCTGGTCAATCGCTTCAGACCACTGCTGCTTCAGGACAACGCTAGACCACACATTGCACAACAGACGGCTGCTAAACTAGAGTAGAGAAGCTGCAATTGTAATGTATGTGACCTCCACCGTACACTGCGGAACTTGCTCCAAAATATGACCTTCTTTTTTCGAAATTTGAATAACTTCTTACAAGGAAAAAATATCTCCGACATGGCAGTCCAAACCGCCTTCAGGGAGTTTCTTGATTCTCACCCCCATGGATTTTTTAGTAAAGTGATCAATTAACTACTTATGAGATGGCAAAAGTGCATAGATAACAATGGTACATACCTTTTCTATACTAATATAATAAAGCTGTAGAGTTTGTTTGTTTGTTTGAACGCGCTAATCTCAGGAACTGCTGGTCCGATTTGAAAATTTTTTTCGGTATTGGATAGTCCATTTATCGAGGAAGGCTATAGGGTATATATCATCACGCTACTACTAATAGAAGCGGAGCAACAATGAAGAATGTTTCAAAAACGGGGAAAATTTTCACGCTACGGGCAATATAAGACGCAATTAAATATATTTTACAAAAAAATCGACTTTATATTTATTTATTTTTTTATTTAAACTTATTGCATATGTTGCACAAAGGCGGACTTAATGCCTTGAGGCATTCTCTCATAGTCAACCTTCAGGTGATGTAGAAATAAGAACTGGTAGGTGCAAAGAAATTGAATTTAGGAAAAAGAGATAAACCTACATTAAATATAAATGATATACATAAATTTTACCGCTACATACACTACACAAATAACCACACAATACAAATATTACTTACATACTTTTAATACTATACATAGGTACCTATATGATACACTGTCAGGTGTTAAGAATGTGTGCTGCCAATTCATTCCAGAGAAGCTCACGTACTTTCGACTTGAACGTAAGACGGTTTGTAGACATCCTGACTTCGGTGGGGAGCGCATTCCAGAGAAGAACAGACTGCACATAGAAGGAAGAATGGATAAAATCAGACTATATTCCTCCCATACAAAACTCCAAATTCATATCTAAGCACCTAATATTATAAAAATATTATGCAAAGCAATTTCCTGTATTTTTTTCCTAATTCATTTCTTAGAATGATTCTCATATCCTTTCTTGCTTTTAGATGTTAAACTAGAGATTACTCACAATTATATTTCTTATAGGGCAAACAGGGACATTATTCGCCCACATGGGTATAATTTAGAAATCCCACTTTCATAGTGTTAGTATTCGTATCCGTGTGGTTTTTTTTTTTTTTTTTTTTTTTTTATTGTATAGTAGGCAAACGAGCAGACGTATCACCTGATGGTAAGCGATTACCGCCGCCCATAGACACCCGCAACACCAAAGGTGTCACAAGTGCGTTGCCGACCTTTGGAAAATGGGAAAGGGGATGGGGGAGGGGTTGGGGTATGGGCCTCCGGTATCCTCACTCACTCGGCGAAACACAGCGCAAACGCTATTTCACACCGGTTTTCTGTGAGGCCGTGGTATCACTCCGGTCGAGCCGTACCATTCATGCCGAAGCATAGCTCTCCCACGGTAACCTGTGTACCTGTGTAGTGTCTTCACCATAGATAATACACTAAACTAGACAGTCAAAACTTTAAATTTAGAACTGTGAGACAATAGGACAAATGATGAAATCAATTTATTCCGTGGGAGAGCCACGCTTCGGCATGCATGGGCCGGCTCAACCGGAGTAAAACCACGGCCTCACAGAAATATGGTGTGAAACCCCCATCCCCTTCCTCATCCCCCAAAGGCTGGCAACGCACTTGTAACGCCTCGGGTGTTGCGGGTGTCCATGGGCAGCGGTAATCACTTACCATCAGGCGGTACGTCTGCTCGTTTGCACCTTATTTCATAAAAAAATGAGTAATTTGAAGTTACAAAAAGTTACAGATGCAGAGCTACAGAGGGCGCTGCACTTCATTATGTGTTTAGATTTGTCAATATAATAGTGCCCCGGTATACGGCTCCTTCGTCGGGGCGATCGCGACCCCTTTGGATCCTGACTACGAACCGCCAGCCTCTCATAGGTGCATCGCCGGTCCCCTCTCCGGAGGGACGACCGGCGTTTTCAGCATCAAGGCTGCCTAACCAAGCAAAAGGCAGTCCAGCGCTCCATGAAGTCTACCCCCCCGACAAGGGTGAGATGAAATCAGCAGCGCGCTCTAAATACTACATTCGAAGGTGATTGCCCGTTAACATTGGTTAAATTACACGTCCTTAAATACTGGAGCTGGGAACGAACCAATCCTATATATAGTATTATATATAACCAATCACTAATCAAGATTAAAAATATATGATTAATAGATACAGTTTGAACATGTTCAAGAATAAAAAATATGAGTGTGTGTACTTATGTACACGCGTTAGAAGTTATACTTCTTTGACGTATGGAAAAAAAATAACTAAAATGCAGTAGTGATTAACAATAAATATTAAAATTAATCAAAAAGATTTTATTTAAATAAATAATATTTATTTATTCACACTGTTTAATTGTACTGTTACGAAACACGTGTTCTAAATATAAAAATACTAGAATATACAACTTGAACATAGTTATCAATTTTCACGCCACCTAGAACTAACTTCACGATGTACAATTCAGGTGTCGGTGTGCGCGCGCTAAGTAAAAATTCACTCTCATCATTTTTCTCCATCGCGCCAAAGAAGTATAACTTCAAAAAACTTACTACTAATCAAAATTTTTATTTGTATCAATGAAATTCAAAGGAATCGAATATTTAAGTAGGTAGTTATTAAATTTACAGATGTAGAAATTTGGTAATTGATGTTTAAAAAAGTTAGTTATTTAGATCAATGTTTTAAATTACATCGTACATGATGACTGACATTTTGTAAGACCTAGGTAAATTTAAGATGGTTGCAAACGACATTCTTTCAACAGAAGTGAAGGATGATATTTAATAAATATTTCCTTTAAAGTTGAGTAGCGTTCCAAAAGGTCTATTTCTCAGCAACCTTCAGCAAAAAAAATTAAATGAGTAGATCCTCTATTTTTCTTAAATCAATAGCTTCTAATTTTATTTTTGTTCTTTGTCGACGTGGTTAAAAGTTACTATCCCACTTATTTGCCTTACGCCAACGCTTCATGGGATTGTCATCGCTGTCAGCCATGACAAGGAAATATAAGTAAAACATATGTGACTATTATGTTCACTAAGTTATCTCATCATCTACACTAATATTATAAAGCTGAAGAGTGTGTTTGAACGCGCTAATCTCAGGAACCGCTGGTCCGATTTGGAAATTTATTTCAGTGTTGGATAGTCCATTTATCGAGAAAGGCTATGGGCTATATATCATCATGCTAATACTAATAGGAGCGGAGCACTAATGAAGAATGTTTCAAAAACGGGGGAAAATTTTCACGCTACGGGCAATAGAAGACGCAAACGAGGTTGCGTGGGTCAGCTAGTTACTAATATGCATATCTTTATATCAATTCATCGAAATAATAGATTTCAAGAATTTACACGTCATTTTCCTTGTATAACTGGTTTTTCTTGTACTTAAATCTTGAGGAATATTGCGTTTATAGTTGTAGTATTTACTAGTTATAGAACACGGATTCACTCACATGATTATTTTCGACCTTGAACTTGAACAATGAACTTCCAGACAACCTTCCCTTCCTTATATTATGCCTTTAGGGACAATATTTCCGAAAATCCTTTCTTACAGGGTGTTTAAAACTTAAAAACTAGCAACTCCCAAAATTTCAAGCTCATAGCCATTGGTTTATAGTCAGTCAAACAGTCATGGAAGTTAATCTATACATCTATAGAAATAAATAAACACACAGTGTCTGTATGTTATTTCAAATTTACAACTTTTCACTAAACGTATATGAAGCTTTATAAAGTACTTACGAGTACATAGAAAAACAATCTTTACTTTTCTTTCTGTTTGTAAGTCTGGCTAATCTCTGAAACGGCAAACGAATTTTGACAGGACTTTCACTGACAGATAGTTGATGATATATGGGGTAAGTTGACTTATTTTTTAAACACTGCGAGTTTCGAACGAAGCCAACGTGCCAAGCTAACCAGAGCTTCTGTCATGGGTACTAGACATTTTATTGTAATTATTTTACATACATATTATACATAGAAAACACCCAGACTCCGAAACAAATATTTGCAAATCATATAAGCACCACCGAGGCAGTCAAAGTAGTTTACTCATCTTACCTAACATTAACATACGAACTTTTAAAATTAAGGTTGAGTCTTCATATGGCGAAATGTTTGTGACCATTATTATGATCACAAAATTGATAGGTCACTTAATACATTCACACACAGAGATGGATAAACTGTTTAAATAATTAGATGTTACTCCTAGGTAGACAATCGTATTGTTGGATAGCCACGGCACAGTCTGCCTAGTGTGACTGTCACTGTAAAAATATTGTATGTTGTATGCAAGATGTATAAAAGAGAAAAGAGCGTACTCCTTCTTAAATGGCTGGCAATGCACTTGTAACGCCTCTGGTGTTGCGGGTGTCCATGGGCGGCGGTAATCGCATACAATAAAAAAAAAGGTGTTTTTGAAATAAACTATTATTTTTAACAAGGCCCTTACTGTAGCCCATGGACATCCAATAATAACAATAAAAACCATTGTCATTTGACCATTTGTTATTTATTGTACAAATACAATTGCAAACACTTTCATTCATTTCCATTTTTATTTATTACCACAGTGGTTTCTTAATCGTTGAAACCTGTATCAATCAGCAAATAGTATGCCACATAATATCTGCCACAAATGATTTGCGAAGTGTGAACTAAGATTTAACGTTTTTAATGTTTATAACCATCGTTATAATTTACAAATGTAGTTGACGATCTAGCGTTGAAGCGCTTGGTCGTTTATTATTTTAAATATTTTAAAAGTAAATAAATTCAAAATGATCAAACATTTCATATTTTTTGCTTGTTTGTCTATCTGTCTGTTCTTTGTGACATGCGATGTAGCTGTAGAGCAAGGTATGTAATGCATTGTTTTTATATATTTTATGTTATACGTGATCTTAACTGAACCAGAGGTCTTTTTTTAAATTTTTTAAATATTAATAGTTTATGAAATATTGGCAAAAAACGAAATGTCATTTTTTTTTCATCTTTAATTGTTTGTAACTTTTGCAATTTTTTATGTGCTAATACACGCTTTTGGCACATTTTTCTAGGCGTCATTCCGGATCCAATGAGCTATCGCACATAATTTTCAGAGCAGTATCTCTATTTTGTACCATTTTCAACTTGTCGACTAGCCTATGGCTGCCGTGGCCGTAATCGGCTAGGAGGACATCATCATTCAGAAATAAATAAATATTTCAGACATCTAACACCACAACGCCATCTAGTCCCAAACTAAGCAGAGCTTGTGTTATGGGTACTAAATAACTGATAGAAATACTTATATACTTTTTTTTCTTAAATACATACAAATTATACATACAAATCAGCCAAACTACGAAACAAATATTTGAATTTCATACAAACATTTGGTCCGACCCGGGAATCGAACCCGAGACCTCAAGCACAGCAGTCGCATACGCTACCACTGTGTCACCGGGGCAGTAAAAGTATATAAGTATGTTAATAAACTAAGGATAAAATCAAGTGGCGTGCTATTGAAGAGGTCTTTGCCCAGCAGTGGACTGTGGTGGGCTAATGATTGCATTATCTAATACTTTTAAACGAGCAATTCTTGTATATACACAATCTAAATCTCGCAAATGGCTCCACCCATTTTCATGAATCCTATATTATGCAGAAGGCAACGCACTTATGACACCTCTGAGGTTGCGAGTGTCCATGGGCGGCGGTAATCGCTTACCATCAGGCGAAATATCGGCTCGTTTGCCACCTATTCTATAAAAAAACGGCTCCAACCATTTTCGTGAATACTATATTATGCAGGGGGTTTCGCGGGTATAAATCGATCTAGCCATGATTCATTAGCAAATTTACCAAAAGAAAATACTGGTCATCCAGGATATGTCTTTTACCGTTTTCATAGTGGGAGAGCCACGCTTCGGCATGAATGGGCCGGCTCGACTGGAGTCATACCACGACCTCACAGAAAACCGATGTGAAATAGCGCTTGCGCTGTGTTCATCATCATATCATCCATCAAGCGATACGTCCGTTCGTATGCCGCCTATTCGATTAAAAAAAACTGTTTTGAAATCATTCAGAAACCCAATTAAATATACACACAAAAGTCATCCTACTCGGTTTAGTAATTTAGGAGGAGTTGAGTGACAACCACACTAATTACAGAAGATCTATATAAAACTGCCTTGTTGACGCAGTTGTTGTGTTCGCGACTGCGGTGCATTGGGTCTCGGATTGAATTCCCGCCTCGTACCAAATGTTTGTATGATCTACAAATATTTGTTTCGGAGTTTGAATGTTTTCTATGTATAATATGTATGTATTTACAAAAAAAAGTATATATGTATTTATATCAGTTGCCCAGAACCCATAATACAAGCTCGTTTAGTTTGGGGCTAGATGGCGTTGTGTGTAAGATGTCCGATGTATTTATTTATTACCCAGAAAGGTACGCCGAAACAATAGATCTCAACTTACCACTGTCCTGGCACATCTTTTTTGTTTTGTCCACATTTTTAAAGGCTGTTGATGATAATGATGATAAAAGAAATAATTTGGTTTATCAGTGGTCCAGTGAAGTATGTCGCAGTGGGTATATTAAAGCGCTCAGATCCACCCGAGGTATGGTAGCGATCCAATGTCCGAAATTATTTATTATTATTTGTATGTCAAGATTATTCAAGATTAAATGGTTTAATATATGATAATTTTAATCACAAAGGTCAAGTTTATTCCAATGACATGGAAAAACATTGTGTGACTAAGTCAGGTGCCCCTTGACATTTTTATATCCTTTAATATTCAATCTGCAAAACAATAATATTATTGAATAACTTATTAGACCGTCGTCGACCGCGTATATGTTGGTTATCACGATGATTGTTTATACTGATGTAACTATTTTATATTTTTGTAAACTGATTTTTTTCGTGGGAGAGCCTCGTTTCGGCATGAATGGGCCGGCTCGACCGGAGTGATACCGCGGCCTCATAGAAATCCGGTGTGAAATAGCGCTTACGCTACGTTTCACCGAGTGAGTGAGGATACCGGAGGCCCATACCTCAACCCCTCCCCCCATTCCCTCTCCCCATCCCCCAAAAGTCGGCAACGCACTTGTGACGCTTTTGGTGTTGCGGGTGTCCATGGGCGGCGGTAATCGCTTACTATCAGGTGATGCGTCTGCTCGTTTGCCCCATATTCAATAAAAATAAAAATTGTAAAACAAACTCCAAATGATAAGTGAACGTTACCACAATGAGAAAACCACATACCAATCGGTGAAGTCGATTCCGAGATTAGCAGGCACAAATACACAGTCAAACAGAAATAAGTAAAAAAAAAAATGTTAAGAATTTTGTTTTTTTATTTATTTTTCTTCAATACTATTTTGTTATTTATTTTATGTTAGGACATGCAAAAATGACTACTCTGCTTGATGGAAAGCATAAGCAGAATTCAAGAGTGGTGGTCACCGTACTCGTTGCGAATGCACACAATGCAACAATAGAGTACCCACTCCTTGGCGGCCTAGTTGTGGAGGAACGGGTGTTAGGTCCCTCCAACACAAAGGGAGGATCCTCCTACCAGACGATGCCTGGCGGGCCACTGCCCAACAGTTGATGTTGATATGTTGTATATATGATAATCGGCGCTAGAACTATTTATTGCTCGATTCAGGATTTGTAGTTACTCCGTGTAGTGCGATACCCGGTGGGGTGACGGCCCGAGGGGGTTTCCACACGTTAAAAAAAAAAAAAGTACTACATATAATACGGGCGTAAATCCATTCTTATAGTTTTTTTTTCTTTTTTTTTACTTCCAACGCCACCTGGTCCCAAGCTAACCAGAGCTTCTGTCATGGGTACTAGACATTTTATTGTAATTACATACATATTATACATAGAAAACACCCAGACTCCGAAACAAATATTTGCAAATCATATAAGCACCACCGAGGCAGTCAAAGTAGTTTACTCATCTTACTTAACATTAACATACGAACTTTTAAAATTAAGGTTGAGTTTTCATATGGCGAAATGTTTGTGACCATTATTATTATCACAAAATTGATAGGTTACTTAATACATTCACACACAGGGATGGATAAACTGTTTAAATAATTAGATGTTACTCCTAGGTATAAGACAATCGTGTTGTTGGATAGCCACGGCACAGTCTGCCTAGTGTGACTGTCACTGTAAAAATATTGTATGTTGTATGTAAAAATGTTGCAAGATGTATAAAAGAGATAAGAGCGTACTCCTTCTTAAATGGCTGGCAATGCACTTGTAACGCCTCTGGTGTTGCGGGTGTCCATGGGCGGCGGTAAACGCATACAATAAAAAAAAGGTGTTTTTGAAATTAACTATTATTTTTAACTAGGTATGCCAATGGACATCCACAAATGCGTTGTTGCTAATAAAAATCATTGTCATTTGACCATTTGTTATTTATGGTACAAATATAATTGCAAACACTTTTATTCATTTCCATTTTCATTTATTACCACAGTGGTTTCTTAATCGTTGAAACCTGTCTCAATCAGCAAATAGTATGCCACATAATATCTGCCACAAATGATCTGCTAAGTGTGAACTAAGATTTAACGTTTTTAATATTTATAACCATCGTTATAATTTACAAATGTAGTTGGCGATCTAGCGTTGAAGCGCTTGGTCATTTATCATTTTAAATATTTTGAAATTAAATAAATTCAAAATGTGCAAACATTTTATATTTTTTGCTTGTTTGTCTATCTGTCTGTTCTTTGTGACATGCGATGTTGCTGTAGAGCAAGGTATGTAATGCATTGTTTTTTTATATATTTTATGTTATACGTGATCTTAACTGAACCAGAGGTCTTGGATTCGATTCCTACCTAAGACAAATCATTGTATAATGAGCACGGTTTTTTATTCTGTACTAGTTGACCCCCGCAACCTCGTCTGCGTCCCCTATTGCCCATAACGTGATGTTGTGAAGCGTAAACAAATTTGGTTCCCATAAAAATGGTTATAGTGAGCCCATCTCAAAAGATAGACATATGCTGTCGGGGACTTTTTTTTAGATCTTCTAAAGGGAAACAATTCCTATTAATTTATTCACTTATTTATGTGGAATTTGAACAATTCACGCAGCGCACACAATGGCAGTTCTCAAAAGGAATAACTTTCCTCCGTATTTGTAACATATTTCATTAATACTCTGCTCCTTTTTGTCCTAGTATGATGTCTATAGCATTTAGCCTTCCTTCGTAACTGAGCTATCTAAAAGTGAAATATTTTTTTAAAATTGAACTAGTACTTCCCAAGATTATCACGTCCAAACAAACAAACAAATCAACTCTTCTGCTTTATAATATTAGTATAGATGTGGGTGTAATGTATGTATTTAGAAATAACTACCTCGTTCGTCTAGCGGTTGACATATGTAACTACCGATCCAGAGGTTTAGGATTCGAAGCCCAGGTGGGGCCAAAAAGCGTTATTGTGTTTTTATGATTATAGAAATGTTTAATAACAGCTCGGAGTTTAAGAATTGAGGTTTTCCGTGTCTCGGAGAGCACATAAACCTGTCGGCGCCTGATCTCTCCCCGTTTGTATTGGTTAACCGTCCTATCGGATTATGAGAGTGAAGGAACAGAGAGTGCACCTGTGTTTGCACACACTTTTTTTTTTTTATTATGTAGGGGGCCAACGAGCAGACGTATCGCCTGATGGTAAGCGATTACCGCCGCCCATGGACACAGAGGCGTCACAAGTGCGTTGCCGGCCTTTTAGGAAGGCGTGCGCTCTTTTCTTGAAGGTTTGAAGGTCGTATTGGTCCGGAAACACCGCAAATAAATAAATAAATATTTCAGACATCTAACACACAACGCCATCTAGTCCAAAACTAAGCAGAGCTTGTGTTTTGGGTACTAGACAACTGATATAAATACTTATATACTTTTTTTCGTAAATACATACATATTATATATAGAAAACAGCAAAACACCGAAACAAATATTTGCAGATCATACAAACATTTGGTCTGACCCGAGAATCGAACCCGAGACCTCAAGCACAGCAGTCGCATACGCTACCACTGTGTCACCGAGGCAGTCAATAAAGTATGTTAATAAACTAAGGATAGAACCAAGTGGCGTGCTATTGAAGAGGTCTTTGCCCAGCAGTGGACTGTGGTGGGCTAATGATTGCATTATCTAATACTTTTAAACGAGCAATCCTTGTATATACATAATCTAATCTGTCTAATGATAATTTTAATCACAAAGGTCAAGTTTATTCCAATGACATGGAAAAACATGTGTTTCTAAGTCAGGTGCCCCTTGACATTTATATCCTTTAGTATTTAATCTGCAAAACAATAATATTATTGAATGACTTATAAGATCGTCTCCGACCGCGTATATATCGGTTATCACGATGATTGTTTATACTGATGTAACTACTTTATATTTTTGTAATCTGATTTTTTTCGTGGGAGAGCCACGCTTCGGCATGAATGGGCCGGCTCGACCGGAGTGATACCGCGCCCTCATAGAAATCCGGTGTGAAATAGCGCTTACGCTACGTTTCACCGAGTGAGTGAGGATACCGGAGGCCCATACCCCAACCCCTCCCCCCCTTCCCTCTCCCCATCCCCCAGAAGTCGGCAACGCACTTGTGACGCTTTTGGTGTTGCGGGTGTCCATGGGCGGCGGTAATCGCTTACTATCAGGTGATGCGTCTGCTCGTTTGCCCCATATTCAATAAAAATAAAAATTGTAAAACAAACTCCAAATGATAAGTGTAGGTTACCACAATGAGAAAACCACATACCAATCGGTGAAGTCGATTCCGAGATTAGCGGGCACAAATACACAGTCAAACAGAAATATATTTTAAAAAAAATGTTTTTTTTCAGAATTTTGTTTCTTTAGTTCCGTTAGTTTTTCTTTCATATTATTTTGTTTTTCATTTTATGTTAGGGCCTGCGACTCTGCCCTGCCTGATGGAAAGCATAAGCAGAATTCAAGAGTGGTGGTCACCGTACTCGTTGCGAATGCAGACAATGTAACAATAGAGTATGATGACCCACACCATGGCGGCCCGTTGATGCTTCTGCATCATTGGGCTTCCAGTCTCGCACTCACCAACGAAACATGACAGCACAAACACTGTTATTTGACGTTGATCTTCTGTGCGAGGTAGTACCCGCCCAGTCGTGTCGTGTGAAATTAGCGTGGCTTCCCTTGAAATTTTAATGTATAGACATTTTTACAGTTGTCCTTTTTAACCAACTTCAAAAAAGGAGGAGGTTCTCAATTCGTCTGTATTTTTTGTTTGTTACGATGTTGATGATTCTTTTTTTAATTGAAAGCTGGTGCTGCCAGTATGGTCCCATTTCAATTTGGTCCAGTTCTTGAAGTCGGTTTTTTTATTGTTAAAATTTGTGTTTATTGGATATTCATATTAATTCTGATGGCACAGTAGGCCGGTTTAAGCCGTCGCCCCACCTCTTTCTACTACGCCAAGTGTTGTGGGTTCAAATCTCACATGGGACAATGCTTTGTGTGTTTCACAAATATGAAGAGGGATACCCTCTTATAATCATAGGATTTACTTTTAGACAATAAACCAAAAAAAAAAACCGAGCAAAACTCGATCATTAAGTTACGTATATCACCTACAGTGTGCAATTTATGTATGTTTGGAGGAACGGGTGTTAGGTCCCTCCAACACAAAGGGAGGATCCTCCGACCAGGTGTGGTGATCATGCCTGGCGGGCCACTGCCCAACAGTTGATGTTGGGATGTTGTATATTTGATAATCGGCGCTAGAACTATTTATTGCGCGATTCAAGATTTGTAGTTACTCCGTGTAGTGCCTTACTTCGTAGTTCAGTGTATCTTCGTTAGATGGCGCTGTAGTGTGTCGCTGTTGCGCTGTATGTGAAAGTCGCCACATAGTGATGCTTCCTGCATTGGGTTTCCTGTCTCGCACTCACCAACGAAACACGACAGCACGAACGCTTTTCCGGAGTGATACCACGGTCTTTTTAACCGTGGGAGAGCTATGATACCACGGCCTCACAGAAAACCGGTGTGAAATAGCGTTTGCGCTTTGTTTCACCGAGTGAGTGAGGATACCGGAGGCCCATACCCCAACCCCTCCCCCCATCCCCTTTCCCATTTCCCAAAGGTCGGCAACGCACTTGTGACGCCTTTGGTGTTGCGATACGTCTGCTCGTTTGCCCACTATTCAATAAAAAAAAATAAAAAAATAAATAAATTAGTTTCGATAGTATAGATATATAATATAGTAGAGAAACACTGATAACTTTAGAGAAAGACAAGTATTTCATTATAATTATTGATGTGCCATCAATGATTCCATTTTATTATTACCATATTCATATATGTTTATAAATTTCGACATAGGTAAGGTGCTAGTGTGGGCGTTGTCTTTTTAAAAATAAATATACGTATGTTTCTTTACAGATTGTGAATGGCTGGGACTAAAAGGTAAATGTGTACCACCACGACGGTGCCTCACTACTCTCGATACCCGTGGAGACAAACCACCGGTGAGCGATACAGCTTTACCATCATTCTTTTATCATCTTTATCTTCGACTAGCTGATCCACGCAACCTCGTTTGCGTCTTCTATTGCCCGTAGCGTGAACATTTTCCCCCGTTTTTGAAACATTCTTAATTAGTGATCCGCTCCTATTAGTATTAGTGTGATGATATATAATCTATAGCCTTCCTCGATAAATGGACTATCCAACAATGAAATAATTTTTCAAATCGGACCAGTGGCTCCTGAGATTTGCGCGTTCAAACAAACAAACAAACAAACTCTTCAGATTTATCATATTAGAATTGCCAATAATATTGTGACTGCGTGAAATTAAATGATTTATTTCACATAAATAGAGTACATTTACAGAGACCGTCTATTTAACCACTGGTGGCATGTGAAAATGCACTGAAATAAAACTGCATCTCTTATGGATTTAGTATTTTCTATAGGTACTCAAAAGGCAACGTTCTTTCTCTTGAGAGGCTAGTCACTTAATATCAGTAATTAGTGTCCTTTAACAGCTAATGACGAGGCAATAAAATAATTACAAAACTTTAATAAAAAACTGACTCCAACAATTGGACAAAATTTAAATGAGTCCACACGGAAAGCACCAGCTTTCAAATAAAAAAAGAATCATCAAATACGATTCACAGAGACAAAAATTATGATGTAACAAATATAAAACCAATGCTGTAGATTAAGAACCGCCTCCTTTTTTGGAAGTCGATTAAAATTGAGTTTACGTCACTTCATAAGCTTCCTCACTCTTGTACGTTGAACGAAACACGTAAGCGCCATGAAATTCGTTCCAGCGCTGTTTTTTTAACGTTTTTTAATAGTTTTTTAGACGACATAACTAATGACTACGTGCTACAATATAACGCCTCTTTTTTTAATTAACGCTCGAGGTTACTGTTTTCATAGAATTTTTATACGGTGGGTTAAATATGGAAATTGTTTGTCGAGGAGTAAATTCCAAAGAGTAAAGTCTCATTAGTCTACAAGCCACAAGTTGAGTAAGATATTTATTATTAATTTTCAGGCATGTCCCAATAATGGAGTGCAGGCCACCATTTGTTGCACAGATTGTGAACTTGTCAATGATACCAGGTAAGATTCAGAATACACTTATTATTAAAGTCAATTAAATAAAACCAAACATTTTTCTGTGGCAGAGCCACGCTTCGGCATGAATGGCGGCTCACAGAAAACCGGTGTGAAATACCGCTTGCGTGAGGATACCTGAGGCCCATACCCAACCCCTCCCTCCATCCCCCTCCTCTGTTGCGGATGTCAGTCGAGCAGACGTATCGCCTGATGGTAGGCGATTACCGCCGCCCATGGACACTCGCAACACCAAAAGCGTCACAAGTGCGTTGCCGACCTTTGGGGGATGGGAAAAGGGATGGGGGGAGGGGTTGGGGAATGGGTCTCCGATATCCTCACTCACTCGGTGAAACACAGCGCAAACGCTATTTCACACCGGTTTTTGAAACCGGTGTGAAATAGCTTTAATTTCCTGCATTCCCAATAACTACTCATATACCTAGATTCAATTTAAAGTCATTTATTCAATTATGACACTATAGTCGTTCCAATAGTTTATTTAACTTTTGACAGCTCTAATACTTAATCAAATAGTGATACCCTGACCCGTTACCTATTCGATTTCTTTCATCGATCGATTTTATGCATTAAGAAGTTTTAATCGATTTAACAAACTCATTATTTTATAGATAATTTCGTACTTCATATTTCTATGTGTTTCAATGTGCGACTTCCTTTGTCAAAATAAAGAAGTAATGGATTAAAAGAATGTTGTTCAAATATGACGGTTCTATGTCATGAAAAAATATATAAAAGGAACTGAATTATCAAAATGTATTATTGTATTGTGTTGTAATTCAGTGGTTAATATTGTATTTGTTAAACTATTGATGATCTTTATTAAATCTCTCTATGTCTATTTTAAAATAATCTACAGTATTTCAATGAGTAACCTTCAATATAGTTGAGTATTTCTATTCCTCCGTATTGATTTATTTGTGAATTCTCACTTTTGGTTGAGTTGAGCGTATCGTTCCTGCCTTCGTTACTGTCAAAATGCCAAAAAAGAAAGTACTCAAAGGACAAACAAGAGAGTTTGTCTTGCGACTTCGTGAATACTTTGAAAAGGAAAGCCGTAATGGTGGGCCTCTTATACCAGTGACTCAAGTTAGAGACCGTGTTGCAGCAGCATTAGGTATTAGTGCTCCAACAGTGGCAAAAATAACAAAAGAAGGCTACGGCAGCAGTGGCATGGAACAGAATAAGCTATCTACACCTAAGAAAAAACGTACGCCTAGTAAAGTTACAGCCGTTGATAATTTTGACGCTGATGCTATTCGTCGTCATATATACGACTATTACCAAAGAAAAGAGATTCCAACATTAAAAAAACTAACACAATCTCTTCGAAATAGTGGTTTGTTCCGTGGTCAAAAATCTTCTCTGACAAAGGTATTGAAAGACATTGGAATGTTATTCCAAAAATGTGACAAACGAAAAATTTTAATGGAACGCAATGATATTGCTTTGTATAGATGCGATTTTTTAAGACAAGCAAAACAAATAGAAGATTGGTCGAATGTTGTTTTCACAGATGAAACTTGGCTCAATGCGAATCATACGCTGTCAAAAACTTGGACTGACAACACCGTTGGCTCCACTTCTACAGTACCAATGGGAAAAGGCGAACGACTGATTATTTGTCATGCAGGAACAGTAAAAGGATTTGTGCCAGGCGCTCTATTAGCTTTTAAATCCCAGAAAACAGGAGATTATCATGAGGAGATGAATTCGAACGTGTATGAAAAGTGGTTCAGAGAAATGCTTACATCACTCGAAGAGCCATCAATAATATTTATTGATAATGCACCTTATCACTCTCGTCAAATTAATAAAATACCAACACAGGCCAACAAAAAACATGAAATTATAAACTGGCTCCGTGACAATGGCGAAGAGGTGAATGAGTCCCTACTAAAAGTAGAGTTAGTAAAGATATTAAAAACAAAGAAGCTGCCAAAACGATACGTCATAGATAAAATGGCAGCAGAGCATGGGCATACCGTCCTCAGAATTCCCCCATATCACTGCCAATATAATGCAATTGAAATGATCTGGGCACAAGTTAAAGGATATGCTGCGAGGAACAATACAACTCCTCCTTTCACCGCAAGAAAAATGCTGAATTTACTGAAAAATGCGTGTGAAAAAGTAACTCCAGAAAACTGGGCGAATGTTGTAGAAAAAACAAAGAAGGTGATAATGTCGGATTGGGATCGGGATGTTGCATTCGACAATTTATCTATCCAAGAAATGATAATCAATATTACTGAGAACTCAAGTGATGATGATTCCTGGTCATACGAAGAAGACGATTCTTTATAATTAAAATGAGTATTACAGTACCTCTTTTGGTTGTTTTATTTTTAATCCGTAAATTACTACGAATTTCAACATTTTGTACCTGTTCATTACAAGTAGGTACCGCAGGTAGTTTTTATTTGAACCAACTATAGTAAGTCTAAACAATTATTTTAGATTCATTAATTTGCGGCGAATACATTCGATCCCATTACTAGGTACGAGTACGATGGAACTGTTTTCATTACGCAAATTATTTATGCATTGAAACAGAGACATTTAGGGCATTTTAATGCAAAATAATAAAGCTTTTTACGTGATTTGATATAAAATATAATCACAATAATTTTATTGTATGTTTTATTAATATAATCGAAAATCGATTTATTTCAAAACCGTTTTTATAGTCTGTGGTCATTAATTACGAATGACACATCCCTAAGTAGGCGGAGCCCGCCCATAAAGTACAGTATTATCTGTAGTACATTGTATCAAAAATTATTACAAAACTTTATGTGCGTGATCTGTCAAAAGTTAAATAAAGTATTGGAACGACTATAAGTAACATTTATGAACGTTAAATTGAAGCTACAGTTAAAAATCCTAGATTTACAAACAGACGCCACAGCATGTACTGGATGGTCAAGGAACCTTTCAAGTAAGTTATACTTATGGATAGGTACCTATCCTGGGGCCCCCAGATTGGGGAAGTTAGCCGCAAACTATTTGCGGCACCGGGTCTCTGCGAAGGTTGCGAAACTTTCTTCCTACAAACACTAAAATTGCGCTCGCACAATCTCTTCTTCTTCCCATCCTTGACTATGGTGATGTCAGCTATCTAGATCTCACCGAAGACCAGCTAAATAAACTTGAGTGACTCCAAAATCTTTGCATTAGATTCATATTTGGACTACGCAAGTATGACCATATCTCAGAGTTTCGTTCTAAACTCAAGTGGCTCCCAATACGCTTTCGCCGGAATGTACATATTCTTTCTCTTTTATACAGTGTTCTGTTTCATCCTCATACCCCCTTTTATCTTAAAAAACGCTTTCAGTTTTTACACAACACTCATTGTAGGGACATGAGATCATCAGAGAATTTGAAACTTGAAATGCCAAAACATTCCACCCGGTTTACAGATAAATATTTTACTGTGCAAGCAGTAAGACTCTGGAACAATTTGCCTGAAATAATCCGTCGCGCCAAAAACCTTGGCAGTATTTAAAAAGCTTGTGAAGGACAATTATCTGTCATTGTAATTACTTGTTATATATATATATATATATATATTATATATATTTTAGTCTGTGTATGTATGTATGAGTTTATTTAAGTACTTATACGTAAAAGTTGAATGTTTTGAATTTGTTGCTTTTTTTATGTTCTCATCGTAAATTTAAGACTTGTGCACCCTACTACTGCTACCCTAAATAATCTCACTTACCTGAATATCCGTACAAAGGTAAACTACAACTGCTTTTTGTATATTTGTTATTGTGTACAATAAAGATAAATAAATATAAATAAAATACAGTGACCTTGACTCTTAGATTTTGCTCATGATATCCACCAGGCAGAGTACAATCACTTACGTACTATATTTATAAATATAAGAATATAATTGTAAATTATTGTACCTTTTATAACTAAATAAAAGAATTTTCGAATTTTGAATTTTTTTGACTTTGGTACACTGGTTTCTATGAAAAAAAATACAAATTCGATAGTCATCATATATGTAGTACTAAAATTCATCACTGTGCTCAAAAAATTAAAGATTTTGAATAAATAACTAACATTTTCTGTGGGAGAGCCACGCTTCGGCATGAATGGGCCGGCTCGACCGGAGTGATACCACGGACTCACAGAAAACCGGTGTGAGATAGCGCTTGCGCTGTGTTTCACCGAGTGAATGAGGATACCGAAGGCCTATACCCCAACCTCTCCCCCATTCCCTCTCCCCATTCCCTCTCCCCATCTCCCAAAGGTCGGCAACGCACTTGTGACACTTTTGGTGTTGCGGGTGTCCATGGGCGGTGGTAATCGCTTACCATCAGGTGATGAGTCTGCACGTTTGCCCCTATTCAATAATAAAAAAAAACCGACGACGTCCCTTTAAAAAAATCTTATTTTCTTTTCTGTTTGTTTCAGCAATTTCATAATGAGCCCTTCTTCGGGGGTGTTTTGGAAAGATGGCCGCAGAGCGAGGGATGGTTCGTATTTCTTTAAATTTTGCTAGTTGACTGCACGGTTGGCCTAGTGGTTTAAGCGGTCACTACGCCGCTTCCTACTACGCCAAGTGCCGTGGGTTCAAATCCCACGTGGGACATCACTTTGTGTGATCCACAAAATGTTGTCCTGAGTCTGGGTGTTCTTTGTGTCCGTTACATGTATGTTTGTAAAGTCCCCCGCGACTCAGGATGTATATTCCTAATGCGGGAGTTGGCTTTAAAAAAAATAAAACCATTCTTAATTAAAGCAGGAGAAACAGTTGAGCTTTCCTACGACTCGGCCCGCTTATATGTCGGGTATCTCGGCGATTTTTTAAGCTAATCTTCACCAATCCATAACGCCCCACTGCTGGGCTCGAGTCTCTTACAATTGTATTATTTGTATAGATATGTAACAGCTAACATCTCATTTAACATCTGATGGTCAACCATAGCACACATTATCCATATATCCAAATACGAGTACTAGCTGACCCACGCAACCTGGCCTGTGTGTGTTTGATTATTTTCTCCGACTTGACCTCTTGTCCTAGTTTTCTCTTGCCTTTAAATTTTTATTCCAAAATCAAATTCTGATAAAGTTGTCATTTCTTATCAAATGGCAAAAGATTTTATACGACTTACTAGTTTACCACTTAAATCTAACTGTGGCTACCGAACCACACTACAGCGCCATCTACTGAAAATACATCGAACTACACAATAAATATTAATCCCGAATCGCGATGTAGAAGTTTTTGCGCCGATTAGAATGTATATATATATAAAACATCCCAACATAAATCGTTAGACCGCGGCCCGCCAGCTACGATCACTTTACCTGGTCGGAGAGTTGGAGAATTCCCGTTTTGTGTTGGAGGGACAGTACACCCGCTCTTCTACATTAACCAGGGGTTCAGTAGTCATATTAAGAATCACAATTTTTCCAGCCTGCCTCCAGTACCTGAAAGACGTTCCCAACAAGTGCTCCCAAGAAGGTTACTACACTGGACTTTCTAGATCCCTGAATGAAGAAAAGAAATGTCATGTTTTCAGCATCTGGGGTATTGGAGGAGCGCCTCCACAAGGAATTGAGATTTCTGAAAATCCATATGAGGTACTAATTAAATTTCGACTACAGGCATTTCAACTTTTGATTTATGCCCGCATGATGTCATTGGGGTATGAATGCGGAGGTGACAGCCCTAGTCATTTTTTGGGTGTCGCAAGAGCTGACTAAAGAAGGAAACTGCTCAAGACAACATCATTGCATGAAGAAGGAAAACTTGATAAAACCCCTTACTAAGCCGTCTGTTCTGCGCCAAAATCTCCATCCAAAAGAGAGGCTTGTATCCAGCACTGGGCTGGTAAAAGCTGTTGATGATGATGTAATTTTTTTTTTTAATTGACTAGGGGGCAAACGAGCTGACGCTGACTGATGATAAGCGATTACCGCCGCCCATGGACACCCGCAACACCAAAAGCGTCACAAGTGCGTTGCCGAACTTTGGGGGATGGGGAGAGCGCGCTGCGTTTCACTCGGTGAAACACAGCGCAAGCGAGCCGGCCCATTCATGCCGAAGCGTGGCTCTCCCACGGAGAATTCAGGTGTCCTTATGGGAAGTCTATAGATAGGACTTCTAAGACTTTCAGAGAGAATAATGATTCTCTCCTGGAAATCTCATCTGGGACTCTATGATATCTACGGAAAGAATAATGAATTTTTCTTTTTCAGGCTTTGTTGGGATTTGGAAATGATCTGGAGACAGCAGTTTGGTTGAAGACCGGGGCAATTCTCAGTGAGAAATTTATCCTCACTTCTGCGCATGGAAATACAAAGTTAGTACCTCTTACAGAAAATTTTGACCCGGCTTTACTCATTTAACAATCGAGGAAGAGTTGTTCTACAAAAATCCTTCCGGGATATATGAATATATGTATGTACGTTTGATATGTTGACCTGCAGGACACAAGGTAACCTCGCGCTGAAGTTTGCAGCTTTAGGAGTAAAAAATCGCAAAGGTGACAAGAAGGATTGGCAGATACACACAGTCAAGAAGATTTATGAACATCCAGAGTTAAACAATAAATATAACGACATTGCGTTAATTGAACTTCAAGATACGTAAGTTTTCTTAAATACGTTTACCTTTTCGAGACGAGATAATTGTACATGTGTAGAGAACCGTATAAAATTTATTGGAATTTTGCAAAAAAATTTTTTTAATTGTATTAGTACTTTGGAGGAACGGGTATCATGTTCCGCCAACACAAAAAGAGGATCCTCCGACCAGGCTAAGTGCTCATGCCTGGCGGGCCACTGCCCAAAAGTTGATGTTGGGATGTTATATGTACTTACGATAATCGGAGCGAGAAATTCTATTGCGCGATTCAGGAATGATAGTTTCTTTGTGTTGTACGTTGCTCCGTAGTTTCTGCGGTAGATGGCGCTGTAGTATCAACAACTGTTGCGCTGTATGTGGAAGTCGCCACAGTACTGTTACGAGCTGAGTATTAACCAAATTAAAGTAGTCGATTAATTACCAAAAATGACACAATATTTATTAACAACACTTTATACAATAAGAAATCACTAAATCACTGGTTAATCGCACTAGAAGATCTCTTCGATGTTTATCCGCTGTATCGTGAAACAATACTGCCCCTACGGCCAACACGTTTCGCTTTTATATGGCCGTGGAAATTACTCGAAAGTACGAAAGTATTCGATCGATGTTTCTAGGCTAAATATATTACTCTAGAGTTTCTTGTAGCGCCATCTAGCGTCGAGTAATCGTCATAATGCCCACAGTTGCGCGCTTTCCGACGCTAGATGGCGTTGTCCTCGATAGTTCTCGATCGTTCTCGTATAATTGAGTTCCATCTGGTTATGGCGCAACAGTACTAATAGTTTAGTTCGAATATAGCCTTATGGTGAAAATAACAAAACCACATCTGTTCATCTTGTAGATGTCATAAGAGCCGACTAAGAGAGTATATTTAAAAGTTTATTCTGATGCATTAATCTAATTGATGCTGATTTATTTATAGTTTACAGTATAATATATATGGTTCTCGCGCCGATTATCATATATACAACATCCCAACATCAACTGTTGGGCAGTAGCCCGCCAGGCATGATCACCTCGCCTGGTCGGAGGATCCTCCCTTAGTGTTGGACATCCCCCACAGTGGGGGAACGGGTATCATGTCCCCCCAATGAAGAATATTCAAAAAAACGTGTGAATAGTGTATGTATAAAATCTGTCTCGCCAGTGTGGTTGCAGGAGTTGGCATATGTCTAGGAGTGGACAGTTGATGATAATGGTGATGGGTTTGTATAAGATCAAAGGTGATATCGTTGTGATAGAAGAACTTTAAGTTTTAAGAAAGCTTGATACAAATTTTGCAATTGATTGTTTTTCAGGATTACCTTTAACACCAAAGTTCTCCCAGCATGTCTACCAGAACCCTCTGAAGAATTTGAGATTAAAAACGCGAAATTCAGTTCATGGAAAGACAAAACCACAGACGTTAACAGTTTCTTAGACACTTCAAATATAGTAAGTACATGTATTCTCAATCTTGTTTATGGTATACAGAAACGTTACAATGCCAGGTTACCGGAACCCTAACTCCCCTGGATACGTGGTCCCAGACTTTATCAGCTGTTGTATTCTTCATTCGTTTCATGAAACTTACCTCTTACCTCACTTTGTAGAGCTTGCGCCGCCACCCGGCCTGCTTCTGCTTGGGTAGCTAGTGGCCTCACCCATCACCCTCAGGCTTGCGCTTATGGACGACGGAGATCTCTCAGCGATCTCCGACGGCCGAGTCGTCTGCGTTACCTAGCGAACGAAGAGAGTTCTAAACTTCTCCCAGTTCCGCTCCGCCATTTTCCTCGCAAGCATAACTTACTCTATCTACCTGAAAACAAATAGATTGCAAAAGTGAGGTTAGATGCCGGTTACAAAGAAATCCAGGCAATATATTTTGTTTTATATTGCACATAGTTGAGAAAACCCAGAAAAGTGAAAGTGCGTTGTCTTGTTCACTGTCGCAGTGTCATTTATAGAGAAATTACTGAACAGATCACAAATCAAATAAGACCATATTTTTGGTCAGCTCTCTCACACTCCTACTACTTTAACGCCTGTACAGCAACATGAAAAAATCATATTATACTTGATGAACAAGATTTGTGTGTAATTTATACTGTCGATTGTCGGCACTTGATGGAAATTGTTACAATACATTCTAGAATTAAACTCACTTGTACTTATTCCAGTATTTTAATTAATTATTTTTTCCCTAAAAAAAAAAGTACACCTGACCGGTTTCACCTTATGGCTTTTTTTTTTTTATTTAGTAGTGGGCAAACGAGCAGACGTATCACCTGATGGTAAGCGATTTCCGCCGCCCATGGACACCCGAAACACCAAAGGCGTCACAAGTGCGTTGCCGACCTTTGGGGGATGGGAAAGGGGATGGGGGGAGGGGTTGGGGTATGGGCCTCCGGTATCCTCACTCACTCGGTGAAACACAGCGCAAACGCTATTTCACACCGGTTTTCTGTGAGGCCGTGGTATCACTCCGCTCGAGCCGACCCATTCATGCCGAAGCATAGCTCTCCCACGGCAAAAAAATTATCAAAAGTTGATAATTAAGATTTGTGTGTGTTCCTTAAGAATAGACTCAACTTAAAATAAAAGTAAACTATTAATTCTTGAACAATTATACGATTAGAAGTAACAAGTAATTGTTTATTATATTATCATCATCATCATCATCATCATCATCATCATCAGCCCGTTACAGTCCACTGCTGGACATATGGCTCTCCCAAGGAACACCACAGAGCCCATTATATTATTATATCTTACTACCAAATTACAATTCTTAAACACATTGTTAAGGAAGGTCAATATTTCTATATCATGATCCGCCTGATCTAGGTCTGTCCTTTCTACCTCGCACAACAAAACTGTGGAATGAACTGTCGCCTGCGGTATTCCCGAACCAATATGACCTTCAAACCTTCAAGAAAAGAGCGTACTCCTTCTTAAAAGGCCGGCAACGCACTTGTGACGCCTCTGGCAACACACATGCTCGTTTGCCCCTATTCAATAAAAAAATAAATAGAAACCTAAGTTTCAGGCAATTACTGTTCTCACAGTTACTTTCTTATAATGAAAAATAATTTGTTTTCTTAAACCGTACTTTAAATACTATATTCTACTTTAATAAAACTAAGATGTTTTCAGTGTATAAATAGTTTAATGTACCTAAATATTCTGATATCCTTTTTAATACTTTATTTAGTTTATTACATAAAACATACCTAGAAGTAAATAAAATAATAAGGATGAATAGCAGTGACCCACGAACAAATCAAGTTTTAACATTCGGGAAGTTTCAGGGAAAGTTAAATTGTTTTGGAGTCGCGACTAAATTAACCAGACGTAAATTATTGAAGTTGTCAATATAATACATTTTGTTGAATACAATACATCAACACTATATGATATTTTTTTCTTTGCTACAGGTGAATGTTGAAAAACTGACCGCGGCTGAGTGTGATGCGAAAATGGCGGAGTCAGAGGCTTCTATCCTTGCATCTTACAAAATATTGTTACCAGAGAAAGTCAAAGATGACTCTCAACTTTGTTACGGGAACAAGGATACTTGTCTGGTAAGTTTATTATTATGAGAGCAACATATAGTCGTTTGGCCCAATATTCGACGTAACTGTTGGCAAAAGTACCGAATGTTCAAAGTCAAAGTCAAATCATTTATTTCCATAGGCCCCAAAAGGCACTTGAACACGTCAAAAATACAAACATCAAAATATAAAATAAAACTCAAGTAATCAATTCAGTGATAAAAGGTACTAATACTAAATGCATTGAAATTATTTTTCTTTTTTAGAATAGAATTACCGGAGCTTAGATTGATTTCGATTCAACTCAAAGGTTTAAATTGAAATCAATCCAAGTACCAGCTCCGATGGGTATTGCATTCATGAGAAGAGCTGGTGAGAAACTCATGTGCACCATCTTTTCAAATTATTCATACAAAGTTTGTTTGTTTTTGACAACAGTACTTCTATGTGCAAGTTAAGGCAACCAAAACACAAAGTCTAGAAAGCGGTCTAAAGAGATATTAAAGCTAGCGCTTCGGCTTAGTACTTGTAGCCTCAAAGAGCAAGTAAAGCTGTCGGTACTGCTCCTGATCTCTCCCCGGTCGTATCGGAAAGCCGTTGCATCGGATTGTGAGTAAGATAGAATAGATTTTAAATCGGCTAAGAACATAGGACTTTAACTTAACCGATTTGAATTCGTAATAATGACCTCGGGTGACCTAGGCATTTAGGTATTCAGGTTTTTTTTGTTGGTACGCTAGCTTTTAGAGCATTGCAATAAAACGAAATTCAGGTGGCAATAGCTTGCATATTGTTTACCTTTAATGTAATAATAATATTATTGTACCTGAAGATCTGACTTTTAAAAAGAGTGGCCATGAGTTTCTTTGCCAGTATTCTTCTTCTAAAGCTCTACGTGTGGAAACTGGAAGTTATGGATCGACACACGCAGACAATAGAATTTGGTGTCTGTTTGTGTCGATCTATGATTTTTAACTATAGCTTCAATTTAACGTTCATAAATGACACTTAATTGAATAAATTATTTTGAATTTGATTGTTTTTTTTTATTTTTCCTTGTTAAATTACAGAATATCTCTGGCGGTCCATTAACTGTGACGACTCAGTACTCTCGCTGTATGAATACTGTCATCGGTATCCATGCTTTCGGAGACTCTTGTGGCCCCGCTGTCTTCACGAAGGTTGAGCACTTCACACCCTGGATTGAGAGCATCGTTTGGCCTTAAAAGGCTGTGTTAATTTATTAAGAAATACATTTTTGATTCGTTTGTTTTCTTTGAATTTGAATCGTCTTTTATTTACTTCCGATTATGATTTAAATTTATGTTTATATAAAAGGTTCTAATTATGATACTAGTACCCGAAACACAATAAAACATATCATGTTGTGACGTATTCATAAAAAATGTAAAACAAAGCTGACTCGAAAAAGGTCGAATAAACATAAAACAATATTTTACAGTACATAAATTGCATTTTTTTAAGTTTTTGAAGCTTACTCAATCTAATATATAATTCTCGAGCCAAGCGTCCGACAAAGTATGGCACAACGGCTTACTTAACAAGCTATTTACTATGGGAGTGCCCCACAGACTCGTGCTCATCCTACGAGACTACTTGTCGAACCTTAGCTTTCGCTACCGCGCGGAAGGATCACTGTCCTCCCCCACCCTATCCTCGCTGGTGTCCCGTAAGGATCGGTGCTCTCCCCTCTCCTGTACACGCTGTACGTCAGCGACATCCCGAAACATCGGTCTGTGCAGATAGCACTTTTCGCAGACGACACAGCCATCTATTTCTCAGGTACTAGCCCTTCAGCAATAGCTAAAAACCTCCAGACCGCAGCCAACGAGCTAAGCACATGATTCAAAAAATGGAGAATGAACCCCGAAAAGAACCAGGCTGTGCTGTTTCGCAAGAGACGGCGTAACCTGGCTCCCCTGATCCCTCAGATCAAACTGTTTGATAAGCCTTGGTCCAGACAGGCCAAATATCTAGACATCACACTCGACGATCGCTTAACCTTCGGCCCCCACATCGACACAGTCCGAAAGCGGGCTGCCTTCGTGCTATCGTTAAAAAACAAAGTCCTTTTATACACATCATGCGTACGACCGATCATGACGTACGGCAGCATTGTATTCGCACACGCTAGGAAACACAGGATCCATAGGCTTCAGACAATACAGAATTGGTTCATGCGCCGGGCTACGGGAGCACCATGGTATGTGCGAAATACCGAGCTTCACATCGAATTGCGACTGCCGACCATCAGGCAATTCATAAAACAGTGCTCCCTTAGCTATTTTCACTCTGCTCTGATACACCTAACCCTCTAGTGGTTGCGGCTAGTAGGTACACACCAAGCACAATCTCATATATACGTAGGCCAAAGTACTTAGGGACCCAGACGGCGAGATCACTATCGCTCAACGAAGAGCGTCTGCGGCAGGCGCCAACACAAATAGGCCACGGTTTCGACTCCGTCGCCGGGCTCGACAAAAAACCGGTTGGAAACAGCGCCTGCTCTGTGTTACACCGTGTGAGTGAGGACACCGGAGGCCTATACCCCAACCTATCCCCCTCCTCTTCCCCCAAAAGGCCGGCAACGCACTTGTGACGCCTCTGGTGTTGCGGGTCTCCATGGGCGGCGGTAATCGCTTACCATCAGGTGATGCGTCTGCTCGTTTGCCCCCATTACAATAAAACAAAAAAAAAACATACAGACGAACAACAAAGTGATAGTATAAGGGTTCAGCTTTATCCTTTTGAGGGACCCTAAAAAGAGCTAGGGAGCAAAGGACCAAAATACTGCAAAGAGCATGGATCAACTCACTTGGCCATTGGTATAGTACACTAAAACTTCCTTCCCAAGTAGAGGCTGTTGATCATGATTCATAAGATATCAAAACTTTGTCATATGTAAAATTACGTTGCGACGTAATAGCCTTGGGTTTCTAAAAGTTAGGCTTTAAGGCAATTTGATATTTTTTGTAGTATTTGCACAAAACCAGTTCGTATTCAAATCTTGAGTGATAATGTTCGTCTAGTCTTTTATTTTACATATTTTTATGCTTAGAGCATATTTTTAAAATAAGGTTGGCTTCAAGACTACTACGATACGTCGGAAAATCGATTTTTAACCCCCGACGCAAAAAGAGGGTTTTTTTTTTTTTTTTTACACAACGCCATCTAGTCCCAAGCTGAGCAGAGCTTGTGTCATGGGTACTAGACAACTGATATAAATATTTATATACTTTTTTTTTGTAAATACATATATATCGTACATAGAAAACACCCAAACTCTGAAACAAATATTTGCAGATCATACAAACATTTGGTCCGACCCGGGAATCGAACCCGAGACCTCAAGCTTAGCAGTCGCATACGCTACGATTACGCCACCGAGGCGCTTAATGTCGATGTCTGTCTGCCTGTCTGTGGCATTGTAGCTCTCGAACGTATCGACCGATTTCGATGCGTTTTACATTTGAAAGCAAGTTTCCTTGCGGTGGTTCTTAGCTATGTTTGGTTGATTTCGGTCCAGCAGTGTAAGATTATAAGCTCTTTACCAAAATAATGGCATTTTTGGCGTATGATTACATGATTAATGCATAGTTAAATTGTGTGCATTCGCGAACAGTATGGTGACCACTGCTCTTGGATTCTGCTCTTGCAGGCTCTCTTTTCATCAAGCAGAGCAGAGTCACTTTGTAATAAAATTTATGTAGTCTTTGTCCCCCTGGTCATTATTATGAGTCTATTGAGACCTCATTAATTATTATTCTTGTGGAGGAACGGGTGTCATGTCCTTCCAACACAAAGGGAGAATCCTCCGACCAGGCGAGGTGATCATGCCTGGCGGGTACTGCCCAACAGTTGATGTTGGAATGTTGAACTTATGATAATCGGCGCGAGAACTTCTATTGTGCGATTCAGGATTGGCAGTTTCTTCGTATGGTACGTTACTCCGTAATTCAGTATAACTTCGGTAGATGGCGCTGTAGTATATTATGTTGAATGTGGAGATCGCCACATTCTTAATCGGTTCAGTAGTTTAGAAGCTACGATGGAATGTAGAAATGTACAGACTCACAAAACTTATTGCGCAGTTATCGACACTCCACCTGGTCTGTGTACATCCTATACTACACTGCCAGGAACACAATCTCTACTCTAAAACTATTCTACCCCATTGGTTATCAGTTCTGTTGTTCATATGGCTAATAGAGACAAAACAATTCTCTAAAAATCGTCAAAAAATATAACCTTCTCCTCTTTTGTGGTCGGTTAAAATACAAGAAAATTAGATGTATAACAATAAAGTATTTGAATAGGAAATAAAAAACAAAGGTCAAATCATAACTGGTATTTAATAAAGACGATTTGTAACATTACAAATAGAAGACATCTTTGAAAAAACCAGTTTGAACGAATGACCTCAAATAAACGTAGTTCAAAAAAGAATTCGCGAGTGTGGCGACGTATTGCCTGTTTTATATTAATGTGTTAAGTTAAAATATCAATAGTAGAAATGAAATTAAGTGTTAATATACATTATATAGGTGTATAGTATATAAATATAATGTTTGTGTATTTATTTCTCGTAAACATCGGTGAGTTTGGTTTGTTTTTGTTGATATAAGGCTGGACGGCCTTGCATATAACGTTAATATATTCACACATAAGTAACTTATTCATTTATATATATATTATCAGCATTATATCGCCATGTCATCACTAGTGCTGATCCTTTTGTGGTTTCACTAAACTTTACTAAAATTATTTACTTTTCTTTTATTTAAATACGATTTTCCAAAATGCTTTATTTTCATCGTTCAATCTTTGACGTTTAGAGTTACGTTTGACAAAACGAAACTCATTTTTAGTGACTTTTAGTTAGATCTAAGTTTAGTTTATAGATTTTTCGAATAACAGAATTACCATTAAAATTTGACTTTTTTATATCTTTGTCTTTGTTTTTTTTTTTTTTTTTTTGAATAGTTGGCAAACGAGCTGACGTATCACCTGATGGTAAGCGATTACCGCCGCCCATGGACACCCGCAACACCAAAGCGTCACAAGTGCGTTGCCGACCTTTGGGGGATGGGAAAGGGGATGGAGGGAGGGGTTGGGGTATGGGCCTCCGGTATCCTCACTCACTCGGTGAAACACAGCGCAAACGCTATTTCACACCGGTTTTCTGTGAGGCCGTGGTATCACTCCGGTCGAGCCGACCCATTCATGCCGAAGCATAGCTCTCCCACGGTATAGAGCATAGCTCTCCCACGGTATCGGTATGTCTTTCCTTAATCCAGTGATAATTAGCTAGATTTAGGTTTTGTTTTACCGCTTACAGATAGTTTTCGGATAGATTATCTGACAGATAACTTGACGGCTCTGCCATATAAATTCTTACACGGTCTTGGTTAGTAGACAAGTTGGTAATTGGTTAAGCTGGTTTTTAAAGTTGAGTCAAAATTTGAGGAAATTATATTAATACCGGTTTAGTTAAGTGGTTTATTACATTCAAAACGACATCTATACAAATAAATAATATTGAAGTGTCTGTTTGTACTTCCAAATTAATAACTTTTCACTAAATACATGTGACTGTTGATTTCATCTCGCCCTTGTTGGGGGCAGGGAAATTTCGTGGAGAGCTGGGCTCTTTGAAGTGATTGTCCACGCGGCTCATCACAATGAGCCGGTCAATGTGATTGGCCAGCCTCGAGGCTCAAACCGCCGGTCGTTCCTCCGGAGAGGGGACTAAATGCATGTGAAAGTTGATACGGTAATAAAATCAAGAAAATTATTTTTAAAATGTCTGTTTGTACCGGCTAGATCGATTTTGACCGGGTTTTCACTGATATAAAGAGTAACTTAAGTTACTTTTTTATATAACTAGCTTTGCCCCGCGATGTTACTCGGTTTGGTTGTTCAACACCACGAGGCTCAACTAGTCTATACCTACTAATATCATAATGTATAAAAAAAAGTAAATAATAAAAACCAACTACGACAAAAAACGACGCTTTAAAATTATTGTGGGGGAACGGGTGACATGTCCCACCGAAGGGACGTCCTCGGACCAGGCGAAGTGATCATGCCTCGCGGGCCAATGCCCAACAGTTGATGTTGGGATTTTGTACGTATGATAATCGGCGTGAGAACTTTTTTTGCGCGATTCAGTTTTGGTAGTTTCTTCGTATTGTACGCTACTCCGTAGTTTAGTGTAACTTCGGTAGATGGCGCTGTAGTTTATGTGTCGCTGTTGCTCACCTCACCTCCTTTGGGCTAAAACCGTAGTCGGGTAAAAAGAGTATGTTTGTTTGTTCGCGTTGTAGTAGGTTAACGTTTTATTTCTAAAGAGACACCAGCATTTATGCCCAGCAGTGGACTGTCAAAGGTTGCTGGTGACGACAATGACTAATTTTAAGTGTAGCTTACAAAAAAAAACTTTTTTACGGACATCTAACACAACGCTAGGTTAATCACAGATGATCTCAGAACGATCTCCGTCCTCCATAAGCGCAAGCCTGGGGGTGACAGATGAGGCCATCGGTCGCCCTGGCAGAAGCAGGCTCGGGTGGAGGCGCAGACGCTGCAGAGCGTGAGCGCCCCGGGGGACAATAATGGGAACATCGGGGTTCACACACAGTAGGGGCCATCTACAGCTGGTCCGACGTACGTCGGATTTCCAGGGTTTTCCTTTCTAGGGTGCACCTGGTTCCTCGAAAATCATTCAATCATCATTCACTGTACTGAGGACGCGCCTGCCGTCGAAATCGGTATAAGCAACCGTGCAATAATTGATCGATATTCAACGCTGTAATATCGATGGAAGGTTTATAATTCCGTTTTCAGGCGATCGCCGAAAACTTTCTGTGTGTGTGTATAGCCGTCTTGAGTGTTTGCCAATAATCATTCCTCGTAACAACAAATATATAGCTTCCTGTAAAAAAAAATATACGTAGGAAACCTTCAAAATACGAAACAAATATTTGCAAAAATTTTTAGTATGAACTAAACATTTTAGTTCGACCCGGGAATTGATCCCGTGTCAATCAGTGTACTCGTATATGTTTTTCATAATTCTTTCTTTTCTTTTCTTTTCTTTAAAAGACAACTCCCACATTAGGAATAAACATCCTGTGTCGTGGGGGACTTTACAAACATACATGAAACGGACACAAAGAACATCCAGATTCGGGACAACAATTCGTGGATCACACAAAGTGTTGTAGGTACCGCGTGGGATTTGAACCCACGACACTTGGCGCGGTAGCAAGCGGCATGGCGACCGCTGACACCACTCGGCCAACCGGCAATGTTTCCGATATTTATACGATCTGCAAATGTTTGTTTCGGAATTTGAGTGTTTTCTGTCAGTCAATCTAGCTCTGAATGTTAGCTCTGATAAGTTCGGTACAAGATAGCGTTGTGTCTGAAATATATGATTTATTCAGATAGAGAATACTTATGTAATAAAGTTTGTGTGTTAAATTAATATTTCAGCAATACCGGTGATAGCAGATTTGGAAACAAATGGAACATTCCCATGCAGGTAGTATAATATTATATTCTAACCGATTCAAAAGAGTGATTATAACAGTTGCCGTAGTCATTAAGCCATAGTGAGCATAGGTTTTACTACCTACTCGATTACAATTGCGAATAAACAATCATCTTTATAATATATGACGCATCTTTAATCGTTTTAATTATATTTTTTTTTTTAGGAATTATTTTACGTTTTTGTTTTTCTTTTTTTTTATTGAGAAGGGGGCAAACGAGCAGACGCATCACCTAATCAATCAATCTTTGACGTTTAGAGTTACGTTTGACAAAACGAAACTCATTTTTAGTGACTTTTAGTTAGATCTAAGTTTAGTTTATAGATTTTTCGAATAACAGAATTACCATTAAAATTTGACTTTTTTATATCTTTGTCTTTTTTTTTTTTGAATAGTTGGCAAACGAGCTGACGTATCACCTGGTGGTAAGCGATTACCGCCGCCCATGGACACCCGCAACACCATAAGCGTCACAAGTGTGTTGCCGGCCTTAGGGGGATGAGGAGGGGGATAGAGGAAGGAATTGTGGTGTGGGCCTCTGGTATCCTCACTCACTCGGTGAAATACAGCGCAAGCGCTATTTCACACCGGTTTACTGTGAGAACTTGGTATCAGTCCGGTCGAGCCGACCCATTCATGCCGAAGCGTGGCTCTCCGACGGTAAACGATGATTGTATGTTTTAAATTGTATTTAGTGTTGATCAATAGAATACTTAAATTGTAGCTTGCGAATGAAAAAAATTGCGTGATATTTGCCGAGACCCCCTTCTTTCCAACGTAAGATTAGATAAGATTTGACTCGACCCCCTCCCCCTCTTAAACATCTCACGTATTTTATGAACGCACCCCAACTAAATATAACTCTTTAAATGATATTTCAATAAATTTTACCGTTGTAAGAATAATACTCATTCTCAATACATTAGCTCAGAATAAGAGACATACAAACATAGTACGCAACTTTTAAGAGAGTTTTAACTTGAGCGCATAAACTAGGCACACATGCAAAATGACGAATAAAATAGTTATTTAATTTTGGAAATAATTAAATGACTCATAACGCTGAAACAGATACGAAATAATAATGCTTTGGTTAGGTAACTATTTAATATTATTTAAATTACCATTTATAATTTAAATATGAATAATCCTACTACTATTATAAAGGCGAAAGTTTGTAAGTATGGATGTATGTATGTATGGATGTTGCCCGCAGTTATCATCGTACCGCGGGTAGCACCGCGGGGTTCAGCTAGTAAAAGTATAAATGTTTGTTTAGTTCAGTTTCATTATACGAAAAGAATAAAATTAATGTTAAAAAAATGTATGAAAAAGTATAAGCTACTTAGTTATAATGAAAGTGATCACTGATTAGCAAGTCGATAAAATTCGAATTGTTATATCAAAACGATTAACCTCCGCAACGAAAAAATGTGACATCACTAAATTTAAAAAATAAAATTAATAAAATACAATTATATTGGGACACCTTGTAGAAATGAAAAATAACGCGATTATTTGATATTATTTAAAGAAATTTAAACATAAATATGCTCCATTACATTCATTCAACTCAGTAGTATAAATTAATTCATTTATAAAATTTATTTGACTTCAATTAGAATAGTTTCAGTTAGTTTTTTGATGAAATGGCAACCAGCCGGATCACTCGGATCAGCTATTTCTGCCAATGTCAAGTATTTACAGTCTTCAATTCAATTCAGTCAATTCGGCTCAACCGGAGTGATACCACGGCCTCACAGAAAACCGGTGTGAAATAGTGCTTGCACTGTGTTTCACTGAGTGAGTGAGGATACCGGAGGCTTATACCCCAACCCCTCCCCCATCCCTCTCCTCATCCCTCAAAGGCCGGCAACGCACTTGTGACGCTTCTGGTGTTGCGGGTGTCCATGGGCGGCGGTAATCGCTTACCATCAGGTGATACGTCTGTTCAAACGAACTAGATAGCCCACTATTCAATAATAATTAAAAAAAATATTATAACATTATTTATTAACTCTGATTTCAGATCAAAACGGGCAAATGCGTGTATTCTACCCGCATACCCGAGCCATGGAACATACGAAGTTTTAAATAATCCAAATGGGCGTCCTGGACAGACACTGGACAGTTTCTCACTGTCTGTGCGTTGTAGACGAGGGTATGGAGTAGTCAATAGAGATGGGTCTACTGGGACCAATGGCAAAGCTTTCTGTGTTAATGGAGTTTGGGACCAAAAGATGCCTCAATGTGTTCGTTAGTATATCATTAATTTTCTGTTTACCATCTCGATATTTTTTTGTGTTTACAAGCACCACAAATGTGTTACTATTCATTTTATATTTTTAAATAAACAGACACATGACGTCATTTATTGGCGATACTACTGAATACATAACCCCCATAAGTGAAGCTGTGTTTATTAAACTACATAAATGTCATTTCATACTAGTTATGGCATTTATTTGTGGATATATGTATTTATATATTATTAAGTATGTGTATGCACGTATGTATTATGTGTAGTTTATGGTATGTGTATCTGATCGGTGAGCGAGACACCTCGGATCGCCGAGGTCACTTCCAGAAGTCGTCGGCAACGTAAGGAGTCTGCTAGGTATACGGGAGGAACTAAGTGGGTAAGAATAAAGCCGACCCACCACGCAAAATAGGCGCACTAAAGACGTTGAGTAGCGGAAACCCAGGCCGCTAGCTCAAGATCAAGATGTGTATTTGATGTATTACAAATAACCTAAATGCACTAACTTCATATTTTTTTTGCATCACTTAAAGTTTGACGGGTAGAGAATGCCTTACGCATTAACTCCGCTAATGCACCTAAAAGGCAAGATATGTAATAAATAAATAAATATTGGTTGTCCTTCTTGTATCGAACTACCTAACTGTACATAAGTATGTTTATTCGGAGTTTGGTTATCACAGTGCAGACTTTGGCTAATTTCGAATCACACACACTTGAATTGACAATCTAAGTATTTGACTACCTCGGTGGCGCAATTGTAGTGAATACAACTGCTGTGCTTGGGGGCTCGGGTTTAAATCCTGGGTCTGACCAAGTGTTTGTGTGATCTACAAATACTTGTTTCAGAGTTTGTGTGGTTTTTAAGTATAATATAACGTATTTACAAAAAAGTATATATATTTATAAATATATATTTTTATTATATAGGGGGCAAACGAGCAGACGTATCGCCTGATGGTAAGTGATTACCGCCGCCCATGGACACTCGCAACACCAGAGGCGTCATAAGTGTGTTGCCGGCTTTTTAGGAAGGAGTACGCTCTTTTCTTGAAGGTTTGAAGGTCGTATTGGTCCGGGAACTCATTCCACAGTTTTGCTGTGCGTGGCAGAAAATTTTGGGAAAATCGCACAGTTGTGGACTGCCAACCATCTAGATCTAGATGATGGGGATGAAATTTCTGTCGCGTAGGACGATGGCGGAAAGATGCGGCAGGGACCAATCCGAACAATTCCTCGGAGCACTCTCCAAGGTAAATGCGGTAGAAGATGCACAGCGAAGCCATATCTCTACGCAGCGCCAGAGAGTCTAGCCGAATTGGAAGAGTCTGGCAATCGACGATACGAGTCGCCCTCCGCTGAATGCGGTCCAGAGGGAGGAGCTGGTATATATATTTTATATCAGTTGTCTAGTACCCGTAACACAAGTTCTGCTTAGCTTAGAACTAGATGGCGTCGTGTTAGATTTCAGAAATATTAATTTATTTCTTTTTCTTAAAATTCCCAGGTTTCTGCAGATTGAATCCTGATCCTAGTGTTCGCTACATGTGCCATGTACCAGGAGTGGGGCTTCAAGTCTGTGGTAACTACGTGGCACCAGGCACGTTGGTGACCCCTTTCTGCAATACTCCCATCTACTATTCCACTAAAAGTTTGAGAAATATGAAGTGCACAAGTGGATTCTGGAATTATGTTGCTCAGTGCGAAGCAGGTTAGTATAAAGACGAGTAAAACTATTTACATAATATTAAAATAATTTGTAGACTATAACAAATTTGAAAATTGTCACTGTGATGTTTGACGGTCATTGGTAGATATTATTCTGCAATTTTAATTCCGACTCAAGTTAATTGTTGTGCGATATTCATTTTGTCTGGATGTAGCGTATCTTATTGTCGTACTATCACTTCGAAAGTAATTGATTTACACGCGTAGGTACTGGCAAAGGTTTATAAATTATACGTTTCTATTAGTGCTTAGTTGTACAAATATATTAGCAGTATATAGGTAGTCTGATTATTTTCATAATAAAGGCTTTGTCTAAATTATTATCGAAGTGTATGTGTCAAAGTGTAAAAAAATAACTATTTTTTTTTCAGAATGTGGGCGAGTAACACCAGAAGGGTTTCAGTTGATAATTGATGGTAAAGAAGCAAAGCGAGGAGAGCTACCGTGGCATGTGGGTATTTACAGGAAAAACTTTAACAGTATTGAACAGATCTGTGGCGGATCTCTTATCTCCAATAATGTAGTTATATCAGGTAAATAATAGATAGTTAAAAACAGTAGTTTATTATGTGGTGGTGTATAAAGAATATTGAGTTTCATTACCCCTACGGAACCTGTGGGGGTCCTAACAGCCGACTAAGGGAGATAACGCAATACAAACACACTGCAAAAAGATTTAGAACTTGGAACAAACCTTATATCAACCCAACTGGCCTGATTGGTATCATCATCATCAACCTACCGCAGTCGACTGCTGAACATAGGACTCTCCAGACGTACACCACTTCGTTCAATTCTCGGCTTCTAGCATCCAGCTCCTACCAGCCGTCTTGCGTAAATCATCACTCAACCTGGTCTGTGGACGTCCTACACTACGTATAACTAGTACAAACTAGTAACTATACATAGTCAACTGCCTCGTTGATCTAGCGGTTGACGTATGTGCCTATCGATCAAGAGATCTCGGGTTCAAAACCCGGGTCTGACCAAAAGTGTTCTTGAGTTTTTATTATTATTATAAAATTTTCTCTTGCGCACCTAGCACATCATATTTTCACATCACCTTAAGGTTGACTGACAGAAAATACCCCATGGCGTTAAGTCCGCCTTGGTGCAAAATGTGTGGGAGATATTATTGTGCACACACTTGTGCACAATGATATCTGCTGCTGCTCTGATCTCTGTTGAAACTGACCGCCGTGGCTGTAATCGGCTAGGAAAACATCATAACTCGTAGTATGGTAGGCAAAAACCTCAATTCTAATAAAAAAGTCTAAAACAACAAACCTTTAAGGTATGAAAATAGGAATATTTTAGGGTAATTAGAAAGTAGAGTCAGTAATGAGAAGCTGAGATTTAAGAAAGACGTTCAAGTAAACGCGATGAAGAGTAATTGCGTAGATTTTTAATAAAAGAAGTTAAACAGTTCATCAACATATCATCAAGTAAGCAGATTTTGTTTCTGAATCAAATGGATTTCTTTTTACAGCTGCCCACTGTTTCTGGAGTGACGTAACGCATTTGCTCCCTGCCTCAGATTATAAAGTAGCAGTTGGCAAACTCTACCGTTCATGGGATAACGAGGAAGAAGTTGTTGTACAGAAATCTGATGTAAGAAACTGATACTTATTTTCTCGTGATTTTTTACTAAAGTGCATGTAGTAGTATCACAATGACTATACATACTATATCTTTATATTTTTTGGCACTTCTAATACATTCCTGACACAATACAATACAAACCAAGAATACACCATTAAACTCGATGGCACTATACCTAACGGATCCTGCAGAAGTGATTGATGTGATTACCAGCCTTAAATCCCAAAGTGCTCCAGGGATAGACAAAATAACAGCTTCTATTTTAAAAATGTTTCGTTTCCACCTTGCTAAACCAATATCCTACTTGACCAACTTAAGCTTTGAACAAGGCATCTTTCCTGAAATATTTAAACACGCCATTATCTGTCCCATCCATAAATCAGGAAACAAGTATCTCCCCACAAACTATAGGCCTATTTCGTTATTGAGTACCCTCTCTAAAGTAGTTGAAAAAATAATGAACAAACGCTTAATAGGGTATATGGAGACCAATAAACTTTTAGGATTACAACAATTCGGTTTTCGAGCCAAGCATTCTACTGACGAAGCTGTATTACACCTTACAACTAATATTACATCTCACATTGACAGGGGCGATAAATGCTTGGCCGTATTCCTTGATTTACAGAAGGCGTTTGATACTGTATCTATTCCAATTCTCCTATCCCGGCTTGAGAATTTAGGAATTAGGGGAAACGCACTGTTATGGTTGAAGGACTATCTCACAGAAAGGTACCAGTATGTAAGAGTTGATAACCATTCCAGCAACTCCTGTTTGGGGTCATATGGGGTCCCACAAGGCAGCACCTTGGGTCCTACGCTATTTCTAGCGTATGTAAATGACTTGTGTAAATTTGAAATTCAGGGTGCCGACATACAAATGTTTGCCGATGATACTGTGGTATTATTTCATAGTAATACATGGGACAATGTATGGCAATTAGCAGTAAAAGGTATGTCCGATATAACAGCTTGGCTCGAGAATAGTCTTTTATCACTAAATGTCGATAAAACAAAATTTTTATGCTTCAGTAAAACTATGGCGTCTTCTCCTAAAATGTTCCATCTTCCCATACATTGTTATCCCTGTAACCGTTCAATTATAAAATTAACTGCACGTTGTAATTGTCCAGAACTATCAAGGACAACTGAAATAAAGTATTTAGGAGTGAATATAGACGATAAGTTAAATTGGAAAAAACACATAAATACAGTTAGTGGTCGACTGAGGAAGCTAATTTATATATTCAGGGACTTGCGAATAATACCTGACACAACACTTTTAATTCAAACATACAAAGCCTTAGCTGAATGCTTAATCACCTACTGTATATGTTCATGGGGCTCAGCAGCAAAGACACACTTAATTGAGGTTGAAAGAGCACAACGGGCTGTACTTAAGGTACTCCTTAACTTACCATACTACCATCCTACTCAATTAGTGTACGAAAAAGCTGAAGTTTTAAGCGTACGAAAGATGTTTGTTTATCAGTGCATTCGCAAATACCACAAGCATACCGTACCTCTTCTTCAACCTTCAGGTAAAAGAAAAGATAAGTGTCCAATCCCAAGGGTAAAAAGCAAATTTGCTCAACAGCGATATAGTAACATTGCACCTAGGTTGTACAATAAACTAAACTTAAATTATAAGACCAGACACTTATCAAATTATCAAATTAAAAAGATCATCAAAATATGGCTTGCGAGTTTTGACTACGATAATGTAGAGGATTTGTTTACAGTCACAACCTAGTTCAAAGTTTTGACGAACTTCCAATACACACACCCACACACACACACACACACACACGCGCGCACACACGCACACACACACACACACACACGCACACGCACACACACAGTAGGGACACACAAAACACGCATACCGCATACAGACACAAGCACATGCAAAATTGACAGACCAACTATAAAGTATGTTTCATGTATGTTCCAATTGTAAACATTTATTGTATCACTATTTTTTTTTTTTGGGAAGGTACTGACTCCCGACACACAGCTCACGCTAGTTTGGGAATCAGGGCTTGCACTTAATTTGTATACATACTTTGTTACAATAAATTATTATTATTATTATTATTATTATTATTATTCCTATCTAATCTCAAACATCACAGAAGATCAACCTAAAATAACAGCATTCGTGCTGTCGTACTTCGCTGGTGAGTGCGAAATGATGTAGATGTATCTCAGTGGGCCCCCAAAGTGTTGGCTACCATGCTGCATTGTTGCATTGTCTGCTTATGATTTTCCTCAGGCAGAGTAGCGTACTTTGGCAGGATTTAGAAGATGGGGTCTTAACTCTTCCGGGGAGCACGCAACGCTGTCGGTTCTGCGTTTGATCTCTCCCCGATCGCGCCGAATAAGCGTTTTATGAGAATGAGGAAACAGAGAGTGTACCTGTGTTTGCGCACACACTTTTGCATTATAATATCTCCATGGTTGCCTGTAAGAGATTGCTGCCGGGCGTTTAGGCCGCCAATCGTACTTCCCTAGATTAAGCTTTCGTTGTTAACTTAATTTTGTTACTTATCTGGTGTGCAATAAAGAGTTTAGAGAGATAATTTATTATTATTATTATTATCTCCCGCGTAGTTGGCTGGTCTCTATTGAGTTTGGTTGCCGTAGCCGAAACAGCTAGGAGAACAGTGCTGGCCTAGTAGCCAGGGTCACTAACTGTAAGACTAACAAACCCTCACACACACACACCACACACACACACACAAACACACACACACACACACGCGCACGCACACACACGCACGCACGCACACACACACACACACGCACACACACGCACGCACACACACACACACACAGAAACCGCCATCTAGCCCTAAACTGAGCAGAGCTTGTGATATGGGTACAAAACAAGTTACTAAAATTTATCTACATCTACACTAATATTATAAAGAGGAAAGATTTGTATTTTTGTATGTATGTAATAAACTCAAAAAGTACTGGACCGATTTAAATAATTCTTTTTTCATTAGAAAGCTACATTATCACTGAGTAACATAGGCTATCTTTTATTTTGGAAAAAAATAGGGTTCCGTAAGATATTTGGGTTTTTCGGACACAAGGTGTAAAAAGTCAACCAGAAAAGTTACTTATTTTGCGTACGCTGCCTAAGCTTTAAAAGATAGAACCATAAAATGTTCTAATTAATCGTAGATCTTATAAATATCTACAAAAAAGTCCGCGACACACTATACCTATCTATGTCGAGTGAGGCACAACAACCTTTTTTTATTTAAAAATCTTGAATTCTGGGTAGGCTTTTTGCAGCGGTAACCGACATCCACGCGGGCGGAGCCGCGGGCGATCGCTAGTAATATATAAATAGAAAACACCCAAACTCCGAAATAAATATTTGCATATGATACCAACATTTTTCTAACCTGGGCATCGAATCCAAGACCTCAAGCACAGTAATCGCATATGCTACCACTGTGCCACTGAAGCAGCCAATAAAAATATTTGTTTAGGATATATTCTCATATACGTAATATTTGTGTACCAGCAACTTTCATCGGTGCTATGAAATGAATATATAAAAGGATCAAGAGAAAGTTAATATTTGCATTACTTTTGTTCTAATACTTCATTATGTTAATTAAAGATATATTAGCCTTTGTCCTTACATAAGTACCAAAGTATCTCCTTGCTAAATTTAATTGAAATCGTGTCAAATGAAAGCGTAACAGACAGAATTGTGTATAAATTGTATTCATAAATTAATTTTACAGGTAAAAGAAATAAGGATTCCATCTTTATTTGAAGGTCAATCAGCCAATTTCCAAGAGGACATAGCTGTTTTAGTACTAGCCACCCCTTTCGTCTACAAGACTTACATCAGACCAGTTTGTCTTAATTTCGATGTCAACTTCGAAAGATTGCAGTTTCAGCATGACAACTTAGGCAAAGTTAGTTTTTGTTATTATTAGTTTTAGCAATTCATAATCCCATCACGGTTCACGCCTTGGCCTCTCCTTAGAAATTTTTCCTTGGAAAACCATCATTCAGCATCCCCCAAAGGTTGGCAACACACTTGTGTGCCTCTAGTGTTGCGAGTGTCCATAGGTGACGGTAATCGCTTATCATCAGGTGATACGTCTGCTCGTTTGCCCACTATTTAATAAAAAAAGGTGTATGTTCGATTCACACACGATACAAGTAAAACTTCAGTAAATCGACAAAAGAATGAGACCGACATTTGCCCTCTCGCTCAGGCTCACTAATTACATGCGACTTTTTGTATTTGCATCTCTTACCTCGCGTTTTTACCGTTGCATTCGGTTTGAAATCACAACGATTCTAAAGAAGTTTCACTTAAAACAAAAAAGCAATGACATTTTGACCAACTGCACCGTATTCTATATTTTTCTATTCTAAAGATTCTTTATAATTTAATCACCAGCTTTCAGCGTCCAACATTGTTTGTTCATCTGTTGACATAAGCATATCTGTTATCTTTCAGGTCGCCGGCTGGGGCCTGACAGCGGCTAATGGAAATGCTTCACCAGTCCTTAAAGTTGTTAACATGCCTTTTGTCAGCGAAGCTATCTGCATCAAGAACCTGCCACCATCTTTTCGAGAGTATTTAACTGGAGATAAATTTTGTGCAGGATATACGAATGGTAAGAAGACAAAAGAAATTGTAGAGACCTTTGCTTTTCAACACAACATTCAGCGCTATAGCTCTAGGGTGTGTGAGTGTGGGTTTGATCCCGACATGAGACTAAACTTTGTATGACCAACAAAATGTATCTGTTTCATCTATGTTTGTAAAGTTACTCAATATTTAGGATGTATTTTTACGGGTGTTATTTTTTCAAGCAGCGAATTAAAGAATTATCTTTTACAGGTACTGCTTTGTGCAAAGGCGATAGTGGGGGTGGCCTAGCGTTTGCGGATCGAGAACTTGGTATTGATAGGTTCTACCTGAGAGGCATCGTATCTGCAGCTCCAAGGAATGATGAGAAAAAGTGCAATGACAATGCTTATACAACCTTCACAAAGATCACGAAACACCAGGACTTGATCAATGAGTACTTACAGGTTTTTTTTTTAAATATTTTCCATGGTTCATCATCATCTTAGCTGAAAGACGTCCACTACTAGATAAAGGCCTTCCTTAAGGATATTTATTTATTTAAGGATCGCTAATTATATTTACTGATATTTCTGTACTTCTCACGACCCTCGTCAAGTCGCCGAACCTTAACGGGGCCTACCCACGCTCTCTTTTCATACGAGATCGCCAATTTTATAAACAACTAGCTGACCCCACGCAACCTCGTTTACGTCTTATATAGCTCGTAGCATGAAAATTATCGCAAAATAAGTAACTTTTCTGGTTGATTTTTACACCTTGTGTCCGAAAAACCCAAATATCTTACGGAACCCTATTTTTTTCCAAAATAAAATATAGCCTATGTTACTCGTAGATAATGTAGCTTTCGAATGGTGAAAGAATTTTTAAAATCCGTCCCGTAGTTTTTGAGCCTATTCATTACATACATACAAACAAACATACAAATCTTTCCTCTTTATAATATTAGTATAGATAAGAAAAAGAAATAAAAAGTTAAACTACATCCAAACTCCAAGCTAGTTGGCGTTAGATCTATCGGGTCCTATTACATCGCCTCGTCGGAGAACCTGGGGTAACTTTCATTTGCAATGTAACAAAAACAAACTTCAGCGCTTTTTAAAAAAACGACTATAGGTACACCAAACTACTGTCTATTTACTAATCCTGAATCGCGATTAAAAAGTTTTCATGTCAATCTGTATATATCACATAATGTATATACAACTTTAATCCGTCTTGTAAACAAGTAATCCGTCAGAGAACCAAAGTGACCGACATAGCTCTGAAAGTTGGTAGGATAAAGTGGCAATGGGCTGGTTACATGTCTCGCAGAACAGACGACCGCTGGAGTAAGCGTGTCTTAAGAATGGAGACCACGTCTTGGCAAACGTAGTGTGGGACACCCTCTGGCCAGATGGCGGGACAACTTACGTAGGAGGGCTGGCAGCGACTGGATGTAAAAAGCAACAGACCGGGCTCTGTGGTGTTCCTTGGGAGAGGCTTATGTCCAGCAGTGGACTACAACGGGCTAATGATGAACTTTCCCACATTAGTAGATAGGCGCATTCCACCAGGCATGAAATCCCTTTGTATTGGAAGTGCATTACACAGGAGGATATATATGAATTAAATATTAGGTTTAAGCTTATCCATAGTTAATAATTAATGGAAATGAACTGGTTTAACCACGCATTTCTTTTTAAGTGTGCTCGCGGAGAGTGCGAGCCGGAGTTGTCCGCTTTACTCGTTCCAATGTGATGATGGATCTTGTGTGGATCTAGGACTCGATTGTAATGGGGTAAGTAGAACTTTATTCATTCATTAACACTCTATAGTGTGCATCAGGACCGATGGCCCATTTTTTATGTTAGTTTACCAACAATTGGCTTCTGTCTTCATTTTTTTTAACTTATTGATAGAGTTGTTTAACTGAAATTTTCTAAAGTCTTAGGTACGTATTTGTTTAGATAATTGCACAATTTGCAGATTCCTTTGTAGAGAAGTTACTGAACTGAGGGCCCTATGTTTTGCCGTAAATCCGTAATGTCGTATTCTACAGTTCTATGGGGTTTTCCTAAAAGTTATCTGCACTGAGGGCCCAGGTTATTTGATCATAACAGCTTTATTTCACGTTTAAGAAATTTATGCCTAAAAGCTTTGGGTTTTTACTATTTTTTGAAGTGAAAACTTCTTTAGCGGCGCTGTGTACTTTTTTGGTAAAAATGTATAAACTCGCGTCAGGTCACGTTACCTGATCGAAAAATTCGTAAGGCGTATGTTTATTGTTAACAGCGCCATCTACCGATATACTTTGGTAGCATTCGTTTTTCTAGATAGTGGTCCTTTCTCAATATGATTTTATATACTTAAAGTTAATATTTCAGTATCTTAAAGTGATTTACAATAAATTAAAATAACGATTTTCTACTTACACAAAACCTTTTGTAAATCAAAAAGATTGTTTACAATTTTTTTGAAAACAGCGACTGCTGTGCATGAGGTCTCGGGTTCAATTCCCAGGTCGGACCAAATGTTTGTATGATCTGCAAATATTTATTTCGGAGTTTGGGTGTTTTCTATGTATAATATGTATGTATTTACAAAAAAAAAGTATATAAGTATTTATATCAGTTGTCTAGTAGCCATTTTTTTTTTTTTTTTTTTTTACTTGTGGAAACACCGTCACCCCGCCGGGGCTTGCGGCGGGGCGGTGTGTCGGAATCGAACCGACTAAACCCACACGGTGTGCCAACTCTGCGCCTGAGAAGGGAGGGGTCCGGGAAATGCGTTTATTAACACAACCGGGCCCCTCCCAGCGCCTGCCCGCACTGAAGCGGGCACCTTCTACCAATACAATCTCAATTTAGGCGACGCACGGCACACGCGTACATCGCCCCCTCGCGGTTGGCCTGTAATGCGGATGGAGGGGAAAACCCATCCCGTCCATCCGCGGCCACACTCAGGGCGGCATGAGGCGCTGATAGGCGCGCCTCCGCCGCCCCGTGCGCCGGCGGCGGATCGGGTCCGAGTGGATATCGTCCTCCCGGGCCTTCTCCGCCGCCTCCTTCTGCGAAATTACTTCTTCGCAGAAGGTCGCGACCGCGGTAAAACTGCTGTCGCTACCGGCCATGGACAGTACGACGGCCGGTAGCGACAGATCTCCTCCGATGACTACAGTGAGGGCCCGGCGCTGATCCGCCCAAGCGGGGCAGATCTCCAGCGTATGCTGGGCCGAGTCCTCACTGCAGTCGCAGTGGTGGCAGGCGGGACTCAATTCCCTCCTAGCGACTGAGTGCAGGTACTTCCCGAAGCAACCGTGCCCGGAAAGCACCTGCGTCAGTCGGAAGGAAAGAATCCCATGCTGCCGCCCTGCCCACTCGAGGATGACCGGCTGCAGCGCCTCCACGGTGGCAAAGCCAGCGCGTGGAGCCTCCAGCCGGGAAGACCAATGAGCCATCGTGGCTCGGCGAGCGGCCTCACGCCATTCTCGTACCTCCTCGGGCGGAGGACGATAACCGTTCTCCGCCCGGTATTCAACCGCTCGCCGATAAACTTCGGCGAGCACTTCCGCCTCCAAATCCCACGGGGGTGTTCCGGCCAAGGCGCACGCCGCCTCGGTGGACACGGTGCGGTATCCGCGTATGGCTCTGACCGCCAATACCCTCTGAGGGCGCAATAGGCGCGCCTTATTCTGGGCGGTCAGAGCCGCCACCCACACCGGTAGTTGTCTAGTATCCATAATACAAGCTCTGCTTAGTTTGGGGCTTGACGGCGTTGTGTGTTAGATGTCCGAAATATTTATTTATTTATTGGAGTATCAAAGCTTTACTTCCATTTACTACAATCATAATAATTGGTACTTTATTGAAGTGAACACTTCTTTAGCGGCGCTGTGTTCATTTCAGGTAAGTTAAAACAACCGTTTGTTTATAGTTATGAGTTTTCACTTCTGTCGGCAGTGCTTAAGACTGCTTTGTGTTTTTTATTTAACTAACTCCTATTTGAATTATATAGCGTATATATATATATATATATATATAAATTATTCTCGGTCCAGATGCACACCACTACATACTAAACATATTTGATAGGCAGCAAAGAGTAGCCTATATTCTTCCTCAAGAATCAAAGTATCTTTATGATAAATTTCATTGAAATCAGTGCAGTGGTTTAGCCGTGAAAGCAGGACAGACAGACAGATAGAAGTACTTTCGCATTTATGATATAAGTATGAGTGGCAGACATACGCTCTCGATTGCAACGTTTCGATTCTTATCTCACTAGGCCGCCATAGTGTGGGTCACCATGCTGTGCTGTCTACATTCGCATTGAGGGTGGTGACCAACACTCTTGGACTCTACTCATGCTTTCCATCAGGCAAAGTAGAGACATTTTGGTAACTCAAAAAAAAAAGGTTCATTATGAAACTGTGCCACAAAAAACAACGAGACCTTTCCGATGTGCGTGTAGTATTGACTTAGAATAATCTTTCTTCGTAACAGTATTTTTATCAATGGTGTTTTTACCATAATACAGGCACACCCTAATTTGGGATCAGGAGGTCATGTAAAAGTTATTATTATTTAATGTTGTCTTTTATTACAGAACCAAGACTGCGCCGATGGATCTGATGAGTCGGACGAAGTGTGTAGACCTACAGCAGTTACTACTAAACCGTAAGACAACCTCAACTAGTTATCACTTTTATTTCTATCAGCACAGAACACATTTTTCTTAGATTTTTTTAAGATTCTTGAGCTACAGGAATCCTACGGCTGCGTTTGTCACTCCTGAAAAGTGATTAACGCCCTTTTCCTTCCCTAAATCATGATAAAACCTTTTGCAGGTCTGAAAAATTACAGTCGGGGGCTTGTATCCTGCCATCATATCCTAATCAGGGTAGTTACGTGGTCGAAAATGTTACGAATGCAATACCTGGCCAAAGACTTGAAAATTTCGTCCTGACAATCATTTGTTCAGAAGGGTATGAGATAATTCAAGAAAATGGCATTAGATCTAAAGACAAGGAGATTTATTGCAACAACGGAGTATGGTATGAAAAGATGCCGAAATGTGTTCGTAAGTAAATACATATATACCTACACTTACGCGTTGTTCCTGCCTAGGGTAGGCAAAGGTCTTTTACATTCATCAGGGTCTTTTAAATATAGACGTTTCCAAACAGGCCCTTCTTCACTAAACTACCAATTTGGTACTATACTAGGTACACTGGCCACACCACCTTGCCCCCTCACAGTTTAGTCATTAACTCTTTGCTCATCCATTTAACATGTCTAAAGCAATGCTGTATATATTATATTTGTTTTTTTTATTTGAGCCCGCCAAAGTGTCTCTACTCAGCCTGGTGGAAAGCAAGAGTATTTACTTCACTGATTCTTTTACAATTGCAATTTTTAATAAATAGTTTGGTTCACTTTACAGCTGCTGAGTGCGAATGGGAAGGCATCAAAGGTAAATGTGTTCCTTCAAGTGTATGCCCCTCTGCTTTGGATGATAGTCTGCAAAGACCTAAGCCCCCCGTGAGTACAATTGACCAACTAATTTATAGGACACTAGCTGACCCCCGCAACCTCGTCTACGTCTCCTGTTGCTCGTAGCGTGAGAAATTTGTTTATCATAAAAAAGTTATAGTCTCGAGCTAACTTCAAATGAAAATAATAGGCATATGCTGTGAGACCATTTTTGAGAATTCTTATATAATTATCGGTTATCGAGACAAAATAGCCTTATCCTTCTCCAAGGTCCAATTTCTATACCGAAATTTATTCAAATTGTAAATTTTCTTGAATTGATATTATTAGTTTGGATGTTTAAGTATTTAGAAATATATGAGTATGTTTATTAGTAGTGTGGCGACTTCCACATATAACACAACAATAACCAACTACAGCGTCATCTTCCGAAGGTACACTGAACTACGAAGTAACGCACTACACGGAGTAACTACAAATCCTCAATCGCGCAATAAATAGTTCTCGCGCCGATTATCATATATACAACATCCCAACATCAACAGTTGGGCAGTAGCCCGCCAGGCATGATCACCTAGTCTAGTCGGAGGGTCCTCACTTTGTGTTGATGGGACATGATACCCGTTCCCCACAGTAGTCTTGTTACTATAACACGGGTTTTGTTTAGTTTGGGTTCAGACAGATATGCTTATGTGATCCGTGAACTTTTTATATTTCGTCGTATATTTATTTTCTTCTTCTCTTGTTTCAGCTTTGTTCCAGATCATCGAATCAGATGCCTTTGGTGTGTTGTACTGATTGCGAATTAATAAAGGACAGCAGGTATTATTTCGTTTTCGTAATTTCGCATTACTTTGACATGTAACGATTACCAGAGACGTTCGTATAAGAACCGGGACCGAGAGCTTGATATGTTCTCCGAGACGCGGAGTATTAAGAATGGTCAGTTTCAATTATTAACTGCCTCTGTGGCGCAGTGGTAGCGTAAGCGACTGCTGTGCTTGAGTTCTTGGGTTCGATTCCTGGGTAGAATCAAACATTTGTATGGTCTTTGTGTTGGAGTTTAGGTGTTTTCTATTCATTTATTTACAATAAAGTATGTAACTATGTATATATATCAGTTGTCTAATGTCAATAGTACAAGCTCTGCTCAGTTTGAGACTAGATGACCGTCTGTTTGATGACCGTCTGTTTGATGTCCGAAATATTTGTTATTCTCTTTATTACATCCTAAATCACCATGATTTGTAGACCAATGTCATCCATAGGATTTGTAGCTGAGTTTGAATTATTTGGACAAGGTTTTTTAATAATATTACTAACTTTCAATTAACTTTAACACTCTTTATTCCTCAAATTATTATTTGCACCTGAATCACTTGTATTTCTTTTGGTGAATTTTGCCAAAAATTAATCCTGGCTAGACAGATAATTTACTTGCTTTTAACTTTTTTTCTCGTGCGGAAATCCCCTCGGATACCACCTCCTGGTGGCATGTCGGACTCGAACCTACCAAAACTGCACGCCGTCTTGGGTACTAGATGCCGGAGAATCAGGTGCACCCTAGAAAGAAAATCCCTGGAACCCCCACGTACCTCGGGCCGCCCATGATCCCTGTTAATATGTTACTGTCCCCCAAGGACGCGCACGCTCTGCAGCATCCGCGCTGCTACCCAGGCCTGCTTCTGTTAGAGTGACAGATGGCCTCATCTATCACCCCCAGGCTTGCGTTTATGGAAGACGGAGATCGTTCTACGATCTCACCCCGAAACCCCCTGCATACTAAATTTAATGAAATCTTTGGAACCGTTTCCGATTTTCAGATTATATTTACATAAGAAATGCTGCGTTTAAATGTATTAGATTTAGCTTCATCACTAATATGGATTTTGTTTTGTTCTAGTCTGGTACTGTCCAATCCAGTTTTAGGAATCCTAATGAAAACAGGAACGAGTAAAGCTAAGGATAGTAAGTATCTTTTATATATGACTAGTGATTAATAGACCCGGCTTCTCACGAAATTCTTTAAAGGTCTCGGTTTTTTTTTACTATAATATAAACCATTCTAATGAATCACGACATCTATTTCTGGAAACTGATTTGAAATCGGTTAGAAATTTTAAAGATATAAGCGAATAGCCAGCGATAGTGACTTCATTTTATATTAATTAAAGATTATTTAGTAGATATAATATTAATTAATTCTTTGACACTACCGACCACTAAAAATGAAGGCAGTAGAGCCACGCTGATTTCAGCATGAACGACTCGGCTCGACTGGGCCGGTACTGCCCTCGCACAGAAAATCAACGTAAAATGACAGCGTTCGTGCTGTCGTGTATCATTGGTAAGGGTGAGACCGCAGACCCAATGATGCAAAGCATCACTAGGTCTTTACTAATTTTGACCGTGGAATAAAACCTGCATATATGCCGGTTATCGTGGTGTAAATTAGCCTATGTATTTTCTTAACAATTAAAGAACATATATCTACGCCAAAGTTCTTTAAAATTAAGTTAGCGGTTAAGTTGTCAAAGCGTTACACACTAAGTTACAATCCTTTGAATAATATTGGTAGGAATTTTCATGTTTTAAACGACTACAAAAAACATAGGATCTGGTTTCGGCTGTACGTTCTTTTCTTAAACTCTTTCTTATATTTTAAATGCAGCGATCCAGTGAAATCACAATGCTGGTTGTTCTCCAAATTTTGCAGACATTGTAACAGTGTCCGCCATTTGACGTTAGGATGAATCCCCCCACACACTCAACACTGTCACTTCTGTACACTAGTATCAGCAGCATCTACTCACGACCATACCGAGTAAGTAGAAGTCACAGGAAACACTAAGCTCTCTTCAAACTCGCAACGGAATTATTCAGAAGAAAATTGAAGGAGTTGGAAATATAATTCCACTTCTCTCCTTATCACAGCGAGATACTGAATTAAGGTTAACGAATGTGTATGTAACTAGCTCTCTTGTTTCAGAATGCTTAGAATACATTAATACCCTCGACTACCCTTGCAAAAGAGACAGTTCCCTGCGCAATATTACCGTTCAACTCGACCCTATTAAAAATTGTTATCGCAAAGTTAATGTAAGACAAAAAGATTTGCATATTAGGGGTACAAGGGACGCTGTAAGCGAGGAGTTTTCACATATGGTGAGATTTTATATTAAAAATAGTTTTAAGTTGGTAGTAGAGCCACGCTGATTTTAGCACGAACGGGCCAGAACAACCGACATGATACTTCCCTCTCACAAAAGGCCAACGTAAAATGACATCATTGGTGCCGTTGTGTTTCGCTGGTAATTGCGATACCGGGGCCCATGATGCAGGCGCATCACATTAGACCCCAATAATGTGATTGCGTTATTTGTATTTGAAATGAGTACGGTGATAACCACTCTTTGATTCTGCTCATGTTTTCCGTCAAGCTGAGTAGAGTCACTTTGACAGGCCTATTATATAAAATACTAGCTGATCCACGCAACCTCTTTTGCGTCTTATATAGCCCGTAGCATGAAAATTTTCGCAAAATAAGTAACTTTTCTAGTTGATTTTTACACCTTGTGTCCGAAAAACCCAAATATCTTACGGAACCCTATTTTTTTTCAAAATAAAATATAGCCTATGTTACTCGTGGATAATGTAGCTTTCGAATGGTGAAAGAATTTTTAAAATCGGTCCAGTAGTTTTTGAGCCAATTCATTACAAACAAACAAACATACAAACAAAGTTTTCCTCTTTATAATACATATTAGTATAGATAAAAGAAAAAAATAGTGTTGTAAGATCCCATTAAGGATGCAAACTACACACGATGACAACACTACAAATTAAACTCGTCTAGAAAGCGATATAAGCAACAGGCCAAAACCTGGTGAACTGTTAGAAACTTTTATAAAAATAAAGAAAGTTGAGAGACTTTTTAGATTAAGGTGGCCTATTTACGTTTAATTCTCATTCCGAATGGATAATTTCCGTATTCAGTAGTTTTATTAAACGTTTCAGGCTTTATTGGGGTTCGGGAACACAACCGACATAAGTTGGAACTGCAGTGGGGCAATCATTAGCGAAAGGTTTATTCTTACTGTAGCTCACTGTCAGAGAATCCCTTCAATGTAAGTGTTTGGACTCGTACCAAAAAAATATTTCTATTTCATTACAAACACATTTTCAATTTATTAAAGTAAGCTGTAATTGTATATTTGACTACCTCTGCGGCGCAGTGGTAGCGTATGCGACTGCTGTTCTTGAGGTCTCGGGTTCGATTCCCAGGTCGTACCAAATGTTTGTATGATCTGCAAATATTCGTTTCGGAGTTTGGGTGTTTTCTATGTAATTATACATAGAAAGCACCCAACCTTACAACACATATTAATGTGTGTTTACAAAAGAAAAGTATATATGTATTTATATCAGTTGACTAGTACCCATAACACAAGCTCAGCTTAGCTTGGGACTAGATGGCGTTGTGTGTAAGGTGTCCGAAATATTTATTTATTACCCAGAAAGGTAGGTCGAAACAATAGATTTTTATAGACGTATCGCCTGATGGTAAGCGATTATCGCCGCCCGTGGACACCCGCAACACTAGAGGCGTTAAAAGTGCGTTGCCGGTCTTTTACCACTGTCCTGGCACATCTTTTTTGCTTTGTCCACATTTAAAGGCTGTTGATAATGATGATAAAAGTAAGAATTTGGTTTATCAGCGGTCCAGTGAAGTATGTTGCAGTAGGTATATTAAAGCGCTCAGATCCACCCGAGGTATGGCAGCAATACAACGTGAAGAGGTTTATTACTCATCCGGAATACGCCCCACAATCTGCATTTCATAATATTGGCTTGCTGGAAACTGACAAAGAGTAAGTAGAGACATGAAATATTCATAATTTTTATAATGTACTTCTTGAAAAGTCTTTACAAAATATACCTAAGCATCTAACTAAGCCGCCATACCATTGTCTTGGAATCTCATAATCTTACAATCGGGTAAACTTTCTGGTCGTTTATCCTTTGTTTTTCATTTTTTTATTGAATAATTACAAAACCAGCAGACGTATCTCCCGATGGTAAGCGATTACCGCCACCCATAGAGTAACACCAGAGGCGTCACAAGTGCGTTGCCAACCTTTGGAGGATGGGAAGGGGGATGAAGGAGAGGTTGGGGCCTCCGGTATCCTTGTAGCGAGCAGGCGAGTTGGAAAGATCATCTAAACGCTCCTCGGAATCGTAGGATAGACGGCGCCTGCGCAACAGAGAGGGATGTCGCGCGGCTATATTCGCACTCATTACCTGTGTCCCTTCTCCTTGACAATAGTGTCGTGTGCAAAACTTTTATTATATATACCTCCGTTAGCTTTTAATAAAAACATATTTATTCCTAACTTGTTGTTGTTATTATATTGTAAACAATATACTCGTACTACGTACTTCGTTGCTCAAGTCCATCGTATCCTCCATAGATAGTGGTCTGAGGTTCCCTAACCTTAGGCTACTACACTGGTGACCCACGACAACTGGTATTCGCAGTGTGAGTACCTGTACTAACGAACAGCTTAGACTAGTATTCGGCGACTATGCCGTCTACTAGTGAGGAGGAAAGTAAGGACTTCTTTATGGCATACCGCGTCGGAGTGAAGGCACCGGTATTCAACGCTGATGATCCGCTACTATGGTTCGCTCAGTTAGAAGGCCAATTCACCCTTTCGAACATCACTACTGACTCCACCAAGTTCTATTACGTGCTGGCGCAACTGGAACCACAGCATTCTGCAGAAGTACGAGATCTCATTGTTTCTCCACCCGCAACTGGCAAATACGAGAAACTGAAGGCTGAGCTGATCAAGCGACTGTCAGCATCACAAGAGCGCAAATTAAAACAATTGCTGATGCACGACGAGCTCGGCGACAGAAAACCTACACAATTTCTCCGCCATCTTCAACACTTGGCTGGACCTACCGTTCCTAACGACTTCATTCGGTCCATGTGGTCTAGCAGACTGCCGCCTAATCTCCAGACTATAGTCGCAATGCAGGCAAATTCTAGCTTGGAAGAGGTAGCAGAGTTAGTAGATCGAATAAATGACATCGTTCCAGTTACTAGTCAAGTATCTACTAGCATGCCAGTAACCGGTCAAGTAGCAGCAGCGCAAACGTCTACCGGAATGCAAGGGAATACAATCGATGCCTTGACCCAAGCCGTAACGGCACTGACTCGCAAGATGGAATGTATGAGCACAGAACTGCGTCGAGTTCAGCGTTCTGAAGATAGAAGACACCAACGAGGTTGCAGCCGTTCCCGTTCACGTTCCCGTCCCAGAGACCATCCGCATTGCTTTTATCACTACCGGTTTGGAGAACGCGCCCACAAATGCACACAGCCTTGTACGTACCGCGCACAAAAGTCGGTAAACTACCAAGGCAGCCAGTAACGGCGGGAAAAGACTGCCTAGCAATAACAAGCCGCCTGTTCATTACAGATCTTAAAACCAAAATACAATATCTCATAGATACGGGTTCAGACCTGTGTGTATTTCCAAGATCTTCTGTTCGGGAGCCTCGGGCTATAACAAAATACAAATTGTACGCAGCCAACAGTACCATTATAAACACCGATGGTTTTATTCCACTGACATTGGACCTGGGACTTCGCCGCGCATTTTCCTGGCGATTCATAGTAGCTGATGTCACCAAGCCAATCATCGGAGTCGACTTTTTAGTTTACTATAATCTTCTAGTCGACTGCCGAAACCAGCGCTTAATAGACAACCTCACTACACTTACGGTCCGACTGCCTCAACATACTTCCACCGAAAACATATCATCAGTGCGCACCTTAATCGACAATAGCGATTACCATTGTCTGCTGAAGGAGTTTCCTGACCTTACACGTCCAGCGGGTAAGCCAAGTACTCCCAAACATAGTACTATGCATCATATTCGCACTACATCGGGTCCACCGGTCTTTGGTCGTCCACGTCGTTTAGACCCTATACGGCTCAAAATTGCGAAACAAGAGTTCGAAGAGATGCTGCTCAATGGCACTGCGAGGAAGTCTGAGAGTGCCTGGTCTTCACCTCTGCATTTAGTTCGCAAGAAGAATGATGGTTGGCGTCCTTGCGGAGATTATCGATCACTCAACGCACGTACGATCCCTGACCGGTACCCAATCAGACATCTGCAGGACTTCACTCAGCAACTGTCTGGCACTAGGATCTTCTCCACCATAGACCTGGTCAAGGCCTACAATCAGATACCCGTATCAGAAGAGGATATTTGCAAGACTGCCATAACGACGCCCTTTGGCTTATACGAATTCCCATTCATAACGTTTGGGCTTCGAAATGCCGCTCAGACGTTCCAGCGGTTCATGGATGAGGTTCTTCGCGGGCTAGACTTCTGTTATGGCTACTTGGATGACATCTTGGTCTACAGTTCCAGGACCAGACTCCATCAGCAACACTTGCGAAAACTGTTCGATAGATTATCAGAATTTGGAGTCCTAATCAACACGAACAAGTGCATATTTGGTCAAGAAGAGGTAAATTTCTTGAGATACAGAGTGTCAGCCGCAGGCCAGCCTCTTAACACAAAAGTCCAGGCTATACAAGAGTTTTCAGCACCTAAGACTGTCAAGGAACTGAGACGATTCCTAGGAATGCTGACTTTTTATCGTCGGTTTATACCAGAGGCAGCTTCCATACAGGCGCCTCTTCACAGCTTACTCAAGGGACCAAAGATAAAAGGTTCACAGCCAGTTGTTATGACAGAAGAAACTACAGAAGCCTTTGAAAAATGTAAACACAGCTTATCAGAAGCTGTGGCTCCTCCTAGCTCATCCAGACCCGAAAGCAGAATTAACTGTGCAAACGGACGCTTCGGATACAGCAATTGGAGCAGTATTACAGCAGCGACAGGGTAAAGAATGGCAACCGCTGGCATTCTTTTCAAGAAAATTAAGCCCTTCACAGAAGAAATATAGCCCGTACGACCGAGAGCTTCTAGCTATTTACGAGGCTATACGATACTTCCGGTTCATGGTGGAGGCGCGTGTTTTTTCAATTAGAACAGACCATAAGCCACTTACCTTCGCCTTCACTACTCATCGTGAGAACTGCTCCCCTCGACAGTTCAGATATTTGGACTTCATCAGCCAATTCACAACAGACATAAGGTTCGTGGCTGGCAAGGACAACATTGTGGCTGATACTCTGTCACGCATCAATGAAGTGAATACACCGATGGACTACACATCCTTAGCTAGCGAGCAGAAAACTGATACTGAACTTCAAGATCTGTTACGCAATGGCTCCAGTCTTAAGCTCGAGAAGTTAATTCTACCAGACTCGCAAATAGAGATATACTGTGATACCACGGCAGAACCACGACCATATATCACCAGGTCATTTAGAAAGCAGGTATTCGATACCCTACATAACCTAAGCCATCCAGGGGTAAAAGCAACAGTCCGTTTAATAACCCAAAGGTTTGTCTGGCCTGGCGTAAGGCGAGAATGTCGCCGTTGGGTTAAGGAGTGTCAACCGTGTCAAAGAAGCAAAGTGTCGAGGCATACAAAAACTCCACTAACAGCGTTCCAAATACCATCTGCACGGTTCAAACATATACACCTGGATCTGGTAGGCCCGTTACCATTATCTTCAGGCTTTAAATACTGCCTTTCGGTCATCGACCGTGTTACGCGTTGGTGCGAGGTGTATCCACTAGCTGACATCACCGCAGAAACCTGTGCAGCTGCCCTAATATCTGGGTGGTTTGCACGCTTCGGCTGCCCTGAACACATAACAACCGATCGTGGCCCACAGTTCACATCGCAGACCTTTAAGGATCTCACTGCACTAGTCAGCGCTACTCATCATTTTACAACTGCCTACCACCCTGCAGCTAATGGAATAGTGGAAAGGTTACATCGTCAGCTGAAGGCCGCCATCACCTGCCACGCCACTACGAGTTGGACTGAGGTACTGCCATGGGTTCTCCTTGGCATACGCACCGCATGGAAGGAGGATATACAAACCTCCGCGGCAGAACTGGTCTACGGTGAAACACTACGTTTACCTGGACAGTTCTTTAGCAGCACCACTGATGAGACAGTCGATCTGAGCAGCCTCGTCAGTAGATTACGTTCGCACATGAACAAGCTAACGCCGAAACCTACATCATGGCACGGAAGTTTCAGCCGATCCTTTTACATTCCAAAAGACCTGCACAAGGCTACTCATGTCTTCCTTCATCAGGGTCCGGAACGAAGACCACTTCAAGCACCCTACCTGGGACCATACAAGGTTCTTCGCCGCAACGACAAGACCTTCGACATCGAAGTAAAAGGAAAGCCACAAAAGGTGACTATAGATCGACTGAAGCCAGCTTTCGTGACTAAAGAAGCACCAATAGGCACCGAGACTATCAAAGACCAGACCCCCGTACAAAAAACCAGGAGCGGGCGTACAGTTAGATTCCCAAACTACTATCGCCCGTAGTTACGGTCTCACTGGGGGAGTGGTGTAGCGAGCAGGCGAGTTGGAAAGATCATCTAAACGCTCCTCGGAATCGTAGGATAGACGGCGCCTGCGCAACAGAGAGGGATGTCGCGCGGCTATATTCGCACTCGTTACCTGTGTCCCTTCTCCTTGACAATAGTGTCGTGTGCAAAACTTTTATTATATATACCTCCGTTAGCTTTTAATAAAAACATATTTATTCCTAACTTGTTGTTGTTATTATATTGTAAACAATATACTCGTACTACGTACTTCGTTGCTCAAGTCCATCGTATCCTCCATAGATAGTGGTCTGAGGTTCCCTAACCTACTACATCCTAACTCACGCGGTGAAACACAGCGCAAGCGCTATTTCACACCGGTTTTCTGTGAGGCCGTGGTATCACTCTGGTGGAGCCAGCTCGTTCATGCCGAAGCGTGGCTCTCCCAAGAAAGAAAATCTATATCTGAGATACCTACCATAAAAAAGAGTAAATAAAGTTGATAGAATTATTTAAAATTCAAAGTCGTTATTGCTAAGTGCAAGTACATTTAGTGATCTTATAATATAGTTTGTCTCAATACGTCTGCTCGCTTGCCACATATTCCATTAAAAAATAAATAAATATTTTAAAGAATAGAACAAAAGAAATGATTTTGTTCAGAAGTTGTTCTGAATTTTATTAAAGAGTTGATGACAATAATGATATTCCTCTTACTTATGCATCAACGACGAACTTTTCCATGGGCTTCTGCTTTGGCAATAACAAAGTTCCCACGTAATAGAGACTCGCATTTAATATATATTTTTTTGTTTCAGAATTGTATTTAGCAGCGCCGTTCTTCCGGCTTGTCTTCAAGTGGATGATAAAAGAGATATGAATGCTTACTACACAGGATGGGGGGTCCTTCCTACTGGTGGACCATTATCTGATACATTTCACTCTGTTAGTATTAGTGCTAGGAATATTGATCTCGATTTTGATATATTGTTTTCTTTTCTTTGCGGAAATCCCTTCAGATCCCTGTTGGCATGTCGGAGTCGAACCGACTGAAATCGCACACCGTCTCGAGTACTAAATGCCGGGGAACCAGGTGCACCCTAGAAAGGAAAACCCTGGAACCCTGACGTACCTCGGGCCACCTACGCTTTGTAGATGGCTCCCTCCTGTGTGGGAACCCCAATGTTCCCACTATTGTCCCCCAGGGCGCGCACGCTCCGCAGCGTTCACACCGCCACCCGGGCCTGCTTCTTCTAGGGTGACAGATGTCCTCATCAGTCACCCCAAGATCTCCGTTTATATCGGTTATCGCAAGAAAAGGTAGTCTATGTCCATTTTCAAGGACTAATCTAATGAGACAAACTTCTTAGCACTCCATGGATTCACCGTGCGGGTGCCGGATCCATCGTGTGGCAGAGGGAGAAACTCAAAGCAGTTTCCAGGACTTACGACCTAGGTGTAGGTTTAAGGAGGCCCCCTTTAAGATACGCATCAACGGTCACCTTCACTGCTCGAGTTTCCCGCCCTACCTAGCCAAATTTGGTAGGAACCTGTTAGTGCAGCCTTGGATACTCGTTCTAAAATAGAACTTACTGCAGATCTCGACAGGCCAAGGTCTTTCAAAAGGTTATAGAGAGATTTAGCTGGTATACCTCTCGCTCCTACTTCTACCGCGTATAAATTAACCACATAGCCATTTTTGTTAAGTTAAGTTGTTAGATCGTAATATTTATTTAATTTTATTCTATGGTCTTTAGGAATATTAGTTTCCCACGGAACAGTAAGCTCTACTAATATTATGTGTTTAATTTGTCTAGAGAAAAGGAATATGTCCGGTCTGGATGACGAAACACCAACATCCTCTGGGATTTTATAGTGCTTATCATACGTATCCATCAAAATAGTCCAGTCAGGTGCAGTACCTAGGATTGAGAAAGGCTTGCTTTTAGATTTGGTAGTTGAGCCATCCTTTATAAAGTTAATTTCTCGTTTATTTGTAGTCAATCCTTTTTGAGCTCTAGCTACTGAAAGACTTACTGCTTCACGTATGATTTCTAGTACTCTATCATGTCGGCGTGAGTAATAACCCCTATCAAGCAGCACCCTGCAACCTACCAGTAAGTGTCTAGCAGTACCTACTGCCTCACCACACGTATAGCAAGATTTTTCAGATGCTTTCCCCCATCTCACTAGGTTACTTTGGTCTGGGAGGGTCATTTGGAAGGCATTCAGATAGAATTTTAATAGGGCAGGAGACCAGTCATATAGCAAGGTGCGCCATTTCAGGGCTAACGGGATGCAGAACTCACCTATAGTTAACCACTCACTTTGCATTTCTAGATTCATTGCATGCACTTTATATTTATCATTTTCATCTTGTTGTATAAAGGATTTTATTATTTCTCGGTCTCCCTTCCTCTTTGCGAAACCCAGCCCGACTTTATTGAACTGTGCACCAGCCATAAATTGTTTATGGAATTGAAGTCTTGACTCAAGCTCTGTAACATATTTATCTTTTGGGAGTGATGAGACTATTTCATCCTGGGATTGTCCCAAGACATGCATTTTGGTAACTCTGAGGTGTTTATAGAGTTCAGATGGCTTCTTTAATTTCATCCCAAAACTGTTTTGATCCCTAAATAGAGTTGAGGGGTCAGCTGAGTGTGCAATTCCGAGCCATAACTTCAATATCTTTTTGACATTTGCATCTAGTTTTGCCAGGTATTATAACAGGAAAATTCATGTAAATCGACAGAAACTACTTTAGGATCAGAATTTATAATTTAATATTGATGGTTTTTTTCCATTCTAAGAAAAAAGAAAGTAACTATAAAATTAAGGATGTTAATCTAATACCTGTTTTGTAGATTTTGAAAATGAGATATTCTGACGAAAAATGTAGAAAGTTTTACGCGACATCCCGATTTGAAAGAAATTTTAATGACACTACACAAGTGTGTTATGGGCAAAAAGACAGCGTTGAAACTCCTTGTAAGGTGAGAATTCACGATTAACTTTAAAACATGGCTCATATCATACATTGTATAATTTCATTTGTCATTCGTGTTGTGATGGAATGAGAATACGAAGTTTCACCAAATCAATTTATTCCGAGGGTGTCTTAAGAGCAAACTAAGTATTTTTTTAAAACACAACTCGTAGATAGATAGAAAACTCTTTATTTGTATACCGTTTTACATGTTTATAAGAGAGTAGAATGGATCGCAAGGATGCGTGAACATTATGCAGTTTTATAAAATTTTCGATACATATTTCAACTTTTTCGTTCTCACACTACGAATCTAACAAATCTCTCCAGTCGATGTTACGCACGAATATTTGAGGGCCTTGACGTTTGTGAGAACTTTCATCATATAATATTATCTTCTTTAATCAAAGTGCTTTGGTCTCACTGCTATGCTGCTATAAGCTGCCTTCCCAAGGGTTGGTTTTACGGACCTTCCTTTTAACAAAGTCTAATAATGTTCTTACAAGTATTATGTTTTCAAGGGTAACAACGGTGGGCCTCTGTATTCCCAAGATCATGAGCAGTGTGTGAATACGCTTATAGGAGTCCTGATATACGGGTGGAGTTGCCTTCTTAAAGATGAGCCCATCGTGTACACTCGCGTCAAATATTATGTACCCTGGATAGAAGAGAACGTCTGGCCTTGATACAAAACATATTTGAACTACTGTTGTACATTTAATGCATTAATATATAATATAAATGATTGAACATTGATTACTGTTTTTCTATTATAAAAGGAAGACAAAGAATTGATTATTCCCGTGCCTCTGACAATTGTAAAAATTAACTAAGAATAAAATGTTTTATGTTTTACTTACCTTTATTTAAAGTGACCACTGCTTGTCTACATGAGCGAAGCGGTGACAGCCCATGGGCAGACACAACTCAAGATATTATGACCTTCTAGTCGATTACGGCCACGGCGACCAGTCTCAACGGAGACCAGCCTACTATGCTGGAGATATTATGGTGTACAAGTGTGTAAGCAAACACAGGTGCACTCTCGGTTTCCTCTCTCTCATAATCCGATGGAACGGTTAACCGACACGACCGGAAAGAGATTCGGCGCAGGACCGACAGCTTTACGAGCTCTCCGAGGCACGGGGGTTCAGACCGCAACTTTCAAACTGGGAGCTGTTATTAAGTTTTTCTATAATCAGAAAAATTCAATAACACTTTTGGCTCGACCCGGGATTCGAACTCGATTCGATTGATTGGCAGTCGCATACTTCACTAGCGGTTGACTAATTGCGACTGCCAATCAATGCAATTACGAATGAGGCAGTTAAACTCAAGACATATAAATGCGTTGTTAAGTGCACTCTAGAGCTAAGTGATCTCTATACAGAATTTATGAGGTGAGAAACTTGAGACTCGGCTATACTCAACTGCTCCGTTCAAAGTACAAAATATTTTTTGTACCTGTTTCCTATGACGAATTATGACAGTCAATCTCAAAACTCCAAAATAAATATTTGTAAATTTTATAAAGATTTAGTCCGACTAGGTAATCAAACTCGCCCCGACCTGTCGGACGCCCAATTCGGGTTCCGAGAGGGGCGTTCGACGGTCGATGCCGTGATGCGCCTTAGGGCCGTGACCGAAGAGGCAGTGAGCTGTGGCGGCGTGGTGTTGGCGGTGTCCTTGGACATCGCCAACGCCTTTAATAGTCTGCCATTCAGCTGCATCAGGGAAGCACTCAACTACCACGGGGTGCCAGAGTACCTGAGGCGGCTGGTGGCATACTATTTAGAGGAGCGTACCGTCGTGTACGAGGACCAAGATGGCGTCTTGAGACGGCGACCCATGTCGTGCGGCGTTCCACAGGGGTCTGTCCTTGGACCACTCCTGTGGAACGTGGGGTACGACTGGGTCCTTCGAAGTCGTCTGCCCCCCGGGCTGGGCGTAATTTGTTATGCCGATGACACACTAGTCACAGCACGGGGGGCGAATTTAGAAGAGGCGGCGCGCCTGGCCACCAGGGGTGTTTCTCTGGTGGTTGGGCGCATCGAGGCGCTGGGCTTGCGGGTGGCCCTGGATAAGACGGAGGCCCTGTTGTTTCATGGGCCCCGTCGTGTGCCATCCCCCGGCGCCTCCATAGAAGTCAACTCGGTCCTCGTACCGGATCGGGCCCAGATGAGGTATCTGGGCCTGATCCTCGACGGTAGGTGGCTCTTCGACGAGCACTTCCGACAGCTTGCCCCTAAGCTGGTTGACGCTGCCTCCGCCCTTGGGCGTCTTTTGCCCAACTTGAGTGGAGCCAGCGTCGCTACTAGGAACCTCTACACGGGGGTGGTCCGGTGGATGGCCCTGTATGGGTCACCGGTGTGGGTGGAGGCTCTGACTGCCCAGAACAAGGTGCGCCTTTGGCGCCTTTAGAGGGTATTGGCAGTCAGAGCCATACGCGGATACCGCACCGTTTCGACGGAGGCGGCATGCGCCTTGGCCGGAACACCCCCGTGGGATTTGGAGGCGGAAGTGCTCGCCGAAGTTTATCGGCGAGCGGCTGAATGTCGCTCGCCGAGCCACGATGGCTCGTTGGTCGTCCCGGCTGGAGGCTCCACGCGCTGGCTTTGCCACCGTGGAGGCGCTCCAGCCGGTCATCCTCGAGTGGGCAGGGCGGCAGCACGGGACCCTTTCCTTCCGGCTGACGCAGGTGCTTTCCGGGCAAGGTTGCTTCGGAAAGTACCTGCACTCGGTCGCTAGGAGGGAATTGAGTCCCCCCTGCCACCACTGTGACTGCAGTGAGGACTCGGCCCAGCATACGCTGGAGTTCTGCCCTGCTTGGGCGGCGCAGCGCCGGGCCCTCACTGCAGTCATAGGAGGAGATCTGTCGCTACCGGCCGGTCATACGCTCCATGACCGGTAGCGACAGCAGTTTTACCGCGGTCGCGACCTTCTGCGAAGACTTAATTTCGCAGAAGGAGGCGGCGGAAAAGCCCGGGAGGACGATATCCACTCGGACCTGATCCGCCGCCGGCGAACCGGGCGGCGGAGGCACGCCCATTTGCGCCTCATGCCGCCCTGAGTGTGGCCGCGGATGGTGGGGACAGGTTTTCCCCTCCATCCGCTTTAATGGCCAGCCGCGAAGGGGCGACGTACGCGTGTGCTGTGCGTCGCCCAAATTGAGATTTTTTACTCGAAGAAGGTGCCCGCTTCAGTGCGGGCAGGCGCTGGGAGGGGCCCGGTTGTGTTAATAAACGCAGTTCCCGGACCCCTCCCCTCTCAGGCGCAGAGTTGGCACACCGTGTGGTTTTAGTCGGTTCGATTCCGAAGACGGCTGGCAGGAGCTGGATGCGAGAAGCCGAGGATCGAACTAAGTGGCGTGCTATTGGAGAGGCCTATGTCCAGCAGTGGACTGCGATAGGCTGATGATGATGATGATGATGATTCCGACACACCGCCCCGCTGCAAACCCCGGCGGGGTGACGGCCCGAGGGGGTTTCCACAAGTAAAAAAAAAAAAAAGGTTATCAAACTCGTGACCTCAAACACAGCAGTTCGCATATGCTACTACCGCACCAAGGTACCAAGGCAGTCATTTAGTTATTTTTAATTACTGATTTTGCATTTCAGTGGATTAATTATTTTTATAGTACATGCTTTGCATTTGGCCACATAATTTCAGAAACTAATTGCTCACTTCATCTTTGGGAAACTTTCAGAGGAGTAGTAAAAGGGAGAGTTGCAGACAGGACTGACCAACGTTCCTGGTCCAACTAGTTGCCACAAGTCTTGAGCCCCACTCCTGTCATAAGACACATGTAATTTTTTTTATTTTTTATTTTGTTCTGTAACTTTGCAGTCTGTGTCCACACAATAAGCCATTCAGATGACATTTTTACCTATGTCATGTTATCAGAGGTAATTCCTTTAAATCCCCTTTATCTGATGTCGTCAAATCTCACGGTAAGTGTAGAGACACTGTAATGCACACTAAAATAAACTGCTAAGGTTTTTTATTGAATAGGGGGCAAACGAGCAGACATATCGCCTGATGGTACACTTTTTTTTTCTCTTAAAAAAGACAACTCCCACATTAGGAATAAACATCCTGTGTCGTTGGGGACTTTACAAACATACATGAAACGGACACAAAGAACATCCAGACTCGGGACAACAATTCGTGGATCACACAAAGTGTTGTAGGTACCGCGTGGGATTTGCACCCACGACACTTGGCGCAGTAGTAAGCGGCATGGCGACCGCTGAAACCACTCGCCTTTTAAGAAGGAGTACGCTCTTTTTTTGAAGGATTGATGGTTATTTGGGCCGTGAACACCGCAGGCGACAGCCCATTCCACAGTTTTGTTGTGCGCGGCAGAAAATCGCATGGTTGTGGACTGTCAACCATCTAGATGGGGATGAAGTTTCTGTCGCGTAGGATGATGGCGGAAAGAGACGGCAGGGATCAGTCCGAACAATTCCTCGAAGCACTCCTCATGGTAAATGCGGTAAAAGATGCACAGCGATTGATATTAGAATGACGAATATAAAAACAATTTAAGTTAGGACATTTATTATTAAAATAAGAACCAGGACGGTACTGCTCGTCCTCATACGAACGGGCCCTCGCGCGGCGCGTATGCAACACTAGGACAGTGCCGTCTCGCCCACGCTCGCAGGGCTATATATTACTTACCTACGCCGCCGGCCGGCTGATAAGAATATATATATGTTGATCACTACAAACAAAATCGGTATGATTCGTTCAACATATTTATCTATACTAATGTGGGGAAACGGGTGTTAGGTCCCTCCAACACAAAGGGAGGATCCTCCGACCAGGCAAGGTGATCATGCCTGGCGGGCCACTGCCCAACAGTTGATGTTGGAATGTTGTATATATGATAATCGGCGCGAGAACTATTTATTGCGCGATTCAGGATTTGTAGTTACTCCGTGTAGTGCGTTACTTCGTAGTTCAGTGTATCTTCGGTAGATGGTACCGTATGTGGCGGTCGCCACAATATTATAAAGCTGAAGAGTTTGTTTGTTTGATTGTTTGCTTGAACGCGTTAATCTCAGGAACCGCTGGTCCGATTTGAGAAATTCTTACAGTATTGGATAATCCATTTACGCTACGGGCAATTGTAGACGTACACGAGGTTGCGAGGGTCAGCTAGTTTAATTATAAAACTTTTGTTTTGATTTGATTTGAGGGTGATTTTAAGTTTATGTAATACTAGCTGACCCGGCGAACTTCGTACCGCCTAACAGTCAATGAATGTCGTGTTACCTTTTAGCTAAACTAATTGAGGCTTTGATGAACGTAATACAATGATTTCGTAGTGATTCAAATGATGTTGGCCCTCGAATATGTACCAGCAACAACCGCAAATAGAAACATTCATCATTCTTCGGATGAACTGTGTAAATACGACCGAGAGCATGAGTAGAACGCATATCTGGATGACAGGAACTGCATCGTCTTGCTTCCGACGTTGGAATTTCGTCGATGTAGCGTTCTAAGTGTAATAACTTGGCATTTCTGAGTAAAGCAAATTTCGTGCGAACGGATCGCTTCGACAAATCGCAAAGAAACTGGTCAGTGTCGTCGCTGGAGGTGTTTCGGCACGTTGAGCAGCATGTCGACGCTGTGAAATATACTCTCTAACCGTTCTCTAGATGCACCCCCAAATGTATAACAGTGGGATGACGTTCCTGAATAGGGAATGAAAATATACGCCAAATTGCTTCATTGCAGTTCACATATCTACCAACTTGATAGCGCGTGATTTCATCGTTGATCCAAAACATCAGCGGGTATTGTAACGCGTTATATGAACGGTGTGTTTCATATATTCTTTGTCGTTGCCCAGTATTGCGTCGTGTGAGTGCAATATCACGTGCTTCCAAGTTTTTACCAACAATCAGGACTGCCACTTCATCGATTGTTGGAGCATTAAATGTGCGTTCATGTGTTCCAGATGGCCTTTTATCTGCTCTGATCACAACTTTATAGTCATCACTTGGCATGCGCTCTAAAGCAGTCTTGAACAGCCTGACCAATGCATGATGTTCATGAAGCATTTGCTGCAGATCTTGGAGAATTGCTCTTTTCGTAGCTGTGTTGATCCTTTGACGCCGGTCAAGTTGTTCTTCTATATTGCCCATGAAGTATATTTGCAAGAATTTATGCTGTGCATCTTCTATAGGTTGCAATGATCCAATTTGATGGCAAATCTGGCCTTGAATCTGTAAAGTCGAAGCCATAGTCCTTTTTTTTTTCAAATAATGACATGCCATTTTTATTTCAGAGACAAATACAGAAATCTAACAAACTACACTCTAGATTTTTTTTGCAATAATAGAAAATACATTTTTTAACGTAAATTACCTTAAATGTCGGATTATATCCGTGTTCTTCGATAATTTCCGCCCCAAATGAAGTCATTTGGAAACAGATATTGAATTTTTGAGTGTTCGCTAGAAAATGTCGTGATTCTAGTGTTTCGCCATAAAGCAGGGAGCACAATGGCTCTGGTGGCGGGACCAATAATGGCAATTTCACTTTACCACTAAGGCAGCACAAACCAGGCGTTTCACCAGCAAACTTCAATGCTCCACAATGCTGGCAAACAACGTCCATAGGACCAATGCAAACTAAACGATGCAAGCTGTAGTCGATGGTGCAATGATATAGAAACGCTGCTCGATTCAAATCAGTACTTGATTATTCCTCTGTTCATCTGTACGATAAGCTCGACGATTTCTCGTTTCCAACCTAGCCGTTTCACGGGCTGTCTCTCTTTGTTCTTGTGTTTGAGAAGCACGAATTAAGGCCCTTCTCTGGTCCATACTAACGCGGCGCTCTTCTCGTGCAATTTCTCGTTCTTCATCAGATAATTGACTCGCGATATTCCGTTGCCTAATTGCATTACGGCTCCCCTGGAAAAGATTAGATCTTCTAGGACGCGGCATTGTTATTAATATTAATATTTCTGAACGCACACGATAGTTGTTACAGTATTTGACAGGATTGGACAACAAATGTTTGACATGTAATAAATGCCTGAACTTTCGAGACATAGACAATAGCTCAAAGAGTATATAACCACTACGTATGAATAGCTCATCAAGAAAAATCATAGACAAGCTATAAAAAGACATTTTGACATACAACGTTTGACATGTAATAAACAAATCAGCATTTATTGAAATGATTAAGTATTCGTTACACATATCTAGTTTTCATTGTTTTTAAGATGTATTATGCTATTCGGGGCGGAGACAAATCCAACGAATCAATAACCATGAAAATTGGTTCAGCAGATCTCGAGTTATAAGTGTTGTAACAAACCCGTCTTTGTTTTATATATATAGATATAGAAGAAGATTATTTAATAATAAAGAATGTATATAATTCTTATTAACCGGCCCGGAGTATAGAAAGTGGTGGTGTTGCCCGCCCGAGCCTCGGAGAGCACGTTAAGTCGTCGGTCACGCTATAAACTGAAGCTAGTTTCAACCTAACAAACCAAAGTTTCACTACACAACTATTATTACAATCCTTCATTCTGTGATATATCTTTATCATTGCCCTTTCGTGACCTATTGGGAGTATTTATTTTAAATTTTAATTAAAATAAAAAGACACCCAAAAGGTCTTATATAACTTATTCATTTGACTGATAAGCCAACGAAGTTTCGGTAAATGCGACGAATATTATTTTTATCTTATATCTGTGCGTAAATCTTTAAATTATACACTAATAGTATGACATACTATACGATCAGATCTAACAGAGTTTACGAGACAGTCTTCATTTTATGTCATCATTAATTTCATCACGACGTAGACTTAAAAACCTCGAAGGCTTAGAATTGAAGACTATGAATACTTACGGGTGATCCCATAGCTAGTTATATTAGTTATAGGCTAGTTGCCATTCATCAAAAGAAGAAGAAGACACACTCTATTAGCTGTGCCCGCTACTTCGTTCATGTGACATTTGGATTTTCAAGTTGTTATTAATTTCTCGCCATTTAAACCTTCCCTGGACTACGCCAAACATTTCAAAATCAAAACCAGCTAAACCAGCGCAACGGTTCTCGAGTTTGAGTAAGACAAATGAATAGCAGATTATAATTAGCGCAATATTACCCAGCTTTTAGTGAATTTTCTTAAAATTATCGATTTATCGCCCCCAAAACCCCTGCATACTAAATTACATGAAAATCAATGGAGACGGTAGCGAAATTCAGATGACACATATACAAGAAATGCTCATTATAAGGTTAAAAAGATTTAAAGAAATTGTACCATGTGAATAATAGTTGATATTATTAATAAATAAATAATAAACTTTATTGTAACAACAAATTAGAACAGGACACTGTACAGCCCTGACTCCCAAAGTAGCGCTAGCTGTGTGTTGGGAGTCAGTTCCTATTCACAGGCAAAAAAAACAAACAGTAGTTTCAATAGTAGACAGTTACAGTTAATTAACTCTAAAATTGTATACTTAGATAATAAATGTTTGTGTGTGAGTGTATGAGTGTATGAGGAAGTATGATTTACTGTGTATTTGAGGTTATGTGTTTAGATTTGTGTGTAGTGATGATGTGTGGGACATTATTCAAGTTTTCATTATTTTAATATGTGTAATAGGCTTTCAACATAATCAAATATTTAGTATTAGTTATATTAATACACAAAAATCACAGACTAGATATACACAACTTTTCTTCTTTTTTGATGAAATGGCAACCAGCCGGATCACTCGGATCAGCTATTTCTGCCAATTATTTATCGTCTTCAATTATCAAGTCTTCGAGTCTTCAAGTCGCTGTTGTGATGAAATTAATGATAAAAAATATATAAAATGTGGATGACATGAAATGGGGACCGTCTTTCGAAAAACCAATAAGCGATCTCCGAATACACAATTGTTTAATGTCGTTTTTCATCATATATAACAAAAGTGGTATTATGACAGACGCTGCTTCGTAGCTATATAGAAGTGTCTTCTACCAATCGTTCTTTAAAAATTACAATGTAATTCTCAATCTTTCAATATAAGCTCTGGTTTCCGCACAATATACTGACAACCAGGATCCAGCATACACATAAGTATCCATATACACGTTATTATCATTATAGAACTTGACAGTAACCACCATCTCCACGATATGTGATGTCAACGCGCGAGTTGACTCAATTCTCCATTTTCCTTTGAACTGCTTATACTCCCCAGCCTCCGAAGCCTCAGACAGTTGCAAAGAACTTTTCGATACCCAGCCCTTTTTACCAGTCTTCAACTGTAAATCACCTTCTGCTTCAACTGTGGTGGTTGTGCCGATATCCTCAAATGTGATGTAGTTGTTGTAATCTGTCAACTTCCCCAAGTAGAAAGTGTAAGAGTGCTGCTGCTCCCTTGCAGAATAACACGACTTGATCTCATTCTTCCATGTCGGTCCAGTTATGGTAAATGCGTTACAATGTTTTGCAAAAATCGCAAGAACTATCGCGAGGAATACACGTGACATTTTTACCAGAACAAAAACAATATTGAATTACTGGTTTTGAAGAGTATTTCCTTATATATACATAAACTCTAACGAATTTATCATTGGGGTTATCATATTGATGTTTTGGTCTATGTTGTCGGTTTTCGGTATAGGGGAGATTGAGGAAAATGGATAACTATCAAAAATGACGACGAAACTACTTGAATGGGAACGTTAAAATGAATTGAGGTATTGACTGCCTCGGTGACACAGTGGTGGCGTATGTGACTGCTGTAGACCTCAAGTCTCGGGTTCGATTCCCGGATCGAACTAAATGTTTGTATGATCTGCAAATTTTTTTTCGGAGTTTTGGTGTTTTCTATGTATGATATGTATGTATTTACAAAAAAAAGTATATATGTATTTATATCAGTTGTCTAGTACCCATAACACAAGCTCTGCTTAGCTTGGGACTAGATGGCGTTGTGTGTTAGATGTCCGAAATATTTATTTATTTAGAAATATTTTAGCATGTTTATCAGTAATCTTGTTATCATATAGCTCTACTCAGTTTATGATAAGATGACGGTATATGAGATATGTGTAGTTAATATTATCATCTCAAAAACCTTAAATGAACATGAAATCCTGGAATGTTGTTTCTGGGGAGAATATAAAGAAATTGCTCAAAAACTCGAAGTGTATCGATATATACATATTTTGGCCCACTTTCCCCTATAGTTCTTGGAAAACACATTATGATAAGACTACAATACATTACATAATTCGTAAAATATATTTTTCTAATATGGAAACAACATATTAAATTGTAACTAACACCATAAATTTTACTACTCGACTAAATGATAATATAATTATTATTACGTATTATTGTACAGTGTTAGTAAAGTTCTCTTATGCCCGGTTCCTATATTTAATGAATCGTCATCGTGCAAAAAAATTCTACAACCGACTACGAGTCGTAAAAACCGTTCCTCAATTTATTTTTTATACGAACGATTTTGGCTTACGCCCCGTATAATCTACTACTATCCGTACCTAGTTTTTCAAATATATTAACTAGGCATTAGCCAACGTTGGCTGTTGGTTAATCTCATCGGAGACCAACCTTAAGTAAGAGGAAACAATTATGGAACCTGTCGGGCACGGCAAAGTCTAAAAGAGAAGGCAAACCATTTACTATCAAAGAAGCACTTATTGTAATTGTTATATTTCATTTATCTAGATACGCTAGACCTAAATTATTGTTTATTTGTTGTTGATATTTATAATCTAAGTACATTTGACTGCCTCGGTTGCGTAGTGGTAGCGTATGCGACTGCTTCCCGGTTTGAGGTCTCGGGTTCGATTCCTAGGTCGGACCAAATGTTTGTATGAACTGCAAATATTTGTTTCGGAGTTTGGGTGTTTTCTATGTATAATATGTATGTATTTACAAAAAAAAAGTATATGAGTATTTATTCAGTTGTCTAGTACCCATAACACAAGCTCTGTTTAGCTTGGGACTAGATGGCGTTGTGTGTTAGATGTCCGGAATATTTATTTATTATTATTTATTTTTAAATGGAATGTATATAACATTATAAATAGGGTATTATTTTATAGTATGTCAATAAGGTAGTATATAATTTTTAAGTTACGTCATGTTTACAGTAAAAAGATTTTGAATTAATAGACTTTGTCATTTAAATAATCGTTAATATGATAGCAATTCTGTAATAAAAGGTCTTTTAATTTCTTGTTAAATGTACTTATTACATTTTTATTCGTTTTTAATGTCACTATATAATTTACTAGCTGACCCACGCAACCTCGTTTGCGTCTTCAATTGCCCGTAGCGTGAAAATTTTCCCCGTTTTTGAAACATTCTTTATTGGTGCTCCGCTCCTATTAGTATTACCGTGATGATATATAGCCTATAGCCTTCCTCGATAAATGGACTATCCAACACTGAAAGAATTTTTAAAATCGGTTTAGTAGATCCCGAGATAACCCCCTACAATTTAACAAACACACAAACTTTACTTCTTTATAATATTAGTATAGATTGATAAGCATTTTAATGGACATAATCTATTTTTATGTCGACATGTATATTTTGTGTTCGTATCCTCCCCGGTTATGTAATAACCTATGTTGTCTTATTATAAATTTATATGTTTCCCGAATGTACATGCAAGGGAGAAGCACAAGATCGCACTAGGTGGCATGCAATTGGACAGGCCTGAGTATTTTTAATTTTTAAGAATGAGGTTTGTAACTTTCTGTATCGTTTATGTTCTTTATTAACCTTTTTGCATCATTAACAGTGATTTGGCTTAGTGGTTAAGCGGTCGTCGCGCTGTTCCCTACTTCTCCAAGTGTTGTGGACTTCAATTCCCACATGGAATAATACTTTGTGTGATTCACAAATTGTTGTCCTGAGTCAAGGTGTTGTGTCCGTTTCATGTATGTTTATAAAGTCTCCCGCGACACAGGAATTATTCCTAGTGCGGGAGTTCATAATAAAACAATAATCATCGATCGTATAATCTACAATTTTCGTATGAAGATCATTAATAAGGTTATCAACGCCACAATTAGATGTAAGATAATGACATATCTGCATGTGTTTTCAGCAATGAATAATATCATATTTCTCTTATTACTACTGCGGAGGAACGGGTGTCATGTCCCTCCAACACAAAGGGAGGATCCTCCGACCAGGAGAGATGATCATGCCTGGCCATTGCCCAACGATTGATGTTAGGATGTTGTATATACTCGTATAATAATCGGCGCGAGAGCTTCTATTGCGCGATTCAGAATTGGTAGTTTCTTCGTGTAGTACATTAATCCGTAGTTCAGTGTATCTACAGTAGATGGCGGTGTAGTATGTTGTGTTGTTGCGCTGTATGTGGAGGTCGCCACACTACTTACAAAACACATCTTTTGTTTACGTTTCGATGTGAGATGTTTATTAATCTTTTTGTAGAAGAAGTTTTCCTTCATTTCGATTTGATTCGTCATCGTCTGCTTCAGGGTCATAACTTGAATGTCAAGTTGTTGTTGAATTGTGAATTCACTCGGTGAAATTATGTATGTTTCACCGAGTGAGTGAGGATACTGGAGGCCCATACCCCAGCTTCTCCCCCATCTTGGTTCCCGTTCTCCAAAGGCCGGCAACGCCTTATGACGCCTCTGGTATTGGTCTGCTCGTTTGTTCTCTATTAAATAAAACAAAAACATTCAAGAAATGTGATGCAAAACTATAATACATATAAATACGAAATAAAAATAAACGTAAACATCAAAACCGATATTTTATAAAGTCGATTTCTTATATTATAACTGGAAGTCATCTTTGATAAACCAGTTTGCGTTAATGACCTTAATACGTAGTTCAAAAAAGACTTCGCGAGTGTGGCGACGTATTTCCTGTATTATATTAATGTGTTAAGTTAAAATATCAATAGTAGAAATGAAATTAAGTGTTAATATACATTATATAGGTGTATAGTATATAAATATAATGTTTGCGTATTTATTTCTCGTATACATAGGTGAGTTTGGTTTGTTTTTGTTGATATGAGACGACTTTGCTTTCGCATATAACTAATATATTTAACCCATATATTTAACTTAATAACTGAATTAATGAGTTTTGAATGAATTTTTCTAAAAGTGAATCATACCTAGAGTGATTTTTCATACCCGAAACACTTTGCATATTAAATTTCATAGAATATATACTAAAATTGTTCGTTGAGAGATATTAGATTCATCTGTGTGGTGACTCGTTTAGAATAAAGAGTGTCACCGTTGCTAATCATCCCATGAGTGTCGTAAAAGGTGTCTGTGGTAGCAAATTACATCGAATAACATCGTTGCAAAGCGGAGGAAAACTTGCAACAAATCTTATATCTACTCTTCTGGCCAGCGTGGCATGAATCACCTTTATATGTCCGGCCGTGCACTGTGTCAGGTTACTGATAATATTAATGTTATTGTTTATATTTTATTTTTATTGTTTATTTATTTTAATTATATTTATCTACTAGCTGAACCCCGCGGTGCTACCCGCGGTTATTGTCGTATCGTGTGTAACGCCGCGGGGCGTAGCTAGTCTAAAAAATGTAAGCCTAAGTTACTCCTTGTACCATCAGCTACCTACCAGTGAAAGTCCCGTCCAAATCGGTCCAGCCGTTCCAGAGATTAGCCGGAACAAACAGACAGACAGACCGACAAAAATTTTGAAAAGATATGTTATGGTATGTGTACCATGCATGTAGTAGAAAGCGGTTATTTTAATATTACAAACAGACACTCCAATTTTATTTATTTGTATAGATATATTACTAATAATATAAAGCAGATTAGTTATCAAAAAGCCAGTAACAAGTTTTCACTTTTCGTTTTAGACTATTATAAAATACTAACTGTTGTCCGCGGCTCCGCCCGCGTTTATGTCGGTTTTTTCGTGTTTTTTCGCGGTCGCGTATATGTGACTTTTTTTTTTCTGTAAATGCCCTACTAATACAAATAAGACATTGTTATTACGATCTACTCTACTGACTAATGAGTAATTTTACTTTGACCTAAATTAATAAAATAAAACTATAATAAGATTGTGTCCATTAACACTTTTCTTATTGTCTCTAATTAATTGAGGACACTGTTCGTGTGTTCTTATATTACACTGCACTAAAATGGTAGTATTTTATTCACTTCGCACTTTCACTTAACTAACTCAAAGGGTTTTATCCTTTTAAGTCTCCTTGTAATATCCATATTGTCAAGAAGCTGGACTGTTGTATACCACCACCACTGACTCTATACCACCTATGTTCATAAAAACTTGCGGTAAAGCTCTCGTACGTCCATTAAGCATTCTGTTTAACCAGTCTCTGGTGCTGGGAGTATTTCCAGATGAATGGAAAAAGGCCCGTATAGTCCCAATATTTAAAAAAGGTGATCCCAGTAACATAACAAATTATAGACCAATATCGATTTTATCTTGTTTCTCAAAGTTATTTGAACGTCTCATATGCCCTATCCTTACAAATTACGCAGAACCTAAGCTTTCAGATAGTCAACACGGTTTTAGAACAGGTAGATCTACACAAACAAATTTAGTGAAATACGTAAACGACATCTCGGAGGCACTAGACGACAGATATGAAGTGGATGCAATATACACCGACTTTAGTAGCGCCTTTGATAAAGTGAGTCATCCGCTCTTGATAGACAAACTACGACTCAATGGCATTCATGGTTCCTTATTAAGGTGGTTTGCATCCTACCTCTTAAATCGCTCTCAGTTTGTTTCCATCGGTGGATACGTTTCAAATAACTATTATGCGCGATCAGGTGTACCACAGGGCTCGCATCTAGGCCCCATTCTATTTTCGATATTTGTGAACGATATCACGAACCAAATCAAACATTGTCGTAGCTTGCTATTTGCTGACGATCTAAAAATATATAGGACAATTACCTGTCTAGAAGATAGTCTCCTTGTCCAGAAAGATTTGGAAAATATTGAACTGTGGTGCAAATCGAATAGTATGACCCTTAACGCTCAAAAATGCCATCATATACAGTTTTCTAGAAAGAAAAAATCCACTCCCACTTCATACAAGCTGTGCGACACGATATTGACAAAAGTGGATGAAATACGAGATTTAGGTGTTATAGTAGACAGTGCCCTCAGCTTTAAACCACATATAAACGACATTGTGAAGAAATCAGCTCAAATGTGCGGTTTCATCAGACGTAATACTCGCGGGTTTAGGCTTGCAAAAACACGAATAGTATTGTATAACGCTCTGGTGCGCAGTAAATTAGAATATAATAGTGTTGTCTGGAATCCCTTTTATACTTTACATTCACAAAGAGTGGAAAGTATACAAAGAGCATTCTCCAGATATCTTGCCTACGTTTCACAAAACATCACTCATCGCTGTCCTTATGAACACCGTTTACAATATTTCAAAATGGATTTTCTTCGTAACCGTCGCCGTATTCACGATCTCGTATTTCTTCACAAAATAGTAAACGGCTCAATAAAAAGTAGTGATCTAACTGAACGCATACTTTATTCGGTCCCAACAAAACCGCCGAGATATGCCATCACCAGAAAATTTTATATACCCACCTGCAAATCTAATCTAGGTCTGAATGCACCTCTGACGCGTATATGTAGAGAATACAATAGCATGTGTTCACAGAGAGACATAGACATCCATGCCCCTTTTAATAAATTTAGACGTTCTATAGCTGATAATTTTAATAAAACTAACCAAAGTTAATCTTTTCCTTTAGATAAGGTAATACCTTTGTTATTTTAATGTTTTTCATCTTTTATATTAATTTTAATTTTTTCATGTTTCATATTAATAAGAGCATCGTAATTTTAATTTAGAATTAATTAGTATTAAGCTCCTTTATTTTGTTTTTTGTAAAAGTTACCTTACTCCTAACATTGTTTGTTAGGGGTACTTTATTTTATCTCATATGGTGAATGTTGTGTGTACCTGTAATAGGCATGCATACTAGAAAATATTATTGTATAATTTTTTTTAAAAGTGTATTGTATGTGTGCTGTTGGTATACCTAAATAAATAAATAAATAAATAAATATATGTGACTGATGCAAAAAATATGATAAAAACAATAGTTGATGCGGACTATATACTCGTATCATTCTAAAATTTCAGCTCGATCGGTGTACAACTTTTTGAGTTTTTGAAGCGTACCCAAACCAACATAACATTTTTATCTGTATATATATAGATAGACATAGATAGATAGATTGAAAAACAAAACATAATTCAAAAAGAAAAAACTCACACAATACGCAAGCGCCAAACACGCAATAAACAATTGCTTCAACGCAAATTTAGGGAACACTATGTCTTCTCAAAAGAACTAAGGCCTAGACGCCTTCTAACCGAGGACACACTAATCAAAAAGGGATCAATATTATGCAGTTTACATAATTCATTAAAATTTCTGCTTGAGCGTACCAAATAGGTGTTCCGTCTGTGGCGACCTCCACATACAACATAACATACTACAGCGCCATCTACCGAAGTTACACTGAACTACGGTGTAACCTACAATACGAAGAAACTACCAATCCTGAATCGCGCAATTAAAGTTCTCGTGCCGATTATCATATATACAACATCCCAACATCAACTGTTGGGCAGAAGCCCGCCAGGCATGATCACCTCGCCTGGTCGGAGGATCCTCCCTTTGTGTTGGGTGGAACATGATACCCGTTCCCCCACAGTGGTGACCCCGACGTGATTGGAAGCAGCCTTCAAGGAAGCGCCACACGTCTATAATTTGTTTGGAATGTGAAGAGTATTATTATTATATCTCCATGCAATCACTATTTTACTTTTATCGAGTGATAATGACACAGATTTAGTTATATAGTTAGCAGACAAGATCGGTAAAGCTGGACCGTAAAGTTGAGCCAATTATAAAAGTAATGAACGAAAAAACTAAGTATCACAATCCCTATATACAATATATATACAAAATAAACATATATTATATATGTATTATTCATATACATAATATTTAATTGCATCAAATATTTGTGGGGGAACGGGTATAATGTTCCACCCAACACAAAGGGAGGATCCTCCGACCAGGCGAGGTGATCATGCCTGGCGGGCTACTGCTCAACAGTTGATGTTGGGATGTTGTATATATGATAATCGGCGCGGGAACTTTATTTGCGCGATTCAGGATTGGTAGTTACTCCGTGTAGTGTAGTTTGTAGGTACAGTGCGTTACTTCGTAGTTCAGTGTATCTTCGGTAGATGGCGCTGTATGTGGAGGTCGCCACATCACTCCCCTCCAAGACTGGAGGTCGATATATGTTGAGTCAGCTGTCTGTGCTCTGATGCGGAGCTTGCCAGTGCCAGGAGTGAGTAGTTCCAGTGAGTCGGAACTGAATGCCGCAAGTTCCAGTGAGACGGAACTGAATGCCGCTAGTCCCAGTGAGTCGGGGCTGAAGTCCGCTGATCCCAGTGAGTCGGGATCGCATGCGGTGCGCGGTGCTGCGGTGAGGTCCCCAGTGAGTCGGGGCGGTTGCTGCGTAGACGGGAGAGAGATGCTCTGCTTACATGGACCGTAGGTGCAGTGTGCTGTGCCTAGACGCTGTAGAGGCCGTAGGGGTTACCAGGCTGGAGCGGTCGCGTCCTGCGTGTGGTATATCCCAGTTGAGGCCGAAATTGCTGGCTGGCTTGAGACTTGCTGTGGGAGTAAACATGATGGTGACGCGGATTGAAGGCTGCTTCCAATCACGTCGGAGTCACCACTGTGGGGGAACGGGTATAATGTTCCACCCAACACAAAGGGAGGATCCTCCGACCAGGCGAGGTGATCATGCCTGGCGGGCTACTGCCCAACAGTTGATGTTGGGATGTTGTATATATGATAATCGGCGCGGGAACTTTATTTGCGCGATTCAGGATTGGTAGTTACTCCGTGTAGTGTAGTTTGTAGGTACAGTGCGTTACTTCGTAGTTCAGTGTATCTTCGGTAGATGGTGCTGTATGTGGAGGTCGCCACATATTTATTTCTAAATTCTTTATTGTCTTTACAAAGTCAAAGTCAAATCATTTATTTCCATAGGCCCCAAAAGGCACTTGAACACGTCAAAAATACAAACATCAAAATATAAAATAAAACTCAAGTAATCAATGCAGTGATAAAAAGTACTAATACTAAATGCATTGAAATGATTTGAATTACCGGAGCCTAGATTGATTTCGATTCAACTCAAAGGTTTAAATTGAAATCAATTTAAGTACCAGCTCCGATGGGTATTGCATTCATGAGAAGAGCTGGTGAGAAACTCATGTGCACCATCTTTTCAAATAATTCATACAAAGTTTGTTTGTTTTTGACAACAGTACTTCTATGTGCAAGTTAAGGCAACCAAAACACAAAGGCTAGAAAGCAGTTTAAAGAGATATTAAAGCTAGGGAAATCAATTTTTTGTCTAATAAAATAATAAAAATTAGTCCATAGCATATAAGGTTGCAATCACTTATACATACTTACGAACACTTACACATACTTACAATATACTTACGAACGTGTCACTATTGGTCGAAACGAAATGTGACCTCGATTGCCACTTCAACGAAATTCATAGTGTGTTAGTAGTGTATGTGAGGAAAAATAACTTCTTCCACGATTTTTATAGCAATTATCGCGCAAAATGGCGGCGTTTGAATAGCTCGAATTTTGACAGTTTGTTAGGCTTTTTTTTTTTTAAAGTCGACTCCCACATTATGAATAGACATCCTGTGTCGTGGGGGACTTTTACAAACATACATGAAACGGACACAAAGAACATCCAGACTCGGATTATTTCACATTAATTCGTGGATCACACAAAGTGCTGTACCGCGTGGGATTTGTACCCAAGACGCTTGGCGCAGTAGCTTAAATCTCACTTTGAAAATTAGTTTCACTATTTTCTAGCCTATTTATATTTTTTTCTATGTTACAGACACGTGAATGATCAGATTAAGAAATAAAATAAACATGCATTTTCCCTATTATGTATATTCTAATTAGTAAAACTGAATACTTTATGGTGCATCATCGGAGACAAACGTAGTTTTAGTAGATGTTTCTTTGCCCTTAATAGAGTATTGTTTGTCCCGCCTGCAGAACCATAAAGTATTTAGTTTGTCAAGAGTATGTTTGTTTGTAAGCAGATTAAAATTTTCTTTTTAAAGAGAGACCTATGTCCAACAATGTTAAAGGTAGTATTTAAAGATGAATTATAAAGTATCGCCTACAGAATTTTTTTTTTGACATCTAGCTCATGTCATGTTATCGTCACGTTAAATAATAATGATCTGTTAATTGATGTGATTGTGGTAAATACTTATGACTTATTTTTATTTACTATTGATTAATGTCAGTATCGATATTAATAAATATCAATAGCTACATCAGTTTTGTTAGGGTAGCAACATTATAAACTGGGGCTTCGAGATCGCATCTCTATAGCGGGGCAATATTGTAATTGTTGGCGCCTAAAAGTAGTCAGTACAATTGATAAAAATAAATCATATAATATTGACTTTGATCTTTCACACACATCTATTACATATAGTCCCAAACTGAGCAGAACTAATTATGGATTTTAGACAACTGATAAAAATACATATATGTTTCTTTTGTCAAAAAATACATATTATATATAGAAATCGTTCAAAATCTCAAACAAATATTTGAAGATCATACATTTGGTCTGAACCGGGAATCGAACCCGTGTCAATTATTACATACTATTTTTTTAAATTGCAGTGTACCATATGTTTGTATGATCTGATCTGCTGTTGATTGTGTTGTGCTGTTGCTGTTGTGATAGTTCAGTGTATCTTCGGTAGATGGCGCTGTATGTGGAGGTCGCCACAGGTGTATTCACGTCGCACTCTTAGTTTGTTATATCCGACCATACCCAGCACAAACAGAGTTGGGTACATGAATGATTACGTTGTATCAGATGTCTGATATCATCGTCAGCATCAATACCATTTAACAGTTCACTTGATGTACATGAACCTTTCAGAAAGGAGGGTCTGGCCTACTATAACACGAAGGCCAGACATGTTGGGTTCAAGTTTTCCTACTTTTTTTTTTTTTTATTGAATATGTGGCAACCGAGCAGACGCATCACCTGATGGTAAGCGATTACCGCCGCCCATGGACACCCGCAACACCAAAAGCGTCACAAGTGCGTTGCCGACCTTTGGGGGATGGGGAGAGAGATTGGGGAGAGGGATTGGGGAGAGGGATTGGGGAGGGGTTGGGGTATGGGCCTCCGGTATCCTCACTCACTCGGTGAAACACAGCGCAAGCGCTATTTCACACCGGTTTTCTGTGCAGTGCTGTTGTCCTGCGAAGTTTATCACCCTTAATCGGTTTTTTTGGTAACCGATTATCGCCTGCTACACAAGAGGTGTCACAAGTGCGTTGCTGGCCTTTGGGGAATGGGGTGAGGGAAAGGGGGAAGGTGGTTAGGGTTATGGGTCTCTGGTATCCTCAATCACACGGTAAAACACAGAGCAATCGCTATTTCACATTGATTTTATGTGAGCCCGTGGTATTACTCCTGTTGAGCCGGCCCATTGATGCCGAAGCGTGGCTCTCCCACGGTAAGTCTCTCTTACGACACCTATGGGATGAGTAGGGGTGGCGACACTCAGTATTCTCAATCCGTCTCCACACGGACAGAATAGATGTCTGAAATATTTATTATATATACGAATGCCTCGGTAGCGTAGTGGTAGCCTATGCGACTGTTGTGCTTGAGGTCTCGGGTTCGATTCCCGGGTATGACCAAATGTTTGTTTCGGAGTTTGGGTGTTTTCTATGTATAATATGTATGTATTTACAAAAAAAAAGTATTTAAGTATTTATATCAGTTGTCTAGTACCCATAACACAAGTTCAGCTTAGCTTGGGACTAGATGGCGTTGTGTGTTAGATGTCCGGAATATTTATTTATTATATAATTAAGTAGAAACTACTTGAATAGTAAAGATTGTGTTTTAAAATAAGTATTAATTTTAAAAGAATGTTTCAGCAATACCGGTGATAGCAAATTTATCAGAAAATAGAGAATTCTCATGCAGGTAATATAATAATTTCTGTCTATATTAATATTAAAATACTAATATTATAAAGAGGAAAGATTTGTACCTATTTTTGTATGTGTGTAATGAATAGGCTCAAAAACTATTGGACCGATTTTAAAAATTCTTTCACCATTCGAAAGCTACATTATCCACGAGTAACATAGGCTATATTTTATTTTGGAAAAAAATAGGGTTCCGTAAGATATTTGGGTTTTTCGGACACAAGGTGTAAAAATCAACCAGAAAAGTTACTTATTTTGCGAAAATTTTCATGCTACGGGCTATATAAGACGCAAACGAGGTTGCGTGGGTCAGCTATAATTTATAAAGATACTAGCTTCGCCTCGCGACGTTGCCTGTGATTATTGTCGTACCACGGGTAGCACCGCGGGGTTCAGCTAGTTAATATTAAAAAGATGAAGTGATTTTTTGTTTGTTTGGTTAAACGCATTATTCTCAGGAACTACTAGACCGATTTGAGATATTCTTCCAGTATTTGCAAGTCCAGCTATTAAATGAAGCGGAGTAACAATGAAAAATGTTGTAAAAACTGAGAAAAGTAGTTCCTTTTGAGAGCGTGCTCTGTGTATACAGCTAAAATACTGTAAGAAAGAATTTCATCAACTTAAAGGTTCAAGAAAAGATATCCAAGACAGCATATGTCTATTTTTTGAGGTTGCTTAAACAAATTTGTTCTTACTATATGACCTCACGCTACGGCCAAAAGGAGGCACAGACGAAGTTGCGGGCTCAGATAGTGATTTGTTTATTTAACAATGTTTGTATAGTAACTTGCTGTATCCTACTGCACTTCGTTGTAACACATTAATGAGACTTGAGGACCAAAACTAATACGAAAAATAGTTTTAAAAGGGCGTTCCATATCGAGTCAAAAATTGAGTTCGATACGTTCGAAACTCCGGTTTTGATTTTACCAAGATTGGATTATATAACAACTGATTTTCTTTGAAATATCAGGTTTTTTTTTTTATTAAATAGGGGGCAAACGAGCAGACGTATCACCTGTTGCTAAGCGATTAACGCCGCCCATAGATACCCGCAACACATGAGGCGTTACAAGTGCGTTGCCGGCCTAGGGGAAGGGGAGGGGGATAAGGTAGGGGTTAGGGTGTGGGCCTCCGGTATCCTCACTCACTCGGTGAAACACAGCGCAAGCGCTATTTCACACCGATTTTCTGTGAGGCCGTGGTATTACTCCGGTCAAGCCGGCCCATTCATGCCGAAGCATGGCTCTCCCACGGAGTATATGACTACAAATCAGCAACAGTGAGTAGTGAACGAAATCAAGGGTCCGTAGGCGAGAGATGATAATTCTATTGTTACCAACAAAAACGTATATTCTCAGAACGGTTCTTAAAAAATAACAATTTCTTAAAACTACTTATAGTAACCCTGAGAATGAAACGATATCGCGATTCAGCGTTACTTCACAACGCCATCTATCGGTTTCACTCGTAAACTTCTCTTCAACTTAATCTTGTATTATATTAACGTATTTATATTTATATCACTTACATTATATTTATTTATTATCCTCTTATCTTTTTGTGTTACTTTCAGTTCTGAATATGGAACTAATCAATTGAACGAGTTCAAATGCCAGAACGGAACTTGTATTGAGTTGAAATATGTCTGTGACGGAATTCAGCACTGTCAAGACGCAAGCGATGAGATATTTTGTAAATACTCCAACAAAAGGTTAGTGATAATAATTGCTGCTCAACTGAACCAGAGTCATCTGAGTCAATTTTAAGCGTAACTTTTATCCTTTTACCATCAGACAAACATATCATGAGATGGTAAATGCTTCGGCACTTATGGGGCAGGTTCAAACAAGCTGAGTAGGCAGAGGCCAGAGTCATATCCCGTTAGGTGTTCGTAAACGTAATCAAATGCAATTATCGCTATTGGTCGATACAAATTTATGATTGGTTATGAGTACAATGACATTGGCGGAATCTCTGCGTTGACTCTACACGCGAGATAGAGTCCATAAACAACTAATAATAATATAAGTACAATCGCGTCGACATGCACGAAACGTAATTATTTTGACTTTTTTTTTAATAAATGAAATCATGCTGGTGATATTATTATTGCATTTCTGCTTAAAAAAAATATTTATCACTAGATAAGTATGCAATGAGGCGCTCATAGCTCACTCGGTGAATAGAAACAATTACCGAGGGTAAGCAACGACGGCACGGTCAGTACCTGGATGGGTGACCACTGGTGGCATGTTAAGCAGTCGGTCCCGGTTGTTACCATAGAATAAAAGTCGTGAAGCGATTGGATGCAAAAAGCAACACACCGGGCTCTGTGGAGTTCCTAAAGCTTTGGTCTGGTGATCATGACGCACAACGCTGCGGTATGCGGTATGCGTTGCCGGACACTCGATCATATGAAAAACGTCGAGAATGTTCTCTTGTTCCATCGCAGTATGCGTCAGCGGCGAGGGGCAAGCGCGGTGAAGTGGGGAGGTGTACTGCCGCACAGCGCGGCGTCATTCTCGGTTCAACACTGCGGTGTGCGGTGTGCGTTACTGAGTCAATATGGAATTTTTCGAAGACAATTTAATAGAATTAGTTCGCAACTATCCTTCTTTATATAAAAATAAAGACAAAAAACATAAAAGTTTGATAGTTAAAGAAATTTAACAACCTTCACTCCTCCGTTGTAAAAACATGTTCCTCGGAGATTTTCTTTGTCTATTCAGAAGCAGTAACAATTCTTCTTCTTCCTCCTCTTCAAGCAAAGCACAAATAGTTCATGTTCACGTCTACCTTGGTAGCTGCGGCATAATCAACTGACCACCTCTCCGCAGGGACGCTAAATGCTGCGTCGTGACGCTGCGTTGCGGCGCATACCGCAGCGTTGTGCGTCATGATCACCAGACTAAAGCTTTAGGACTCCTAAACATAGGCCTCTCCTAAGTTAGGAGAGGCCTATGTTTAGTAGCATGTGTGAGGGTGGTCCCGGTCAAGTCGGCTCATTTGTGCTCAAATCAGCGTGGCTCTACCACCTTGTTTAATGTAAGATAGTTTAATCCCGGTCATAGCATCTGATCAAAGAAGTCTACTAAACTATTTTATCGAGAAAATACTTAGTCCTTGAATGTTATTTACTCTGATTTCAGATCAAAACGAGCAAATACCTGTATTCTACCCGAATACCCTAGCCATGGAACATACGAAATTTCAAATAATCCAAATGGGCGACCTGGACAGACACTGGACAGTTTCGCACTGTCTGTGCGTTGTAGACGAGGGTATGGAGTAGTCAATAGAGATGGGTCTACTGGGACCAATGGCAAAGCTTTCTGTGTTAATGGGGTATGGGACCAAAAGATGCCTCAATGTGTTCGTTAGTATATTATTAACTTACTATTTACCACCTCGAATACTATTCTTTTTGTGTTTACATGTATCAGAATTGTGTTATATTATTCTCTTAATTGCACAAAGTAATGCATATTATTTACATTTTTAAATATACGTATAAATTGTTTTCACTTATTATAATATCATTATGGTAATCTTTATTTATTTATTAACTTATGCCCGGTTCCTATATTTAACGAATCGTCATCGTGTAAAAATTTTCTACAACCGACTACGAGTCGTAAATACCGTTCCTCAATTTATTTTTTATAGGAACGATTTTAGCTTACGCCCCGTATAATATACTACTATTCGTACCTAGAACGGATCGTTTTTCAAATATAGGAACTGGGCATTGGTGCACATGAAGTACAAAGGCGGACTCAATGCCCATGGCATTATCTTCCAGTCAACATTAGGGTGGTGTAGAAATTTTGTAGGGAGGTGCACAGGATACATAATAAGTGAAAAATATATATACCGATGTACAAGGTGCATAAAGTGTAAATAAAAATTCACGTTATTTGAACGAATTAAGAACCAGGTCCATACTCTCTCTCCAATTCATATATACATTTATTTCTTTGCTTTTCGGACATCCTCTATAAATTCGTGTGTTTTTTCTTAATTCTATTAGTATGTATCATGTAGTGTTTACCTACTTATGTTGTATACCTAGATTCAGTACCATGTTTTGTACTTATAAATGTTTTGGTGTAATAACTACTCACGGCTGGGTTGACCAAGTCATAGAGCGAATTCGGCGGCTAGATCTCGAGGTGGCTCTGCACAAATCCGTGGCTTAGTTCTTTCACGAGCCTAGCAGTAAGTCACCTGATCAACTCAGCCTCAAAGTAGGAGGCCCACACATCGGCATTCGGCATCGGGTTCGTACTCGACAGCCGATGGGACTTTAAACACCACTTCCGGAGACTGGTCTCCAAGCTGGATGTCGCTGCGCGTGCATTGGCACGGTTGCTGCCTAACATGAGGGGGCCTGAAGACTGCCCTTTATGGGGCCAGCACTATCACGCTATTGCGACTACCGCAACGAGTGCTCGCCATCAGGACCATTAGGGTACGTTCTCTTCTGAGTCGTTAAGTTTTCTGGCCTTAACTACACCATGGGATCTGGAGTCGGGACCTTTGCGGCTCTTTATCAGTGGCACGAAAGTTGAGTAGGAGTCTTAAAGCCCGAGAAATCGGAGATCAGATATCTCTACTCGGCCAGGTCTTCGTGGAGGAATAGAAGAAACGATTTGGGCAACCGAGCGCTGAGCTCGCCGCTTCATTGGTCTAGCCGTTGACGTATGCGACTGCCAATCAAGAGGTCTCGGGTTCGAATCCCAGGTCGGGTCAAAAGTGTTATTGAGTTTTTTTGATAATAGAAATACTTAATAACAGCTCGGAATTTGGAAGTTGGGGTCTGAACCCGCGTGCCTCGGAGAACACGTAAAGCTGTCGGTCCTGCACCTTATCACTACCCTGTTGTTATCATTGAATTATGAGAGAGAGGGAACTGAGAGTGCACCTGTGTTTGCGCACATACTTGTGCACTATAGTATCTCCTGCGTAGTTAGTTGGTCTTTGTTGAGACTGACCGTCGTGACCGTAATTGGCTAGGAGAACATCACCATCTTTATTTTTAAATTCGCAGGTTTCTGCAGACTGAATCCTGATCCTAGTGTTCGCTACATGTGCCATATACCAGGAGTGGGGCTCCGGGTCTGTGACAACTACGTGGCACCAGCCATCTTGGTCACCCCTGTGTGCAACACTCCCATCTACTACACAACTAAAAGTTTCCCAAATATGAAGTGCACAAGTGGGTTTTGGAATTATGTTGCTCAGTGCGAAGTAGGTTAGTGCAAAAATAAGTGAAACTGTTTAAAATAACATAATTTGTAGCCTACAAGAAACGTGACGTCTCTGGTGTTGCAGGGGTCCATGGGCGGCGGTAGTCGCCTACCATCAGGCGATACGTTTGATCGTTTGCCTCCTATCTCCTATTACAAAAAAAAGAAAAAACAACAATTGTCTTGAGTCGGATTTAAATCCACGACCTCTAACTTGACAGTCAAAACCCAAACATAAATATATATATATACCGTATGTATATATATATATATATTATATATATATAAATATGTAGTTACATTATTGACTGTATTAACTTTATATAATAATGATCGCGCTACGGTTTCGTGGGCTTACAAATACGTGAACAAATATGTAGACTCGTTTCTACAGTGATAACCGATATTCACGCGGGCGGAGCTACAGGTAAAAGTTGGTACAAAATATATATGATTACATACCAGTAGTGTACAATTATGTTTACAAATTTATTATCAGAGAACTGCTGAACTTTTTTGAATGTCACAGTAAATAAAACCCATTTCTAATAGAGCTACTAATTTTATCATTTTTCCACAAGATAACTAGTGTGATTTATAGATTTATTGGTATTTGTTTCCTGCAGAATGTGGACGAGTAACACCAGAAGGGTTTCAGTTGATAATTGATGGTAAAGAAGTCAAGCGAGGAGAGCTACCGTGGCATGTGGGTATTTACAGGAAGAATATGAATACTAATGAGCAGATTTGTGGCGGATCTCTCATCTCCAATAATGTAGTTATATCAGGTAAATAGAACAGGTATTAAGAATACACTCTACTCCGCCTGATGGAAAGCATAAGCGTACGATGGAGCCGCGCAGTATCTGTTCGACGCTCTCGACCGGTTGCAGCGGCGAGCCATCCGCATTGTCTGCAGTCCCTAAGCCACCGAGTCCCTTGAGCCTCTGCAGTTGCGTAGAGATATCACCTCTATGGCACCTCTATTGCTTTTATCATGGAAAGTGTTCTGAAGAGCTGTTCCAACTAGTCCCCTCTTCTCCCTTCCTCTACAGGACAACACATGCCGGTCTTGGAAGTCACCGCTTCAGAGTGGTAGACATACGATCTCGTACTTACCGCTTTGGTTCTTTCTTCCTGTGCCGAGCGATCAAAACCTGGAACTCACTACCTGCGTACGTGTTTCCCTCCCACTATGAACCCGGGTCCTTTAAGCGGAGCGTGAAAAATCAAATCACTAGGTCACCATGCTGCATTGTCCCTATTAGCTTGAGGATGGTAACCATCACTCATGGATTCTGCTCGTGCTTTCCATCAGGCAGAGCAGTCATTTTGGTAGCTAAAACATTTAAAAAAAACAAAAAAGGTGGTCACCATACACGTTGCAAATCCAGACGATGCAACAATGCAGCATGGTGACCCACACCATGGCGGCCTAGTGTTGCTTCTGCATCTTTGGGCCTTTGGTCTTGCACTCACCAATGAAACACGATAGCACGAACGCTGTCATTTTACGTTGAACTTCTGTGTGACGGTAGTACCGCCCCGTCCGAGTATCTTATACTAAAATTGAGTTTCATTACCTCTATTGACTCCATGGATGTCGCGACAGCCGATTAAGGGAGATATCGCAGGACAATAACACTGCAAAGAGAAGGAAAACTTGAAACAAACAGGATACTTACCCAACTGGCCAGCTATATGTAGGCAATACCTCCATTATAAGGAAAAGCCTATTAGGGCAAACGAACCAAGAATAAAAGTAGTGTGGAGGAACGGGTATCACGTTCCACCCAACACACAGGGAGGATCCTCCGACCAGGCGAGGTGATCATGCCTGGCGGGCTACTGCCCAACAGCTGATGTTGGGATGTTGTATATATGATAATCGGCGCGAGAACTATTTATTGCGCGATTCAGGATTTGTAGTTACTCCGTGTAGTGCGTTACTTCGTAGTTCAGTGTATCTGCGGTAGATGGCGCTGTAGTAGGTTATTGCTGTGTTATATGTGGAATTTGCCACAGTAGGAATATATCAGAGGAGTTAAAAGTCGAACCAGTGGATGAGAAGGTAAGGTACCCATCCACTGGCTCAATGATGTAATATGGCAATATTAATTAAAACGAATAATTAGGTAAACGCAATGCGACGAATATTAACTAATAATAATAATAAAGGGTTACGCAGTAGATACTAAAAATAAATAAATTGAAGTGTCCGTTTGTAATTTTAAAGTAACATCTCGCAGTTTTATCAGATTAGCTTCTTTTTACAGCTGCCCACTGTTTTTGGAGTGACGTGAAGAAATTGCTCCCTGCATCGGACTATAAAGTAGCAGTTGGCAAACTCTACCGTTCATGGGATAGCGAGGAAGAAGTTGGTGTACAGAAATCTGATGTAAGAAACTGATACTGATTTTCTCTTGAATTTCCATTTACCGATATGTAGCAGCAGCATCTCTAACTTAGAATCAGGAGAGTATCACCATGTCTCTGCATACGTACTATATTTTTAGTTTTTTTTTTTTTTTTTTTTATTGGGTATTTGGCAAACGAGCAGACGTATCACCTGATAGTAAGCGATTACCGCCGCCCATGGACACCCGCAACACCAAAGGCGTCACAGGTGCGTTGCCGACCTTTGGGGGATGGGAAAGGGGATGGGGGAGGGGTTGGGGTATGGGAAAGGGGATGGGGGAGGGGTTTGGGGTATGGGAAAGGGGATGAGGAGGGGATGGGGGGAGGGGTTGGGGTATGGGCCTTTGGTATCCTCACTCACTCGGTAAAACACAGCGCAAACGCTATTTCACACCGGGTTTCAAATTGTGTAATTGTTTATTCTTTTTGTAAGCTATTGCATAGCTTCTATCGCGGGCCTTGAGCGTGGAGATCAAATCCAGAAATTCCGTAACGAAAAAAACCTAACAACCCCCACTCCGACCGACACAGCGGTGATACTTTTTATTTTTTCCATCTATCAATAAATATCAGAACTTTTAATGACTTTTTGAAATATCACGCTTGTCTCTTTAGTTCAGCAACCCGCCTTTAGGTGGCATTGGTTGTATCGGCGTTACTGCGCATGCGTAATCCCCCTAAAAACAAAGAAAAAAAAATACTGCATAAATAAAATAAATATATAATTATAATTACATAAGTTGATAAAAAATGCGGCACCCTTATGAAATAACTTTATTGTCCCTCTGCTTGTTTCTTTTTTTTCTTTATGGAATAACGGGCAAACGAGCAGACGTAACACTTGATAGTAAGTGATTACCGCCGCCCATGGACACCCGCTACACCAGTGGCGTTCCAACCTTTGGGGGATGGGAAGGGGGATGGAGGTCTCACACCGGTTTTCTGTGAGGCTGTGGAATCACTCCGGTCGAGCGATACATGCCGAAGCGTGAAAATATGTACTACTGTTTATTCTTATATATTATGAATAAATTCATTCAAAATTGGAAAAAATATCGTGTGTACCACGGAATTATTAGTACTTGAAGGAAATCAGAACTAAATATTAAACCAACAAGCTCTGTCTAGAAAGTCATACTAATAGTTATAATGATATTGTAAGTAACTCTGTCGGTCTGTCCACTTACAACTGAACTGATAAGGCTAAATTTCAATATAGATATAGATTGTACCTTTAAGAAGAATATATATATATATAAAACTGCCTCGGTGGCGCAGTGGTAGTGAATACGACTGCTGTGTTTGTGTGATCTACAAATATTTGTTTCGAAGTTAGGGTGTTTTCTATGCATAATATGTATGTATTTACAGAAAAATGTATATATCTATTTATATCAGTTGTCTAGTAACCATAACACAAGCTCTGCTTAGCTTGGGACTAGACAGCGTCCGGCTCTGACCGCCCAGAATAAGGCACGCCTCTGGCGGCCTCAGAGGGTATTGGCGGTCAGAGCCATACGCGGATACCGCACCGTGTCGACGGAGGCGGCGTGCGCCTTGGCCGGAACACCCCCGTGGGATTTGGAGGCGGAAGTGCTCGCCGAAGTTTATCGGCGAGCGGCTGAATATCGGGCGGAGAACGGGTATCGTCCTCCGCCCGAAGAGGTACGCGATTGGCGTGAAGCCGCTCGCCGAGCCACGATGGCTCGTTGGTCTTCCCGGCTGGAGGCTCCACGCGCTGGCTTTGCCTCCGTGGAGGCGCTCCAGCCGGTCATCCTCGAGTGGGCAGGGCGGCAGCACGGGACCCTTTCCTTCCGGCTGACGCAGGTGCTTTCCGGGCATGGTTGCTTCGGAAAGTACCTGCACTCGGTCGCTAGGAGGGAATTGAGTCCCGCCTGCCACCACTGCGACTGCAGTGAGGACTCGGCCCAGCACACGCTGGAGTTCTGCCCCGCTTGGGCGGAGCAGCGCCGGGCCCTCACTGCAGTCATCGGAGGAGATCTGTCGCTACCGGCCGTCGTACTATCCATGGCCGGTAGCGACAGCAGTTTTACCGCGGTCGCGACCTTCTGCGAGGAAGTAATCTCGCAGAAGGAGGCGGCGGAGAAGGCCCGAGAGGACGATCTCCACTCGGACCCGATCCGCCGCCGGCGCACGGGGCGGCGGAGGCGCGCCCATCTGCGCCTCATGCCGCCCTGAGTGTGGCCGCGGATGGACGGGATGGGTTTTCCCCTCCATCCGCATTACAGGCCAACCGCGAGGGGGCGACGTACGCGTGTGCCGTGCGTCGCCAAAACTGAGATTTTATTTTTGAAGAAGGTGCCCGCTTCAGTGCGGGCAGGCGCTGGGAGGGGTCCGGTTTGCGTTAATAACAGCGATCCCGGACCCCTCCCTTCTCAGGCGCAGAGTAAGCACACCGTGTGGTTTTAGTCGGTTCGATTCCGACACACCGCCCCGCCGCAAACCCCGGCGGGGTGACGGCCCGAGGGGGTTTCCACACGTAAAAAAAAAAAAAAAAAAAGGGACTAGACAGCGTTGTAAAAAAAAAATATTATTAAATTCATGGTGTATGAATTCTATTTATAATTAAATTTTACAGGTAAAAGAAATAAGGATTCCATCTTTATTTGAAGGTGAATCAGCCAATTTCCAAGAGGACATAGCTGTTTTGGTACTAGTCACCCCTTTCGTCTACAAGCCTTACATCAGGCCAATTTGTCTTAACTTCAATGTCAACTTCGAAAAATGGCAGTTGCAGCATGACAACTTAGGAAAGGTTACAATAAAATATATTTATTTGCATGAATCACAGCATATTCGGTCACAAGGGGCGTACAAATGTTCAAATAAAATAAAATTTTAAAATCCATAAATATTGTCCTATTTTTTTTTGAATAGGGGGCAAACGAGAAGACTTATCGCAACACCAGAGGCGTCACAAGTGCGTTGCAGGCCTTTAGGGGAAGGGGAAGGGGATAAGGTAGGGGCTAGGGTGTGGGCCTCCGGCATCCTCACTCACTCGCTGAAACACAGCGCAAGCGCTATTTCACACCGGTTTTCTGTTAGGCCGTGGTATTACTCCGGTCGAGCCGGCCCATTCATGCCGAAGCATGGCTCTCCCACGGTGAGTTGGAGCCTATCATCTAAAAAATCATTAATATCATAATAACATTTCTTAGACAGTAGTTTATTTATTTATAGCATGTAAAGATGTATAACATTTGGCGGTCTTATCGCTCGCGGCGATTTCTTCCAGACAACTATAGCACGGACATTAGGTATTTCAAAATTTAGAGTACCTTACATACAGATAATACATTAATATTTAAAAATACCAGTAGAGATCCATACACAAATATTATACACTACACATAAACGTTTAGTAGTAGTTAGTTATAACTACTTACATTTAACTGTTTATGTACGTACTTCAGGAAGTTTATTAAATACTAGCTGAACCCCGCGGTGCTACCCGCGGTACGACAATAATCACAGGCAACGTCGCGAGGCGAAGCTAGTATCTTTATAAATTATTATATAGCCCGTAGCATGAAAATCGCAAAATAAGTAACTTTTCTGGTTGATTTTTACACCTTGTGTCCGAAAAACCCAAAAAAAATATAGCCTATGAAACTCAGCAATAATGTGCCTTTCTATGGGTGAAAGAATTTTTAAAATCGGTTTAGTAGATCCCGAGATTACCCCCTACAATTTAACAAACACACAAACTTTACTTCTTTATAATATTAGTATAGATTGGAGCTAAACAAAAAACATCTTCTGCATGAGAAATGTTGAGATGTAAGTTTTATTTATTAACTTTGTGCACAAAATGTACAATGGCAGATTTAATGCTAAAGGCATTCTCTACCAATCTACCGTTGGGTGGTATGGAAATGAGAGAGATGGTGCACAACACTTTATGAAGAAAACAATGAAATTATCTGCGTAACACATTTACATATGTATAATAAATTTATGTATGAAAGATTCTTTATAATTAATACATTAATTCATCACTATTGACATAAGTATTTCTTTACTCTTGGGTTTAATTCCCAAGACAAACCAAACGTTTCTATGATCTGAAAATATTAGTTTCGTAATTTCTATATATAATATGCATGCATTAAAAAAAAAGGAATATGTTTTCATATCAGTTGTCTATAATATCTGCTTAGTTAGGGACTGCCTGAACATATTTATGGTTTTGTGGCGACTTCCACATATATAACATAACAATAACCTACTACAGTGCCATCTACCGAAGATACACTTAACTACGAAGTAACGCACTACACGGAGTAACTACAAATCCTGAATCACGCTATAAACAGTTCTTGCGCCGATTATCATAATATGTACAACATCCCAACATCAACAGTTGGGCAGTAGCCCGCCAAGCATGATCACCTCGCCTGGTCGGAGGATCCTCCCTTTGTGTCGGAGGGACATTACACCCGTTCCTCCACAGTTTCATTACCTAACTCTTTCAGGTTGCTGGCTGGGGTCTGACAGCGGCTAACGGAAATGCTTCACCAGTCCTTAAAGTTGTTGACATGCCTTTTGTCAACGAGGTTGTCTGCATCAAGACCCTGCCACAATCTTTTCGAGAGTATTTAACTGGAGATAAATTTTGTGCAGGATATACGAATGGTAAGAAGACAAAAGAAATTGAAACACCCAAGGGTGATTTATTCTAAGACTAGCTGACCCACCAGCTGGACCAGCGGTTTCAAACAAACAAACTCTTCAGCTTTATATATTAAGTATTATATATAAAGCTTAGATTATTAACTGCCTCGATGGCGTAGTGGTAGCGTATGCGACTGCTAAGCTTGAGGTCTCGGGTTCGATTCCCGGGTCGGGCCAAATGTTTATATGATCTGCAAATATTTGTTACGGAGTTTGGGTGTTTTCTATGTGTAATATGTATGTATTTACAAAGAAAGTATATAAGTATTTATATCAGTTGTCTAGTACCCATAACACAAGCTCTGCTTAGCTTGGGACTAGATGGCGTTGTGTGTTAGATGTCCGGAATATTTACTATTTTTATTATTGCGGCAGTTATCTTCTTTTAAAAAGGAAAATTTAAGAATTAATTGTTACAGGTACTGCTTTGTGCAAAGGCGATAGTGGGGGTGGTCTAGCGTTTGCGGATCGAGAACTTGGTATTGATAGGTTCTACCTGAGAGGCATCGTATCTGCAGCTCCAAGGAATGATGAGAAAAAGTGCAACGACAATGCTTATACAACCTTCACAAAGATCACGAAACACCAGGACTTGATCAATGAGTACTTTCAGATTTTTCTATGAATATTTTCCATGTTTCATCATCATCATCCTCATCTTAGCTGAAAGACGATCACTGCTGGATATAGGTCTTCCCTAAAGTTCGCTGAATACCGACATTCAAGAGCATCATACGATCTTCACCACTTCGTCGCGGGGGCTTACGGGGGCCCTACCCTCGCTCTCTTTACGCGGACCCTAATTTTGTGTGTTAAAATATTTTGAATGTTAAAATAGCATCCAAACTTCAAGCCAGTTGTGTTTAGAACCATCGAGTTCTACCACATCGCCTGGTCGAAGGACCTGGCGACCTACTTATTTTTTAAACGGTTTTAATTAGCTCACCCCGTTTGTTTTTTTCTTTCTTTATTCTTTATTCTTCCTTCAAAAAATCAAATTTAGTAATTCAAATTTCACCCTCTTCCTGTCAACCGATTAATCTGAAATTTTGTATACACATTGGATTTTGGTGACTATACAATTATGTTTATTCATTATCATTATAAATTCAAGATGGCCGCCGCTACAAAATGGCGGATAATTTATGTTTCATTAATCCCATCAATATGGGTATCAAATGAAAGGGCTCAACAAGCAGAATACAATATACTATAAAAAATTGAAATCCAAGATGGCGGCCGCTAAAAATGGCGGATAACGTAGATTTTATCAATCCCATCAATATGGGTATCAAATGAAAGGGCTCAACAAGCAGAATACAATATACTATAAAAAATTGAAAGAATGAAGCACTAAAAACTAAAAACTAGAAAATAAAAATAGGTAAAAAAACTTTTTAAGTTAAACGGTTTTATGTTAAAAAAATGTACTAAAAACCAAAAAAATAAAAAAATAGATACAGTCGTGGGAATTATGTACATATGCATAGACTAGACTAAAATAAAACCGTGGGGCACGTCAATTGTCTACAAATTATCGACTTAATGTGCGATAGAAGAATCGTTTAATTCGTCGTTAGGCAGTTGGCCCGCAGACGGTGAGGAAATTAATTACTATTTTCTTGCTCATGGAAATTCCAATAGTTATACACTCCATGTTAACCCCACGGTTTTATTTTAGTCTAGTCTATGCATATGTTTATAATTCCCACGACTGTATCTATTTTTTTATTTTTTTGGTTTTTAGTACATTTTTTAACATAAAACCGTTTAACTTAAAAAGTTTTTTTACCTATTTTTATTAAAGTTTTCATGTCATAACACATGATGTATACAAATTCCTAACATATACAGATGGACGCAATTCGCCAGGTATGATAACCTCGTATGGGCGGAGGATCCTCCCCTTGTATTGGAGGTTCATTACAGCCCGTCTTTTCACATATTTCAAATAATTAAATTTTGAGTTTAAGGTTGTCCGTAGCTATTAATTAATATTGGAAATGAACTGGTTTAATCAAGCATTGTTTTTAAGAGTGCTTGCGGAGAGTGCCAGCAAGAATTGTCCGTTTTACTCGTTCCAATGTGATGATGGATCTTGCGTGGATCTAGGAGTCGATTGTAATGGGGTAAGTAGATCTTTATTAGCTTCAAACTTCAAACTACTATAGATTTTGGTCGAGTGGTTAGTGACCCTACCTTATCGTCATGATGAATACCGACTGCTAAACCAAGCCGTGGGCTCGATGCCTATCCATAGCAGATAATTGTGTGAAGAGTGTAGCTTATCAATATTATTAATGTATTTAGAAATATTTTAAGTATGTATATCAGCAGTATTTTTAGCATAATATAGGCTCATTCAATCAGAAGGCTAAGTCAAAAGTTATAGTTATTTAATCTTGTTTTTATTTACAGAAATTAGACTGCGCCGATGGATCTGATGAGTCGGACGAAGTGTGTATACCTTCAGCAGTTACTACTAAACCGTAAGACAACTACAACTAATTAACTCTATTATTTCTATCAACATAGAACACTTTTTGCCATGGCAGAAATTTCCTTAACATAACAAGTTACGACATAGCCCATTTTTTAAGCCTCCTGAATTGCCAGTGTCCAAGGATTGCTTTAGTCACTACTAAAAAGAAAATATAATCCCCTTTTCCTCCCTGAATCATGAAAAAAACCTTTTCTAGGTCTGTACAGTTACAATCAACGGGGGCTTGTCTTCTGCCACCGTATCCTAAGCTAGGCAAATACATTGTTCAAAATAATGCAAGACCTGGCCAACGACTTGAAAATTTTGCCCTGACAATTATTTGTTCAGAAGGGTATCAGATAATGCAAGATAATGGATTTAGACCTAAAACCAAGGTAATTTATTGCAACAACGGAGTATGGTACGAAAGGATGCCAAAATGTGTTCGTAAGTAAATACATATATTACTAATTTACAAAGCCGAAGAGTTTGTTTGTTTGAACGCGCTAATCTCAGAAACCGCTGGTCTGATTTGAAAAACTCTTTCAGTGTTGGATAGTCCATTTATCGAGGAAAGCTATAGGCTATTAATAGGAGCGGAGCACCAATGAAGAATGTTTCAAAAAAGGGGCAAAATTTCACGCTACGGGCAATAGAAGACGCAACGAGGTTGTGTGGGACAGCTAGCTATATACTTACACTCGCTCGTCAATTCTGTCCAGGGTAGACAAACCTTCTTTCACATTCATCAGGGTCTTTCAAATACCCTTGCTTGGCACTGATGCTTTCAAACAGGTAGTTTTTCAATAAACTACTGATCTGGAAATACTACCCAGATACACTAACCACTCCACCTCACAGGACTTGATAAATTCTTTGAGCCATAAACTCTTAACTCATCCATTTAACATGTCTAAAGCAATGTAATGGTCGTTTTTTAGTTTTTGTTACGGTATCCTAAACCGATTTTTTTATTCTTTTATTAAATTTTGCTTCTAAATTCTTCCCGTAGTACGAGTAATATTTTCTTCTTCTTTGATGAAATGGCAACCAGCCAGATCACTCGGATCAGCTATTTCTGCCAATGTCAAGTATTAATAGTCTTCAATTATAAGTTTTCGAGTCTTCAAGTCGTCCTCGTGATGAAATTAATGATAAAAAATATATAAAATGTGGATGACATGAAATGGGGACCGTCTTTCGAAAAAACAAAAAACGATCTCCGAATCCAAAGTTGACGAGAATACTTTTTATGAGGTTAGACAATCAGCTTACGTGATTGATATGTGATTGCATCATAATGTTTTTTTTTTATTAAATTTTTAAACTTTTATGCACAGCGTTTTGTCTTAACACAATCTACATGAATTTGAGAATAATTTTCGCATCATTGCTGTGCGATTTCTTTAGAATTTTGTGAAACATCCTTACTGTTTTTCTTCTATTTCTGCTAGACTTATTCGACACACTCCAGCAATAAATGCTGTATCTATTCCACAATTCCATATTTATCCCAACTGGGCGAAGCAGTTCCCTTCATCATATATCAAAATTTATTGGATGGGGTGTGTCCAGATTTGAGTATATGGGCAACTACAATTAGTTGGATTTTGTTTTTATTATATAGCGGGCAAGCGAGCAGACGTATCGCCTGATGGTAAGCGATTACTGCGGCCCATGGACACCCGCAACACAAGAGGCGTTACAACTGCGTTACCGGCCTTTTAGGAAGGAGTACGCTCTTTTCTTGAAGGTTTGAAGGTCGTATTGGTTCGGGAACACCGCAGGCGACAGCTCATTCCACAGTTTTGCTGTACGTGGCAGAAAATGTAATATTAATTTATTGTTCAATTGCTGCATAATCATTTGTTTGGTTGCAGCTCCTAGGTGCGAATCGGAAGGCATCCGAGGTAAATGTGTTCCTTCGAGTGCATGCCCCTCTGCTTTGGATGATAGTCTGCGAAGACCTAAGCCTCCTGTGAGTACAATTGACCATCTAATTTATGAAACACGATCCCGTCTCCTATTGCCTGTGGCATTGTAAAGCGTTTATGTTATAAACAAGTTTGGTTACAAAAAAAAAATGGTCTAGTCTAGAGCTAATGTCACAAGATAGACATATGCTGGCAGACTTTTTTTAGAACTTTTATAGATAAACAATTTTTACATAATTACGTTTGATGCGACAAAAAATAGTCTTCTCTAAGGTTCAATCTTAATATCAAAATTTATCAAAATTAAATATTTTCTTGAATTGATAATAAAATAAACGTAGATCACTACATCACATTGTAAGAGGGTCCTAGCGCAGATATGCAAACGCGGCAGCCTAAACACCGCCTCGACGCAAAGACTGAGTCAGCGCAACTGAAGAAATGCTGATCCGACACCGTGCACTACGCACTACGAGATGTTAGAATATCAAGTCGCGTCTCCCTTCCAATAGATCTATATGGTACGAGATACAGTAACATTACTCTTGGTACTAATGTCGTCCAATTAGATATAATTAGTTTTAGTAAGATTTAAATATACATGATTCTTGGCACTCACATCGTTAAATTATCACCTCATAATTATAGTTAGTTTTGTAATACTTAAATATTAAACTATAATTAAAAACCGTGGGAGAGCCACGCTTCAGAATGAATGGGCAGGCTCGACCGGAGTGATACCACGGCGTCTTAGAAAACCGGTATGAAATAGCTCTGGCGCTTCGAGTAAGTGAGGATACTGGAGGCCAACCACTTCCTACATAACCTTTCCCATAGGGAGGGCCCTATCCAACAAAGGTCGGCAATGCACTAGTGACGCCTCTGGTGTTGTGGGTGTCATTGGGCGGCGGTAATCGCTTACCACCGGATGATACGTCTGCTCGTTTGCGAGTATTGGTGGGCTTAATGCCCAAGGCATTCTCTTCAAAACAACCTACGCAATAAAGCCTACATAATTAGTAGCCCGATACCCATTAGTAGCCCCATAAAACGAGCGCTGCCTAGTTTGTGATCAGACAGCCATGCTTATGTGCCTTTGAAGTTATTGTATTTCAATCTACATCGAAATATATTTATTTTTTCTTCTCCTGTTTCAGGTTTGTTTGACATTATCAGATGGGACGCCTTGGGTGTGTTGTACTGATTGCGAATTAATAAAAGAAAGCAGGTACTAATTCGCATATTTACTTTGACATGTAATGATTGCCACAGACGTTCGTTTGGATACAGGGACCAATAGCTTGACGTGCTCTCCGAGGCATGGAGTATTAAGAATAGTCAGATTGATTTATTAACTGTCTCTGTGACGCAGTGGTATCGTAAGCGACTGATTCGCTAGTAATAATGAACATTACAAATGATCTGTAAACATTTGTTTAGGTGTTTTCTATTTATTTACAAACAAAGTATGTATGTATTTATATTAGTTGTCTAGTTCCCATAATACAAGCTCTGCTCAGTTTGGGACTAGATGGCCGTGTGTATGTGTTAGATAATAATAATAATAATAAATATTTCGAATAACGTGAGTGCCTTTTTCCGTATAGCAATAATTTAATTTAAGTGTTGTGTAAATTTTCTCATGTAAGTGAATTTGTATTTTTATTCTTTACTAGCTGAACCCCGCGGTGCTACTTGCAGTACGATATTAAACGCGAGTAACGCCGTGAGGCAAAGCTATATCTTTATAAATTGTAGCCTATGTGTTATTCTGATGTATAAGCTATATTGTGGTAAAGTTTCATTCAAATCCATTCAGTAGTTTTTACGTGAAAGAGTAACAAACATCCATACATACATCCATACTTACAAACTTTCGCCTTTATAATAGTAGTAGGATGAGAAATAAAATGATCTTAAACCTGATTTCGGACATCTAACACACAACGCCATCTAGTCCCAAGCTAAGCAGAGCTTGTGTTATGGGTACTAGACAACTGACATGAATACTTTTGTTTTGTAAATACATAGGTACATATTATACATAGAAAACACCCAAACTCCGAAACAAATATTTGTAGATCACACAAACACTTTCCGACACAGGATTTGGACCCGAGAACTCAAGCACAGCAGTCGCATTCACTACCACTGCGCCACCGAAGCAGTCAAAGATGTTCGAACATATTTATTATTCTCTTTTTTTCATACTTAATCACTTATCATTTGCAAATCAATGTCACTCACGAGATTTGTTATATCTTTTCCGATAATTCTTTGGTCAAGTTACGATTTTATAATTTTAATTAACTTCGACACTCTTTATTACTCGTATTATTATTGGTACCTGCATGACCGGTACTTTGCGATCGGTAAATTTAATTCAATGAATTCTGGCTAGATCTAGTGTGGCGACTTCCACATATAACACAACAATAACCTTCTACAGCACCATCTACCGAATATATCCTGAACTACGAAGTAACGCACTACACGGAGTAACTACAAATCCTGAATCGTGAAATAAATAGTTCTCGCGCCGATTATCATATATACAACATCCCAACATCAACAGTTGGGCAGTAGCCCGCCAGGCTTGATCACCTCGCCAGGTCGGAGGATCCTCCCTTTGTGTCGGAGGAACATTACACCCATTCCCCCACATTAAGATTAAATGAATTCTAGCTATAACTATAGCTACCGTTTCTCAAATGCAGATTATATATACATACTTATACACAAGAATTGCACGTTTTAATGTATTAGATTTTAATGCATCATTAACATGTACTTTGTTTTGTTTTAGGCTGGCACTGTCCGATCCAGTTTTAGGAATCTTAATCAAAACAGGAACGAGTAAAGCAAAGGATAGTAAGTACCTTTCATATATGACTAGTGATTCGTCCCGGTTTCTCACGCAAGAATTTGATAGTTTTAAATTTTCTCTACTATAATACGAATCACTTTAGTGAATAACTATATCTATTGCTGGGTAAAATCGGTTGGGTAGTTTTAAAGGTCCAAGCGAAGAGCTAGCAAAAGTGACTTCAGGTTATGCTACCCCATCCCCTCTCCCCATCCCCTCTTACGTCTCTCCATCCCCCTCCCCATGACCTCTGTCTATCCCCCTCCCATCCCCTTCGTTCAACCCACTCCCCAACCCCAAAGGCCGGCAACGCACTTGTGACACCTTTGGTGTTGCGTCAGGCGATACGTTTGCTCATTTGCCGCCCAATACATAAAAAAAATGTAATTTTTGTTTTTTTCGAAAGACGGTCCCCATTTCATGTCATAATCATATCATAGGATGAATCATCCCATACATTCAATACCTTAACTCCAGTACACCAATATCAGCAGTAGTTACTCATGAACACACCGAGTCATGATACTCAAGAAGTCACAAGAAATAATAAACTATGTTCAAACTCGTAACTGAAGGAGTTGGAAATAGATTAATCCATTTTTCTCCTTAGCAAATCGGGAAACTGAATTAAGAATTACGAATAAAAGGTTATGTGACTGAGTCTCTTGTTTCAGAATGTTTAGAGTACATTAATACCCTCGACTACCCTTGCAAAAAAGACAGTTCCCTGCGCAATTTTACTGTTCAACTTGACCCTATTGAAAATTGCTATCGCAAAGTTAATGTACGACCAAAAGAATTGCACACTAAGGGTAGAAAAGACGCTGCAAGGGAGGAGTTTCCACATATGGTAAGATTTCATATTTATAATATTATTGTAGCGGTCACGGATTCGATAACATTATTTCTATAATAATGATATATTATTATATTATATATTTTTACATTGCGTCGTCACGCTACACCACCTTAAATGTGCAACAGAGAGAGATGTCATACGCCCATTAGTACTGTGGGGGAACGGGTATCATGTTCCACCCAACACAAAGGGAGGATCCTCCGACCAGGCGAGGTGATCATGCCTAGCGAGCTACTGCCCATCAGTTGATGTTGGGATGTTGTATATATGATAATCGGCGCGGGAACTTTATTTGCGCGATACAGGATTGGTAGTTACTCCGTGTAGTGTAGTTTGTAGGTACAGTGCGTTACTTCGTAGTTCAGTGTATCTTCGGTAGATGGCGCTGTATGTGGAGGTCGCCACAGTACAAATACAGGTGTTGTTTTGTATATAATTCAGTCATAAGTCATATATATTCAATCATCGTCAGTTTTACTCAGTATATTCTTATGGTCGTCTACATTTATAACTGTTTGGTTTTAACACTAGTGGCGAACACAACATTTGTTAGTGGTTTTGGTTACCCGACCTTGACCGCTACATTATTAAGTGGGTGACGTAAGAGCCTATTAAGGGCAAAAATTGCTAAGGATAACAGCACAAACACGTCTGGAAAACGACATTTTTTTTTATTTTTTTATTTTATGGTTGGCAAACGAGCAGACGTATCACCTGATGGTAAGCGATTACCGCCGCCCATGGACACTCGCAACATCAAAGGCGTCACAAGTGCGTTGCCGACCTTTGGGGGATGGGAAAGGGGATGGGGGAGGGGTTGGGGTATGGGCCTTCGGTATCCGCACTCACTTGGTGAAACACAGCGCAAACGCTATTTCAAACCGGTTTTCTGTGAGGCCGTGGTATCACTCCGGTCGAGCTGACCCATTCATGCCGAAGCATAGCTCTCCCACGGTTAATTTATAAATAAACCCAAACTTGGTGAACAGTTACAAACTGTTATAATAATAAAGAAACTTAAGAAATTATCCTGGTATTTAAACCTGCAGAATTGTTTACTTCTTTTTTTATGGATTAGAGAGCAAACGAGCAGACGTATAGCCTGATGGTAAGCGATTACCGCCGCCCATGGACACTCGCAACACCAGAGGCGTCACAAGTGCGTTGCCGGCCTTTAGGGGATGGGGAGAGGGAGGGGGATGGAGAGGGGAAGTGGGAGAGTGGATGGGGTTGGGGTATGGGCCTCCGGTATCCTCACTAACTCAGTGAAACATAGTGCAAACGCTATTTCATACCAGTTTTCTGTGAGGCCGTGGTATCACTACGATCGAACCGGCCCAATTATGTCGAGGCGTGGCTCTCCCACGGTATAATTATTTTTAAGTATGCATAAATAAGGCTGATATATTTAGCCATGGATTCAACTGTCATTACGAATGTATAATATCCGTATTCAGTAGTTTTATTAAACGTTTCAGGCTTTGTTGGGATACGGGGAAACTGATTGGGGACTGACACGTTGGGAATACAATGGAGCAATCATTAGCGAAAGATTCGTTCTTACTGCAGCCCGCTGTATAAAGAACTATTTATCGTAAGTGAGTGTACTCGTACGAACGTAGCAGTACAGTACATAATTAATTTCCATTCATTACATTAGACATCTTACAACTGCCTTGGTGGTGTATGCGACTTCGGTGCTCGAGGTCTCGGGTTCGATTCCCGGGTTGGACCAAATGTTTTTGTATGCTCTGCAAATATTTGTTACGGAGTGTTTGGGTCTTTTCTATGCATGATATATGTGTATTTACAAAAAAAAGTATAAATGTATTTATATCAGTTGTCTAGTACCCATAACACAAGCTTTGCTTAGCTTGGGATTAGATCATGTTGTGTGTTAGATGTCCGAAATACTAATTTATTAATTATTATTATTATTACCCACATAACCTAAAATTTGATTAGAAATCTCATTTCATATTTGAAAGTAAGTAAAGTAAACTGTCTTTGGTGTGATTTTAACATTATCACGGATTGTTTCTTCACATCTTGCGATCAGTTAGCCGCAAGAAACTATCACAATAGAAAAATATAGAAACTGGGTGTAACAAGAGTCGATTAAGAGAGCAAACTCCTTAGTACAATAGGCTATCCTGTTGGACTAAGTACAAAGAGAAGTAAATCTTGACAAAAATCCTGTAGCAACCAGTTTGTCCGCTTTCGGTAGGTCAAAAACCTCTGACGCTATGTACGAAAAGAACGTGACCGGCAAAATTAAATGAAAACCTTAGAAATATCGAATGATAAATTATAATCAACAATATAATAATACTGCACGTTTGGCTTAGTGGTTAAGCGGTCGCCACGCCGTTCCCTACTTCGCCAAGTGTTTGGGTTCAAATCCCACATGCAATAACACTTCGTGTGATCCACAAATTGTTGTCCTAACTCAGTGTGTTCTTTGTGTCCATTTCAAGTATGTTTGTAAAGTCCCCTGTGACACAGGAATTATTCATAGTGCGGACGTTGCCTTTTTTAAAAAAGAAAGAAAAGAAATTCAGTATTTTATTGCTGTTTGTTGCTTTATATTAAAACGACGTCCAATCTTCAATATTGTTCAATAACAGCTAAGCGTTTCCGCGGCATACTTTTCGCCTATTTTTAGCATAGCTGTGAGGTAAACACTTCCACGTGGACTTTAGTGCACGAGTAAGGCCAGTGACGGTCAACACATTTTTTGACCTTAGTTTAAGTTTCTTCCACGCCCAAACATTTTTAATTAGATTGGCATCAGGGACTGTGAGGGCCAATCTAACACGTTAATATCTGCTTGCCAAGTGATACAGAGCTGGCTTCGATGTTTCGGATCATTATCCTCGTGCAGAATTTAGAAATCATTGTGGCTTGGAAATATAATCTTAGCCGACTTCAATAATGCTTTTTCATAAATTTTCGTCCTCTTCTCAGCATCAAAAATGCCGGTAAACAAGTGCAAATTTCCAAAGCCATTTCTTGAGAGGCATCCCCAAATATTCACCTTTAGACGGTGTTTCACAATTCATACCATCAGTCTATTGTCAGCCGTAGTCCAAGCTCGAGTCGAGTTCTTGCTTGAATCACGGTCTTTGTTTTCGCGTGCCCCATGCGGTCTTTTTACGATATGCATTTCAGAAAGGAGAGGTTTCTTCACAGTACTTTGATATTTCATGCCATTTATCCCTCTGCGATAGATGTTTTTTGCGTTTGCTACAATCTGGTAAGTCATCGACGGTTTTTGTTTGTGTTCTGTTCACCCACTTGCCATTTATAACATATATACAATAACCATTACCCAAACCTGGTTGCGAGACATATTGAGTCCTTTTAAACGAGGACAGAGAAGGACAACAGGAAGCGTACGTGGCACTCATTGTAAAAAATAATATTTTTATCAAGACAATTGGAAGATTATGTTTTTTACTTAGACAAAGGATTGTTCTACTTAGTCTAATATTTATTTTTGAAAAAAAAAAAAGTAAAATTAGCCGGTCACGTTCTTGTCAAACACGCTGTACATACATAGATACGTTACGCCTATTTTAAAGAGGGGTAGGCAGAGACAATTGATCTCCACTTACTACGGTCCTGACTCACCTCTTTTTCTTCGTAAATCACTGCATGTATGCTTGTCGGTTCCTGGTGATTTTCACATGGCACCTTTTGAAGGTTGTTGGTGATAATGATGATAAAAATAATAATTTGGTTTGTCAGGGAAACCGTGCAATATGTTGGCGTGGGTATATTAAAGCGCTCAGATCCACCCGAGGTATGGCAGCAATACAACGTGAAGAGGTATATTATTCATCCGAAATACGTCCGACCAAAATTATATGATGACATTGCATTGGTGGAAACTGACAGAGAGTAAGTTGAGCAATGAAAATGTTTTTATATTATCATTTATTTATTTATAATTTAATGCACATACTGTAAAAAAACTTAATGCTATGAAGTATTATTTCCTAGTCAATCTTCAGGTGATGTAGAAATATAATGAGGTACACCGATAAAATATTTAATTTGACAAAGTTAGTCATAGTTTTACAAATAAGGGACGATCCCACATCAGCTACAACCAATACATGTAATCATCATCGTTATTTATCATCATTAATCATCAATTAACAAAATTCTTAAGGATTCACCAGCCTTATTAATTGAGAAATATAATGAAATGCAAAATATTTCATAAATAAATGATACATTTTATTTATTTTGTAAGTAAATCTTTACAGATATTTTTACATGTCGGACTTTACAGCTAGAAAAGACTACACAAACAAACCACAGAGGTTATCAAAGTAAGCATCTTGCTAGGCCGTCACTGTGCAGTCCTGTGGTTTCACAGGAAACGTGAAGGTGCTGTTCCTACCTGCTCGCTTATTAGGAGGATCGAGGTCAATGGAGGTCAAGGTGAAGCGACATATCTAGTACCTCGGCCTCGCCCTGGACAGCCGCTGGAGCTTCAAGAAGTAGTGCTTCTTGAAGCTCCAGCGGCGGATGATCCCCCGAGTTCGGGGCTGGCGGGCTCCCTACAGAGGCCTTATTTAGGGGGTCCGCTGGAGAAGTCCGCCGGCCCTACGGTGGGGTGATACGATCCATCCCGATGCAGATCCAAACTCAAACAAGTGCAACGGGTAGCGGCCATTCGGATCGTACGGAGATACAGTACTTACCATCTTGTTGGAGGCGGTGACAGTCCTGGCTCGTTTCCCGCCTTTCGATATCCTGGCGGATATGAACGCAAAGGTCCATGACCAGATTCGTGCCATCCGCCGGGGTGAGAGCGGATAAGAGCCAGGACGAGCTCGAATTGCAGCTGATAGGCACTGGCACAGTGCCGCGCATGGCTGGAACAGGTGCAAAATATGTATCAATGCGCTGTTGGTATCGCTCTGCCTAACCTCGAAGCTTGGGTAGAACGGGAGGGAGGTCACGTCACTTGCCGACTGACACGGATACTCACCGGGTATGGTTGCGTCGGTGAGTATCTGTGAAGCTGTAATGCTCCAGAAAGAAACCACTGAACGGGATCGGGAGAGGACCGGGCCGTCGCGTCGTCAGCTCATTATAGTGGATAGAATTGTTAAGCATCTAAAATAAATATTTTTATTTAGGAATTCGCCAATGATATTCCTCATACTTGCGTATCAACGACGAGTTTTCCATGGGCTCCTGTTTTGCAATAACAAAGTTCTTACAGTAGTGGCAATTTGCATGTAATAATATATATAATTTTCTGTTTCAGAATTGTATTTAGCAGCGCGGTTCTTCCAGCTTGTCTTCCGGTGGATGATAAAATAGATATGCATGCTTACTTCACAGGATGGGGGGAACGAGGTTACCGTTCAGAGCTATCTGATAGACTTCACTCTGTAAGTATTACAGGTAGGAATATTAGAAACGATTTCTCAGAATCGCCTAGATCTAAGTAGCTGTAATTAAACAGCTGCATTATTTACAATATTTTGACCTCGATTTCGCCCACGCAAATGTCGGTTTTTGTGCCGAAAAGTAACATATGTCCTCTTCAAAGGACTAGTCTATGTCAATAATATCCATCGAAATCGGCAACCGTGAAAGCGTAATAGACAGACGGACAAACATACAGAGGTATTTGAAAATTTATAATATTAGTGTGGATTTAGTACAATAGTCTGAGAAAACTTGTCAAAGATCACTATTTATCTCTGTAATAACTATGTGCTATATTCCCATACAGACATAGTTATTATACATACCCGTGTCTAAGTATGCTTTGGTATTTACTTTATGTTCGTAAGTGTGTCAATATTTATTCGTCAAATTAAGAAACGTAAACTTGACCCCATCTTAAAGTTGCTGTCGCTCTATCCCTCGTCCTTGGAAACCTGACAACGATAAGGACCTACTATTTTTGTTCGTATATGTTTTCTAATCTGAGAAACAGTAAGACTGGCAGACTGGCGACACCGGGCGCGGGCCCTATCGTAAGACCAGCGCTGCAGTCACTCCGACTGCAGCAATATGCTGAGATGGGCGCCTTTTCTGGCAAACACGGGATAACTACTCACATCCTATAAACTAAACTCTGTTCATACTCTGTACTGTGTTTGTCAGAATAAACGTTTTTTCTTTCTTCTTTCTTTCTTCTTCTTTCTTCTTTACCTATAAAGTTAAAGAGGATAATCTAACATATTTTTTTATAGATTTACCAAATGAGATTACCTGATGAGGAATGTAATAAAGCATTCCCGGTAACTCGAAACTTTAGAGATGGTATCGTTAACACTACTCAATTGTGTTATGGTCAAAAAGATGACATAGAAAGTACTTGTCAGGTGAGAAATCATGTTTAATTGTAAAACATTCATTTTATTATTCGTGTTAATAAGGTGTTTCACCACAATTTATTCCGTGGGTGTTGTGAGAGCTGACTAAGGGAGCAAGCCACGCAGTGCAACAGAACTGAAAAGAGAAGTGAAACTTGACTTGAGTTGCAAAAACCTATTTTCGAAAGAGAGGTTTATATCCAACGGTCTACTACTTAATAAATCATCGTCATCATGATCTAGATAACGTTCCCTGTTGGACACGGGCTCTCTTTAAAAAAGATGTTTCTGTTCACTATATCAACTCAAGTCATGTTTTACTTAACTTATCAAAATCAAATCTGTTGCACTGAGTGGCTTACATACCTGAATTTGTGCTCCCAACATCCAGCGGCTTCCCTTTACGCACCTGACTTTTAACAAAATCTAACAATTTTATTACAAGTTTTATGTTTTAAGGGTGATAAGGGTGGTCCTCTGCAGTCCCAAGATCACGAGCAGTGTGTGTATACGCTTATAGGAATCCTATCATTCGGGGGCGATTGCAGTGTGAAAATCAAGCCTAGCGTGTACACTCGCATTAAATATTACTTACCATGGATAGAAGAGAATGTCTGGCCATGATGCTGGACATCTTACTAATAATTATGTGATAATAGTTATTAGACAACGAAGACCAAGATTTAATATTCGCGTGTAACAATAAAATTGTAAGAAAAATATTATAAGAAAATAATGTTTTATTTTGTAGTTTTACTTATCTTTAATCAAAGAGACTACTGTCGACTTAACTACAAGAGCGATGGTCGAGTTTATACAACTCTAGTGTGTTAAGTGCTTCCTCTATCCAGAATTTATGAGAAACTTGAGACTCGGCTGTACTCAGTAAAAAAAACGAAAGGATTTTATAAAACTAAAATTATGATAATCTAAAATGACAAAAGCTGAGTCCTTATAGTTTCGTTACGTCTGTTCATCCATAGTTTGTTGACCGGAACTGCTACTACCCTTAATCCAAGTCCAAAAATAAAATATGGCTGCTTGTCAATACCGAAGAAAAACACAAAACCGAATGGAAAAATAACGAAGGATGCAGGTAATCAAAAAGTGCAGTTCCGGTAGCATTAAACAGATTAGCCCGCAACCTGATTAGACTGGAAAGAGCCAAACTCGGGAAGCTCATAGGTATTCTGACTGGGCATTATCCCCTAAACAAGCACTTATTCACCATAGGCGCAACAGATAGCCCTCTGTGCAGGGAATGCATGGAGCAGAAGAAATGCCACAGCACGTTCTCACATAATGTAGAATTGTGGCAGATCAACGGGCAGACACTCTTTAATCACTTCTTTCACGGAAACATGTAGTGACCGTCTTCTGCTTTACAAGGTGCAGGTTTGGCCATCTCTGGACCGCATTCAACGGAGAGCGGCTCGAATCGTTGGCTGCCAAGAATATTCAATTTGGTTGGACTCTTTGGCACTGCGTAGAGATATGGCTTCGCTATGCATCTTCTACCGCATTTACCATTGGGAGTGCTCCGAGGAATTGTTCGAACTAATTCTTGCTGCCTCTTTTCGCCATCGTCCTATGCGACAGTCCACAAATACGTGCTTTTCCCGAAATTTTCTGCTTCGCACAACAAAACTGTGCAGTGAACTGTCGCCTACGGTATTCCTGGACCTCGACGTTCAAACTTTAAAGAAAAAAGCGTACTCCTCCTTAAAAAGTCGGCAACGCACTTGTGACACCTCTGGTGTAGCGGGTGTCCATGATCACCCGTAACACCAGAGGCGAAGACATAATTTCGCAGGAGGCGGTGGAGAAGGCCCGGGAGGACAATCTCCACTCGGACCTGATCCACCACCGTCAAACCGGGCGGCGGAGGCGCGCTTATCAGCGCTTCATGCCGCCTTGAGTGTGGTGTTTCTTTTAGCAGTCCTTAGTTGTGTAGATAGATTGTAATCAGACTTTTTAGAATTCCTACTACCTATAACAAATATCACAGATGCTCATATGGCAAAAATAAATAATTAGTATTTATGAATAAGTTGAACAAGACAAGATCCCTGTTTAAGTTTATTTGAAATTTCAGATTTTGTATAATCTAATATGTAAGCTAACTTTAAATATTTAGATCGTAGGTGTAATTAATCTCAATATTTTTTTTGTATTCATTTATATAAACAACAACATCTTAAACATAACAAAAAATCAAATACACGCCAAGCTGTTAAGCTTGTTGGCGTGACGCGCTTTTATCTACATATTATATATTTAAACAATTCTCAATAGTACATTATAAAATTACAAAATATCAAATTCCTTCACACATCAACAACACCCATCCTCTCTAACAAAAGAGCCCTTAGTTGTGTCTTCAGTTGACATAAACTCAACTAAGGTAGTTGTCGCAGTAGGCCGATTTCATTAAAAACACGGGGAACCACGTATGAAGACTTTCTTTTACCATAATAATTATTTACTCTAGGTTTACTTAGTTTACTTTCTGTTATACTTCTTGTGTTGTATATATTTTCTACAGCTTTTTTGTGTTTGTCATTAAAATAGTATTCTATTCCTATTAAATATTCAATTTTTTTATCTACTGGCAGAATTTTACATATAGGATATAGTTTTTCATATTCTTTGCTACACATTAATTTGTCTTGTTCGTTAGCCAGATACTTTATAAGTCTTGTTTGAAGATCTTTTATCTCTTTTACATAAGTTTTAAACGTTCGCCCGTACACACTGAGTCCATAGCTAAGTAATGAGTCCGCAAGAGCATGGTATACCACTGTTAACGTATGTTTGTTAACAATTCTTTTTAAAACATAAAATTTACCTAAAATAGATCTAAGTTTACTATTAACTTCACTAATATGTAACTTCCAATTAAAATGTGTATCAACCGTTAGTCCTAAATATTTGTAACTTACAACCGATTGTATCTTTTCACACTTACAATTTACTTTATTTATGTGTAAGCAATCGTATGTGTATCCAACAACTACTATCTCCTCTTTATTTATTGCTCTGGCGCGGCGATAAGGTGAGTAAACATGCATGACTTTAGTTTTGTTGATATTCAATATTATACTGTTGTCATGCGCCCACCGCGCGACTTTCTCGAAGTCGTGTTAAACGTTTAATAGTAATTATTCTAGAAAAAGAAGAAAACGTAGCATTCTGTGATATTGTGTCTAAAAATTTGATAGTTATGTCAACCTTGCCAGTATTCTATTTGAGAAATTACTAAATACTTCTTAAAATATATTTTTGTAAATTTTTAAGACATCTCAATAGCAGTTTAATATTACTATTGAAAGTAGTAATTTTCATTAACATTTTTCTTAATTACGATGTTGCATTATAAATGTGCTCTGCAGAAACTGGTTAAAAGTGAGTCTCTGTAATAAAGGCCTGATCGTTCGGATGACGATGATCGTAAATTCGCGCAGTTATGGCAACAACGTTGCTGAGTCATAATTCAGCAACACCATATACCTAAAAAACTCTGTTCGATTTCAACAAATTTTACACTAAAATGACGTAACACGTAAAAAAGGTTAGAAGTTTGATGAATTATACTAGCTTCAATAGTGTGACTCACATTTTTATTTATTTGATTTCTTTTATACATATATTGCAAATGTTGAGTGAAAACTAATTTTTTAACTGTTTCTTGCATCTAGATTTATGTTAGTTGGCTTTTTCTAGCTTTTCTCGGCGTACAGCGTAAATTACGGTGTAAATTATTATTGTGTACAGTGGTTTAACTAACGGATATTAAAGATAAAGCGGAATATAAATGAGTTCTTGCCAAATAAAATTACCTTTTGTTTATAAAATAATCTCTTTAATTAAGGCCACACTATATTTTCTATCCAATGTACATAATATATAAAGTCCGTAAACGATGTGTAATTTCCGTTAACGTGGCAGTCGACTGGATATGACAGTAATCCAAGTAACAGAAATGGGCATTGTCTGTTGTTCGGTGATTGCGCGGGACCCACGACGATTCCCTGGAGAACACCAATATATAAATGAAATGTTTTCACTAAAGAAGCATTAGCTTAGGTATTGGAGAGTGATCAACGGATTTTGGGTTCATTATCAAATGATTAAATGAATGTACGAGTAATACAGCTGTTTTTTATTCAAATGTCAAGGCGTAGGACTTGCAATCGAGACTTTATGAAGTCGAATGCCACCTCGCATACTATCGAGGTAAACACATATTATAACACCATAATTTATCGCAATAGGGTTTTCAAAAGTACAAGGTGCATCAAATGTAGAATATTTAACTCATTAAAGGCATTTTCTTATATTCTGCCCTAGAAATGTGCGTTTTAGCGATCCTTATGGATGACTGGATATTTTATTGGATATAATGTAAAGGGGTAAACGAACAGATAAGTCAGCTGGTGGTAAGCGAATATCGTCATCTCTTGACACCTGCTTGATGCGGCGGTCTGCCACCAGCCGCCTCAGGTACTCTGGCACCCCATGATACTGGAGTGCTTCCCTGATGCAGCTGAATGGCAGACTATTAAAGGCGTTGGCGATGTCCAAGGACACCGCCAACACCACGCCGCCACAGCCAACCGCCTCTTCGGTCACGGCCCTAAGGCGCATCACGGCATCGACCGTCGAACGCCCCTCTCGGAACCCGAATTGGGCGTTCGACAGGTCGGGCCCCACCTCGCTGAGATGCTGGACGATGCGGGCAGAGAGAATCCTCTCGAACAATTTGCCCGCCTCGTCCAGCAACACGATGGGCCTATAGGCCGATCCGAATCGGCTGGCCGTCCCGGCTTCGCCAACAGGACCAGCTTCCCGCATTTCCAGCTCTCAGGGAAGCGTCCGGACGCCAGGCTGGCGTCCAAAACCTCCCTGAGGCGGTCCGACATATGGTCGAGGGCTCTGGCCATCACTCGGGGTGGTACCCCGTCCGGCCCGGGGGCGGTGTTCTTGGAACGGATCCGAAGAACAGCCGCCCCAACCTCCGATTCCCTAACGGGCGGAATATCGTCCTCTCGGTCCCCGTCGTCTCTGGCCACTGAATAGGCCATCGACGGGGGCGTGTGCTCCGCCCGCTGCGGGAAAAGGCCCTCGACCACTTGCTGCAGGAAGCTGGGCTGGAGAGTCTCGGTAAGGGGGGGGCCCGCCGTGCGGAGCTTCTGACGCACTGCACGATATGGGCGACCCCAGAGGTCACGGTCGAGACTCTCCAGCATCTCCTTTCTCTTTGCCTCTTTGGCGCGGCAAATGGCCAGCTTCAGAGTCCTCCGCGCTTCGCGGTACTCCTCATGAAGCCGGCCCTCCTCCCCATCTACGCGGTGGCGTCGCCGCCGGCAGCGGGTGTAGGACCTCCGGGCACTGGTGCAGGCCGCACGGAGGTCCGCCAACTCCTGGGACCACCAGTAGACCCCGTTCCGTGGAGGTCGACAACCCCGAACGCGGGGCATGGCCGCATCGCAGACCTGCGTAATCGCAGCACGAAAGCGGCCAGCCCCCATGTCGACCCCCTCGGCCGGGGCCCGCGGAGACAGCCAAGACTGAACTATGGCCGCCTCCTCTAGCAGGTCCCTGTCGAGTTTGGCAACTGCCCACCGCGGAAAGCGGGAGGTATGCCGCGCCACGTGACCCCTACTGGGGCCCTGGGACCGGGAGAGCTCAAATCGGATATACAGGTGATCCGAGAGCGTCTCAATCTCATCCAGGACACACCAGTTCCTTACTCGTTCGGCAACAGCAGAATGGTCCACTATCGACCCCCCCTGCTGTCGCACGCACGTGTTGGTGGCGCCTCTGTTCAGCAAACAGAGGCCCACCGAAGCCACCCATTCCACAACGGCATCGCCCTTGGCGTCCGTCGCTGGGGAACCCCACGCAATGGATTTTGCGTTGAAGTCCCCCAGCACGAGGACGTGCCCAGACGCTAGTCGCCGCATCGAGGTCTCCAAGTTGTTAAGGAAGACCTCGAAGTCGCTCAAACTCCGGTTGGGGGAGAAGCAAACACCGTAAACGGTTATTCCCCCCACTCGGCGGCCACATATCCAGAGCCCTTGTCTCTTAGCGACAAGGGCGGGGAACGAGCCGCCGAGGAGCCGACGACTGCCACGGAGCCGTCCCGGTCACCCATCTAGTTTGGACGGGGAGGGACGTAGTAGGGCTCCGCGACTACGGCAACACCTATCGACCACTGCGCCATGGTTTGCAGGAAGAGATCCTGCGCCGCGGCGCAGTGGTTGAGGTTCGTCTGGACAAGGAGGTTGAAAACTTGATCCATTTACTGGATCGTCTCTACAACCTCCTCCATGGGCGACGACGTGGTCGCACGAACGACGTCGGAGGCAGCCTGGGTCGACAGTCGACGTCTGCCGAGAAGCTCGGGGAGGCTTGCAGCCCCCCTGCCCCATCTGGTGGTTGGCGGGCTTGTTGCCTGCCGCACACACGGGGCAGTGGGGGGCGGCAGAGCATTCTGCCGCCTTGTGCCCCGGTCGACCGCAGCGGAAGCAAAGTCCGCTGCAGTTAAAACAGCTGGCGCACTTGGAGCGCGTATGCCCCGCGGCAAGACACTTGTGGCGACAGCGCCCCCGCGCCGTCACGTCGCGCCAGCCGCCCCGCCAGTCACGAAGCATGCGCCGTATATGAACGGATTCTCGGCGCGCGCTCATATTTACGTAAAGTTCCTTCGCTCCTATTGGCTGAGGTTTTTGTGTAGTTTTGTAAGCTCGCTTTCACTGTCCTATGTTGTCGGCCAAAATGTAATTATAAGAAAATGCATTTGTGTAAATAGATCAGATAAGTCGTTACCTCCTCGAGTTTCACTACTATTCTAACTACGGTACGAAGGCTAACAGCTGGGCCGGTTTGAATAGTTACCACCACCTTTCCCTGGTATTAAGGCTACGGATCGAAGGCTAATCAGCTGGGCCGGCCAATATACCTATCCCAGTATCTGCTGTATTTAAGCCAGCTGGCATAGTGTAGGGCCGGGTCAGTAGACAACCCCACGGGTCAGCAAGCCTCACAGCTGTCACGAAACTGGTGACCCCGAACGAACGCTCCTAAGTATTCACGGCGTCGACTCAACATACCCACGACAGTCCGCGTGAATACCTACAGCCATGACGAACGAAGCAAACACAGAATTTAGCGATGCCCAGGGAATGGAAGTTAAAAGCGACGTAGCCACAATCTCGCTGCCTGCGCGTCTACCACCATTTTGGCGCCAAAACCCACGACTGTGGTTCGCACAATTTGAAGCCGCCGTCGCTGCAAGCAAGATCGGAGAAGAACATAAATACAACTTAGTTATCCCACTACTCGGCTGCGATGACCTTGAACAAATCTCCGACATTATATTAAATCCGCCTGCTACAGGGAAATACATAACATTGAAGAACAGACTTATATCCACTTATCAAGAGTCAGATCATTGTCGGTTACAGAAACTACTTAGTGGTCTAGAACTCGGAGATTCAAAACCTAGCCAATTACTTCGTAAAATGCGTGACCTCAGCGGAAAGTTACTTACAGACGATGCGTTACAAGTATTATGGCTCAATCAATTACCTACACAGATCCGCGGCATCCTAGCCATCAACAAAGAGACACTAGAAAGCCTAGCTGCAATGGCCGACAAAATGTTAGAACACTTCGAGCCCCCAACGGCTGCCGCCATTACAACCACTATGTCGTCGTGCCAAAAGAACAAGAATAATACGGAAATAGGAAACCTCCAAATTAACCTACTAACTAAAGAAATAGAAAAATTGTCACTAGAAGTAGCCGAACTACGATCAAACCAGCAACGCTCGACATACTTCCCGCCTCACCATCGCTCGCGCTTTGAAGGTCACTCAAGAGCGCCGAGCGAACATCGCCCGCGGTCGCATTCCCGCCGGCGAGGGCCCGACGACGCTGATTGGCTATGCTATTATCACTACCGATTCGGTGACGACGCTCGTAAATGCGAATCACCGTGCTCAAAAAGTAAGCGTAATAATATCAATGTCACGAGTAAGAACCAGGAAAACTAACAAAAGCACCGACCGTGGCGGGCGTCGGTGTGATCCATGGAACCCACCGCCTATGCATTACAGATAGCAAAAACACAGAAAAGTTTCTTGTCGACACAGGAGCCGATATATCCGTACTGGCCGCAAAGAAAACGAGATTTTTAAGACCTAAAGAAAATAGTTGTAAATTATACGCTGCGAACGGAACAGAGATACGTACCTATGGCGAGCGTACATTAGAGCTCAACTTAGGCTTACGTAGAAGTTTCAAATGGACATTTATAATCGCCGACGTAAAAACTTCAATATTAGGTGCAGACTTCCTCGCAAAATATAAGTTATTAGTCGACTTACACAACAGAAAATTAATAGATAGTGTCACCGAACTCAGCATTAACGCCCTTGCAATATGTAACAATGAAGAATCCGTCTACCTAATTAACCGTAATCACCCTTATCATGAGATACTGAAGCAATATCCTGACCTGTTACGACCAATGTCACTAAAAACTACAGTTAAGCATGACGTCACACATCGCATCGAAACCACGGGACCGCCTATATTCTCAAGGCCGCGTCCGCTCCCACCCGATAAATATAAAGCCGCGAAGATTGAGTTCGAGACGATGATGGAAATGGGTATATGTAAGCCATCAAACAGCCCTTGGGCCAGCCCACTACACGTCGTAAAGAAAAAAGACGGTTCACTACGAGTGTGTGGTGACTATAGAAGACTCAACGCCGTTACAATACCAGATAGATATCCTATACCTAGGATCCACGACTTTACTTACCAGTTACACGGAAAGACAATATTCTCGAAGCTTGATATGAAAAATGCTTTTTACGCTCTTCCTTTGGAAAAAACAGACGCCGCGAAAACTGCAATCATCACACCATTTGGGCTATATGAATTCAACCGCATGCCCTTTGGATTACGTAATGCTGGTCAAACCTTCCAACGTTTTATGCATGAAGTGTTAAGGGGACTCGATGACATCTGTTTTTCGTATTTGGATGATTTAATCATATTCTCTAACCCTAGTGACCATGAAAAATACTTACATAAAGTACTTGAACGCCTTAACCAGTATGGAGTCACGCTTAACATCAATAAATGCGAATTTGGCAAAAACAAGATACAATTCCTAGGCTACGAAGTATCATCAGACGGAATCAAACCCACGGAAGAACGCACGCAAGTAATAAAAAGTTACCCGAAACCCACTACGATACAAGAACTAAGAAGATTTTTAGGCATGATTAACTTTTACCGCAACTGTTTACCTCATCAATCAGAACATCAATGCCTACTCAATAAATACTTACATAACTCTAAGAAGAATGACAAGTCACCAATTCAATGGACGCCTGAAGCTGAAAAATCCTTCGAGCAATGCCGCCAAAGCATACTCGAAGCGACTACACTCACTCACCCAATACCTAACGCGCCACTGTGCTTATTAACCGATGCTTCCGACACGAGCCTCGGCGCCGTACTACAACAAAAAGTTAACGACGTATGGAAACCTCTTGCCTTCTACTCAAAAACAATGAGTGACACACAGCGAAGATACAGCGTGTACGATCGCGAATTATTAGCAATGTACACCGCTGTTAAGAATCTACGCCGGCTGATCGAGGGTAACGACCTCACTATATGCACAGACCACAAACCCCTTACCTACGCACTTACGAGAACGCCGAATAGCAGTGATACACCGAGACGAGAACGTCAACTACACTACATAAGCCAATTTTGTTCAACAATAAAATACATTCACGGAGATAGAAACGAAGCGGCCGACGCGTTATCACGCATATCAGAAATAGAAATACTTAATCACACAATCGACTACAATAAATTAGCAATAGAACAAGAGAACGACACAGAACTACAAGCTTGCATGAAACAAAGTAATCTCAAGTTTTCACACATTACACTACCCGGGGGTCAACGACCGATATGGTGCGAAATATCTACAACAAACATTCGGCCATACCTACCACTGAGTTATCGTTTTGTAGCATTCAAAGCGCAACACGAACTTAGTCACCCTGGCATACGAACAACAAGAAAAATAATGACTACAAAATTCTTCTGGCCGTCTATGAACAAAGATGTAACTACGTGGTCAAGGTCATGCATCGGTTGTCAACGCGCGAAAATACAAAGACACGTAATTAGTCCACTCGGCGAGTTTCAACAATCATCGCGTTTTGAACACCTACACGTCGACATAGTTGGACCGCTACCACCATCAAACGACTTTAGGTATTTAGTTACTATGATCGACCGCTGTACTAAATGGCCCGAAGCAATACCTACTCGTGACATCACCGCCGAGACAGTAGCGAAAGCTGTTTACGAAGGATGGATAACACGATTCGGTTGTCCTTTACGAATCACTACCGACCAAGGCAGACAATTTGAGTCATCACTATTCCACTCACTAATGAAGACACTCGGCGTTTCTCGCATACGTACCACTGCATTCCACCCACAGGCAAACGGACAGATAGAACGATGGCATCGTACTTTAAAAGCAGCACTAATGGCAAGAGCCGCAAGTATCAGATGGATCGAGGAATTACCTACTGTGCTACTAGGACTGCGTACAGCACTTTGTCAAGACTCTTCCGTTAGCCCTGCCTTAATGACCTACGGTTCTACACTACGCATCCCGTCGGACTTTTTCGTGCCTACAAAGCCGAACATAAACGACGCAGAGTTCGTTCGTCAGCTGACCGAAACAATGTCGTCATTAACACCTACAAAAAGATCGCATACATCGAACCTACACACATTCGTACATAAGGACCTACAAACATGTACACATGTGTTTGTGCGGAACGACACCGTTCGCCGTCCACTTACACCGCCATACGAAGGTCCTTACAAAGTATTACAACGCAGCGCAAGTGGCAAACAATTCACCATTCAACTACCATTACGTACGACAGTAATATCAATAGATCGATTGAAACCAGCCTATACATATAGCGACGAGCAACACACATCACAATCATATTCCAATACAACAATGCAGACAACACCGCCAACTACGAGTACCAACACTACGAGTGCAGCCGCCGCGACATCGAGCAACAGAGATGAGCCAGCCACGAAATGCAACACCTACGTCACTCGAACCGGCAGGATAGTTAAACCTAACGTACGCTTCGCTTGAGGGGGAGTACTGTGGCGACAGCGCCCCCGCGCCGTCACGTCGCGCCAGCCGCCCCGCCAGTCACGAAGCATGCGCCGTATATGAACGGATTCTCGGCGCGCGCTCATATTTACGTAAAGTTCCTTCGCTCCTATTGGCTGAGGTTTTTGTGTAGTTTTGTAAGCTCGCTTTCACTGTCCTATGTTGTCGGCCAAAATGTAATTATAAGAAAATGCATTTGTGTAAATAGATCAGATAAGTCGTTACCTCCTCGAGTTTCACTACTATTCTAACTACGGTACGAAGGCTAACAGCTGGGCCGGTTTGAATAGTTACCACCACCTTTCCCTGGTATTAAGGCTACGGATCGAAGGCTAATCAGCTGGGCCGGCCAATATACCTATCCCAGTATCTGCTGTATTTAAGCCAGCTGGCATAGTGTAGGGCCGGGTCAGTAGACAACCCCACGGGTCAGCAAGCCTCACAGCTGTCACGAAACACTTATAGCACCTCATCGGCCTCGCGGCTAGGACTGTGATCCTAGCACTTACGAAGCCGACGAGGAGCCTGCAGGCATCAGCCAAAATTTTGGCCGATGCTACGGGACAACTCACCCACGCGGCGCCAAGCCCTCCTGGACCGGGGCGGATGGTGCTGACCCTGACGCTGTCCGCGCTGCAACCCGCCTTCTCACAGATTACAGCGCGGACGTCGTCGGCCGTGACCGAGTCGTCCAGGCCCGAAATGCGCAGCTCTGCGCACTTTGTGGGCCTGGCGATCCTCACACCATCTGTGGCTGCGAAGACTCCCTTCAACTTCTCGGCAACGGTGTCCGCCTTTTTCGCGCCATCGGTCCCAAACGGGAACTCGAGAACTCGAGCTCCCGTTTGGGCGAGGCGCAAGCGGACACCGGCCGTTTCAAAATCTCCGGCGAGACTGTCCCGGGCCTTCTTGAAGAAGGCCGCGTAGGACAGCCCGCCGGATGTCGCCTCCAGTGACAGGGTCACCACTACAGCTGCGGTTTTCGGCGGCTGCAGATTCCGCGGCTTGTGGCTCTTTGGGGTGGCCCCTGCCACCGGTGGCGCCTGCGGGCCAGAGGCTGCCTGTCGGGCAGCCTTTCTGGCCCGCTTTCTCGCCTTCTTCGATTTTGTCCCTCCGACTACCTGCCAACCCTCATTGGAGGGGGCAGATGTAGAGGGGCCAGGCAGAGGTGTTGGAGTGGGGGGCATAGGTGTTACAGCTTTTGCTGCCGCCCTCGGCCCCGGCCTCGGCGCAGCCGTCTTGGCCGGAGCCGGAGCCCTGGCCACCAGCCCTCGAGCAGCCGCAGGGGCCAGCGCTGTTCTCGTCGTCGACGCGTAAGACACGCGACCCCCCACCACAGGGAGAGGGGTCGGCGTCGACGACGCGGCCGTCCGCTTTGGTGTTGCAAGCGGCGGCCGCGTAATAGGGGCCACAGGCAGCCTCGCCTCCAGGCCGGCCGTACGACCCTCTATCATCCGCCGGCATGCGTCCAGGATGACAGCCAGTTGGGCGTCTGTAATCCCGGTGCCGACAGGGGACGGCTGCGAAGCAGACGGGGCCCGCTGGGGTGTAGACGCGGCCCGCTTGGATGTTGACGGGGCCGGGGCCTCTCCCTCCGCCTGGAACTGGGCGAATTGAGCGCTGAGCTCAGCCACCTGCCCCGTCAACCGCTCGTTGGCCGACTGTAGGCGGGCCACGTCCCCAATTAGGGTTCCCACAACCCCCGCCACGGCAGAAGAGGAGTCCTTTAGGCCTCTTACGAAAGAGCCCTTTAGGTTCACGGACTTGGTGGCCACCTTGTTGATAATGGCCACCGCCGCGTCCGCTGTCTCCTGCAGAGAGACCGATGATTGGGGCTCTGAGTCCCCATCCACCGGTCCCCTGATCTTAAGCAGGAGACCACACATCTCCTCTTCTGCCTGGAGCTCGCCATCAGCCCTGGCCCTCTTGTAGGATTCCGCCTTCGAAAAGGCGGAACCCGACGGGGCCGTGGCGGGGGTTCGAGACCTCCCCCTCTGGCTACTGCCGACTTTGGGCGGCAGCATCTCCAGGGACGAGTCACTTCCGACATCCCCGGAGAGGCCGCGTTTGCGGCTGTCGCCCGTCTCGCACTCCATTGCCTCCAAGGAGGCACCACCCGTGCCATCCGACGAGTGGTTGGACCTGGAACGCGTGCGTTCCGATGTTCTTCGGCTGCGGCTCCCAGCAGTCCGATCGACTCCTGGGAGCCACACCAAAATGGGCGTTCCAGGCGCAACGTCCTCTTCGGCAGACGATTGGTCGTCCGCCTTCCTAAATTGCCCTTTGGCATTTCTCCTCTCTTTCTTCTCCTTCCTCTTCCCTTCTTTCTCGGATCCGTTGTGCTTGCTTTTTGTCGTCGTATGTTTGGTACCGGTTTTCTTTTTAATTAAATTTATCAACTCCATAATAAATCCCACGAGTTGGGGAGAACTAAAGGTCCACCCGGGCAGAGATCCCCAATACCCGGGCAAGCCTATGTACTGTGGAGGTCGGCCGGTATCCACAGGTTTTGTCGACTTAGCTGTCGGGTGTTATAGACTATCCTTGTCATGGGCCGGCCAATCAAGGCAAGCCCTCCGGCCATCAGGTTTTCAGCGTACCCTCTTGGAGCCACCAGTCAGGTCGTTGTTGAGCCTCTAATGGTTACGGAATGCGAGAGGGTGGCTAGCCCTCTCTCACAGACGGCAAAGCACTCAAGTGCCAGCCTCTGTGACCTACTCGCTCTCCATCACGCCCTCTGCTAAAGCAGAGGGACGCTTGGAGCGCGGCATGACGCTGGAGCGTCATGCCCTTCGCGGCAGTCTCAACGGACTCCGTCTGGTATCCCATTTGGTCTGGAGTCTCACCCTGGGCCAATCCGGCATGAGTAGCTCTACCCGGCACAGCCCCAGAGATCATTGACCCACGCAAGCCCCACCACGACGACAACGTAGGGATACATTGGGGGGAAGTCTGTTGCTACCTGCTGTATCCCTTCTCGCAAATCAGGAGAAACGGTTGTTCGGGTTCCATTAACCTCATTCACTCTTATTATCAATTTTTATGTAACATGTTGTTGTTACTCTGGACGAACCGGCCCATTCTGCCACCCGCAGCTTAATAGAGTTTGGTTGTAGAGTCTTAAAGGTTTATCTCACCTGGTTGGGGTTTTGTGGTGGGTTTGATTTTGAATATTTTCCTTCAAATTTAACCTTGAATACCTGTTGAAATAGAATCAACGTTATTTGTATGTTTTGCTAAAATTTCTTGGAAGTGATGACTATGATGTGGTATCTTGTTTGTTTATTTTTATTTTTAAATACGAGACTAACTTTCGAGGAAGAGAAATCTTTATATATGGCTAAGTTAGGCCTGCACTGCACTGGTTCCTGATAAAGTCAAAAATATAGAAGGAAGGTCTGGTCAGCGTGTTATGGCGGGTCAAAATCTACTTTCGCAGAAAATGCTTATGTGCAGCAGTGAACTTTTAAGAACTGTTACAGTCTGCTATAGGACATAGATCTCTCTTTAGATAAGAGGTTTTGGTAACCACGTACGGTTTGGTATAGGGTTAGTTTCTTCTATTTACACTGGTGTTGTCCTGCATAGTTTACTTACAATACACATGGGATGAATATGAGTGGTGGCACTCCGCACTCTTATTTTTTCACTACTCAGATAGTGGCATAATACTTTCATAATATTTTCTTCTTAATAATAAAGCATTTTTTTCTTCAGTGGAGATACCTACGGATTGAAAAAGATACCTACGGATTGAAAATTGTCATTTCTGAGTATAGGGTCAACTAATACTCCAAAACCAGGCAGGTACTCGTAATCCACCGTTGTATCTTTTACATAAAGACACGCTGGAAGAACTGAAGAGCTGAATGCGATTCTAAGACAGAAAAAACATAGCTTAAGTTTATTCTAACGTGAAAGCTGCCGACATGACTCTGCTTTATTGCAAGCATGAGTAGAATCTAAGAAATGATGGTTAGGATTCTCATTGGGAACGTGGACAATGCAGTGGTGACCCACACTATGGCGGTCTAGTTAGATGGTTTTTGGATCGCTTTAAGGACCCGGGATAACAGTAGAAGAGAAACACATGCCCTGGTAGTGAGTTCAAGGTTTAGTTCAAGAACATATGGCTACCACCTAAAGCGGTAACTTTCAAGGCCAACATTTAAAGAAACAAAAAATTGATAATGGTTTTATTAAATTTTATTTGGTCTTTTGAGATTAAAATCAACTCTTAATAGTTGATCGCTAAAATCGCTAATCAAAACTACTTCTATCGTAACCTTCTCTTTGTACCATCAAATTATAGTCAAAAAACAATTACGAGTATAAGTTATTTATAAAATATGCTGTGCTATTTTAGATATCGTGAAAACTTTCCTTTAACCCCTCTAAAGTCAGCTACGTAAATTTAAAAAAGGTTATTATAATAAACAGCATACAACTGAATACACTCATCACACAATCTTGTCTGAGGTGGGAATCAAACCCACGACCTAGAGGTCACACACTTACCAGTCAAAATTACTAATTTCTAGACCGACTGAAACGTCACTTATATACAATTGGACGACAACTAAAAGAAAATATAGATGGATAAGTTAAAGAGGACCTCGACTAGAAAGAGACAGAATAGCTTTTAATAAGCCGGTCATAAGCCTGTCCTTGAAAAGATTTTAGTCTACCGTAGAACGCTGGTCAGGTTGATATCGTTAGGGTTTATTTCAAGTTTTCCTCCTCTTTTAGTCGGCTCATACAACATCCTCGGGTTGAAAAGGAGTCGTGATACTCAGTATCCCTAAATACGTCGTCTTATAGATATAAAATCATGAAACAAACTGAATGAAGTGAATATGAAATAGGAAGGGAAACCTTCCCCACTTACCGTCTATCAGTTTCCAAAAGAGCTACATTATGGTATGTATACCATGGTTTAAAATTTGGGTGAGCGATAGATCTCTTCACGTTGTAGCGTTCCCAATTCCTAAATGGATCTGTCCGCCTCAGTATACCGAGGGCAATATATTTCACTGGACCTCTGTGGATTTATATTTTATTATTGTTAAGATTTATAAACTGTGAACGATTTCTTTCTCCGAAGCTAGTTTCTTAAAGTAGGATCAGGTCGGCTTAAATCGATCGCGATATATTTGCCTGAACTGATGAAGAATAGCGGCAGCAGGCTTCAACTACCGCCAAATGACAGCCGTAGAATTTACAAAAAAAATTGATTACAAATCTATCCAAGATAATGATTTAGTTACGCATAAAATAACTTACAGTTCATTATAGAACAAGCAACGTGCTGAAGTAAGAATGAATTTGTCACTGATGACTGATCCTCCACACTCCCAACTTGCTGTTTCGATCCTTTCACCATATCCAAGTAATGCCTGAAAAGTATAAATATCTGTTGAATTCAAGTTGAGATTTTATATTACCACGGATTGATAAATTGTTATAATATTAAATGGCCTCACCATGTGCGGGAATTCTCCTCTTAAGGAACCTCTTAGAGTTGTGATCATATCTCTTGCTAGTTTACCTCGATTTTCTCGATAACACAATTCATTATGATCTATCGTTTTTGTGGTTTTCTCCATAGAATCTTCTGTTCTGCAAGTGTAGTCTAGAGTTTTCATATACTCTATGCATTCTGAAATAAAACTTACTTGAAAGCTATCAAAATTAATGCTTCAAGCTTTTGTCCGCGGTTCCGCTCACTTGTATGTCGGAGATCGCGGTATTTATTTTTCTGGTTCATGTAGTGGTCATAGTCAGTTTATACAGGGTGTAACCAGACTGCTACCGAAAACTTGGGGGTTGCAATCAGATCATGATACTGAATAGGTTTAGCGAAAAAAAACGCAAAAAAAATTATAATTTATCTAAGTCCTTTTATGTTTTTTTCTGCTTACATACACATAGTAAAACATAATAGGACCCAAACTAAATAATTATCTCATTTAGAAAACCAAAAAACAAATAAAATCAATAAAACAGTAATGTATTTTAAAATCAAAACAGTTGTCCACGTGAGTGCAATGACCGCCGCATGATCCGGCCGGGAGGGGAGGGACGCTCCCCGCTGGCCTCAGTTGCGATAAATTACTAAATTTTTAATACAAATAAAATTAATACTGCCTAATTAATAATGTTGTTTAGGACATAGGTAGTAACCTAGTACCTAGACAGCAAAGCCTGCCTTAATTTTACAAATAGAACTTCTAAGAAACCTAAGTTAAAGTAGGTAGGTACCTATTAAAATGAATAGAATCTAAGGCGCTAACTTTATGAAGCGTGCATCTGTGGGAACAATTGTCTATGTATATAAATTTGTATTAGGTAGGCACAAAACTTTATTTTCCTATGTTATTGAATTCTTAGCTAATAAAGTAGGTACCTACTCACTTACTTGAAAACGCTGGAAAACTTTAAACGAAATCACTCACTAATCTGGTTTTATATGTGAATAGGTATATAGGCGATACGTCAGCTCGTTTTCTCCCTATTCCATAAAAAAATACAAAAAAAATCAACTAGGCGCTCATGTTTTAATTTTTGCCCGAACGGAAAAAATCTAACATTGATTTCGTGTTGGTGTCGTATAAAATTTCCAATACGAAACGCGAAAATTAACCAGGAAACCCTACGCGTGCATCGAGCCCTAGAACTATGAAACTTTCGTCATTTTATTAATTACCTAAATTCAGAGGATTCGCGCGGAAGCGGCGCGTTTGGTGCGCCTTTGTCGGCTAAAATCAAAGGGCTAGTAGGTACGATGTGACCGAAACGCCTTTCGGCGGCGTGTGTGTATGTCCTTTTTACTCATTACGTAAATTACAATAGTTGTCTTTGTTTCATGCAGCACGTGTAACGATAGTGTTGTGATTCACAAGTCGATATTTGTTTGGTCATTGTTTGTTTTTCTTTTTGTTAAATCAATTACATTTTCTTAAAGTAGTATCGTATTATTGTGATATTATTATGTTAAAGGGGAAAGGTTTCCTAAATGCCCTAAAAGAAAAAAAAAATGGATCAACGCAACTCGTCGAGGGGAGGAATGGCTTCCCACCAAAAATAGTGTTATGTGCTCAAGACTCTTCACAGAAGACAATATTCATGTTAATAAAATAAAAACAGTTTGATTTTTGCAAAAAATGCGGGAGGGCTGCTGTTCCCGTCCAACACGGTTACCAAAATTTGTAGATGATCTGAGTAAGTCGTACGAAGCTCAATTGATGTAACCCCAGGTTGTAAAATATTTTACAAAGACCAAAAACAATTCATGATACAGAAATTGAGTAGTTTTGTTGGTGAAGATATTTTTTCTCAAATGAAATATCACCAATTTGATCATGAAAATTGTAATTATGTCCTTGACTTAGCCAAGAGTGTCGTGGAAAAGTAGACATAAGATTGCTCTATTTATCAAGGAAGGCAGATCCTAAAAATTCTGTAAGACGAATTTTTACTAAACTGATTCATTTTAAAAATCAGTAAAATATTTGTACCTAGTTTTTTTTTCTAATAAATCATTAATCCTTAATCAATGTATTTATTAATAAATAATAAGCAAATGAAAAATAAAATATCGACTTTCCAGATCCAACCAAATTTATCGATCAACATCCTTACCCTGTCCCATCACTATGGTTCGGTGCATTATAAGTTTAACCTTGAACTATCCAATCACAGCGTATTTGAGTCATCCCCCGCATCCCTTGCATTGTGAAGTCGAATCGAAACAAATATTCAGTTATGCATGCAATTTGCAATTGACTGCACGGATGGCCTAGTGGTTTAAACGTTCACTACTGCGCCAAAATGCCGTGGGTTCGAATCCCACGTGGGACATAACTTTGTGTGATCCACAAAGTGTTGTCCTGAGTCTGGGTGTTATTTATGTCCGTTACATGTATGTTTGTAAAGTCCCCCGCGACACAGGATGTATATTACCAATGCGGGAGGTCTTTTAAAAAAAAAAAAAATAAAATTAAAAAAAATTAGGTACTTGCCTTTCGCGAAAGTAAATTTGTGTTGTAATTTTCAGTTTTTTTTTGTAGGTATAGTAATTAGTTAAGTTCTTTTTTCTTTATAACAGTGATAGTGATTTTTTTATAATGTTTAATGCGAGGGAATATGGACAAATGATTATGTGCCATGGTGAAGCTCGTGGAAATGCATCACGGGCCTTGCGTATTTACCGTGATAGGTACCCGGACCGTCACCACCCGTCTGATGCTAGAGTCATCACGGCTGCCTACCAGAGAGTTTTGATCAATGAGAGGATTACACCTCAAAGGCATGGAGGAGGCAGAGACAACTTCTCTGCCTCTTCTGCCTGCCTGCCTGCCATCTTCGAGTGGAAGAACAGGTCTTGGCTCTGGTTGAGAGAAATCCTCGGTTAGAAACACGAACCGCAGCGAAGTTAATTAGAGGTCATGGAACCGCAATATCGCATAAAACGGTGCATAAGATTATAAGAAAAGTTAAAAAAAAACCAGGCACTACTTCCTGCAGACAAGGCTAGGCGACTTGACTATTGCAGATGGATTCTGAGCAAAGATAATTCTACCATGTTTGCCAAAAATGTTTTATGGACAAACGAATCAACCTTCACGCGAAATGGCATGTGGAACCGACGGAATTCTCACTATTGGTCGGAGACTAATCCTCATGCGTTTCAAGATTTCAAGAAGAAGAAGACAGGACATCAGGTACGGTGGTATGTAACCGTTTGGGCAGGTATCTTTCAAAAGACGATCGTAGGGCCCGTGTTTTTGCCCTCGAGAATGAACGGGATGGCATACCTTGACCTGATAAAAGGTCCAGTTACCTCATATCTGGACGACATTCCATTAGCCCAGCGAAGACACATGTGGTTCCAGCACGATGGCGCACCACCGCACACAATCCGGTCAGTGCGGGAACAGCTTGATGAAGAGTTTCCAAACCGGTGGATTGGACGATTTGGACCTCGCGCATGGCCTCCTCGGTCACCTGACTTGAATTCGTTGGATTTTTTTCTGTGGGGTCATGTCAAGGAACGCGTCTTCGATTGGGAGTGCGATACGGCTGAAGAAATGAGAAGCCGTATCATCTCAGTATTCTCAGACCTGAACGCAAGGAGTGCCGAGGACCCTACATTCCTGGATCGCGTTCATCGGTCTACATCCAGACGAGCTCAGCTGTGCTATGACCGAGAAGGAGCTCAGTTTGAGCCATTTCTGATTCGACCGAGGCTACCACAGAATTAGGTAAGTAGAGTACAAAGTGTCTACCTATTTTCGTTAGTAGGCATTAGCAACTTTACCGACGCGTAGGTAGTTACATTACGTAGTTATAAATAGGCATTCAAGTAACTACGCGGTGCACGCGTAATAATACATTGCTGGCTTCTGAAACGAATAAAAATCTTGACACATTGTTTTTTCCGGCTAGAATTTTTTTCAAGAACAACTGTTTGTTTTTTTTTATAAGTTTTGGGGTGCTGGATCAGCCCTTTTCGTTTTCGGTAGTCGTCTTTACACACCCTGTAAATAGTTTTTCAAAACTTTTTCTTGTTATAGTCGTAATTGATTATTTAATTATTTATGATCAATTCCACTATAACTTTGCGCGTTCACCGCAAAAAAACTACCGTGGGTCGTATGTCCTCGTTCTGAAGACACTCCCCTAACTGCCTCAGCAAATATTGGGATACTTGGTGTCGACGTATCGAACGACGTCCAGTTTCGTGGCCATTTGGAGGGTAAGGCCAAATTGGCCTCGAAAAAGCTAGGTGTGCTCAACAGATCGAGGCGGTATTTCACTCCGGCCCACCGCCTTCGGCTTTATAGGTTTAAAGAATTTATTCTCATAAAGACACATAAGTCACTTACATGAGAACTTATTTTAACTTAAAGATAATATTTTTATACAATGGTCGTGTAAGGACATCTTAATACTAAAATATGTTGCAATAAATATTTATGTGAATAACGAGTGATTGCTTATTAAATAATGTGTTAGTCTTGATTTAAATAGGCTTAATATGCTAACATGTCTTATATGTGAGGGTAGACTGTTATAATGTTGAACACCTTCAAAAGTAATGTTTTTTTTTCCATAATTGGTTCTTATTTTTTTTGGCAATACAATTAAACTTCCTCGACGAGTGTTACGGTTACTTATTTGAGATTTGAGAATAAATGATAGATTTGTGTGAATAGTTTTATTTAGAATTTTTTTGATTAAAATACAGGTGCTGTACATGTAAAGTTGATTGATATTCATAATTTTAGTTTTTTCATAAACATTGCAGGTTGGTGTTAAATACGGTAGTTGAAATAATATTTTTATGATTTTATTTTGTTTTCTTTGTAATTGCTGAAGATTCGTTTTTGGACTGCTCCCCCAAATCTCAATTAGATATAATAAATGAGGTTTTACCAATGAATTATAAATATTTAATCTTAATTTACGCGGAATGCACTTACCTAGGGATCGTATGGGGCTTAAGAGTGATGAAATTTTGCCTTTTATATGTTCTACGTGGGTCTTCCACGATAAATGTTGATCCATTCTTAACCCTAGATATTTTTGAATTGACTTCTGTTCTAACGGAATGTTATTTATGGTTAATGGTTTGTGTAGAGGTATAGGTTTATTTCTTGATCTAAATATGGTATAGTTAGTTTTTGTTATATTAACTGTTAATAGATTATGTTCAAACCAATTTGATAAGGTATCCAGATCCTTCTGTGCTAGTGAAATAATATCTTGTAATATGGGTCCAAAATAAAAGAGACATGTATCGTCGGCGTATAGAGTTAAATGGCCATGAAGTCCCAGATCCTTTATGTCATTTATATAAACTGTAAATAAAAGCGGACCAAGTATTGACCCTTGTGGGACTCCATACGTGATAGGTGATTCGTTACTGACAACATTTTCGATTTTAACAACCTGCAGTCTATTAGTTAGGTACGACTTAAACATTTTTAGAGCAATACCTTTGATACCAATGTTTTGCAATTTATTTAGAAGTAGTTGATGACTTACGGTATCAAAGGCTTTTTTTAGGTCGATAAAAACTCCCACGACAATATTTTTCCGGTCTATATTTACTTTGATCTTACTAATAAGGTCAATAGTTGCCGTGGTGGTACTACTTCTAGCTCTAAAACCATACTGTCGGTCTGATATGAAGTTGAAAGTCTCCAAATATGACACCAGTCTCATATGTAAAATTTTTTCAAAGACTTTGGAGAGTACTGGTAGAACGGAGATTGGGCGGTAGTTTCCTGGGTCTGTTGTAGGTCCTGATTTATAAATAGGGGTAACTTTTGCGATCTTTAATGTTTTTGGGAAATCCCCTATCATTAAAAGTTTATTGAAGCAGATTGCTAGGTCATTTGTTATTAAGTTTTGTAGGCATTTAATAGATTTAGTGTTCATCCCATCTATACCAGTACTGGAGCTAGTGTCGAGTGATTTTATTATTTTATTAATTTCTTCTGAATTACATGGCCCTAAGGTAGTCAATTCTGGGTGAATAGTTGTGTGTGGTTTAGAGAGTGGTGAGTTACATGTTTTAGGATATTTTTTTTGTATTTGCTCAGCCAAAATTGCCCCTATGCTTGAAAAATATGTATTAAAAGATTCACAAATTTCTTTTTTATCTGTTATTGTCTTACAATCCACAATAAGTTTGGATGGAGGACATTTTTGTTGTATTTTATTATTTGCTAAGATGTTTACAAGCTTCCATATTTTTTTTGGTTTATCTAAACATGAAGTAAATTGCTTAAGATAATATAAGTTTTTTGTAGATTGAATTAAACTAGCTATAGCTTCTCTTTTAGTTTCAAATTGCTCCTTCAGTATCTCATTTTCAGGGTCATTTCTGTGTAACGTCCATAGGTAATTTCTATCACGTATACCGGTTAATATATCTCCATTTATCCAGTCTTTTCGAGGAGTATTAAGTATTTTTGTTTTCTGAACCTTATTTTTTTGTATGTAATGTTTTATTTTGGATTCAAGCAATGCATAGTTTCCGTGTCCATTTGCGATCTTGTCGGTCTTCATTGAGTTATATAATTCAGAGTAATCTATAGCTTCAAACGTTGTTCGCATTTTTCGTGGTGGTTTAAATTTGTCTATTTGTAAATATATTTGTTTGTGATCAGACATTGAGGTGTTGAGGATGGCCATTTTGTAGTTGTTCGACTCGAGATTAGTGTAAACATGGTCCAGAATTGATTTCCTAGAGTCTGAATCCCTTGTACAATGACTTTTGCTTATTTTATTAAGGAATCTGTAACCAGCTTCACGAATTGTTTGTCTGTATCGGCTTAGTTGGTTGCATTTGCTGAGGAGATCTATATTAAAGTCACCAAAAACGATAGACCTCTTTCTCTGTTGTAGTTGGTGATCAAGAACATCCAAAAAGTTATTGAAGTTTGTGTTTCCGGGATTGTATATGACGCCAACATCGAGGGAAAACTTCTGTATATGTATCCATAGATAGTTATTACCATCGACATAGGTTGACTCACACAGGTTGTGATGCAGATTGTTGTGTATATAAGCTGAAACACCTCCACCTTTACTATCATTGCGGTAGTTATAATAGTGGGTATAGTTAGGAATATGTAGCTCTAAGGCTTGCGTTTCCGTTGCAATCCATGTTTCAGTAATTAATATTAAATGCACAGTAGTAGGTATAGAACTTAAGATGCATTTCAACTCGTCAAATTTACCCTCTTTTCTTATACTTCTAGCATTTAAATAGAAAAATGAGATGTGTGATTTCACTGTATCTATATCCTGATAGTCATTAAGAATCTGATAACTTATATTTTTAACTGGCGTTTGTTTTGTTGTTATTGTTTGGAGTTTTTTGTAGTGGGTGTTATAATAGTTGGCAGTCCTTTTATATATTTTATAGTGAGGTCACTTTCACCCGCATTTGTGCGTCGAGTCATCTCATTCTTGACACTGTAGAAGTAATTTTGCTGAGCCGGTGTTTGATCAGAGAAGAATTTAAGGTTGTTGGGCAATTTGTCTTTGTTATGAAGCAATAGTTTAACGGGTTCGGATCCGTTATAGCAGATTTTAAGTTTTCTATTTTTTCCTGGTGTATATTTGCCAATACGGTATATTTTGGCTGGCTTAGGAATGTCTGTAGATATTGTAGACGTGAGATTAAAAACATCCATTTTGTCTTTGAGTATTCTCTCTTCGATGCTAAGGGAAGTCTGTTCAGATAATCCGATAAGTATGATGTTACTCTCCCTATTTTTGCGTTCCTGTACTTCTTGAATAATTTGTTCATTGATATACATAGGGTAGTTAGTTGTAATCAGAGATGAGTTCTCTTTGAGCTCGCTAAAACCAGATTCGAGTAAATTAATTTTGTCTTCGCCTGTCGATATTTTATTTTCTAAGTTTGACAATTGGGATTTAATTAATCCATATTCGGATACAAGAGACGCTACCGATGATTTAATCTCATTTATTTGTGAGCTTATTCCACTTATGTTGGTGGTGATAAGTTGCTTTGTTTGTTCGTTTGTACTTTTTAACTCAGTAATTTCGGCCTTAACTTCTACTATACTATTACTCAATTGATTCATTAATTGCGCATTCGAACCTATATAGCCCTCCAATAGTGAAGAAACGTGTGATAACTCGCTTCGCATATCCCTTACTTCCTCCGAACAATTGCACTGTGTGTGTTGTTTACGCTTCCGATTTGTAATATGTGCCTCGGCTATCTCGTCACTTATTTTAGATAAATCGGGTTGCGACCCTCCACCAGTATCATATTTCGGGGGTGATCGTGACATACTCATTGTACTTCGCTAATAGAACAATATTATATCGCAATATTATTGTTGTAGGGTGGCACAATAAAATGTTTGTTTTAAAAGCGGTTGTAGAATCGTAGATTCGTAGAATAAGTTGTATGATTTCTATAACTTACGTAGGTAAACAATAAGCCTCAAACGCAGAGTCGTAGTGTGAGCGAGTTAAAAAATAGTGGTAGCACCGTTCTTGCGGGTGTGAAGCGTGCCCTCCCGCGCAGTTCGCGCACCGGCGGCCGCTGCAATCCTCTTCTCAGTTCACTCTTATTATTGAAAAAGCTTTAATCCAATTGTTATGTTTGTGCAATGTTGAATCTTAAACTATAGCAATAAACTGTACTATTGAAGAATCACTAATTATATATTTTTGTAAAAATTTGTTATACGTCCGCTCTGTGCCGCTGTCCACTGTTCGCTGTTCGGCCTCACATGGAATACTGTCCTCATCTTTGGGCAGGGGCACCCCAAACCAGCTCCTCCCTCTGGACCGCATTCAGCGGAGGGCGACTCGTATCGTCGATTGCCAGGGTTTTCCAATTCGGGTAGACTCTCTAGCGCTGCGTAGAGATGTGGGTTCGATGTGTATCTACTACCGCATTTACCATGGGGAGTGCTCCGAGGAATTGTTCGGATTGATCCCCGCCGCATTTTTCCGCCATCGTCCTACGTGACAGAAATTTCATCCCGATCATCTAGATGGTTGGCAGTCTACAACTGTGCGATTTTCCCGAAATTTTCTGCCACGCACAACAAAACTGTGGAATGAGCTATTGCCTGCGGTGTTCCCGGACCAATACGATCTTCAAACCTTCAAGAAAAGAGCGTACTCTTTCCGGCCGGAGGATGGAAAGGCCGGCAACGCACTTGTGACGCATCTGGTGTTGTGGGTGTACATGGGCGGCGGTAATCGCTTACCATCAGGCGATACGTCTGCTCGTTTGCACCCTTTATAATAAAAAAAAAAGAAAAAAAAACTTTTAAATTGTCAAAATCGAGTGTTATCTAAAAGTGAGGCGTTACGGTGCAACGCTTTGTCATTAGTTATTTATTTATTTGTTTTTTTTATGCACAAAATGTACAATGGCGGTCTTAATGCCAAAGACATTCCCTACCAGTTGGGTGTTGCGGAAATGAGTGAGATGGTGCACAACACCTTATGAAGAAAACATTGAAAAATAATATATCTGCGTAATTATACAAGAATATATACATACATACATACATACAAACAATAAGACATATATTTATATATACATACACACCCGCATATTACCTATACATACACACACACGCAGTTATGTCGTCTAACAAACTATATATATACTATAACTACAACACTTAATATTAGGGATAGATTTCTCGCAACCAAAATCACGTAAAGACCCCGAATTTCTTGTCTCATAAGCATTTCATTCAACGTAATTTAACACATAAAAAAGCAAAGAAGCTTGTGGCGTGACCTAAGATTAGAAACGGGTGCCAATTACTAAAGCTCCGTGGTCTATCTATCTGACAGTAAATTCGACTGTCCACCGGTCTATCACCAGGTCGTATCTTATGAATCACGATAGCTAGACTGTTGAGATTTTAGCTAGATATATTTCTGTTGCCTAAATTCTAATACTAAATAAAGTAAATATTTAAGAGGGCGTCCATACAAAAAAAATGATTTTTTTAACTTTTTTTGCTCGATATTAATAACGGCATCAGATAGATGCTTGAGATGTATAAAAATGGTACGGTTTTCTAATGCGCGAGCTCGACTCGCATTTGACCGATTTTTTGTTTGTGAGTTTAATAATGTTGATAGTTAGAAAATTTACTTACTGTCTGTGGCTTTGCTGGTGCCTGGCTTGGGTGAAATTTTCAAAAGTGGGTTAAACAATAAAGCTCTGAAACAAGAAATTTTACATATTAAGATCGTCACATTCATTTTGATTCATTCACACATATGTTTCTAACAACATTTTTTTGCGACTCTCTTATTAGTTTAAATAGGCCTTTCATTAGTAAAGGATTATTAATCGTGGTTGTGGTATATAATTAAAACGTATTTTAATCACAAAAGGAACTTTTATTACACTATTAGAAAAACGTGGTAACCTAAGTTGACAGAGACAAAAAGAGGACGCTATAGTGGCGCCATAGACAAATTAAACTATTTTGGTTGCGTTCCTATTTACTAACACCCTCCCTAGGGACGCAACCCCATCCTTTTTACACAATACAAATGCTTGTCAGCTGTGGTGCCCTTAGTTAGATTGTCAGCAATCATTTCCTCACCCTTAACATAACTAAACTTTATTTCTAAATTGTTAACGTGATCTTTAAGAAAATGATAGCGGATATCAATATGTCGCGACCTAGGTAAATAACAATCATTATTAGACAATTTAATCGCACTCTGGTTATCACTAAATATGACAAGTGGATTGCTCTGTTCCTGACCAAGTTCAGCATGCAGTTGTTGGAGCCACAGCGCCTCCTGCGCCGCCGAGGACATCGACATATATTCAGCCTCAGCAGTAGATAGAGCCACAGTCTGCTGCTTTTGTGACCGCCAAGATATTGCACCACCCTGCAACAAAAAAATGTAACCCGTGCACGACTTCCTATCGTGCACATCGCTTGCCCAATCAGCATCACAATATCCTGTGATTTTGTCATTACCATCTTTGGTATAAATCAACTTCAAGTCTTTGGTACCCTGCAGATACCTGAAAATTCTTTTTACTGCGGCCCAGTGTGCAATTGTAGGATTTTTGTTAAATCTGCTCAGTGTGTTTACTGCAAACGATATATCAGGTCTAGTACCTTGAGCCAGATATAGTAGGGAGCCAATGGCCTGTTGATAGGGACAGTCAGTAATTTCATCTCCTTCATTTTTAGCACCAAGTCTTATACCAGCTTCAAATGGTGTTTTCACAGATTTACAGTCAGACATTCTGAACCGAACTAATATTTCATTTATATATTTTTCTTGATCTAGTAGTACTTGATCACCATCTCTTGTAATATGTAGACCAACACATTGACTTGCTCGGCCAAGATCTTTCATCTCAAAGTGTTTCTTTAGTTTCTCTTTGAAAATATTTTTTGTATTTTCTTCAGCAGTGAGCAATATTAAATCATCCACCCAGGTGGCTATAAAAGTATTCTTATTCTTATTATAATAGACACAAGGATCTGTTTTCGATTGTGTCATTCCTAACTCATACAGTACAGATTTTAGTTTCAGGTTCCAGAGTCTGCTAGCCTGCTTGAGTCCATATATGGATTTCTGTAGCATGCATACCTGAGATCCAAGTTTATACTCCTCTGGCTGTTGCATGTAAATTTCTCTATCCGCATCCATCGCAGCATCCATTTGATCTATTCCCAATCCGTACCTGGCTGCTAAAGCAAATAGATAGCGGATGGTTGTGTATCTAACAACTGGTGAGTATATTTCTTCATAATCTGTGCCCCATTTTTGTGCATATCCCTTTATCACAAGCCTTGCCTTGTATCTCTGAACATTCCCACTCTGGTCTGTTTTTGTCTTAAATACCCACTTATTTGGGAGAGCCTTTTTACTTGGAGGGAGATCTGTCAAAATCCATGTCTTATTCTTCATCAGGGAAGTATACTCCTCGTCCATGGCACTCTTCCATTCTGTAGCTTGTGGTGATGCAAGTGCTTGCTCAACAGTCTGTGGGTCACTCAAATCTGTAAACAAACATAATAAGCCCATCTTACCATTTTGTGCCTCATCTTGTTTAGCCTGTGAACGTGCTGACCTCAATGTTACACTACTATTGTAATCCTGTCTTATTGGAAATGGAGGATGGTAAGTTTTATCTAGTTCTCCTGTGTCAGTATCATACTCACTTGAGTCTTCACTATTACTTTGTGTGACTGAGTCTCTGCTGGACATCACAGGTGCAGATGTGGATGATGACTCCTGAGTGTGTATTTTGTTTCTCTCACTACCTGAGTTTGCACTCTCTAATGAACTGGAACTTGCAGTAGCTGTTTGGCTGTCTTTTACTGGAATAAAAGTTTCACAATCAACTGGTACACTGACATTTTCATTATAATTCTCAATAAAAGAAACATCTCTACTTCTGACAACTTTGTGTGTCTTAGGATCCAAAAAGCGATATCCCTTTGTGTTTTCACAATAGCCCACAAGTATCATTTTTACAGATTTTCTATCCCACTTTAGGCGTTTTTCTCTAGGTACATATACCATGGCCTCCGAGCCAAATATTTTCATGTGTGTTAAATTAGGTTTCTTACCTTTCCACATTTCATATGGAGTTTTGCCTTGTAATGACTTTGTCGGGGAACGGTTTATTATATATGCAGCAGTTGCCACAGCTTCAGCCCAGTAGTTCTTCTCCAGGTTAGCATAGAACAACATGCACCGTGCTCGTTCCACTAGAGTCCTGTTCATTCTCTCAGCCATGCCGTTTTGCTGGGGAGTGTACGGAGTAGAGGTCTGATGAATTATACCATTATTAGATAAGAACTTATCAAAGTAATAGTTACAGTATTCTTTACCATTATCTGTGCGAAGCTTTGTTATCTTATAATTCAATTCATTCTCTACTTTCAACTTGAAATCTTTAAATGTTTCTAAAATGTTTAACTTATCTTTTAGAAAATATACATATACCATTCGTGTGTAGTCATCAATGTAGGTAATAAAGTATTTCATACCTGCAAATGATAAATTTTCCATAGGACCACACAAATCAGAATGTATTAGTTCCAGCGGTCTTGTCGCTCTAGAACCCACATTTTTGAATGGTGTCCTTGCTTGCTTACCTTCCATACAATAAGTGCATGTGACATTACATTCTTCTTGAGTCAGAGTCACACCATCAGTGCAGCTGGGCAGCTTCTTCACATCTGGAATATTCAAATGGCCCATTCGCAGGTGCCACAGGTAAGTGTTATTACAATTATGAGAACTTGAAGTTAAATGTGCTATTTCTTGACTGGTATCCATGATGTATAACTTGTTGCTCAATGTTGCCGTGCATACCACCTTACCTTTCCCATCTCGAATTTCACATCCCCTTTTGTCAAAAATAACCTTATGCCCATTTTTCACTATAGTACTAACTGAGAGTAAATTGGCAGCTAGCCCAGGTACATACAAAACATTATTAACTTGTATCAGTTCATTTTGACTTAAACATATGTCTACACAACCAACTCCCTTCACGGCTAATGGCTCTTTGTTCGCTACAGTGATATTATTTACAGATGGCTCAGTGACATTGTACATCCAATCTTTTCTACTAGTCATGTGAATGGATGCTCCAGAGTCTAGAAACCATTTATGATCACTAATGTTTTCTTTGACGGTGGCTGAAAAAGCTGCTACAAAGCTGGAGCTATCTCCTTTGCTTGCTGATTGTTTCTTTGGCAGTTTACAATATTTGGCAAAATGGCCACTCTTGTTGCAATTATAACATCTGGGTCCCTTATATTTCACTGGCTGCGCATTATTTACGGTTTTTTTTGTTTTCTTAGTGTTTGTGTAGAAAGCGGTTGACTTTGATGTGTTAATCTCTTGTATGAGCTTAGTTTTTACACAATCAGCACTGATTTGAATACCAGAACTCTCAAGCCCCATTATCATTGGCTTGTACTCCTCAGGTAGGCCAGCTAACATTAAGGTGCCAAGCCACTCATCATTAACATCAAATCCAATGTTGCGCAGTTTGTGAGCAGTGTTCATTATTTTACTAACATAGTCTTCAACACTATTACTTGACTCCAGTGTAGTATTTATCAGATCCTTAAGTAGACCTACTCTTCTAGTTAAGCCGTTGTCGTCAAATGCCCTTTGTAAATTTTCCCATACTTCTTTCGCAGTTTTACATTCCTGAACATGAACGTAATTTTGTGGGTCCAGCAACAATATCATCTTTGACTTCGCCTTTACGTCTTTACTTGCATCTACAGGTTTGTCATTGGGGCGCTCAACGCAACACCATAAACCTTCATGCTCCAAGTACGTCTTCATGCTGAACTTCCAGGTTGCAAAATTTTCTCTTCCGATCAATTTCTCCAAATTGAACATATTATTTGAACTCATCTGGCTGTATTTTACCAATAATATGTAATTTAAAAACTGTGATCGTAAGTTTTCTTACCCTCAAATTAAAAATTGTACTGGCAATTTTTCGGATTGGAGTTATTTCACTTTCTCGATATTTCCAACTGTACCACTACGGAACCACGCTCTGCTACCATAAAGGATTATTAATCGTGGTTGTGGTATATAATTAAAACGTATTTTAATCACAAAAGGAACTTTTATTACACTATTAGAAAAACGTGGTAACCTAAGTTGACAGAGACAAAAAGAGGACGCTATAGTGGCGCCATAGACAAATTAAACTATTTTGGTTGCGTTCCTATTTACTAACAATTAGAAAGGGTTTTCGTATTACGGTGTTTGGTTCATAACTCCTCCGGCTGGACTGATTTTTATCAAATTTTGTATGCATATTTCGAATCGGCCAACATCTATTTTTCATACATATGGGCGACATACAAAAGCTAGTACATTACAGATTGAGACCTCTCAGTATACATAAGCAGACAAGGTTCTAGTGCGCACATAACTGACAATTTCAGATATTTGTATTTTATGAAATAATTTAACTTGCCTTTGTATTTATTAAGAACCAATGCCTAAGCAAGAATAAAACAAATTGTAACTACGATCAGTATTAATCCTCATCATTAATCAAATATACCTCAGTTAGGCAAAGGAAGGTCTACCAATCGCTTTATACAAACAATAATTTGGTTATATTTGGTTAGAGCACGAGGCTACAATATTCAATATGCATTCTTGATACAGCAACAGTAGTAGATTAGAATGATAATTGAATTGAATCTTGTCTTGTTGGCAGGACAAAACAAGATTATGATATAACAGTATTCCTTGAGTCTGCATTTGTTTAAGATTTCACTGTGTAAGAAATATATTGTATTTTTATGGTTTTGGGGGCAAGCGTATCACCCGATGGTTAGCGGTTACCGCTGCCCATGGACGGTTCGGTATAGGATTTGTATCAAGTTTAAACTTAATAAATAGGGGATAGCTACACTCTATATTCTTAATCCATCACCACAAGGAAATATTACTACCAAATAATTATATCAAATATAAACTTACAGCCTATCGCTGACTATCCTGTAATCCGTGCAGCACACTAGAGGCATTTCATCAGAAGGACTCGTACAGAGCTGAAAAAAATACATACGAAATGATCACCCATCATTAAGTTGTGACAATCAATTTGAATAAAAATTAATTTCAGAACCATTTATCGGCGAATAGCGTAATGACGTAGAAGTTAAGATCTTGCATCATGTTTGAACTTTTCTGGTAACTAGGGTTTAAATGATAATTATTGACGCTTGTTGCTTCTGGCAGGACTAAAGTTAGCTCTTATGAGTCTGAACATGGAAGTTAAATCATCGCTATCAGTCATATTTTATACAATTTTACACTGCTTTATCATGTGTGTAAGTGCTATGAGCTCTAGGAACAGACAAACGCAAGGTCTGTATTATTAGGGGTCTATTAGATGTTAAAACTTACTGGTGTTTCAGATTTTGTTAAATTGCCCCTCGGTATCGCTGGACACACACTAGAAGGAACACATCTACCTTTTTCCTCTTCTATTTCACAACCAGCCGCTGTAAAATAAAACAGAAAATTATGAAAGATGCAGATACAGATCATGGCTCACCCACTAAGTTTATTTCTTCTAAAATAATAATATATTAAAAGTATAGAAGAGCGGTATTTAATGTTAAAAGTTTTATGGATGTTTTCTTTTATAAAAAACAACTCCTCGACTAGAAATATTCCAGTATCGTGGGAAACACAAAGAATATCCAGACTCAAAACAATAATTTATGGATTACACAAGGTGTTATATGATATTTGAAATCACTAAATACAACACGGTAGAAATTGACAGGATTACCGCTTAAACCACCACCAGTCCTGATAAGGTTAGTTACTTACGGACACATTTAGGTACTAGCTGATACCACACTCCATTACTGCAGGACACTTCTGGATCATTTAAAACTCTGCCAGGTGTTGGACTACTTAGATCATATCCTTTGGAACAAGAAACTGTCAAAACGAAAGTTTCCAGATGCTGCCCAGGTTTAGCATTTGAAACATTTAAGACTGTATAAGTCCCGTGATTAGGGTATGCTGGTAAGACGCAATCATTGAAAGCTGGTGATCTAGGGAAAAAGGTTTTATTTATTTATATTAGTCAATTGAGCTTATCTTAATATATATAAATCTCGTGTCACAATGTTTGTCATCAATGGACTCCTAAACCACTTAACCGATTGTAATAAAATTCGCACACAATGTGCAGTTCGATCAAACTTGAGAGATAGGATAGTTTAAATCTCAAATTTTAGTAGCAATTTTAATTTATTGCTAATTATTTGTCTGTTATTATTTGACAGTCACAATTATCTGTTAACTCCAAATGATTCTAACAGATGTCGATACCTTTTGACTGGGTTGAGTAAGTAATCAATAGATAGCGCTGCTATGGTAAATCTACGAACGTGTCATATAAGCTACATTTTAAAAGTATAATTAACAAGTGTTGTTGACAATATAAAATTAATTAAATTTATTTTGTAGTGAACGAAATACCGTATAATTCAGGTAATTATTTGTCTGTTATTATTTGACAGTCACAATTATCTGTTAACTCAAAATGATTCTAACAGATGTCGATATCTTTCGACTGGGTTGAGTAAGTAATCCATAGATGGCGCTGCTATGGTAAATCTACGAACGTGTCATATAAGCTACATTTTAAAAGCATAATTACCAACTGGACCGATTTTAAAAATTCTTTCACCATTCGAAGGCTACATTATCCACGAGTAACATAGGCTATATTTTATTTTGGAAAAACAATAGGGTTCCGTAAGATATTGGGGTTTTTCGGACACAAGGTGTAAAAACTTTGACGTGAAAATTTTCCCCCGTTTTTGAAACATTCTTCATAGCGTGATGATATATAACCTATAGCCTTCCTCGATAAATGGACTATCCAACACTGAAATAATTATTCAAATCAGACCAGCGGTTCCTGAGATGCGCTAATCTTCAAACAAACAAACTCTTCAGCTTTATAATAATAGTATATATAATTTATAGAATAGGGGGCAAACGAGCATACGTATCTCCTGATGGTGGCGACTTCCGCCGCCCATGGACATCCGCAACACCAGAGGCGTTACTAGTGCGTTGCCGGCCTTTGGGGGATGAAGAAGGGGATGGGGAAGGAGTTGGGATAAGGCCTTCGGTATCCTCACTCACTCGGTGAAACACAGCGCAGGCGCTGTTTCAGACCGGTTTTTTGTGAGGCCGTGGTATCACTCCGGTCGAGGGCCTATAAAAATGACTCTACTCTACCTGATAGAAAGCATAAGCAGAATCCGAGAGTGGTGGTCACTATACTCATTACGAGTGCAGACAGTGCAACGATGCAGCATGGTGGTGACATTGTCATTGGGCCTCCATAGCAGGTCAAAATCATTTCTTTTTTTATTGAATAGGCGGCAAACGAGCAGTCTTATCGCCTGATGGTAAGCCATTATCATCGCCGCGATAAGGGGAGGGGGATGGGGGGACGGGTAGGGGTATGGGCCTCCGGTATCCTCACTTACTCGGTGAAATACAGCGCAAGCGCTATTTCACCGGTTGTTTGTGAGGTAATTTCTAAATAGACGCCTTTGTCAAGCGATAAATTACTAAAAGCTGTTGGTGTGATATGATTTTAATATTTGCTCTTTGCTTTGTTCTATAGAAAGATATTTTGAGACCTTACTCGACTTCATCATCCATATCTGGTTTGCACAGTTCCTTAGCTTCATCAGATCCGTCCGCACAGTCTTGTTTCTGTTGACAGGATTTTGTATATAATATATAGAAAGTATATACGGCACATAATAACATGTTTACTATTATATGTATGTTTGTATGTGGTATTTGTATTGTGTGTTTATTTATGTAGTATATGTAGCGGTAAACTTATGTATATCATTTATATTTAATGTAGGTTTATCTCTTTTTACTAAATTCAATTTCTTTGCACCTACCAGTTCTTATTTCTACATCACCTGAAGGTTGACTGGGAGAGAATGCCTCAAGGCATTAAGTCCGCCTGTGTGCAACATGTGCAATAAGTTTAAATAAATAACAAATATCTTAAGCTACTTTTAGTTTAGCCTGGCTTCGCCCCGCGATGGTACCCACAGTTGCTGCTAACGTGAAAGCAGGCAACACTGCGGGGCTTAGGTAATCTTTAAATATGAAACTAAACTCCCCTAAGAATTTACCCATCTTGAGAATTTAACCATCTTGAGCTCCAAACAATCTAGCTACCTACAATCTTTTCTCAGATGGTAGTATCATTAAATTATACTTCTGCTTACCCCATCACAATCAGCACCGAGATCCACACAAGATCCATCATCACATTGGAATGAGTAAAATGGACATGTTTTACTGGCACTATCAGCAAGCGCGCTGAAATTATATTATTATTCAAACCCAATTATTTGAGGTATAATCAGACAGGGTGTCTATACAAGAGTGTTTAGATTCAGCGCCATCTGACTAAGACAGTCATACATTCTGTCTTACTATAATGTTTTCCTAGACGTTTACAGCCACGGCGGCCAGACTCAACGGAGACCAGCCATCTACGCAGGAGATATTATAGTGCACAAGTGTATGCGCTCTCTGTTCCCTCTCTCTCATAACCCGATGGGGCGGTTAACTGACACGACCGGGGAGAGATCAGGCGCAAGATCGACGACGCAGCTTTACGTGCTCTCCGAGCCACGGGGGTTCAGATCCCAACTTCTAAACTCCGCGCTGTTATTATATAGTATATATATATGATTATAGAAATATATTATATAGTATTTCTATAATCAGAAAAAGTCAATAACACTTTTGGCCCTACTCAGGGTTCGAACCCGAGACCTCTTAATTGGCAGTCGCTGACTTAAACCGCTAGACCAATGAGGCACTGTTTTACTATAAAACTTCGAGATAACCAACAACTTAGCTTGTAAAGGTTTGATGGCAGTCCCTCTGCCCAAAAAATCTAAATTTAGACCAAAATCTGATGCCAACATAATTTGTGATATATAGCATCGAATAAATGTAGGGTAATCTAAAAAAGCTCACACTACTTGTCTGTCTAAATATAAAAGCAAAATATTTTTTACTATTAAAAAAATCTATAAGTACTCATTAATGAAATCCTGGTGTTTCGTGATCTTAGTGAATGTGGTATAAGCGTTATCGTTGCACATTTTTTCATCGTTCCGAGGAGCTGCAGACACGATCCCTCTCAGGTAATATCTATCAATTCCAAGCTCTCGGTCTGTGAATGCTAGACCTCCTCCGCTGTCTCCTCTGCACAAAGCAGTACCTATAATGTTATTATGAATATGTCTTCAATCTTTATCAAACTTTTATCAAAATTTTATCTTTTCTCTCTAAGATTTAATAATTTAAATTCAAAATATGACTTTTTTATGGGTAATATTATTAATTCAAAGTTTTTTTGCTAGTGTTTGTATTTGATAGAAGCGTTACTAGTGAAATTGCCTTGACAGATTTATCAATAATAAGTTATTCGAAGACGAGAGAGAGAGAGAGATATCGAATGTATTATTTTATACTATGTATATATATATTATTAAAATGAGAAAGTTTTCATCATCACTTAATAGCCACCAGTAAATAAAAAGGCATCGCCAAAATACGCATGTGAATAATAATACATATTTCGGACATCTTACACACAACGACATCTAGTCCCAAGCTAAGCAGGGCTTGTGTTATGGGCACTAGACAACTTTTTTTTTGTAGTAAATATTATACACAGAAAACACCCAAATTAAAAAACAAATATTTGCAGGTCATACAAAGATCTGGTCCGACCCGGGAATCGAGACCTCAAGTACAGCAGTCACATACGCTACCACTGCGCCAACGAGGCAGTCAAAGAAAAAAAGCGAACGCCCACTTAAGTATAGTCAATTTCTAGAATCATGTTTTACCATTGGTATAACCCGCACAGAACTTGTCTCCTGTTATATACTCTCTAAAGGATAGAGGAAGATCCTTAATGCAGTTGGCTTCATTGATAAACGGCATTTCAACAACTTTTAAAATTGGTGAAGCATTTCCATTGGCTGTTGTGAGACCCCAACCTGCAACCTGAAAGTAAACGGTCATCTATATAAAATAATAAAAAATATTGTCATTTTACTTCTTTCTTTTCTATGTTTTACAGTCCGGCCACTCAGAGAATGCGTTTCTGACACTTGTAAATTCGTCATGAGTAGTGATGTACCATGAATATCATTAATAATATTTGGTAACAGTATTTATAGCATTCATTATGCATCATTATTCAATTTAGATATATTTTATATTTCAAACACAATATTAACAAAATTGTTGATGGATGAATTAAATTTAATCGTAATTTCTGAATGAAACCAAGGGAAAGAAAATAAAAATACTGTATTTATTGAAAAATATATATATTAAGAAATACATAGTTTTAAGATTTCAATAATGTCAAATCAAAATTTAATCCGATTCCGATTCGCTTGAGGACTCGCTGTCATCTTCACCAACATGTATTATCATGTTATTATCAATCATAGTGTCTATACGAATATCGCGGTCAAAGTCATCAAATTTCATTTTTTTAGTTTTATCAACCACCTTCATCCAGTCATCTCTTGTGACTTTTTCGCATGCTTCTTTTAAAAGCGTCTTCATCTTTTTTATGCCATATGGTGGAAAAGTATTATGGCGGGCTGCATAACCTTTAATTTGAGCCCAGATTAGCTCTATGGCATTGTACTGGCAGTGATATGGAGGAATTCGGAGAACGCGATGACCGTACTCCAGAGCCAGCTCATCTATTTCGTATCGAATATTTGATAGCTTATGGTCGTTGACTAATTTCATCAGCTCAGCTTTTAGCATTGACATATTTGCGTCAATGTCACTTCTTTGCAGCCAAGCCACCAATTCCTCTTTTCTATTAGCTTGAGTAGGTGCTTTATTTATTTGCACTGAATGATAAGGGGCGTTATCCATTATTATAACTGAAGGCTCTGGAAGGCCAGGTAGCAACACATCCTGGAACCACTCCTTGAATACAGCCGCATTCATTTCTTCGTGGTAGTCAGTAGTAGTTTTTGACTCAAATGCTAATAAACCATTTTCCACAAAACCATACTTCGCACAACCAGCGTGGCATATTATGAGACGTGCTCCTTTACCGATTGGCACTTTCGACGTCGACGCTTGAGTGTCATCTGACCAAGAACGAGAAAGCTCGTGATTGGTGTTCAGCCATGTCTCATTAATGAAAAGGACATTGTCCCAATTATCATTTTTTTTTGCTTCTCTTAGAAAAGTAATTCTTTTTACCAGAAATATAAAGGGATAAAAATAGTTTTTCATTTATTTTTAATTCAGCTGACTGATATCACGACAATTATTTTCATAAGTTTGGTTTGGTCGTACCTATATCGTATTATAAACTATAATAAATATGTATTAAGAATGAAAATATAGTAACAGCAAAAATCGACCCATCAAAATATGTTTCAATTCAACAGAAATAGTCAAGAATATACTACGCAACAAAAACCTAAACCTCAACGCAAATATTAAGATTTATTCGGATCAGACAAAGCAACAGCGGCAATATCTTAATGAACAAGTGATTGAGCTGAAGCGTCAAATGGAAAGTGGTAACGCTAATTTAAAAATCAAGTATATTAATGGCATACCAAAACTAATTGAAGATAAAAATAATTCAAAAAACTAAGTGCTACTATAGATATTACTATAGGCGATTTACTGATACCCACGATCGCATCTCGAGTAACAAAAAAGCGATTCGGTTTTTGTATGCCAATGTTCGTAGTATAGTAAAACCGAAAAAACTAGACGAACTAAGGTGTTTTGTTAAATTGTTCTCAAGCACCCTGCACTTCATTATTCTTACTGAGACCTGGATAAGAAGTGAAGACGAAGCGAAAAGAACTCAAATTGCTGGTTATAAGCACTATTACCGTTATAGATGTGATACTAGGGGAGGAGGAGTTTCTATATTTGCCCTCAAATGTCTGGACCATTATGAAGTTGAAGAACATAGTTCAAATGGAAATCACTATGTATGGATACACTTTAAAAGTTATTCCTTGGACATTGGCGCTGTTTATAGAAAACCAGATTCTACTAACATCAAAAATTTCCTTCAATGCTACAGTCGGTATTTGCAGAGATCTAAGAGAGTAATAGTATTTGGGGATTTCAACCTTAAACTATTGAGTGCTGACCCTGTGGTTTCTGAATACCAAGACATTCTACGTGAGAACGGTTGCAAGATTATGAACAAAATTGACATCGAATATTCCACCCGAGAAACTGTATCCTCAAAAACAATAATTGATCACGTAAGCTGCAGCCTAACAGACAATAAATTCCATCTTGCTTTAATAGATACACCTATGTCTGATCATAAGCAAATATATTTTGAAATTAGAAAACACCAATCTGAGCCTATTAAGAAAAGAAAATATGAAGCAATCGATTATAAGAAACTTTACAATGTTGTAGCAGAAAGTGAGAGTCAAAATAATGACAGCTATTGTTATCATCTACTTGAACAAAAAATACTATACGGTATTAACAAGAGCAAAACTACTAAATTTAAAACCCAAAATCCCCCTCGCCAAGATTGGATAAATAAAGAAATAATAGAAGAAATAAATAAAAGAAACATACTATGGAAACAATATAAAGGCAACCCCGATGATGAAGCAAAAAAAGAAAGATTTGTTGTGAAACGTAACGAAGTAGCGTGCATGATACAAGGAAAGAAATCCCAATACTATCATAAGCAGTTTGCTGATTGCAAAAGCAAGCCAAAACAAATGTGGAGCCTCATAAACAATCTATTTCAGAATAAAATAAAAGACAATACTGGGCCACCGGAACTTTTGACACCGGAAGGATATATTACCACCGAAAAAGAGATCAGCAACTATTTTAACGAGTATTTTTCAAATATTGGTTCAATCCTAGCTAATAAGATTCCAAAACGATACCACAACCGTACAATTTACACTAATCCTTTGGGAGTAGCAGACAGTAATCACAGAATAACTCAATTTGAACATACTAATCCAACCGAAGTTGCCAAGATAATCCGGAGTCTGGATAATAATACCAGCACAGGCCTGGATGGTATGAATACCAAATCTCTTAAGTGTGTATCCCCTTTGGTGCTTGAAGAACTTACAAACTGCATTAACACCTGTCTTGATCGGGGAATATTTCCTAAAAGCCTGAAAATTGCAAAGGTAACACCTGTTTATAAATCTGGTAAGAAGAGTGATCCAAGTAACTATAGGCCGATATCGGTTCTTCCTGTCATGTCCAAGGTTTTGGAAAGGGTTTTGTATAGCCGCCTAGAATCTTTCCTAAATCAACAAAATTTTCTTTATACGAAGCAATACGAATTCAGAGCGAAATCTAATACGTTGTCGGCAACTATAGATATTATAATAAAAATTAGGACTAATATCGACAACAAACAAATTGCACTGGGTATTTTTATTGATTTAAAGAAGGCGTTTGATACAATTAGCCACAAAATTCTTCTGGAAAAGCTTGGTGACATCGGTATTGGTGGGGATGCATATATCATGTTAAAATCATATCTATCCGATCGTCGACAGGCTGTTGGGGTCGGTAAGACTATGAGCGAGCCTAGAAACATTACATACGGTATACCGCAGGGGTCAATTATAGGCCCCTTGCTATTTCTTATATATATTAATAATGTACACCGACTGGGATTAAAAGGGGACTTGAATTTATACGCGGATGACACTGCATTATTTTATTTTGGCCACCAGATTGAAACTGTGATTGCAGATGCACAGAGCGATCTTGAACATTTGAATGAGTGGTTTCTCAGTAATTTACTGACGATTAATACCTCTAAAACGAACTACATTATTTTCTCTGCTAAAAATTAAAAAATTACAAAATTTCCATTTTTAACTACAAATAATGTTAAAATCAATCAAGTTAATCAAGATAAATACTTGGGTCTGATTTTGGATAACCAACTTACATGGAAACCGCACATACAAAAACTAAAAAATAAATTTATTTCATTGTCAGGAATGTTGAGTGGCTTCGTACGTTGCATACCGCGTCAACTACGGCACACCATATATAACACACTTATAAAACCGCATATAGACTACCTAATAGAGGTTTGGGGTACAGCGGCTAAAAGCAATCTAACAACCTTACAAACAGCACAAAACAAATTAATTAAGAAATTGTTTCATTACGATTTTCTCACGTCAACTCAAAAAATTTACAAGGAGATCAATATCATAACTATTGTACAGACATACAAATATTATAATTGTTTACTTATAAGAAAAATATTAACTAATAATATACATACACAAATAAAACTACCTAAAAAAAAAGATGTGCATAGCATTGGTCTCAGAAGTAGAAATGACATATTTCTGTTAAAATCACGAACGAATTATGGCAAGAGATGCATTATGTACGAAGGTGCAAAAATCTATAATCAGCTACCCAATGTGATAAAAGAAACAAAAAATATGATACATTTAAAAAAAATGTTGAAAAGTCACTTTATAAATAATACAGGCATATTATAATACAATGAATTCTATATGGTGTGATAGTGTATTCATATATTGTAATGAATACATTAATCAGCACTTATACTAATAGTTTTCAAGTACTTATGTAATTGTAGGTTGTTATGTGTGCAAACCATTCTGTCGCTTCTAGGCTCACTGGGTCTTTGTATTTACTGTTGGCATGGTTCTACAGATATTCGGAGTACATGTATGTTTTCAATGTACCCTCACTATGTTTTTGTAAATGGATTGTCTGTGAATAACGTGAGTTCTTTTTTCTGTATTGCAGTAATTTAATTTAAATTTAATTTAAGTGTTGTGTAAATTTTCTCATGTAAGTGAATTTGTATTTTTATTCTTTATGAGAAATAAATGATCTTAAACCTGATTAAGTACATTATACACACTCTCGAATAATTTCTCCGATGTCCCCAGGAACTTTAATGTCGTTCGTATAAATGCCCAAAGCATTTCGGCACATTTCCCTGAAAAGGTGACAACATTTGACTGTACGACATCCTTACATACTTTGTAACTCATCTTGTTCTACTGTTTTTTTGTGTATTCAATAAAGATAAATAAATAAAATTATATATTATAAAATTAGAACGTTTTATTTAACAATATATCGACCGACAGAATACATTACGATTCCAAAAATACTCAGTTACATTTCAGTATTATTTTGTCTCATCACTACAAAAACAAACTATTGACATAACCTTGAAACAGCGCAGTTTGACGTCGTTAGACTTTTAAAAATTATTGTTCTTAAATTAATTAATTGATTAATTGTTAATAACTTTAGCCCAAAATAAAACGTTTTTTGTACATTGGCATGAATAAATTGGCATAAATTTTTAATGTTATTACTTATTATTAAGGTTAATAAAAGATATTTAAAATTTGGCCATAAATTGTACGCCAGTTAAAATTTACATCGCCCATTGCATCACGACCTGTCAGAAACGCATTCTCTCAGTGGCCAGACTATAGCCAACATGGCGTCCGTGAAAAGGCGTACGTCGCCTTCTGGCGGCGTCGCCTTCTGGCGACGTACGCCTTTGGTGAGTTTATTTCTTTTGGTGGCGGATTTCTTGAGAGTTGCAGCCTATTCGATCAATTCACTACCGGTGACTGCCCTCAAATTGGCAGGGCATGCCTTTCTGTCACATTCTGTATACCTTCATTTATTTTGTATCTATGTGTTTTGGCTTATTCAAATAAATGTAGCCAATATAAACTAAATCATTTTGGTGTTTTCAACAAAAAATATAAATAACTACATATTTTAGATAACAGAATAAAATATTTTTTACACATTATTATTAGATATATTTAAAGCTAACCTTGCCGTTGTTTCCCTCTTGCAATTGCCATTTTTCAAAGTTAATATCAAAATTAAGACACACTGGTCTCACGTATGTCTGGTAGACGAATGGAGTGGTCAGGATCAAAATGGCAATGTCTTCTTGAAAGTTAGCAGCTGACCCTTGAAAGAGACCGGGAATATTTATTTGTTTTACCTGCAAAATATCTATATATAAATATAAATGAATTAATAAATGTGTTGCCAAGCTTAACTCGAGAACCGCTCGACCAATTCAGATTTTCTGTAATTTTGTTAAGACACAAGGTAGATTCTTATGTAGAGGAAAAACGTAAAACTTGCGACGGAAATGGTGAAATTAATTCTTCATTTGATGAAATGACAACCAGCCGGATCACTCAGATCAGCTATTTCTGTCAATGTCAAGTATTTATAGTATTCAATTATAAGTTTTAGAGTCTCAAGTCGTCGTCGTGATGAAATTAATCATAAAAAATATATAAAATGTGGATGACATGAAATAGGGATCGTTTTTCGAAAAAAACGATCTCCCGGTGAAAATAATACTTATTTATTTTGCAACCGCGACAGTTCAATATTAATTTTTGACAGAACGAAACCTGTCAGGGCAGCATAACATGACACGTTTTTTTGGAAAAAATGAGGACATTTTTTTATGATTATATCGAGGGCACAATTTATTAGTAACTGTGACAGCATATGCTTCGTATGTATAACTATAACATTCAAGGATTAAGCTAAGCTTAGACACCATTATGATAGTTGTTATTAACTAACTGACATACGCAACCTCGTTTGCGTCTCCTATTGCCCGTAGCGAGAAAATTTTCGTACGTTTTTGAAACATTCTTCATTGGTGCCCCGCTTCTATTAGTATTAGCGGGATTATATACCAACACTGAAAATTTTTTTCAAATCGGACAGCGGTTTCTGGGATTACCGCGTTCAAACAAACAAACTCTTCATCTTTATGTCAAGATTTTTAAAGTTTTTTAATTTTAATAAAGGTAAATCCCACATTAGAAACATATACCGTGTTTCATGAGACACATAGTACACTCAGACTCAGAAAAATAATAATAAATGGATCACACAGTGTTGTACCATGTGGGATTTCAACCCACAACTAAGCGGTGTGGCGAATACTTAGACCACGAGGCCAACTGTGCATCAAAGATGTATCTTTGTAGATGTTGACGTTAAGAATAATGCCCGCTTTAGGTACTCAGTAATTCAGGTTCAATGAGTGTGAGGAATGTATTATTTATATTGCATTGAGTTTCTTACATCAGATTTCTGCACTCCAATATCTCTTTGGCTGTCCCACGATCGGTAAAGTTTGCCGATTGCCACTTTGTAGTTAGATGCCGGTAGCACCCTGTTCAAGTCACTCCAGAAACAGTGAGCAGCTAGGAAACGATATTGGACTTAGGTTAACATAATCTTTCAGTCTTTATTAAAAAATAAACTCATTATTCTGAGAGTTAGAAACAAGTAGTAACTGATGATCATGAAACAGAAGCGACTGCCAATAGCTAGTCGCCTAGTAATAGAGTCTCTTTTTGAATTATTATATGTTTACAAAAGGACGGTAAGATAATGAGTTTACACTAACAAAGTAAATCTTAAATACGAGTATTATAGGAGACGCTGAAGTTTTGTTATTTACCTGATAGAACTACATTATTGGATACGAGAGAACCACCACAGATTTGCTCAATCGTATCAGCTGATTTTCGGTAAATTCCAACATGCCATGGAAGCTCCCCACGCTTGGCTTCTTTACCGTCAATCACAAGCTGAAAAGCTTCAGGCGACACTCGACCACACTCTAAACAGACAGAGAAATATTTTTAAACGTAGGTGTTGATACTTTGAGCTGTTTTAAAAAACTTTAAAAAAACAGAAGAAGGTTATCAATTCGACTGCTTTTTTTATTTATGTTCGTTACCTCAGAACTTTCATTCGATTTTGGTGTTTTTTTTTTATTTAAAGGTTTCCTAATGGTCCCAATTTAATTTGGACAAGTTCCCACAATTACATCCGTGAAAAAACCATTATATATTCAATTGCATTAAGGATGTGCGCAAAAAATAGACGAATAATTCAATATCACGCCAACCGATTTCGATGATTATTTTTTTTATTTGAAATTGATGCGACCCAATTCAATTTGGTCTAGTTCTTGAAGTCTATTTTTTTGGTTACAATTTTGTGTCATATAAAACCTGTTTTCCAAAGACTATTAAAGGCGATGATTGATCAAACCTGCTTTACATTGTGCGACGTAATTCCAAAAACCAGTGGTACACTTCATTTTAGGAAAACTTTCAGTGGAATAGTAGAATGGAGTGTTGCAGATAGGGCTGACCAAAATGCCTGGTGACACGTAGCTGTCACAGACCTGGAACCCTACTCCTGGTACGTGACACATATAGCGGACACTGGGGTTTGGATTCAGTTTGCAGAAACCTGGAAAATAACAGGAAAGAAAGAATAATGAGAGAACTCCAAAACAGACTTGCAGAACAGCTCAGGATAGCATAGACATGAGTTTTGTTTTGTCACCTACGTAACAATAGTGCACTAATCCGAGTATTCCAAATCTATATTAATACTATAAGTTGGAAATAACTGTCTGTGATTTTTGTATACATATAGATTGAACTTGGAGGAGGATATAGGCTACTATTTGTCGTGATAACTGACGTACACACGGAGCCGCGGGCATAAGCTTATAAAATAATATCAGCTTGGCTAACACACGAGGCAGTCTGATCCCAAACTAAACAGATTCTGGTCTCGAAGTCTCGGGTTCGATTCCCGGGTCGGGGCTAAAGTGTTCTTGGCTTTCTTTCTTCTTTATTATTCTTAATAACAACCCGGAGTATGGAGGTTGGTGGTTCTTCGCGCCCATGCTTAAGAAAGCACGTCAAACCATTGGTGGTTGCCATGCACATGTATGGCTATCGTTATAGGTAAGTCAGTGCTCTGACAGCGAAATATACTGACAACTAGTTCAACCTTCGAAGTTAATTTGCCCTCAGGGTTTTGGAGGTCTATTGCCAGTCGCTAAATGGAAAAACCGATATTCAGGTAAAACTGGTTGAACCAGTAGCTGACCCAGTACCCAGTAGCTATGCTTCGGCATGAATGGGTCGGCTCGACCGGAGTGATACCACGGCCTCACAGAAAACCGGTGTGAAATAGCGTTTGCGCTGTGTTTCACCGAGTGAGTGAAGATACCGGAGGCCCATAACCTAACCCCTCCCCCCATCCCCTTTCCCATGCTCCAAAGGTCGGCAACGCACTTGTGACACCTTTGGTGTTGCGGGTGTCCACAGGCGGCGGTAATCGCTTACCATCAGGTGATACGTCTGCTCGTTTGCCAACTATTCAATAAAAAAAAAAACAAAGGAGAAGATATATTATGGTTCATAATAATAGTCAAGTAGTACAAAATACCCACGGACGCATTGAGGCATATTCTGGTACCAAACTCCATTCACGCAGAACACTTCAGTGCCATTCCCACTTAAACTGCCCCTGTTCACTACTCCATAACCTGGCCGGCAGCGGATTGTTAGTGCCACACTATCAAAGGCCTGACCAGGTCGGGCTTGAGGGTTGTTTAATACTTTATATGTCCCGTGGTTGGGGTACGCAGGCAGGACACAGGTATTAGATCTTCTAGATCTGAAATAGACATTTTATATAATAAGAACGTGCATACTTTCTGGCAACATTCAATCGAGTCTGTGGGTTTAGGCTTCCGGTAACAATATTCAATCGATGAATAGAAATGAAAAGAGTTTTTTCATTTGTTTTTCTCTTGGAGAAGCTACGCACTAAGAATAATTGTAATATCATGTTGCTAAGGGACTTTACAAATATACATAATACACATAGGTAATTGTAAAGCTCGGTACAACAATCCAGGTTGTAGGAAACGCTATGGTGACCGCTTAAGCCGCCACTCCATTAGTGAACCTGAATGTTGGATATCTTGACACCGGTTTCTTGTGAGACCGCTCCGGTTAAACCTGTCCATATTGCTGTGAAGTATGGTTTTGTGGCAGTTCACTCGCCACGCTCCTGCCCGGTACTAGCGCTGGATGTCTTGACGACGAGTCAACAAGGGCGCCACTTTTAATAAAAGCTTACTTTTTCTTAGCGAGAACATAAATTAGTTGTTATTTAATCTGTTTTGTATGTTCAATAATTTGTAAAATAAAGAAATATTCCGGACATCTTACACACAACGCCATCTAGTCCCAAGCTAAGTAGAGCTTGTGTTATTAGTACTAGACAACTGATATAAATACATATTTACTTTTTTTTGCAAATATAAATTCAATATATTATACATAGAAAACACCCAAACTCCGAAACAAATATTCGCATATTTTTATTTATTTTATTTTTTTAAAAACTTTATGCACAAATTTACAATGGCGGACTTAATGCCACAGGCATTCTCTACCAGTCTACCGTGGGTGGTGCGGAAATGAATTAGAAGGTGCACTACACTTCGATTAGGGATTCTAGAATGGACATTAAAAACATAAAATTAAGAAATAAGCAAAAAAAAAAGGGGAAGAAATACTGTATATAATGGAATACTATAAATCTACACAGCCATACAAAGATATATATAAACATACACACATACAGTTATACTAAAATACATACATACTAATATATAATAAATATCAATTTTGTGATGATTCCGCTAGGCTCCCGGTAAGAAGAGCCCGCACATTGACTCTAAAGGAGTTACGACTGGGTGCCATTCTGATTTCTTTGGAAAGGGCATTCCATAGAAGGACAGACTGAATGAGGAAGGAGGAATGAATGCATGCAGAAGTTTGAGAGGGGCATGACGGGAGGAGGCTGTTTGTGGAACGGAGGGTTCTGTCATGATTGGATCCCAGTAACTGGAAGGAGGACTTTAGGTATGTAGGCGAGTAAGGTGAGTATCACACAAACATTTGGTCCGACCCGGGAATCGAACCCGAGATTTCAAGCTTAGCAGTCGCATACGCTACCTCTACGCCACCAAGTCAGTCGAAAAAAATAAATAAGCCAAATTAACATACAGTGTTTTTTAAAACTTCTGCATCTCCTACAGTTATCCACCATTTCAAGCTTAGAGCAGCTTACCTTTTATTTGATAATAAACAGAAAGTCTCATCACTGGAGTCTGGACACTGGCGAATTCCATCACATACGTGTTCTAAACCTATACAATCCGTTCCGTTCTGACATCTTAATTCACCAAGTATTTCATCTCCGTTAAGGAAACTGTAAAAAATGAGACACAGATCATGTTCAGTTTATATTTATTAAAACATATTACTTTACTCGAAACCCAGCCCAGATTTGCACAAAATCCTTTAAATTCTTGAAATTCCTCCATTACAGTATGCATATATTACACATATAAACTTTTCTGTTGAACCATTCTATCTATTGTTGTAAACTAAATTAAAGTTCATTGAATAGTTTAATAGATATAAGAGAAAAGATAACGAAAGCGTCTTCATTTCATACTGAGTAAAGATGCACAAATACATGCATCAGCGGAATGAATACTTATGGCATTCTCTGCCAGTCGTCCGACCTGCGATGCAGAAAAACATGAGGAAGGTGCACTCATTGAGATTTTTTTTTTTCCTTTAAAAAGACAACTCCCACATTAGGAATAAACATCCTGTGTCGTGGGAGACTTTACAAACATACATGAAACGGACACAAAGAACATCCAGACTCGGGACAACAATTCGTGGATCACACAAAGTGTTGTACCGCGTGGGATTTGAACCCAAGACACTTGGCGCAGTGCTTGCTACTGCGTGGCGACCGCTGAAACCACTCGGCCAACCGTGCAGTGAAATTGATTATAGTGGTTTGATTAAATACAATCAATTTCGTAGAGATGAATAATAAACAGTAATATATACTAAACTTATCAGATTTCTCTGGAGCTGTTGGTTTAGTTTCGTGGAAAAGAAGAAGACGGGATCTTTAATGATGAATGTCTAATCATGTGGCCTATGGGTATATGTTTTCACCCTAGAAAAGACAAATTGGGTTTGGGCAACCACACGAAATGGTTTTCTCGCATAGCAGTAGAATCTAAAAATCTCTCAGAAAGAATTGATTCGTACAATTAGTACTCATACGAAACTATACTATTCGGACATTCTGACGTTCGGACATCAAAAAGGGTTGTTACAAAATTATAGAGTTTTAGACTGAATTTATTTATTATATAGTTTATATATAGTTATGCAATTTTTTTTTAATAAATAAAATGGACATCTAACACACAACGCCATCTAGTCCCAAACTAAGCAGAGCTTGTATTTTTTTTTGTAAATATGTAAATAACGTTAAATTGTTAATAACGTGTAATAATTGTTTATACGTATTGGGCGTAAAAAAAACCCAACCTCCGGAATAAATGTTTGCAGATCATACACACATTTGATCGGACCCGGGAATCGAACCCGAGACCTCAAAACACTGCGCCACCAATGTAGTCGATATCGTTAGCCGATATTGTTCTATAATCCTAAAACAGTAAATGACCACACTGTCAGGAAATATTGAAATGATATCTGTTACCTGCAAGGAAATAATTCATTTTCTGGTAATCCGGTATTTGCTGTCGACGAAACTGAAATAAATGTGCTATGTATAAATTTACTATCCATAATTTGTCACGTGTCCACCCGGGTGGCGGATGTTTCCTCGGTATTTTTATTTTGTTAAATTTTGCTAGAAATGATTCCTAGCTAAATCGAAGTATTGGCCATGAGAACCCCTGCATACTAATTAATATTTTTTTTACTCCGAAACCAATATTTGTAGATCATACAAACATTTGATCCGACGCGGGCATAGAATCCGAGACCTCAAGCACAGCAGTCGTATACCTATATAATATATATAGATGTAACCCACACCATGACGGCCTAGTGATGCTTCTGCAACACTGGGCCTGCGGTCTCGCACTCACCAACGAAACACGACAGCACCAACGCTGTCATTTTATGATGATTTTCTGTGCGAGGGTAGTACTGCCCCGGTTGTTCGTGCTGAAATCAGCGTGGCTCTACTACTTTGGAACCGTTTCCGAGATTCCGATGTTATATATACAAGGATAGCTCGTTATTGGATTAATGTACCTGTCCAAGTGCCTTGTCTATTCATAGAACATAAGCATTTATGGTAAACCACGAGTGATACCACGGCGTCACAGAAAACCGGTGTGAAACAAACTCGTGCCGTGTTTCACCGAGTGAGTGAGGAGGCCGGCAATCGGCATCAGCTCAACTGCAATATCGATTTTTTTTATGGAATAGGGGGCAAACGAGCAGACCTATCGCCTGATGGTAAGCGATTACCGCCGCCCATGGACACCCGCAACACCAGAGGCGTTCCAAGTGCGTTGCCGGCCTTTGGAGGAAGGGGAGGGCGATGGGGGGACGGGTTGTGGTATGGACCTCCGGTATCCTCACTCACTCGGTGAAACACAGCGCAAACGCTATTTCACACCGGTTTTCTGTGAAGTCATGGTGGAAATTATAAACAGAAACTTCAATCTTATTCATTTATATAGATATGTAGGAGGAAAATCGACTGCTTCATGCAAATAAGTTCAATATTTCCTCATTCATTATACTTCATATTCCGAACAGGTAAGAATTAGTTGAAACTGTTTTTTTTTTTTTATTTTTATCTGATACACTGTCATCATTATCATTTTTTTTTCCATATCTTTATAACTGTATAACTTGATAATTGTATATATAATTCGCACATCCCACACACAGTAGTTCGATACTAAACATTACATATGTCATTTAACATATATATATATGTGTGCATATATATTTACACTAGCTGGCTCAACTTCGTACGTCCTCTCCTTTTGCTCGTGGCATAATGTTCTAACGGTATAAACAAATTTGTTTACCATAAAAAAGGCTATTGTGAGCCAACCATAAAAGAAAGACATATCCTGTCACGAATTCTTTTTAAAACTTTAAAGAGGAATAATTCTTTCTTACATTGTTGTGAAACTTTAACCATTTAGACAGCGCACACAATGGAAGCTCTGAAAAGAAATTATTTTCCTCCTGTTTTGCAACATTTTTTACCAATACTCCATTCCTTTTGGGTTCTAGTATGATAATATATAACGTATAGCCTTCCTCGGTAATTGGGCTAGCTAACACTGAAAGATTTTTTAAATCAGGCTAATATTGCCAGAGATTATCGCTTTCAACCAAACTAACAAAACTTATGAGTATAGATTCAATAACTCACCAATGATGACAAATACACACAAATATGTCCACATTTTCATATCACAATAAACAATTATTTAAACATAATCTTACAGTCATAAGACGTTAAAATATGTAACTTTAAAGTATATAAACACTTAATTGAGACTATTGTAAAATGAATTGGTTATAAATCAACAAAATTCATGTCGGACCATCACCGATCTTTTTAAAACTGCGCGTGAGAAGGTCATGTGAATAAACGGGTTTCTGTGTAGATGTTATAACTGGTATAAATGTTCTTGAATTCAAATTAATGAAAAAAAACATTAATTTGAATTTATGAAGATAAATATTATTATTATGACATTCATAGCGTTTAGCAGTTCACTGTTGAATATAGGTTTCTCCTTACTGTTTTATTCTCTTCGCAGGAATATTGTCCTACGTAGTTTACACCATTATTGACGATGTTTTCCTAGCCGATTTTGACCACGGCGGCCAGTTTCAAAGGAGACCAGCTAACAACGCAGGAAATATTAAAGTGCACAAGTGTGAGCTCAAACACAGCTGCACTCTCTGTTCTCCCAATCTCTTAATTCGATGGGACGGTTTTCAGACACGACCGGGGAGAGTTCAGGCGCTGGACCGACGGTTTCACGTGCTCTCCGAGGCACGATGTCTACGACCACAACTTTCAAACTTCGAGCTGTAAGGCATTTCTATAATCAGAAAATCTCCATACACCTTTAGGTCCAGCCCGGGATTTGAACCCGAGACCTCATGATCAGCAGTCGCATACGCCTACCGCTAGACCAACGAGGCAGGGTCTATTAGTCACAGTGTGTTCACACTTCGTATTATTGATATCTTCTTATAATAGGTCTTTACCTATGAAATTGCGTTTCTTCAGTACTGGTCATTTCAAATAAAAAAAAGGTTGTAATGGCTCTGTATTCTAAATTCAAATTAATTTTGTTTTAAAATTATGACATTCTATTTACAAACTCAGTCTTTTGTTTTTTGATTAGCGTTGTATTTTCATTACATTTGAACATTTTTCGTCATAATGGATACTTTAAAAAATCGTGTAATTATGGAATATGAGTTCCGTCGTGGCACCAACGCGACACAAACGGCACGTAACATCAAAAACGTTTACGAAGAGAACTGTACAAACGAACGCACAACCCTTTATTGGTTTTCCCGGTTCCGTTCTGGAAATTTTGACTTGAAAAATGAAGCTCGTGGTCGTCCGGAGACTTTGGTTAACAATAATGAATTAAAGGCGATTGTGGAAGCTGACGAAACTCAATCCACAGCTGAGCTAGCAGCAGCTTTTAATGTAAGCATTAAAACAATATTGATCCATTTGCGACAAATTGGCAAGGTAAAAAAGCTTGATAGATGGGTGTCCCACGACCTTAACGATCGCCAGCGCAACGTACGCGTCGAGACCTGCCTTTCGCTGCTCAACAGGCAAAGAAATGAAGGAATTTTGAAACGAATAGTTACGTGCGACGAAAAATGGATTCTGTTCGACAATCGAAAGCGCTCAGCAAGTTGGTTAGACCCTGGTTCAGCACCAAAGCAATGCCCTAAACCAAACATGACCCCTAAAAAGGTGATGGTCACTGTTTGGTGGTCTAGTGCGGGTGTGATTCACCACAGCTCTTTACAAAACGGCATGAGCATTAATGCAGATGTGTACTGTGAAGAACTGGAGAGAATGATGGAGAAGCTTGCACATCTGCAACCAGCTTTGGTCAATCGGTCGTCCCCACTGCTCCTTCACGACAACGCGCGACCCCATACTGCGCAACAGACAGTCTCTAAGCTGCAAGAGCTGGGGTTGGAAGCTCTCCCTCATCCGTCATACTCACCAGACCTTGCACCTACCGACTATTACTTTTTCCAAAATTTAGACAACTTTTTAGTGGGTAAAAAATTCAATTCCCGAGAGGCAGTACAAAATGCCTTTGAAGAGTTTGTTGCCTCCCGTCCAGCTGATTTTTACAAGAAGGGCATCAATAAACTGCCAATGCGTTGGCAAAGATGCGTCGATTGCATGGGTGATTACTTCGAATAACAGAAATAAAAAAGTTTGAAAAAATAAGTACTATCACTTATTGCATACAAAACGGCAATTTCATAGGTAAAGACCTAATATATAAAATTCTCGTGTCACAATGTTAGGTACCATACTCCTCCGAAACGGCTGGACCGATTTTTATTAAATTTTATGTGCATATCGGGTAGGTCTGAGAATCGGCCAACATCTATTTTTCAAACCCCTAAATGATAAGGGTGACTCACCCCTAATTTTTTTTTTTAATTTATGGGTATTTCTTTTTATACAGCATTAGATAATACACACAACCCTGAATTTTCAACCCTCTAGAATCAATCCCTATTTTTCCATCGCGATTTTTATTGACCCATCCCTAAAATATATATTCCTGTTTATGACAAAGCAACGTTTGTCGGGTCAGCTAGTATACTTATAAACATTTGACTGCCTCGGTGGCGTAGTGGTAGCGTATGCGACTGCTAAGCTTGAGGTCTCGGGTTCGATTCCCGAGTCGGACCAAATGTTTGTTTCTGATTTTTCTGATCTGCAAATATTTGTTTCGGAGTTTGGGTGTTTTCTATGTATAATATGTATGTATTTACAAAAAAAAAGTATATAAGTATTTATATCAGTTGTCTAGTACCCATAACACAAGCTCTGCTTAGCTTGGGACTAGATGGCGTTGTGTATAAGATGTCCGAAAAAGAAAGAAAAGAAAAAAAAGAAACATACATATAACACACGCATCCGTGAAATAGTGAGCAAATGAGTATGAAACCCGTCTAATCAATCAGCTCCAATAAGCGTGCTATGAGTATAAGAAACCATTTAAAAAATACTTTATCGTGTCTGGAGTCTATTGTTATACTTTGATAAATCAAAATAGGAAACTTGGAGTATATTTATAGGGAAATGTAATGAAATGGAATTAATAATAAATTATCTACGGAATTTATGTTCTTTTTTTTCGTTGACGGGATGGAATCGTCTCCGACGTCCTCTAAGCTCGAAGTCGGCCTTCGTTTGATCCGTCTGAAAGGACTAGTATTTCGCATGTACAACAAATATTTGGCAGGCTCCTCCAGCGTATGCTGGGCGGAATCTCCACCGTAACACACCAATAAGCGAGTGGGTAGCAACGACACCTTCGCGTTTCATGTGCTACAGGGCTTCCATCTTATGAAGAACAACCCGTAGACCTAGGCCGCTGATCTTTTGAACAACACCAAACACCCTTAGCTCGGCGAGACCCAGGACTGTTTGGAAGCCATGCACCCTAACCAGTACTAAGATATTATCCGCGTAGCAGACACTGTAGTGGTTAAGGTAGGGAAACCCAAACCATTGTGTTAATAATGCAGTCCCCGCACCCCTCCCTTCTCAGGCGCAGAGTTGGCACACCGTGTGGTTTTAGTCGGTTCGATTCCGACACACCGCCCCACCGCAAACCCCGGCGGGGTGACGGCCCGAGGGGGTTTCCACACGTAAAAAAAAAAAAACCCAAACCACTAACAAATGTTGTGTTCGTCACCAGTGTTAAAACCAAACCAATTATATTTTTTTTTATTATATAGGGGGCAAACGAGCAGACGTATCACCTGATGGTAAGCGATTACCGCCGCCCATGGACGCCCGCAATACCAGAGGCGTCACAAGTGCGTTGCCGGCCTTTTAGGAAGGAGTACGCTCTTTTCTTTTTTTAATGTAGACGACCGTAAGAATGTATTGAGCAAAGCAGCGGGATGAATGATAGAAGGATTGTATTCAAAGTATGACTTATGTCTGATTATATACAAAAACAACACCGGTATTAATAATAATATTAAGAAGAGAATGAGTCAGGTAGCACGCCTAAATGTAGGCGTATGACATCCCTCTCTGTTACACATCTCGTCGCCTGTCACTAATGTCAAGTTGAAGTTAATGACATGTCAATATTTTTGTTTTGATTTGTACGTGCGATCCGTACAAATTTTACAAAAAGAAAATTTATTATTTTCTCTATTTTTATTTATTTTTTGCATAAAATCCACGTATTTCCATCGCACTTGACATTGGCAGAATTGTCGACATCGGCACTGTTTGCCATTTATTAAGAAAAAGAAGAAATTTCACAAAAATAGAGTAAATTAAAAACACGTTACATGTGTGTAAAATTGCTTAAAGCTTAAATTGAAGCCTACAAAAGTGTTTGTTGTCCTACATATTGTTTCATCTATTTATCTACATTGGAGCAGAGAAAGTATCTATATTTGCCATAGAACTGAAAATGGAAAAGTTTTCGATGTGTAGGGTTTGTTTAGATGAAGACACTGGACTGCTTTCGATTATCGGAACTCATCTACAAGAAATGTACGAGTCTTTGATTCTGAAGCCGGTAAGTAACTGTAATATCAACCTTTAAATAGCCGGGTTACTGCAGTTTTTAAATTAAATCAATGTGAGAATATGTAATTTAAATAAATATTTGTTGTCAAAGTCGCTTATAACAAAGTCTCTACATAAAACACAATTTTTTAATCTAGCTAGGTTAGGTTAGAATGTTATTTAAGAGCCAGAAAAATAACTCTCTTTTATGAAATTCGGACACCTTACACACATTTGTATTAACAAAGATTTACTCGATAAAACTCAAGATATTATAATAATATAAAGCGTTGTATAATTACATAGGTATATTGGTTCAAGAAAATACACAACTGATACATCTTAAGAATCATAGTATCATGTAGTAATAATAACAAATAATCTATTTGCATTACACAATATTGTAAACACACACACACACACACACACACACCTGTCACTCTTAAAAACTAGACACAGTTGTGGACCCTGTAAGGCACAGCAAATGACGAGTCATATAACATCAATTAGTTATTAGAATTATACTAGTTATAACAAAATTAACTTCATGACGTGAGAGAGCCATGCTTCGGCATGATGGGCCGGCTCGACCGGAGTTATACCACTGCCACTGCCTAAGATACATATTTATTATCTAAAAATCTTTTAGTAAGCCCGTGTCAACTTCCCGCAGCGCTGCAGTGTATAGAACTAAATGGATTAGAAAACATTTTATTTTATTTTATTCTATACTAGCTGAACCCCGCGGTGCTACCCGCGGTACGACAATAAACACAGGCAACGTCGCGAAGCGAAGCTAGTATCTTTATCAATTATGACCCACGCAACCTCGCTTGTAGCATGAAAATTTTCGCAAAATAAGTAACTTTTCTGGTTGATTTTTACACCTTGTGTCCGAAAAACCCAAATATCTTACGGAACCCTATTTTTTTCCAAAATAATATATAGCCTATGTTACTCGTGGATAATGTAACTTTCGAATGGTGAAAGAATTTTTAAAATCGGTCCCGTAGTTTTCGAGCCTATTCATTACAAACATACAAAAATAGGTACAAATCTTTCCTCTTTATAATATTAGTATAGACAAACCTTGTCCTAATAAAAAACACAATAAACAATTTATTATCCAATTTGCTGCAGTCCATATATAAATGTTTGTGTACGCTTCAAAAACTCAAAAAGTTCTGCACCAATCGAGCCGAAATTTTAGAATGATATATAATCCGCATCAAGGATTGTTTTTATCTCATTTTTGCATCAGTCACATATCCGCAACCGCGAAAATACACCAAAAAACCGACATAATGCGGGCGGAGCCGCGAGCAACAGCTAGTTATTTATAAAGATCAATATTTCATACTATTTTTTTACAAGACATCTAAAAACTAATTATCAATGTGTTTTTAAATTTAATTTTAATTGGAAACTGAAAATTCTTTGGATGTTTACTAAATCGGTATAATTTTAAAAGTAATTGACCTTAAGTGTTGGTGCAATTTTTTTTTTTTTATTGAATAGTGGGCAAACGAGCAGACGTATCACCTGATGGTAAGCGATTACCGCCGCCCATGGCCACCCGCGACACCAAAAACGTCACAAGTGAGTTGGGAAAGGGTATGGGGGGAGGAGTTGAGGTATGGGCCTCCGGTATCCTCACTCACTCGGTGAAACACAACGCAAACGCTATTTCACACCGGTTTTCTGTGAGGCCGTGGTATCACTCCGGTCGAGCCGACCCATTCATGCCGAAGCATAATTTGGTTAGTGTGAGCAAAGAAACCATTATTGGCTGTAATATACAATTTTATAACTCTATTTACAGTTGCAAACTACAGATGGCATTCCAGTTCTGAATTTGAAATTAGGTATGAAGAGTACTAAAGGATGTAAACGTAAAACTAAGAAAAATTGTACATATGGGAAAAGTTAGAGAATAAAATACGGTGATAAAATATACTATGATCCACAATAATAGTTATTCTGGAAATCATAATATAAAGTAAGTTGAATAAAGTAAACAAATAAATAACACAATAATCTTTTAGAAAAAGACCAGATAAATTCAGAAGCTGTAATAATAAAAATAGTTAAAAAATTGTAATAATTATAACATTAAAATAAGAACCTTGAATATCAAATTAGAAACAATAGCCATAATTAAGCACCATATATATATACATGTAAAAAATTAAAATATAGAGAGTAATATTCTGGAAATCATAATATACAGTAAATTGAATAAAGTCAACAAATAAATAGCACAATAATCTTTTAGAAAAATACCAGATAAATTCAGAAGCTGTAATAATAAAAATAGTTAAAAAATGTAATAAATAGAACGTTAAAATAAGAACCTTGAATATCAAACTAGAAACAATAGCCATAATTAAGCACCATATATATATATATACATGTGAAAAAAAAAATATATAGAGAGTAAGAGAAGCCAGGATTCCCGAGAGCATGAAAGGATGAATAAAGGAAAAAAAAAAAAAAAAATTTGATGTTGGATAGAGTCAGGATTTCTGTGAGTTTGAAAGACGAATGAAAGAAAAATAAAGTGGATATATATGAATGGAATAAATTCTTTAATTAAAAATAATAGGAACAAAAGAATGAAAGGATCAGATAGCAATAGTCTCCAAACTATAAATATTGGAGGTGGTAGAAACAATAAAAAAAAAAAAAAAAACTACACATGGCAGGCCTGTACTTGTTTGCTACATATTTCGTGCAAGGCTCAAGAACTGCTACGAGTTGAGGAAGAGCTGTCTGCAGAGTGAGGAGCTGTTCACTCAAATGCTGAGCTGTACTGTGGTTGGTTACAAAATAATTATTTCTACATTTAAAAAGGGTCTCTATATTAAAGAAATTACAAATTAAATGGTATTCATTCATAGCTGCCATAGCTTTAACTGCCTCAGTGGCATAGTGGTAGCGTATGCGACCCCCCACAATCATTTGGTTCCTCTTTCACTTCACAATTCAGAACCTCCACACTGACATTGTCTGCATCCATTCCCAGTACCCATTCCACGGTATTGTGAATGGTGAGTTTCTTCTTACTGTTTATTGCTTGTAGTTTCATCTGTTCAGACTGTTAGCTAGTTCATTTAGTAACATAATTAAAAAAATTCTGAATGACTAAGTAGAAATAATTAAAAATAAGTTAAAAGTCGTTGGAAGGAATATTTTAAAAGGTTATTCGAATGTGGGAGAATGGTCTTTCACACTGAATAATAATAGTAAATAATATAATATATCAGACATCTAGTTCAAACTAAGCAGAGCTTGTGTTATGGGTACTAGATACCAGATATAAATACATGTATACTCTTCTTTTTTTTGTAAATACATACATAACAAATATAGAAAACACACAAACTCCGAAACAAATATTTGCAGATCATACAAACATTTGGTCCAACCCGGGAATCGAACCCGAGACCTCAAGCCTGAATATCAGTTTTTCCACGAAGCGACCGGCATCAGACCTCCGTAACCCTGAGAGTGAACTGAATTCGAAGGTTGAAACTAGCTTCAGTTTATAGCGGGACCGACGACTGAACGTGCTCTCCGAGGCATGGGCGGGCACACCGCCACTTTCTATACTCCGGGCCGGTGAATAAGAATTATATACATTCTTTATTATTAAATAATATTACATACACCTAAAATCACCCTCAAATGACATCAAATCAAAACAAAAGTTTTATAATTAAACTAGCTGACCCTCGCAACCTCGTTTACGTCTACTATTGCACGTAGTGTAATAATATTCTCTTGTTTTTTTAAACATTCTTCTTGGGGCTCCGCTCCTATTGGTCTTAGCGTGATGATATATACCCTATAGCCTTCCTTGATAAATGGATTATCCAATACTGTAAGAATTTCTCAAATCGGACCAGTGGTTCCTGAGATTAGCGCGTTCAAACAAACAAACAAACTCTTTAGCTTTATAATATTAGTGTGGCGACCTCCACATACAGCGCCATCTACCGAAGATACACTGAACTACGAAGTAACGCACTACACGGAGTAACTACAAATTCTGAATAGCGCAATAAATAGTTCTCGCGCCGAATACCATATTAGGTACAACATTCCAACATCAACTGTTAGGCAGTGGCCTGCCAGGCATGATCACCTCGCCTGGTCGGAGGATACTACCTTTGTGTTGGGGGGACCTAACACCCGTTTCCCCACATTAGTATAGATAAATATGTTGAACGAACATACCGATTTCATTTGTAGTGATCAACATATATATTCTTATCAGCCGGCCGGCGGTGTAGGTAAGTAATATATAGCCCTGCGAATGTAGACGAGACGGCACTATCCTAGTGTTGCATACGCGCCGCGCGAGGTCCCGTTCACATGAGGACGAGCAGTACCATCCCGGTTCTTATTTTAATAATAATTGTCCTAACTTAAGTTGTTTTTATATTCGTCATTCTAATGTCAATCGCTGTGCATCTTTTAGCGCATTTACCATGGAGAGTGCTTCGACAAATTGTCGGACTGATCCCTGCCGTCTCTCTCCGCCATCGTCCTTTTTTTTTTTTTTTTTACGTGTGGAAACCCCCTCGGGCCGTCACCCCGCCGGGGTTCGCGGCGGGGCGGTGTGTCGGAATCGAACCGACTAAAACCACACGGTGTGCCAACTCTGCGCCTGAGAAGGGAGGGGTCCGGGGACTGCGTTTATTAACACAACCGGGCCCCTCCCAGCGCCTGCCCGCACTGAAGCGGGCACCTTCTTCAAGTAAAAATCTCATTTTAGGCGACGCACGGCACACGCGTACGTCGCCCCCTCGCGGTTAGCCTGTAATGCGGATGGAGGGGAAAACCCATCCCGTCCATCCGCGGCCACACTCAGGGCGGCATGAGGCGCTGATAGGCGCGCCTCCGCCGCCCCGTGCGCCGGCGGCGGATTGGGTCCGAGTGGATATCGTCCTCCCGGGCCTTCTCCGCCGCCTCCTTCTGCGAAATTACTTCTTCGCAGAAGGTCGCGACCGCGGTAAAACTGCTGTCGCTACCGGCCATGGAGAGTACGACGGCCGGTAGCGACAGATCTCCTCCGATGACTGCAGTGAGGGCCCGGCGCTGATCCGCTCAAGCGGAGCAGATCTCCAGCGTATGCTGGGCCGAGTCCTCACTGCAGTCGCAGTGGTGGCAGGCGGGACTCAATTCCCTCCTAGCGACCGAATGCAGGTACTTTCCGAAGCAACCATGCCCAGAAAGCACCTGCGTCAGCCGGAAGGAAAGGGTCCCGTGCTGCCGCCCTGCCCACTCGAGGACGACCGGCTGGAGCGCCTCCACGGTGGCAAAGCCAGCGCGTGGAGCCTCCAGCCGGGAAGACCAACGAGCCATCGTGGCTCGGCGAGTGGCTTCACGCCGTTACCCGTTCTCCGACCGATATTCAGCCGCTCGCCGATAAACTTCGGCGAGCACTTCCGCCTCCATATCCCACGGGGGTGTTCCGGCCAAGGCGCACGCCGCTTCCGTCGACAAGGTGCGGTATCCGCGTATGGCTCTGACTGCCAATACCCTCTGAGGGCGCCAAAGGCGCGCCTTATTCTGGGCAGTCAGAGCCGCCACCCACACCGGTGACCCATACATGGCCATCGACCGGACCACCCCCGTTTAGAGGTGTCTCGTTGCGACGCTGGCTCCACCCAAATTGGGCAAAAGTCGCCCAAGGGCGGAGGCAGCGTCGACCAGCTTCGGAGATAACTGTCGGAAGTGCTCGTCGAAGAGCCACCTACCGTCGAGGATCAGGCCCAGATATCTCATCTGGGCCCGAACCGGTACGAGGACCGAGTTGACTTCGATAGAGGCGCCGGGGGGTGGACCACGACGGGGCCCATGAAAAAGCAGGGCCTCCGTCTTGTCAAGGGCCACCCGTAAGCCCAGCGCCTCTATGCGCCCAACCACCAGAGATACACCCCTGGTGGCCAGGCGCGCCGCCTCTTGGAAATTCGCCCCCCGGGCTGTGACAAGTGTGTCATCGGCGTAACAAATTACGCCCAGCCCGGGGGGCAGACGACTTCGAAGGACCCAGTCGTACCCCACGTTCCACAGGAGTGGTCCGAGGACAGACCCCTGCGGAACGCCGCACGACATGGGTCGCCGTCTAAAGACGCCATCTCGATCCTCGTACACGACGGTACGCTCCTCCAAATAGTCTGCCACCAGCCGCCTCAGGTACTCTGGCACCCCATGATACTGGAGTGCTTCCCTGATGCAGCTGAATGGCAGACTATTAAAGGCGTTGGCGATGTCCAAGGACACCGCCAACACCACGCCGCCACAGCTCACTGCCTCTTCGGTCACGGCCCTAAGGCGCATCACGGCATCGACCGTCGAACGCCCCTCTCGGAATCCGAATTGGGCGTCCGACAGGTCGGGCCCCACCTCGCTGAGATGCTGGACGATGCGGGCAGAGAGAATCCTCTCGAACAATTTGCCCGCCTCGTCCAGCAACACGATGGGCCTATAGGCCGCGACCGAATCGGCAGGCCGTCCCGGCTTCTGCACTAGGACCAGCTTCCCGCATTTCCAGCACTCAGGGAAGCGTCTGGACGCCAGGCTGGCGTCCAAAACCTCCCTGAGGCGGTCCGACATATGTTCGAGGCCTCTCGGGCCATCACTCGGGGTGGTACCCCGTCTGGCCCGGGGCTCCGCCATCGTCCTATGCGAAGGAAACTTCATCCCCATCTAGATGGTTGGCAGTCAACTACCGTGCGATTTTCTGCCGCGCATAACAAAGCTGTGGAATGGGCTGTCGCCTGCGTTGTTTACGGACCAATACGACCATCAAACCTTCAAAAAATAAGAGCGTACTCTTTCTTAAAAGGCCGACGACGCACTTGTGATGCCTCGAGTGTTGCGGGTGTCCATGGGTGGCAGTAATCGCTTCCCATCAGGCGATACGTCTGCTAGTTTGCCCCCTAATCAATAAAAAAAACTAAGTAGTTTATTTTTGTTATTGATTCACTACATTTTTTTAGGGTTTTGTAAACTGGATCTCGAACTTAGTGTGCATTACATGTGTCTTATGACAGGAGTAGGGCTCAAAGCTTGTGGCAACGACGTGGCACCAGGAACGTTGGTCAGTCCTGTCTACAACTATCCATTCTACTACTCCTCTGAAAGTTTCCCAAAGATGTGAGGAATTGGTTTCTGGAATTATGTGGCCAAATGCAAAGCAGGTATGATAAAAGTAATTAATCTGTAGCGGTCACGGATTCGATAACATTTTATCTATAATAATATTATTATATGTTTTTACATTGCCGCCTACATTTATGCATACTACCTGACTCACTCTCTCCTTAATATTTCATAACATCGCGTCGTCAAGCTACACCACCTAAAATGTGCAACAGAGAGGGATGTCATACGCCCACATCTATGCATGCTACCTGACTCACTCTGTCCTTAATATTAGTATTGTATTTGTTAAGAGTCAGTGCGCACGTCCGGCGCAGGCGCGCTTTCGATTGCAAGTGACTTGACAAAACGAACGTTCCACGCACTACTGACAGATACAACATCTGACACTTGATACTGACAGTTGAAACTCTTTAACATAGACTATTGAACTCGATATTTGCGTAGTGTTGTCATACTTAAATAACTACCAGAAAAGCGTTTACTTTGAAATCTCTGACACGGCCATTCTGCTCCTCAACGGGCTGCAAGCATCACCGACTAGGCTGCAATGGCATCTCACTTCATAGAAACATTATTAAATTCTTTTTTTTTTTACAGATATTAACATTACGAGTATTTTCTTTACATGATTCCGAACGCTACCAGGCAAAACAATGTTGGCATAGGCACCAAGTTCGCATACCACCCAGTGACTCGTCGGCATAGACACAAAGTTCGCATACCGCCCAAGATTTCCACACTGTTGGCGTAGGCACCAAGTTCGCATACCACCCAGTGACTCGTCGGCATAGGCACAAAGTTCGCATACCGCACAGACTTCAACACTCACCTCCAAAAAACACGGCTCTAAATATTGAACGGCGGCATACGTAGTCTACCCGTACGCTCATTTTATCAGTCGTAGCTCGTAGGGACCATTTGACATGATCCTGACGACTCGATATGACTCCCGCATTCCAAGATCCAACTTAGTCTTGGATTGCGCGTACTTGATGACGAACACCACGTCATTCTCTTGGAAGACCCGAGGAGGATACCCGTCTTCATTCGTTCTAACATCCTGCTGGGCTTGGTTTTGCAACAGCCGTTCGGCCGTCCTCTATCGGACCATTACCCGCCGCTTCTCGCTAAGGTGGCGTAGACTCATTTGAAACATTTCTTTTAAGAACACGGATAGCTGAAGTGGCATTTTCATGACCCACCAAAAGATTCAGAGCAGACGTTTGTGTCGTCTTCTGTTTAGTCACATTCAAAATGAGCTGTAGTCGCCCAAGTTGGTCAGCCCACTCGCTTTTTCTGTGGTTCCTCTATCCGGAAAATGTTGAGCACTGTTCGGATATAACGCTTCGGATCTACCTGGCCTGGCATGGTGTATCTCCGAAGTAACGTGATGAGTCTGCACCCCTAGTAATTACATACATGAAATAAGCCTGATGCTTCAAACATACGGCCTCTATCGCATACTATTATATATATAATAGCTTTAGTGTGCGAAACTGCGATTTCAATTTTTAAAACACGTTTTAATTCATCTAAGTCCTGACAATACATTGGTATAGGTGAACAAGATTTGTTATGAGCATGAACAACGGAAATTAATCTGACCGTGCTGTTGTGAACGCTGTTTCGCGAAACATTTGCCAACATCATGACCCGGCTTTTTACAATACTCAAGTCAAAGTACCCCCAAGTTTATTCGATTGTTCTGGTTTGAACTTCAGCGAGGTCTTATTTGTCTTTATTTGAAATTTCTCTTTACCCACAAATCGCAATTTATTCATCTCAAAAGAAATTTAAGTTTCACTTACATGAGAACATATTTTGATTCTTGATACATTGTACATACCATACCTTATAGCACTCAATAACTAACAATTCAACAGGACAAAAACTCGCATTTTTAACATTAAATAGTCTAATATCAACACTTTGATACCAATATAACAAAATTAATTTATGTGGGTACTCAACTTTTCTACAAGTGAAGACGAGAATACGAATATACCCTCGCATATTTGCTAGGAATGCGGACTCGTGTTCACAGTATAGTTAAGATTTCGGTTTATTAGGACAACCCGCCTGTCCGTGTCCTATTTTACCGCACAGAAAACACTTGCTAGGAACACCTGATTGGCTAAAACCCGGCGTTTTTAGTTCATCGTCACGAAATTAGTGTTCCGCTGCGCACGAGCATCTGTTAGTAAATCCTTAGTAGGTTTCACAAAAGTAGAAAAAAAAATCCACAACATAATAATTGCTGATACGAGCTCGTCGCCGAGGTCCCTTACAATTCGTAAACACAGTAATGATCTACACGCATGTTCAGAGTAGGTAGGTATGGAAACATCAACTTTCTTAGCACATAAAGCCCTAAAGTCACTTTTTAAAATTAGTCCATGAGCGGTCACTTGAGACCCACTCGTTAAACCACACTTTGGCATCCCCTTTCAGACATGTTTCAATGCGAGAAATGCACTCATAATCTATTGGTAAACTTAGCCCTCAAACAGTTACCAATGCGCGACAGTTTCGTTATCGTCTTTTAAAAGTTATGCAAGCTACGTGCTCGATCCACTTCACACTAAACGTCGATATTATGAACACTTATTTATTTATTTATTTATCGAAAGGCGAGATATAATAATGGATAGATCTTACTTTAATGAGGGAGCTGGTTAGTGCCTCAAAAATCCTTAAAGTTGCATCTTCACTGCATATTACACTTACACGATGAACCACATGTCTGGTTCAGTTGTATGTCAGGCCTACGCGAAGATCCCTCGCCCGGGCCTGCCTCGACATGCGTCATGGCAGGTGTGCTCGCCTCAATAGACGGCACACGAGCCAGACGCTTGGTTGCATGGAGTTGACGGTTCCGTATTTGTACGTGGCGCACTAACAGAGTTTTCTAACGCGCTTATCCAATTGAGGGTAGTGGTTAGCATCCCTTTATTTGAATCTACCCTACGTTTACAAGTATTAAGCATTATTTATTTTTTATCAAAATCTGAACACCAATTATAAGATTATCAAAGTCGGTCAAGATAGCTAGAAGCGGAGAAGGCTTATGGAAGCGATCCCACTTCCGATGTCAGAAAATGATTGACATCCATATGGCCGTCGGCCATCTTGTATTTGTTAAGAGTCAGTGCGCACGTCCGGCGCAGGCGTGGTTTCGATTGCAAGTGACTTGACAAAACGAACGTTCCACGCACTACTGACAGATACAAAATCTGACACTTGATACTGACAGTTGAAATTCTTGAACATAGACTATTGAACTCGATATTTGCGTAGTGTTGTCATACTTAAATAATTACCAGAATAGCGTTTACTTTGAAATCTCTGACATATATATAAAGTGTATGTATGTTTGTTAGTTATCTAGCACCGTAGTAAAAACTTTACTTAGTTTTGGACGAGATGGGGTTGTGTATTGGGTTCCGTTCTACAACACTGCTGAACGCTCAAATTTTGTATGAAGTATGCCATCAAACCTCCTTAACCCAAGTTGTCAATTTTTTTTTAAATTTGCCAATTGTCACAAACCAAGGCCTACAATTTAACTCTGTTTTTACGTGTGGAAACATTCATGGACTATCACACTTTACGGGTTTAAGGCGGGATCGAGTGTCGGAATCGATCCGACTAAAACCACACGTGTGCCACTCTGCGCCTGAGGTGGGAGAGAACCAGGAACCGCTACTATTACGGCATCCGGGTCCCCTGCAACATAACTTACCTTAAAAGAGTTTGAAGTTGCACTTCGTTTGACTGTGCTTTGAAATGGTTTCCATATCAGTAAAAATCGTAAGTAACTACATTGTTTTTGAGATTGACTGTCATAATTCGTCATAGGAAAAAAGTACAAAAAATATTTTGTACTTTTCACTAAGCAGTTCAGTATAGCGAGCCTCAAGTTTTTCACCTCTCAAATTCTGTATAGAGAGAGCACTTAACAACGCACTTATATATCTCGAGTTTAACTGTCTCATTGGTCTAGCGGTTGACGTATGCAAAGGCCAATCAATTGAATCGATTTCGAATCCCGGGTCGGACCAAAAGTGTTATTGAATTTTTCTGATCATAGAAATACTTAATAACAGCTCCGAGTTTGAAAGTTGGGGTCTGAACCCACATGCCTCGAAGAGCACGTAAAGCTGTCTGTCCTGCGCCTGATCTCTTCAGAGAGAGAGGAAACAGAGAGTGCACCTGTGTTTGCTTACACACTTGTGCACTGTAATATCTCCTGCGTAGTTGGCTGGTCTCCGTTGAGACCGTTTGCCGTGGCCGTAATCGACTAGGAGAACATCATATCTTGAGTTGTGTCCGCCCATGGGTCGTCACGGCTTCGCTCATATAGACAAGTAAAACATACATACAGGGTGTAAAAAGACTACTACCGAAAACTTGGGCGTTGCAATCAGACCATGATACTGAATAGGTTTAGCGAAAAAAAAACTCAAAAAAAGTGTTAATTTATTTAGATAAATTAACACTTTTTTTGAGTTTTTTTAAACGACTTAGGTCGTTTTATGTATTTTTCTGCTTACATACACATAGTAAAACATAACAGGACCCAAACTACCTAATTATCTCATTTAGAAAACCAAAAAACAAAGAAAATCAATAAAACAGTAATGGATTTTAATATCAAAACAGCTGGCCGGGTGAGTGCAATGACCCCGACAGAGCGCGCGGGCGCGTTAAGTTGTACATTGCTGACTTCTGAAATTAATAAAAATCTTGACACATTGTTTTTTCAAGCTACAATTTTTTTTAAAGACAACTGTTTATTTTTTTTAATAAGTATTGGGGTGCTGGATCAGCCCCTTTCGTTTTCGGTAGTCGTCTTTTTACACCCTGTATATACATATAACATTTTATTCTCAGTTAATTTTTACAATTGTTAGAGGTACGCGAATAATTAATTCTTTGTTTTCCTTTTTTAATAAAAAGCAGTAATCAATATACAATCATTTATATCATAAATTAATGCATTAAATGTACAACAGTAGTTGAAATATGTTTCGTATCAAGGCCAGACGTTCTCTTCTATCCAGGGTACGTAATATTTGACGCGAGTGTACACGCTGGGCTCACCTTTATAATTGCAACCACGGCCGAATGACAGGACTCCTATAAGCGTATACACACACTGCTCATGATCTTGGGACTGCAGAGGCCCACCGCTGTCACCCTTGAAAACATAAAAACTTTTAAGAACATTATTAGACTTTGTTAAAAGGAAGGTCCGTAAAAGCAAGCCTTGGGAAGGCAGCTTATATCCAGCAGTAAGGCCAAAGTACTTTAATTAAAGAAGATAGATATTATATGATGAAAGTTCTCACAAACGTCCGGGCCTTCAAATATACTGATAACTAGTTTAACGTTCGAATTAAGTTTACCATCAGGGTTGCAGAGGTCCGATACCAGTCGCTCCGCGGAAAAACTGATACTCAGGTAAAATCGGTTGAACTAGTAGCCACCCCACTTTTGGGAATAATAAAGGCTAGGAAGATGGAGTTCCTCACATTTACAATCTTCAATAGACTGCTGGACCCAGGCCGCTTCTCGTAACATTGATTTTTGGCTAATATACTAATTTCTCAGACGGATTTTCGATAAGTTTTTTCCTCTTTTTATAAGCTCTTAATTAGTTTGACCTGTGCCGATGTTTGACTGTAATCAAATCTTGCAAGTTAAATTTGATCAACTGTCCCATTTCCGAATGAGCTGAAGTTTGAAATGTACTTTTAGTTCTGATGTCAATGCAATTATATATAATCGGTATTATTATTATTTATTATGGGTCGTCTATCCTCAGGTGACAAACCAAGGTCTATTCTCGTGGAATTCAGGTCAGTAGCTTTGCGGGACGGGGTCTGGGCGTCTAAGATAAAGCTAAAAGGCTCTGGTGTGACCCTCTCAGAGTTCCTGATCCGGTCGCGACACTCAGCCTTCATGGCAGCACATCAGGCATTCGGCATCACTAAATGCTGGACCTGAGAGGGTTATGTATTTGTTTTGGGCCCTGATGGTTTGCACTACCGTATTACAAGTGTGGCAGATCTCAACCAAATAAGGCCAGTTGCTAAGAAAGCTACTACAACCAGGAACCCAGCTTTCTTTCGAAAAAACAAAAAAATGATTTTCAAAAAAAAAACAACAAAATCCTCATAGAAACAACTTTTTTGTTTTCATTATATCTTTTTTTTTTGATAATGAAATGACAACTAGCCGGATATCTCGGATCAGCTATTTCTGCCAATGTCAAGTATTTATCGTCTTCAATTATCAAGTCTTCAAGTCGTCGTCGTGATGAAATTAATGATAAAAAATATATAAAATGTGGATGACATGAGATAGGGACCGTCTTTCGAAAAAGCAAAAAATGATCTCTCGTTTTCATTATAAGTAAATAAAATTACAAATGACAAATGACATATTGGTCATCTGTCAGAATCGCGTTCCAAACCATTAGTTTATTTCATACTTTGGAACATAGTCTTTTTACGCGGTAAGGTTCGCCCGGATGATTGTACCGGACGATTCTACTTTGTCTTATTTTTTCTGTCGTTTTACTTTTGTTTCTTTTTTTCTTTTGCCGAAATTTAGTTAAGATTTCTATGTCAAACACACGATTGGCGGGTGGATTAAAATGTGTAATTTACTGCTGCTATTTTGTAGATTTAGTTTATATCATTTTTTTAGTTTATTAATTTATGTACACACACAATACACTTCTGTTTATTTCCGGACACAGTTACTGTTCTATTTAGATCATAATGTATGATCTGAATATTAGCGACGATGATAGTTTTTACTCTGCAAACAGTTCTGTAAGCATACCCTCGCTTCAAGAGAATCTTCATTACCACTTTTCTGATGCTCCGCGGAATTTAAATGTAGTCTATATTAATGCCCAAAGTATTCCTGCTCATTTCCCTGATATGCTGGCTACATTTAATTCCAAGAACATATGCGCCTATTTTAGTTTCAGAGACATGGTTTAAACCATGCTTGCTATCTACATCATGTGTTCTTCCAGATTTTAATCTAGTAAGGTGTAGTATGATCGCGTGACTGATGGCGGGGGTGGCGTAGGTGTATTTCTACGACAAAATATTCCTTTCACAACCGTAAGTATGACCACACAGCCTCCACTACCGGACGCAGGACAGCATCTCTTTTTAGAAATAGCCCTCAATCACGGAAAAGTTTTACTGGGAGCTTACTATTCACCGCCATTACGTAGCAAGTATTTTTCTGCCTTCGAAAATTTACTTGAAAAATTATCCCCCTCTTATGTTCACACTATAATAAAGGGCGACTTCAATACTTGTCTATTGAAATAATAACTATCGCTCTTCTTTGCTACAAACATTAATAAACTCTTATAACCTATCACTTTTAACAGTTGATGCTACCCATCACTTTCCTAACTACACTCCATCTCTTCTTGACGTTATTCTTGTCTCTTCTACTAATCATGTCATCAGCCATGGTCAGTATCCAGCTGATGCATTCTCCTATCATAACTTGATATTTCTGTCGTATGCTATCCGTCCCCCAAAGGCAAAGCCGGTTGAATAAATCTTGTTAATCTTTAAGAGGATACGCGTAACATCGACTGGAGAGATTTGTTAGATTCCTGCGAATCTGTGAGAACGAAAAAGTTTAAATATGTATCGAAAATTTAATACAACTGCATAATAGTCCACGGGCCCACGTACAAGGGATTTCAGTGATTAATAACAGGCTGAAAGTTTATACACAGCTTCGTTTTGACGAGACCCCCAACTTTTATTATTGGACCAAATTCTGATAGTGGCAGGAAAAAGCGGGATAGGGAGCGAAACACGTCGATTTGATGAGTGTCCCAAATTAATAAATAACAGTTTCTAAAAATCAATACTTCGAGAAAATACGATGGAAAACTGAGAAAAACTTGTGGCATACAAAGTGAATGGTAGGTACCATTCACTTTGTATGCCACAAGTTTTTCTCAGTTTCCCTTAAATTCGATGGTAATCACTCAGTCATTACCATCGAATTACCAGTGAAATTACTCAGTCACTCGGGAAGGTACCATTCACTTTGTATGCCACAAGTTTTTCTCAGTTTTCCATCGTTTTTTCTCGAAGTATTGATTTTTAGAAACTGTTATTTATTAATTTGGGACACTCATCAAATCGACGTGTTTCGCTCCCTATCCCGCTTTTTCCTGCCACTATCAGAATTTGGTCCAATTATAAAAGTTGGGGGTCTCGTCAAAACGAAGCTGTGTATAAACTTTCAGCCTGTTATTAATCACTGAAATCCCTTGTACGTGGGCTCGTGGACTATAATGTTCACGTATTCTTGCGATCCATCCTACTCTCTTATAAATATGTATAACGGTATTTTGTACACCGTTTAGAGAGTTTTCTATCTATCTATCAAAAGTTTGTTTTTTTTTTTTTAAAAAAATAATTTGCTCTTAAGACACCCTCGGAATAAATTGATTTGGTGAAACTTCGTATTCTTATTCCATCACAACACGAATGGCAAATGAAATTATACAATGTATGATATGAGCCATGTTTTAAAGTTAATCGTGACTTCTCACCTGACAAGGAGTTTCGACGCTGTCTTTTTGCCCATAACACACTTGTGTAGTGACATCAATGCCATTCCTTGTAAATCGGGATATCGGGAAAGTCTTTTTACATTCTTCGTCCGAAAATCTCATTTGGAAAATCTACAAAACAGGTATTAGATTAACATCCTTAATTTTATAGTTACTTTCGTTTTTCTTGGAATAGAAAAAACCATTAATATTAAATTTATAATTTAATATTGATGGTTTTTTTCGATAACCGATATAAACGGAGGACGGAGATCGCGGAACGTTCTCCGTTCTCCATAAGCGCAGATCTAGGGGTGACTGATGAGGTCATCTGTCACCCTAGCAGAAGCAGGCCCGGGTGGCGGTGCGCCCTGGGGGACAATAGTGGGAACATTGGGGTTCCCACGCAGGAGGGGGCCATCTATATAGCGTAGGTGGCCCGAGGTACGTCAGGGTTCCAGGGTTTTCCTTTCTAGGGTGCACCTGATTCCCCGGCATTTAGTACCCAAGACGGTGTGCGGTTTCAGTCGGTTCGACTCCGACATGCCAACAAGGATCCGAAGGGATTTCCGCAAAGAAAAGAAAACAATATATCAAAATCGATATCAATATTCCTAGCACTAATACTAACAGAGTGAAGTGTATCAGATACTGGTCCACCAGAATCTTGGACCCCCCATCCTGTGAAGTAAGTATGCATATCTCTTTTATCATCCACTTGAAGACAAGCCGGAAGAACGGCGCTGCTAAATACAATTCTGAAACAAAAAATATCTATTAAATGCGAGTCTCTATTTTTTTATTTATTTTTTTCCGTGGGAAATGCATTTACGCTCTTCGCTAGACCACCGCGGTGGGTTGGCTTCGTGTGGGACTTCTGGCCTCCAGGAGAGGAGGCCAGACTACCCACTAAACCCCACGTTGGTCCTCATCACCTAAGACCGAGCCACGGGATAGAATGCTCACCGCGACTCGGCTAGGGACGCCCTTTCGGGCTCGCCTCGGGGGGCCAAATCGTTAGGGCCCTCCTCTCCTTAGTTGGTATGCGCCCCCGGAACAAGAGGGGCGCATTCCTCCTAATGGCTAAGGGGCGGCAGGTCCCCCGACCCACCGCCCTTTGCTACTCTCATTCGGGGCCGCGGGCGAACATCTGTCGCCGGCGACCCCTCCCTGGGGGCCTGCGGGGCGGGAGAGTGAGCCCAGCTTGCTCCCGTTCCCGCAGAGCTTCTCTCTTGGCCGTCATCACCTCGCTAGCGAACGAGGCAATGGCGGCCCAGCACCGCTCGCTGTCGGCCATGGCTTCGATGACGGTCGTCAGGGCCGCTCTTTGGCCGTCCAACGCAGCCGTGAGCCGTGAGAAGTTGGGTGAGGTGGTACGTGGGAGCCCCATGACCCCCCTCCACAAATTGTTGCAGGACGGGCCGAGCAGCCCTAGCATGCGCCGTCGTACTCCCCTCCATTCTTGCAGCCCACGTCCGGAAGAGATCGTCGCGAGCCTCCTGTCTCCAGCGCTCGATCTCCTCCGGAGGCGGGCATCCACCAATTCGCCGAATCAGGGCTCCCTCCTCGTACACTCGCTTGAGGACGCCGGCCTCGAGATCCCAAGGGAGACTGCCCGTCGTCAACTTTATTTACTCTTTTTTATGGTAGGTATCTCAGACACAGATTTTCTTTCGACGCTTCGGCATGAACGGGCCGGCTCTACCAGAGTGATACCACGGCCTCACAGAAAACCGGTGTGAAATAGCGCTTGCGCTGTGTTTCACCGCGTGAGTGAGTATACCGGAGGCCCCATCTTTCTGGGTAATAAATAAATATTTCGGAGACCTTACACACAACGCCAATTTACTTTTCTTTTGTAAACATATTATACTTGTGGTGTTTTCTATGTATAATACATATTATACACAGAAAACACCCAAACTCCGAAATAGGGGGATAGGAAAGGGGATGGGGGAGGGGTTGGGGTATGGGCCTCCGGTATCCTCACTCACTCGGTGAAACACAGCGCAAGCGCTATTTCACACCGGTTTTCTGTGAGGCACGACCGGTACGACCCGGAAATCAAACCCAAGACCTCAAGAACAGTAGCCGTATACGCTACCACTGCGCCACAGAGGCAATCACATATACAAATATATAATAGGCGTGACCCTACGTATGCAACAGCCCTTAATACGAGTAGTTTACTTCTAGGCATAAGACTCACCTCAGAAAGAAAATTATGACCTACACCAAGCCGTACAAACTGGTTGGTTCAGGATTTGTCAGGATTTCCTTCTCTTTGCTGTCCTATTGTACTAAGAAGTTTGCTCCCTTAATCGACTTTTGTGCCACGCACTTAATATAATTTTCTATAGTGATAGTTTCTTGCGGTTATCTGATCGCAAGGTGTGAAGCCAATTATAGCTTACTTAAATAAGTTGAAAATGTGTTTGTAATGAAATAGAAATACATTTTTTGGTACGAGTCCAAACACTTACATTGAACGGTTTTCCTGACAGTGGGCTGCAGTAAGAATGAATTTTTCGCTAATGACTGCCCCACCGCACTGCCAACTTATGTCGTTTATTTTCCCAAACCCTAATAAAGCCTGAAACGTTTAGTAAAACTGCTGAATATGGAAATTATCCATTCGGAATGAGAATTAAACCTAAAAATGAATTCTCTGGATTTCAATGTCCGGTTTCAGTCTCATAAAAAGTCTCTCAACTTTTCTTAATTTTTATAAAAGTTTCTAACAGTTCACCAGGTTTTGGCCTGTCGCTTATGTCGCTTTCCGGACGAGTTTAATTTGTAGTGTTGTCATCCTATGTAGTTTGCATCGTTAATGGGATCTTACAACACTCATTTTTTATTTTCTTTTATAAATATAGGCCTGCCAAAGTGACTCTACTCAGCTTGACGAAAAAACGTGAGCAGAATCAAAGAGTGGTTATCACCTTACTTATTTCAAATGCAATCAACGCAATCACATAATGGGGGTCTAAAGTGATGCGCCTGCATCATTGGCCCCCGGTATCGCAATTACCAGCAAAACACAACGGCAATGCTGTCATTTTGCGTTAGTCTTCTGTGAGAGGGAAATATCATGTCGGTTGTTCTGGCCCGTTCGTGCTAAAATCAGCGTGGCTCTACTACCAACTTAAAACTATTCTTAATATAAAATCTCACCATATGTGGAAACTCCTCCCTTACAGCGTCTTTTAAACCCCTAATATGCAATCCTTTTTGTCTTACATTAACTTTGCGATAACAATTTTTAATAGGGTCGAGTTGAACAGTAATATTGCGCAGGGAACTGTCTCTCTTGCAAGGGTAGTCGAGGGTATTAATGTATTCTAAACATTCTGAAACAAGAAAGCTAGTTACATACACATTCGTTAATCCAGTATCTCGCTGTGATAAGGAGAGAAGTGGATAATTATATTTTCAACTCCTTCAATTTTCTTCTGAATAATTCCGTTGTGAGTTTGAAGAGAGCTTAGTGTTTCCTGTGACTTCTTCTTACTCCGTATGTTCGTGAGCAGATGCTGCTGATACTAGTGTACAGGAGTGACAGTGTGTGGGGGGGATTCATCCTAACGTCAAATGGCGAACACTGTTACAATGTCTGCAAAATTTGGAGAACAACCAGCATTGTTATTTCTCTGGATCGCTGCATCCAAAATATAAGAGTATAAGAAAAGAACATGCAGCCGAAATCAGATCCTATATTTTTTGTAGTCGTTTAAAACATGAAAAATCCTACCAATATAATATAAAGGAATGTAACTCGGTGTGTAACGCTTTCACGACTAAACCGCTAAATAAATTTTAACGAACTTTGGCGTAGATATATGTACTTTAATGGTTAAGAAAATACATAGGCAGGTTTTATTCCACGGCCAAAATTAACAAAGATGGTTGGCAGTCCACAACTGTGCGATTTTCCCGGACCAATACGACCTTCAAACCCTCAAGAAAAGAGCGTACTCCTTCCTAAAAGGCCGGCAACGCACTTGTGACGCCTCTGGTGTTGCGGGTGTCCATGGGCGGCGGTAATCGCTTACCAACAGGCGATACGTCTGCTCGTTTGGCCCCTTAATAAAAGAAAAAAAACCTTCAAAGGATTTCGTGAGAAGCCGGGTCTATTAATCACTAGTCATATATAAAAGATACTTACTATCCTTAGCTTTACTCGTTCCTGTTTTCGTTAGGATTCCTAAAACTGGATTGTACAGTACAAGCCTAGAACAAAACAAAGTCCATATTAGTGATGAAGCTAAATCTTATACATTTAAACGCAGTAATTCTTATGTAAATATAATCTGAAAATCGGAAACGGTTCCAAAGATTTTCATTAAATTTAGTGGGTTTTGGGGTGAGATCGCAGAACGATCTCCGTCCCCCATAAATGCAAGCCTGGGGGTGATAGATGGGGCCCATCTGTTACCCTAACAGAAGCAGGCCCGGGTAGCGGCGCGGATGCTGCAGAGCGTGCGCGTCCTTGGGGGACAGTAACATATTAACAGGGATCGTAGGTAGCCCGAGGTACGTCGGGGTTCCAGGGATTTTCTTTCTAGGGTGCACCTGATTCTCCGGCATTTAGTATCTAAGACGGCGTGCAGTTTTGGTAGGTTCGAGTTCGACATGCCACCAGAAGGTGGAATCCGAGGGGATTTCCGCAAAGAAAATAAAAAGGTTAAAAGCAAGTAAATTATCTATCTAGCAAGGATTAATTTTTAGCAAAATTCACCAAATGAAATACAAGTCATTCAGGTGCAAATAATAATTTGAGGCATAAAGAGTGTTAAAGTTAATTGAAAGTTAGTAATATTATTAAAAAACCTTGGCCAAATAATTCAAATTCAACTACAAATCCTATGGATGACATTGGTCTACAAATCATGGTGACTTAGGATATGATAAAGAGAATAACAAATATTTCGGACATCAAGCACACGGTCATCTAGTCCCAAACTGAGCAGAGCTTGTACTATTAATATTAGACAACTGATATATATACATATTTACATACTTTATTGTTAATATATGAATAGAAAACACCCAAACTCCAACACAAATATCAAAGATCATACAAATGTTTGATTCTACCCAGGAATCGAACCCAAGAACTCAAGCACAGCAGTCGCTTACGCTACCACTGCGCCACAGAGGCAGTTAATAATTGAAGCTGACCATTCTTAATACTCCGCGTCTCCGAGAGCATATCAAGCTCTCGGTCCCGGTTCTTATACGAACGTCTGTGGCAATCGTTACCGGTCAAAGTAATGCGAAATTACGAATACGAGATAATACCTGCTGTCCTTTATTAATTCGCAATCAGTACAACACACCAAAGGCATCTCATTCGATGATCTGGAGCATAGCTAAAACAAGAGAAGAAGAAACTAAATATAGGACGAAATATAAAAAGTTCACGGATCACATAAGCATATCTGTCTGATCCCAAACTAAACAAAACCCGTGTTATAGTAACCAGACTACTGTGGGGGAACGGGTATCATGTCCCATCAACACAAAGGGAGAATCTTCCGACTAGACTAGGTGATCATGCCTGGCGAGTTGCCACTGCCCAACAGTTGATGTTGGGATGTTGCATATATGATAATCGGCGCGAGAACTATTTATTGCGCAATTCAGGATTTGTAGTTACTCCGTGTAGTGCGTTACTTCGTAGTTCAGTGTATCTTCGGTAGATGGCGCTGTAGTTGGTTATTGTTGTGTTATATGTGGAAGTCGCCACACTACTAATAAACGTACTCATATATTTGTAAATATTAAATATTCAAACTAATAATATAAATTCAAGAAAATTTACAATTTGAATAAATTTCGGTATAGAAATTGGACCTTGGAGAAGGATAAGGCTATTTTGTCTCGATAACCGATAATTATATAAGAATTGCTCTACTTTCAAATATCTCAAAAATGGTCACACAGCAAATGTCTATTATTCTCACTTGAGGTTAGCTCTAGACCATAACTATTTTATGATAAGCAAATTTCTTACGCTACGAGCAATAAGAGACGTAGACGAGGTTGCGGGGGTCAGTTGTACTCACCGGGGGCTTAGGTATTTGCAGACTATCATCCAAAGCAGAGGGGCATACACTTGAAGGAACACATTTACCTTCGATGCCTTTCCATTCGCACTCAGCAGCTGTAAAGTGAACCAAACTATTCATTAAGAATTGCAATTGTAAAAGAATCAGTGAAGTAAATACTCTTGCTTTCCACCAGGCTGAGTGGAGACACTTTGGCGGGCTCAAATAAAAAAAAACATATAATGTTTACAGCATTGCTTTAGACATGTTAAATGGATGAGCAAAGAGTTAATGACTAAACTGTGAGGGGGCAAGGTGGTGTGGCCAGTGTACCTAGTATAGTACCAAATTGGTAGTTTACTGAAGAAGGGCCTGTTTGGAAGCGTCTATAATTCGAAGACCCTGATGAATGTGAAAGACCTTTGCCTACCCTAGACGGGAACAACGCGTGAGTGTAAGTATATATGTATTTACTTACGCACACATTTCGGCATCTTTTCATACCATATTCCGTTGTTGCAATAAATCTCCTTGTTTTTAGATCTAATGCCATTTTCTTGAATTGCCTCATACCCTTCTGAACAAATGATTGTCAGGACAAAATTTTCAAGCCTTTGGCCCGGTCTTGCATTCGTAACATTTTCGACCACGTATCTACCCTGATTAGGATATGATGGCAGGATACAAGCCCCCGACTGTAATTTTTCGGACCTGGAAAAGGTTTTTTCATGATTTAGGGAGGGAAAAGGGCGTAAATCATCTTTTCAGAAGTGACAAACGCAGCCGTAGGATTCCTGTAGCTCAAGAATCTTAAAAACCTTTACCCAGATTATCCAGGGGCCTGGTATGTAAAGATAAATTCTATCAAAACAAAATGTGTTCTGTGCTGATAGAAATAAAAGTGATAATTAGTTGAGGTTGTCTTACGGTTTAGTAGTAACTGCTGTAGGTCTACACACTTCGTCTGACTCATCAGATCCATCGGCGCAGTCTTGGTTCTGTAAAAATAGACAACATTAAATAATAATAACTTTTACATGACCTTCTGATCCCAAATTAGGGTGTGCCTGTATTATGGTAAAAACACCATTGATAAAAATACTGTTACGAAGAAAGATTATTCCAAGTCAATACTACACGCACATCGAAAAGTTCTCGTTGTTTTTTGTGGCACAGTTTCATAATGAACCTTTTTTTATGAGTTACCGAAACGTCTCTACTCTGCCTGATGGAAAGCATGAGTAGAGTCCAAGAGTGTTGGTCACCATCTTCAATGCGAACGTGGACAGCGCAGCATGGTGACCCACACTATGGCGGCCTAGTGAGAAAAGAATCAAAACAGAGAAACAAGAAATTTAGTGATACCACAGGGAGGATAAAATTTTCCCCACATATTCCTGGATCGCCTACTTAGTCACATCGTGAAGTCGAGTTCTTCGATACCGCCATACTCCTCGGTCGAGGTTACGCCCCCACCTAATAATTTCACCCCCCCCACCCTTTACCTATATTTTCAACCCCTTTTTTGGGGCTTATTTATCTAGCGCAGCACCCCCAATCTATTCACCCCACTACCCTGATCACCCCCACTCCCTAAGATCATCCCTTAAGGAAGACACCCCCTATATCACTGAAACTAACGCTCGGAGATATATTTTAGTCCCTCCTTGCATCCCCTGAACTTGTCAGCAATCAGCACCTCTCAATATTTAGGAATAAACGTTTATTCTTTCTCTCTTTCTTTCTTCTTACCTAAGACTTTAGAATATTTCAGTTAAACAACTCTGTGAATAAGTTAAAAAAAAATGATACTGAATTTGAAGTTAATGAATGAATAAAGTTCTACTTACCCCATTACAATCGAGCCCTAGATCTACACAAGATCCATCATCACATTGGAACGAGTAAAACGGACAACTCCGGCTCGCACTCTCCGCGAGCACACTTAAAAAGAAATGCGTGGTTAAACCAGTTCATTGTCATTAATTATTAGCTATGCATAAGCTTAAACCTAATATTTAATTCATTTATTCCTCCTGTGTAATGCACTTCCAATACAAAGGGGTTTCATGCCTGGTGGAATGCGTCTATCTGCTGATGTGGGAAAGTTGTATCATCATCATTAGCCCGTTGCAGTCTAATGCTGGACATAAGCCACGCCCAAGGAACACCACAGAGCCCGGTCTGTTGCTTTTTACATGCAGTCGCTGCCAGCCCTCCTACGTAAGTCGTCCCGCCATCTGGCCAGAGGGTGTCCCACACTACGTTTGCCAAGACGCGATCTCCATTCTTAAGACACGCTTACTCCAGCGGTTGTCTGTTCTGCGACATATGTGACCAGCCCATTGCCACTTCATCCTACCAACTTTCAGAGCTATGTCGGTCACTTTGGTTCTCTGCCGGATTACTTGTAAAACAAGATGGATTAGAGTTGTACATACATTATGTGATATATACAAATTGACATGAAAACTTTTTAATCGCGATTCAGGATTAGTAATTAGCCAGTAGTTTGGTGTATAGTAGTTTTTTTAGAAAGCGCTGAGGTATGTATTTGTTACATTGCACATTGCAAAGTCACCCCAGGTTCTCCGACGAGGCGATGTAATAGTACCCGATAGACCTAAAGATAACTAGCTCGGAGTTTAGATGTAATTTAATTTTTATTTCTTTTTTTTTATTGTTTATAAAATTGGCGATCTCGTATGAAAAGAGAGCATGGGTAGGCCCCCTTAAAGTTCGACGACGTGATGAGGGTCGTGAGAAGTACAGAAATATCAGTAATTAGCGATCCTTAAGGAAGATATTGATCCAGCAGTGGACGTCTTTCAGCTAAGATGATGATGAAACATGGAAAATATTTATAAAAAAACCTGAAAGTACTCATTGATCAAATCCTGGTGTTTCGTGATCTTTGTGAAGGTTGTATAAGCATTGTCGTTGCACTTTTTCTCATCATTCCTTGGAGCTGCAGATACGATGCCTCTCAGGTAGAACCTATCAATACCAAGTTCTCGATCCGCAAACGCTAGACCACCCCCACTATCGCCTTTGCACAAAGCAGTACCTGTAACAGTTAATTCTTAAATAATAAGTAACTTAACAAACATAAATAAAACAAATACATTTTGTTGATCATACAAAGTTTAGTCTCATGTCGGGATCAAACACTCACTCACACACCCTTTTTTTTCTTTATTTTTTATTTTTTTTCGCGGGGAATGCTTTTCGCGCCATACCCTTCATGGGGAGACTCCCATGGGGATGGTGTGTGGGACTCCCAGAAGACCGGTCTACCTACTAAACCCCGCGGCGGCCTACCTCGGCAGGCAAAAGGAGCTCCAAGAACGCATCGGCGGCTTCTGGAGTTCCTCCTGCCGTACCCCATGGCTGAGGTACATCCCAGGGTGACCAGAGTCACCCTCAGGGCGGTGCACTGCCACGCCTCACGCCGACACTCACACACCCTAGAGCTATAGCGCTGAGTGTTGTGTTCAAAAGCAAAGGTCTCTACAATTTCATTTGTCTTCTTACCATTCGTATATCCTGCACAAAATTTATCTCCAGTTAAATACTCTCGAAAAGATGGTGGCAGGTTCTTGATGCAGATGGCTTCGCTGACAAAAGGCATGTTAACAACTTTAAGGACTGGTGAAGCATTTCCATTAGCCGCTGTCAGGCCCCAGCCGGCGACCTGAAAGATTACAGATATGCCTATGTCAACAGATGAACAAACGGTGTTGGACGCTGAAATCTGGTGATTAAATTATAAAGAATCTTTCGATAAGAAAAATATAGAATATGCAGTTGGTCTAAATGTCCTTTCTTTTTTTAAAGTGAAACTTTTTTAGGATCGTTGTGATTTCAAACCGAATGCAACGGTAAAAACGCGAGGTGAGAGACACAAATACAAAAAGTCGCCTGTAATTAGTGAGCCAGAGCGAGAGGGCAAATGTCGGTCTCATTCTTTTGCCGATTTACTGAAGTTTCACTTCTATCGTGTGTGAATCGAACATACACCTTTTTCTATTAAATAGTGGGCAAACGAGCAGACGTATCACCTGATGATAAGCGATTACCGTCGCCTATGGACACTCGCAACACCAGAGGTGTCACAAGTGCGTTGCCAACCTTTGGGGGATGGGAAGAATGATGGGGGAGGGGTTGAGGGATGGGCCTCAGGTAACCTCACTCACTCGGTAAAACTCAGCGCAAGGACTATTTCACACCGGTTTTCTGTGAGGTCGTAGTATCACTCCAGTCAAGCCGGCCCATTCATGCCAAAGCGTGAATCTCCCAGGAAAACATTTCTAAGGAGAGACCAAAGCGTGAACCGTGATGGGATTATGAATTGCAAAAACTAATAATAACAAAAACTAACTTTGCCTAAGTTGTCATGCTGAAACTGCAATCTTTCGAAGTTGACATCGAAATTAAGACAAACTGGTCTGATGTAAGTCTTGTAGACGAAAGGGGTGGCTAGTACCAAAACAGCTATGTCTTCTTGGAAATTGGCTGATTGACCTTCAAATAAAGATGGAATCCTTATTTCTTTTACCTGTAAAATTAATTTATAAATACAATTTATACAAAATTCTGTCTGTTACGCTTTCATTTTTCACAATTTTAATTAAATTTAGCATGTAGATACTTTGGTACTTGTGTAAGGACAAATGCTAATATTTATTTTTAATTAACATAATAAAGTATTAGAACAAAAGTAATGCAAAAAATAACTTGCTCTTGATCCTTTTTATATATTAATTTCATAGCACCGATGAACGTTGCTGGTACACAAATATTTCGTATATGAGAATATATCCTATACATACATTTTTATTGGCTGCTTCAGTGGCACAGTGGTAGCATATGCGATTACTGTGCTTGAGGTCTTGGATTCGATTCCCGGGTTAGAAAATTTTGCTATCATATGCAAATATTTATTTCGGAGTTTGGGTGTTTTCTATTTACCTATATATTATAAATTTTAGTAACTTGTTTGGTACCCATATTACAAGCTCTGCTCAGTTTGGGGCTAGATGGCGGTGTGTGTGTGTGTGTGTGTGTGTGTGTGTGTGTGTGTGTGTGTGTGTGTGTGTGTGTGTGTGTGTGTGTGTGTGTGTGTGTGTGTGTGTGTGTGTGTGTGTGTGTGTGTGTGAGGACTTGTTAGTCCTACAGTTAGTGACCCTGGCTACTAGGCCAGTACTGGATTTCTATCCAGTTAAAATATTTGTGTGATGAATATAATTGCATACTGTTCTGTATATGTGTTCTCTCTGTTTCCTCGTTCTCAAAAAACGCTTATTCGGCGCGATCGGGATGAGATCAGACGCAGGACCATCGGCGTTACGTGCTCCCCGAGGCAGGGTTAAGACCCCAACTTTCAAATCCGAAAAATTTACACATATGAGCCTGCCAAAGTACGCTACTCTGCCTGAGGAAAATCATAAGCAGAATACAAGAGTAGTGATCACTATACTCATTACGAATGCAGACAATGCTACAATGCAGCATGGTGGCCAACACTAGGCGGCCCACTGAGATACTTCTAAATCATTTCGCACTCACCAGCGAAGTACGACAGCATGAATGCTGTCATTTTAGGTTGGTCTTTTGTGATGTTTGAGATTAGATAGGAATGTATAAGAAGTGTCAAATAATATAAAGATATAGTATGCAGTTATTGTGATACTACTACATGCACTTTAGTAAAAAATCACGAGAAAATAAGTATCAGCTTCTTACATCAGATTTTTGCACACCAACTTCTTCCTCGCTATCCCATGAACGGTAGAGTTTGCCAACTGCTACTTTATAATCTGAGGCAGGGAGCAAATGCGTTACGTCACTCCAGAAACAGTGGGCAGCTGTAAAAAGAAACCAATTTGATTTGGCAACAAATTCTGCTTACATGCTGATATGTTGGTGAACTGTTTAACTTCTTTTATTATTATTCTACGCAATTACTCTTCATCGCGTTTACTTGAACGTCTTTCTTAAATCTCAGCTTCTCATCACTCTCTACCGGCTCTACTTTCTAATTATCCTAATATATTCCTATTTTCATACTTTAAAGGCTTGTCGTTTTAGACTTTTTTATTAGAATTGAGGTATTTGCCTACCATACTATGAGTTAGGATGTTCTCCTAGCCGATTACAGCCACGGCGGCCAGTTTTAACGGAGATCAGCCAACTACGCAGGAGATATTATTGTGCACAAGTGTGTGCACAATACTATCTCCCACACATTTTGCACAAAGGCGGACTTAATGCCATGGGGCATTTTCTGTCAGTCATCCTTAAGGTGATGTGAAAATATGATGTGCTAGGTGCGTAAGAGAAAATTTTATAATTTGACATATAATAATTTATTTGATACGATGGTATTGGATAAAACTAATATACACAAATCAATACTCATAATCCGATAGGATGGTTGACCGACACAATCGGGGAGAGATCAGACGCAAGACCGACAGCTTTACGTGCTCTCCGATCTGTTATTAAGTATTTCTATAGTAATAAAAACTCACTAACACTTTTGGTCAGACCCGGGTTTTGAACCCGAGTTCTCTTGATCGGTAGGCACATACGCCAACCGCTAGATCAACGAGGCAGTTGACTATGTATAGTTACTAGTTTGTACTAGTTATACGTAGTGTAGGACGTCCACAGACCAGGTTGAGTGATGATTTACGCAAGACGGCTGGTAGGAGCTGGATGCTATAAGCCGAGGATTGAACGAAGTGGTGTACGATTGGAGAGTCCTATGTTCAGCAGTGGACTGCGGTAGGTTGATGATGATGAAACCAATCAGGCCAGTTGGGTTGATATAAGGTTTGTTCCAAGTTTTCCATGTCTTTGCAGTGTGTTTATCTTGCGTTATCTCCCTTAGTCGGCTGTTACACCCACAGGTTCCATAGGGGTAATGAAACTCAATAGTCTTAATACACCATCACATAGTAAACTAATGTTTTTAACTATCTATTGTTTACCTGATAAAACTACATTATTGGAGATAAGAGATCCGCCACAGATCTGTTCAATACTATTAAATTTCTTCCTGTAAATACCCACATGCCACGGTAGCTCTCCTCGCTTTGCTTCTTTCCCATCAATTATCAACTGAAACCCTTCTGGTGTAACTCGTCCACATTCTGAAAGAAAAAAACTGACATATCTTTTCATCTGTACAAATATCTTTAAATCACATATATCACATTGTGAATGTTACGTTCAATTAGTAATTATTAGTATTTGTCTCACATTTTTGTAGGTAGTAAATAATATAGTTATGGGTAGTTAAATATTTGACACCGACAGAGATAATATGTAACGGTCGGTGTCAAACGTTGCTTCAGAGACAGCCTGCCATTCGATTAACGAATATTGAAGTGTGAAGCACAGTTATATATCGTAACGGAACCATCCAGAGAAGTGGATATAATTAATTATGGATTGTGGCTGCTTGATTGCTTGACGTGTTTCATGAAGAAATGCTAAAATTAGTGGCTCTATTAGAAATGAGTTTTATTTTCTGTGACATTAAAAAACTCCAGGACAATATAAAGTTATTTTTTTAAACTTTGACACATCTTACACTTCGGTAATTATTTAGGCAGAGTCTATTAACTATTAATATACAAGGTGTCTCAAAAGAAATTTCATATTTAGTGGATTGATTAAAAAAAAAGGAAGCGGTATACAGAAAAAATGTTTATTTATTGTTAAAATACACTTTTTGGGAATTCATTTCTTAAAAATAATATCGTCTAAATGTAAACCCTCACGTTGTTGGCACTCATTTAATCGAACAGTAAAATTACTTATGACTGCTCGACAGGTGGAGTGAGGGATGGCTGCCATTTCGTGACGGATATTTTCTTTCAAATGCGCCAGTGAAGTTGGTTTATTGGCGTAAACTTTAGATTTAAGATAACCCCATAGGAAAAAGTCCATAGGGGTTAAATCTGGGCTACGTGGAGGCCAATTTATGTCACCTCTCCGGGAGATCAATTTTCCTGAGAAAATTTCACGAACACGTGGCAGAGATATATTGGACGTGTGTGAAGTTGCTCCGTCCTGTTGAAACCATGTTCTTTGGTTATAGCCAGGAAAGTTTTGCAGTTCAGGTACCAAGAAGTTGTCTAACATCTCCACATAACGCTCTGAATTCACTGTAACTGTACGCCCCATTTCGTCTTCAAAAAAGTAAGGGCCGATAATTCCTCGCGCCGACATGGCAGCCCATACGGTCACTTTAGGCGAGTGTAGGGGTTTCTGATGTTTGCGTTTCGGATTGGCTGAACTCCAGTAGCGGCAGTTTTGCTTATTTACGTGGCCATTAAGATGAAAATGAGCTTCATCCGAAAACAAAATGTTGGTAAACGTTGAAAATCGCTCAATCATCTGATTTACGAAATTAAGCCTCTGACCGGCATCTTGGGGCTTTAATTCTTGCACCAATTGAATTTTGTAGGGGTGCAGCTTTAGATCTTTGTGCATAATGCGATGTAATGATGATCTATGCACATTTAAAGCACTGGCGCGCTTCCGAATTGAAAGGCTCGGGTCGTCACGTACAGATTGATTAACACTCTCCACGTTTTCTACCGTTCTTGATGACCTAGGTCGCCCGGATTTTGATTTATCCAGCGTTGATCCAGTCTCTTCAAACTTTTTAACCCAATGTCGAATGAGAGGAAGGCTTGGCGCATCATTTAAGTGGCGAAAACCTCGAATACTGCAGAATTTTCTACGCGCGACAGTTGTCGAATCACCGTTCTTGTAAAACTCTCGCACGCACAACGCGCGGTCTGCTCCCGAGAAACGCTCCATAGCGACTGAATCCCCAAGAGCCAAGCTACCAATTGACATAACCCCCGCACCCCTCAAGTACGCAGCGTTCACGCAGTAAGCTAAACAAATATAAAATTTCTTTTGAGACACCCTGTATTTGTAAAACTAGTATGTTTTTAAGAACTAATAGAAACGTATCATTTACAAGCCTTTGCCAGTACCTACACACGCGTGTAATCCAATTACTTTCGAAGTGATAGTAGCCAAAATAAATATCGCACAACAATTATCTGGAGTCGGATTTAAACCAAAATTCCTAAACCAACAGACCCGTTGCAGAATAATATCTACCAATGACCGTCAGACATCACAGTGACAATTTTCAAATTTGTTATAGTCTACAAATTATTTTGATATTATATAAATAGTTTTACTCGTCTTTATACTAACCTGCTTCGCACTGAGCAACATAATTCCAGAATCCACTTGTGCACTTCATATTTCTCAAACTTTTAGTGGAATAGTAGATGGGAGTATTGCAGAAAGGGGTCACCAACGTGCCTGGTGCCACGTAGTTACCACAGACTTGAAGCCCCACTCCTGGTACATGGCACATGTAGCGAACACTAGGATCAGGATTCAATCTGCAGAAACCTGGGAATTTTCAGAAAAGTTAATAAATAAATATTTCTGACATCTAACACGACGCCATCTAGTCCTAAGCTAAGCAGAGCTTGTGTACGGGTACTAGACAACTGATATGAATACATATATATCTTTTTTTTGTAAATGCATACATATTATACATAAAAAACACCCAAACTCTAAAACAAATATTTTAGATCACACAAACACTTGGTTAGACCTAGCATTTGAACTCGAGACCTCAAGCACAACAAGTGCAAACTATGAGTATCACTGGCGCATCACCGACTCGCCGCTCGATCGGAATTCAAAACCGGTTTGTGGGTGGTACAATGGTAAGTAAGTGCCATTATAGATATTATTTCCAGAAAATTAACACCAGAGTGATTTCTGATTTCTCTCTCTCAGTAGGTATTGCAGCATTTTTTATTATTCAGTAATATGAGTGTGTGTGTGAACTGTTATTTATCGTTGATTATATTTTTTTTATATTAGACATAAATGACATTTTAGTCATAATGAATGGGTCTATGGAGTTAAATGTGGTGTTATATGAACGTGCGATCCTAGTCATCACGGCGTTTTGCCCATATGATGTAGAATGTGATGGGACATTTAGTAATTGTGTGTGCCGAGTACGATAACTAGGAGTAAAAATCAAATAAAAAAAATAAAAAAATCAAGTAAAAATTAAATCCCACTTTTCCGAGCAGTGTGGTACAGTCTATGCGACCACGAATTATATCATACAGCAGCCCCATATCTATCAGCGATCGTCTGCTCTCTAAGGTTAGCAAGTTATACATTTGGCAATTCTCTACGTAGTCTAAATTAGGTTTGTTAAATTTATAGTTCAGGTAATTTATAAATTTCTTTTGAATATGTTCTATTTTTTTACTATGTATTGCATGAAAAGGTGACCAGATTTGACAGAGATATTCCAGAGTGCTTCTGACGTAGGCGTAATATACTGTCTTATGACACAATAAACTTTTAAAAGGCTGACAGGCTCGCATTACAAATCCAAGATTTTTATGTGATTTGTGGATTATATTGTCTATATGGTCAGTCATTCTCATCTTTGAGTCAAGTGTGACCCCCAAGTCTCGCACCGATTCAACCCTTTTTATTGGCACGTCATTGAAGTTATAGTTATATCTTATAATATGTTTTTTACGACTAAAGCTAATACACTGGCATTTAGAAATATTAACAGTTATTTTGTTTGTTCTATAGTAGTTATATAAGTTATCAAGATCTTTTTGTAGATTTACGCAATCAGAATTATTATAGATTTTAAAAATATTTTTTTGTCATCTGCATATAAAAGGTGAGATGCCTTGTTTATACATTGGTAGATGTAGTGTATGTATGCGTTGTAGAAGAGCGGAGCGAAATGCGAGCCCTGTGGGACACCCGAAGGGATTTCAATGTAATCCGATTTAAAACCTCCCATTACAACTGCCTGTGAACGGTTTGAAAGATAGGACTTTATCCATCTCAGCAAATCTCCGTGGATACCCAGAGATTGCAGCTTTTTCAACAGAATCATGTGATCTACACGATCGAAGGCTTTCTCAAAATCTGTGTAAATCACGTCGATCTGCCCTCCCCCTTCCATGTGTTTCAAGACATAATCTGTAAATACAGCCAAATTAGTTAGGGTTGAGCGTCCTCTCAGAAATCCGTGCTGCGATTCGGGAATTCCCTTCGAAATCACGTGATATAAGTTGTCATATACCTTTTCAAACAGTTTGGCCAGAACGTTTAGAATTTAGATTGGTCGGTAATTTTCAATCATAGATTTTGGGCCTTTTTTGTGGATGAGTACGATGAGGGCTCTTTACATAATGTTGCGAATGTGGATAGCTCTAGAGATCGCTTAAGAGTAGAGAGACCGGAGCTGCCAGACTGCCAGCATAAGATTTCAGAAATATTGGGGGGACACCATCACAACCCGATCCCTTTTTGACATCTAGAGAGCTCAGTAACTTAAGAACGTGATCTTCATTGATAAAAATATGCGACAAAACTTCAGAGTGTGCAATTACGCTATCAGGGGCAATGTCAGGGTCGTGTAGTACTGTGGTATTTGCGAATACACTTTTAAAAAAGTCACTGAATGCCGAACATATGGGAACATAAGTTTGCGTCATTAAATGACTGATAATTGAATGTGAACCGCTGAGGGTAATTAGAACCACCCCGTTTTGATTTAATATTGTCCAAAAATATTTTGGGTTATGTCTGCCCATGTTTCTGCAAATAAATTGCCAGAAACATAGGTTCTGAGTTTTATGCTGACGGTGTCTTAGTAATGTAAATTCGTCGTAATCCCTGGGGTTATGATATTTTTTCCACCTTTTATGTACTTTGGATTTTTCTCTTATAATATTGATTATATATAAGGTTTGGAATACCAGACGGGATAAGAATATTTTTTATTTGAGAGCGGAACATTTAAAGCAATACATTTATTCAGTTCGTTATAAAAGCATTCAACAGCGTCATCGACGGATTCGGTGCTTAAAATATCTGACCAGTTTATGCTTTTGAGATAAATATTAATTATGTTATAGTCACATCGGTGAAAGTTATAACGCGGCACTTCTTTTTCTTTAAAATTTTTCATTTGCAGATCAATTATATCCAGTTTTAATGGTGGATGAAAAGGGTCCATTTTGGTTAGAGGTTGAGCTTGGGTAACCGAAACCGCGAGATTACAAAAACAGAGATCTAAAACATTACCACAGCGATTGATGATATAGTTAAATTGCCTAACCCCAAATAATTAAGATCATTGACTAGTGTCCATGCTGTATCCTGTAATTCTGTTGTACCAATGTGCTTTATTGTTAAACTATTTTATTATTTTCTATTATTTTTAATATATCAAATACACATCTTGATCTTCAACTAGCGGCCTGGGTTTCCGCAACTCGACGTATTTAGTGCGCCTATTTTGCGTAGTAGGTCGGCTTTATTCATGTTCACTTAGTTCCTCCCGTAAACCTAGCAGACTCTTTACGTTGCCGACGACTTCTGGAAGTGACCTCGGCGATCCGAGGTGTCTCGCTCACCGATCAAATACACATCCATATATAAACGATCGACGATAAATAGTAGCAAAAGTGATCATCATTCACTAAACACAAGGAATAAGCACAAATTAGTAGGCCAATATTATCGCCTTAACAAAGTCCACAATTCATTTGAAGGACTTGGTGTGCGTTTTTATAACAAAATTCCTGTCGAAATCTTGAACTTACCCCTACAACAGTTCAAGAGTGCCGTTAAGAGTCGTCTTGTGGAAGGGGGCTATTATACGATAAACGATTTCTTGACTGATACAGTGCCTTGGATGTGAGTGAAAGTGAAATAATTTATTGGATTGTAATTAATTCTTGACATCTTACTCTGCATTTATTACCTGACATTTGAACTTTGTTAAGTTGAGGCGATCTGTGTTTACATTACTGGAGCGTAAATAATTTGTATTTATTATTTTATTACATTTTGAACGTTTTTTTCTTTTTCTTTAGGACCAGTATGTATGCACACATTGCTTTTACTCCTTGATGTGTAAGTGATTGCAACCTTATATGCTATGGATTAATTTTTATTTTTTATTAGACAAAAAATTTATTTTCCTAGCTTTAATATCTTATTAGACCGCTTTCTAGCCTTTGTGTTTTGGTTGCCTTAACTTGCACATAGAAATACTGTTGTCAAAAACAAACAAGCTTTGTATGAATTATCTGAAAAGATGGTGCACATGAGTTTCTCACCAGCTCTTCTCATGAATGCAATACCCATCGGAGCTGGTACTTGGATTGATTTCAATTTAAACCTTTGAGTTGAATTGAAATCAATCTAAGCTCCGGTAATTCAAATCATCTCAGTGCATTTAGTATTAGGAGTTTTGTTTTATATTTTTATGTTTGTATTTTTGACGTGTTCAAGTGCCTTTTGAGGCCAATGGAAATAAATGATTTGAGTTTGAGTTTGAGTTTGAAGCATACCATAAACTACACATAATACATACGTGCATACAAATAACTGCCACAACTAGTATAAGATGACATTTATGTATTATAATAAACACTGCTTTACTTTTGGGGGTTATGTATTCAGTAGCACCGCCTATAAATGATGTCATATGTCTGTTTATTTAAAAATATGAAATGAATAGTAATACATTTGTGGTGCATGTAAACACAAAGAAAAATCAAGATGGTAAACAGTAAATTAATGATATACTAACGAACACATTGAGGCATCTTTTGGTCCCAAACTCCATTAATACAGAATGCTCTACTGCTGGTCCCAGTAGACCCATCTCTATTGACTACTCCATACCCTCGTCTACAACGCACAGACAGTAAGAAACTGTCCAGTGTCTGTCCAGGACGCCCATTTGGATTATTTGAAACTTCGTATGTTCCATGGCTCGGGTATGCGGGTAGAATACACGCATTTGCCCGTTTTGATCTGCAATCAGAGTTAATAAATAATATTATAATATTTCTTTTATTATTGAATAGTGGGCTATCTAGTTCGTTTGAACAGACGTATCACCTGATGGTAAGCGATTACCGCCGCCCATGGACACCCGCAACACTAGAAGCGTCACAAGTGCGTTTCTGGTGTTGGGGGATTCCGGCCTTTGAGGGATGAGGAGAGGGATGGGGGAGGGGTTGGGGTATAGACCTCCGGTATCCTCACTCACTCGGTGAAACACAGTGCAAGCACTATTTCACACCGGTTTTCTGTGAGGCCGTGGTATCACTCCAGTCGAGCCGACCCATTCATGCTGAAACGTGGCTCTCCAAATTAATATTTTCGGATTCACCGAAATTTAACACACAACGCCATCTAGCCCCAAACAGAGCTTGTACTATACTATACTATACTTTTCTTTGTAAATACTTACATATTATACATAGAAAACACCCAAACGCCGAAACAAATATTTGCAGATCATACAAACATTTGGTTCGACTCGGGTATCGAAGCCGAGACCCCAAGCACAGCAGTTGCATATGCTACCGCTGCGCCAACGAGGCAGTTACTGTAGATATTCAAAAACGAAGTATTTTCTCTCCATAACAATGTAAGAGGATTCTTTGATCAGGTGCAGTGACGTTTCTTTTGATTTGGCAAATGATACTGACGTTCCATATCGACAGAATGCAACCATCCACTGATGGAACTCACCATAAAATATTCTAGGAAATCGTTTTTTGTTTTTTCGAAAGACGGTCCCCATTCATGTCATCTACATTGAATATATTTTTATCATTAATTTCATCACGACGACGACTTGAAGACTTGAAGACTTAGAATTGAAGACTATAAATACTTGACATTGGCAGAAATAGCTGATCCGAGTGAGCCGGCTGGTTGCCATTTCATCAAACAAACTAACTAAAACTATTCTAATTCAAATCAAATGACTTTTATAAATGAAATAATTTATACTACCGAGTTGAATGAATGTAATGGAGCATATTTCTGTTTAAATTTCTTTAAATAATATCAAATAATCGCGTTATTCTTCATTTCTACAAGGTGTCCCAAAACAATTACATTCTATTAATTTTATTTTTTTAAATTTAGTGATGCCACATTTTAATCTTTGCGGAGGCAAAGATTAATCGTTTTGATATAACAAATCGAATTGTATCGACCTGCTAACCAGTGATCATTTTTATTATAACAAAGTAGCTGATACTTTTATACATTTTTTTACTTTAATTTTATTCGTTTCGTATAATGAAACTGAACTGAACAAACATTTATACTTCTATTATTCATATTTAAATTATAAATGGTAATTTAAATAATATTAAATATTTACCTAACCAAAGTATTATTATTTCGTATCTGTTTCAGCATTATGAGTCATTTAATTATTTCCAAAATTAAATAACTATTTTATTCGTAAACATTTTGCATGTGTTCCTAGTTTTTGCGCTCAAGTTAAAACTCTTTCAAAAGTTGCGTACTATGTTTGTATGTCTCTTATTCTGAGCTAATGTACGAGTATTTAGATTGAGTAATATTCTTACAACGATAAAATCTATTGGAAAATCATTTAAAGAGTTATATTTTGTTGGGGGGCGTTCACAAAATACGTGAAATGTTTAAGAGGGGGAGGCGGTCGAGTCAAATCTCATTTAATCTTACGTTGGAGAGAGGGGGGGTCTCGGCAAATATCACGCAATTATTTTTATTCACAGTAGTTACGCTTTAAGTATTCTATTGACCAACACTAAATACAATTTAAAACATACAATCATCGTCTCCCGTGGGAGAGCCATGCTTCGGCATGAATGGGTCGGCTCGACCGGAGTCATACCACGGTCTCATAGTAAACCGGTGTGAAATAGCGCTTGCGCTATATTTCACCGTTTGAGTGAGGATACCAGAGGCCCTCACCCCTCATTCTTTCAGCGTTAGATAGACCATTTATCGAGGAAGGTTATGGGCTATATATCATTCGGGCTAATACTAATAGGAGCGGAGCACCAATGAAGAATGTTTCATAAACCGGGAAAAAATTTCACGCTACGGGCAATAGAAGACGCAAACGAGGTTGCGTAGATCAGCTAGTATACTCGTAATATAAAGATGATCGTTTATTTGCAATTGTAATCGAATATGCTCACTATGGCTTAATGACTACGGCAACTGTTATAATCACTCTTTTAGATCGGTCAGAATATAATATTATACTACCTGTATGGGAATGTTCCATTTTTTTCCAAATCTGCTATCACCGGTATTGCTGAAATATTAATTTAACACACAAATTTTATTACATAAGTATTCTCTATCTGAATAAATCATATATTTCAAACACAACGCTATCTTGTTCCGAACTTATCAGAGCTTACATTCAGAGTTAGAATGACTGACAGAAAACACTCAAATTCCGTAACAAACATTTGCAGATCGTATAAATATTGGATACATTGCAATTATGAAAAACATATACGAGTACACTGATTGAAATGGGATCAATTCCCGGGTCGAACTAAATGTTTATATGATCTGCAAATATTTGTTTCGTATTTTGAGGGTTTCCTATGTACATTTTATTTTATAGGAAGCTATTTATTTGTTGTTAAGAGGAAAGATTATTCTCAACACTCAAGACGGCTATACACACACACAGAAACGGCGATGTCCTGAAGACGGAATAATATCGATCAATTGTTGCACGATTGCTTCCACCGATTTGGACGGCAGGCGCGTCCTCAGTACAGTGAATGATGATTGAATGATTTTCGAGGAACCAGGTGCACCCTAGAAAGGAAAACCCTGGAAACCCAACGTACGTCGGACCACCTACGCTCTGTAGATGGCCCCTACTGTGTGTGAACCCCGATGCAGACTGCACGGTTGGCCGAGTGGTTTCAGCGGTCGCCATGCCGCTTGCTACTGCGCCAAGTGTCTTGGGTTCAAATCCCACGCGGTACAACACTTTGTGTGATCCACGAATTGTTGTTCCGAGTCTGGATGTTCTTTGTGTCCGTTTCATGTCCCCCACGACACAGGATGTTCATTCCTAATGTGGGAGTTGTCTTTTTAAAGAGAAAGAGAAAGAGATGTTCCCATTATTGTCCCCGGGGCGCGCACGCTCCGCAGCGTCCGCGCCTCCACCCGAGCCTGCTTCTGCCAGGGTGACCGACGACCTTATCTGTCACCCCCAGGCTTGCGCTTATAGATGACGGAGATCGTTTTGAGATCATCAGTGATTAACCTACCGATCTCGGCTACAATTAAGGATTATTAATCTAAGCAATTTTTGATTTTAGGAGCGTTTTTGATAGTCTTTTTTACACGTAAGAAGGTTTATTTCTCAAATCCATAGAACCCTAACACTTAAATCTGCTTAGTTTGTGACTAGATGGCGTTGTGTGTTAGATGTCCGTAAAAAGTTTTTTTTTCAGTAAGCTACACTTAAAATTAGTCATTGTCATCACTAGCAACTTTTGACAGCCTACTGCTGGGCATAAATGCTGGTGTCACATGCCGAGTCACATCGCGGGGGGCGAAGTTAGCCTTGAAAAAAGTAGCTTAAGTTACTTATTATATCAGTGAAAGCCCGGTCAAAATCGATCTAGCCGTTCTAGAGATTAGACGGACGAACACACGAAATTTCCGTGGCGAGAGGCGAAAGGGCGAGATGAAATCAACAGTCACATGCATTTAGTGAAAAGTTATTAATTTGAAAGTACAAACAGATACTTCAATATTATTTATTTGTATAGATGTCGTTTTGAATGTAATTAACCACTTAACTGCTAAACCGGTCTTAATATATTTTCCTCAAATTTTTGCTCAACTTTAAAATCCAGCTTAACCAATTACCAACTTGTCTACTAACCACATCACTAAGACCGTGTTTACCGTTTACAGTTATTTTCCGGTTAGCATATATAATAGATGATGTGACACAATTTATATGGCAAAGGCGTCAAGTTATCTGTCAGAAAATCTATTTGAAAACTATCTGTAAGCGGTGAAACAAAGCCTAAGGAAAGATTAAGACTTAAACAAAGTTAAATTTAGGTGGTAAAAGTCTGTGGCGACCTCCACATACAACATAACATACTACAGCGCCATCTACCGAAGATACACTGAACTACGGAGTAACGCACTACACGGAGTAACTACAAATCCTGAATCGCGAAATAAATAGTTCTCGCGCCAATTAGCATAAATACAACATCCCAACATCAACTGTTGGGCAGTAGCCCGCCAGGCATGATCACCTCGCCTGGTCGGAGGATCCTCCCTTTGTATTGGGTGGAACATTATATTCGTTCCCCCACAAGTCTATAAAATAAACGACAACTAAAATTAACTAAAAATGAGTTTGGTTCTGTCAAACGTGACTCTAAACGTCAAAGATTAAGTAACATTAAGTACGAGTATATTACACTAAGAAATAGACGTTATCTAAATACATTGAAACAAAGTATGGCATTTTGAAAAATATTATTTAAATAAAAGAAAAGAAAATAATTGTAGTAAAGTTAATAAAGTAAAGCACTAGTGATGACTTTGCGATATAATGCTGATAAAATATGTATTAATGAATAAGTTACTTATGTGTGAATATAATAACGTTATGTGCAAGGCCGTCCAGCCTTATATCAACAAAAACAAACCAAACTCACCGATGTTTACGAGAAATAAATACACAAACATTATATTTATATACTATACACCTATATAATGTATATTAGCACTTAATTTCATCGCTACCATTGATATTTTAACTTAACACATTAATATAAAACAGGCAATACGTCGCCACACTCGCGAATTCTTTTTTGAACTACGTTCATTTGAGGTCATTCGTTCAAACTGGTTTTTTCAAAGATGTCTTCTATTTGTAATGTTACCAAACGTCTTTATTAAATACCAGTTATGATTTGACCTTTGTTTTTGGAACGAAGTTCCTTATGGCGCGTTGTGTAAGGGGGCTAGACGGAAAAATTGTCACGACACAATTTGTTGACACGACACAATTTGTTGTCACGAGACAATTTGTTGTCACGACACGACGACGACACACACAGATATTTTCGTTTCGTCTTTCTATTTCGAACTTCGTTCCATACGGGTGTCCCTTGACACCTCTCAAGTTTTTTTATTTTCTATTTAAATAAATTATTGTTATACATCAAATTTTCTTGTATTTTAACCGACCACAAAAGAGGAGAAGGTTGTATTTTTTGTCGATTTTGAGATAATTGTTTTGTCTTTATTAGCCATATGAACAACAGAACTGATAACCAATGGGGTAGAATAGTTTTAGAGTAGAGATTGTGTTCCTGGCAGTGTAGTATAGGATGTACACAGACCAGGTGGAGTGTCGATGACTGCGCAATAAGTTTTGTGAGTCTGTATATTTCTACATTCCACCGTAGCTTCTAACCTACTGAACCAATTAAGGATAATAATTGATGAAGTGTCAATAGATTCATAATAATGATCCGAGGGGATTTCCGCACAAAAAAAAAAAGTGGGTCAAAGACTACATACATTTAATTACAACGTGACTCTGCCTGATGAAAAAAGAGCCTGCAAAAGCAGAATCCAAGAGCAGTAATCACCATACTCTTCGCGAATGCACACAATTTAACTATGCATTAATCGTGTAATCATACGCAAAAATGCCATTATTATGGAAAAGAGACCAGCTGGACCGTTATTAACCAAACATAGCTAAGAACCACCGCAAGGAAACTTGCTTTCAAATGTAAAACGCATCGAAATCGGTCGATACGTTCGAGAGCTACAATGCCATAGACAGACAGACAGACATCGACATCAAACGTATATCGATTTTCCGACGTACCGTAGTAGCGTTGAAGCCAACCTCATTATAAAAATATGCTCTAAGCACAAAAATATGTAAAATAAAAGACTAGACGAACATTATCACTCAAGAGTCGAATACGAACTGGTTTTGTGCAAATACAACAAAAAATATCAAATTGCTTTAAAGCCTAACTTTTAGAAACCCAAGACTATTACGTCGCAACGTAATTTTACATATGACAAAGTTTTGATATCTGATGAATAATGATCAACAGCCTCTACTTGGGAGGGACGTTTTGGTGTACTATAAATAAATAAAAAAAAAATCGACGGGTTGCACTCCGGGAGTGCCGGCAGAAGTGAAAACTTGAATATTAACGTTGTGCATTTTTGACATTTTGGAATGGTTAGAGAATAATTTTGTACGAATTATTTTCATTATCAGTATAAAAGTACTATTATTTATGTGGTGGAATACAATATTGATTTATTGCGCTATCGTACACAAACATGACAATTTATATTACATACACACACGAACATTCGCGCAAGCGCCCTGCGCCGCCTGTCCTGTCACGTGACCTGACGCGAGTTTATACGTCCTCTCTCCATCCGTCTTGAGAATTTTCGATCAGGTCACGTGACTTCACGCGAGTTTATACATTTTTACCCATTCCAAAAAAGTACACAGCGCCGCTAAAGAAGTTTTCATTTCAAAAATCTCTCTCACACAGAATAGTTAACAAAATCAGATCACAAATTCAGTATTACTATACCAATGGCCAAGTTAGTTGATACATGCTCTTTGCAGTACTTTTGTCCTTTGCTCCCTAGCTCTTTTTAGCTACCTAAGTCCCTCAAAAGGATAAAACTAAACCCTTTTACTATCACTGTTATTCGTCTGTATGTTTTTTTTTCTTATTGAATAGGGGCAAACGAGCAGATGCATCACCTGACGGTAAGCGATTATCACCGCCACAATGCAACACCAAAAGCGTCACAAGTGCGTTGCCGACCTTTGGGCAGAGGGAAGGGGAGAGGGAATGGTGGGAGGGGTTGGGGTATGGGCATCCGGTATCCTCACTCACTCAGTGGAACATAGCGCAAGCGTTATTTCACACCGGTTTTCTGTGTGAAGACCCTTTTTCTAAGAAACGCGTGGAAGTATCAAGCTGATTCATATTAAATATTAAGGCCTACTGTCCCTACGAGCTGTGAAAAAATCAAACTCCTTTTTTTTCGACACTCACAAGAGCATAAAAACCTATAGGGTCATCCTCATCCTCAATCTACCACGCACTGCACGCCACTACGATCCTCGGCTTCTCGCATCCAGCTCCTGCCAGCCGTCTTGCGCAAATCATAACTTCACCTGGCCTATAGGGTACTTCCCACGAACTCAGAATCTTGAAATTTGGTACGAAGCAACGTCTTATAGCACAGATACAGGAAAAAATTAAATACATCTTTTTTTAGTTATATAATATAATATTCTTACAGGTTTGAGCGGAACCCTCGGTGCGCGAGTCCGACTCACACTTCGCGGATTTTTCTAAGTATGAGCCTAATTAAGCGATTCTAATCTACCTGATGGCAACCATGAGCTGAATCCAAGAGGAGTAGTCATACATAGAGTTCGGTTCTTTATTTTATTGAATATGGGGCAAACGAATAGACGTATCGCCTGACGGTAAGCGATTACCACCGCCACACCGCAACACCAAACAGGCGTCACAAGTGCGTTGCCGGCCTTTTGGGGGAAGGGGAGGGGGATGGGGGATAGGTTGGGGTATGGGCCTCCGGTGGTCTTATTCACACGGTGAAACACAGAGGAGGCGCTGTTTCACTCCGGTTTTACGTGAGGCCGTGGTATCACTCCGGTCGAACCTGCCCATTTATTCCGAAGCATGGCTTTCCCACTATGAAAATATATCAACATAATATAATACAGTTATTTATTCTTCAATAGTTTCTCACTAAGTATAATATTTTGAACTCCAAACTCGATCATTTCAATCCAATGTTCATAATTTACTTATCTAAGGCCAAACGATATCTTCAATCCAAGACACATAAGACCTCACACGAGTATACATGCCAGTTCCACCGCTCAGGCCACATTGTCTTCCGTATGAGGTTACCCCCAGGATTGTGAATACACATTCTTGGTGTTGAAACGACTGAAGAGGACCACCGCTGTCTCCCTGATGAAAACAAATATTTCAATGAAAATTGACCAGAGGGTCAGTCTGAATTTATTTCATATCAACTCGTCGCGACTGCGTTAGGTATACCAATTGCCAAAAAGTTAATTGTGGCCCGATCACATCGCCAAACGTGGTCACAATGCGACGATCGAGTTGATGTGGAATAATGTCACCGTAACCCCTTAATCTATTCTGTATCTGCATCCTAAGAACATTCTATTTTGAGTCCAAACAAAACCAGTCTCAATAACTATATGTCATTGACATCAACCCACTCGAAGGTAGCTTATATCACATTTAAATGAGACCATCATCATCATCATCATCATCAACCCATAATGTCCCGCTGCTGGGCTCGGGTCTCCTCTCAGGAGAGGGTTAAGGCCATACGTCCCCACCCTGGTCAAGTGCGGGTTAGGGACTGGCAAGACAAATGAGACTATACAGAATGAAATTCAAATACAAATTCAACACCTTAGGGTAAAAATAAAAATATAGTTTATTATAACTTTTCAGATCGGTAATACGCTTTTATTAATCACTAGCTGACCCTCGCAACCTCGTTTACGTCTACTATTGCCCGTAGCGTAATAATTTTCCTCCGTTTTTTAAATATTTTTCATTGGGGCTCCGCTCCTATTGGTCTTAGCATGATGATATATAGCCTTCCTCGATAAATGGACTATCCAACACTGGAAGATTAGCGCGTTCAAACAAACAAACAAACTCTTCACTTTTTTAATATTAGTATAGATTTGTAAAATTCTCACCTCACAAGTGTCTGTTGGTATGGCTTTATCCATTCTATCTCCATAACACATTTGGGTATTGTTATCGAACCCAGCCACCAGATGTCGATGCGGAGGGTAATGCATTGAGCACTCCTCTTCCTCAAACCTATTCAGCATCACCTAGTAATTAAACGAAGAATAGTCATTACTGAAAATATTTTTATAAAGAATAGGTGGTAAAGGAACAGATAGATCATGAACAATTTTTCCTTTGTTCACAATAGGAACAAAGGAAAGCCGGCCCCTAGACAATTAATTAAATTGTGCAATATTACAAATTGTGCGATATTATTGACTTATAGGGCTAGTATTTTTATTTATTTTTTTATTGAATAGGGGGCAAACGAGCAGACGCATCACCTGATGGTAAGCGATTACCGCCGCCCATGGACACCCGCAACACTGAAAGCGTTACAAGTGCGTTGCCGACCCCGACTGGGAGAGGGAATGGGATGAGGGGTTGGGGTATGGGCTTCCGGTATCCTCACCCACTCGGTGAAACACATCGCAAGCGCTATTTCACACCGGTTTTCTGTGAGGCCGTGGTATCACTCCGGTCGAGCCGGCCCAATCATGCCAAAGCGTGGCTCTCCCACGTAACGTAGTATTGAAGATTGTGCAACGATTGAAAAAAAGTTTGAACGAGTTTAATATTTAATTCGCAATATTTTTCTATTTCATTGTGTAGGGTCATTATTGCACAATTTTTTTTTATGTCTGATTCGTTTTTACCTAGTTCACATGCTAGTTTGGCGACTTCCACATATAGCGCAACAACAACACAACATACTACAGCGCCATCTATTGCAGATACTCTGAACTACGAAGTACTGTACTTCACGAAGAAACTACCAATCCTGAATCGCACAATATAGAGATCTTGAGTTCGACCCTTACCAAGACAAATATTTTGTGTTAAAAATCTTTTTTTCACGACTACGGTGAAGACACAAGGAAATGTAATAGTTTTGTTTGTTCTGACGTAGCGCCTAAACTTCTAAACCGGTTCTAATTAATGAGATGTCAAACAATTCTTTATAATTGTCAGGGGGATGTTTATATATTTTTTTTCAAAAGTTTTTACGTAATAATGTAATAGGTATTAAACTTTTTCTTTTTCCTATTGAAGTATTTTTGATTTTTCACCGACGATGATTGGTGATAATACTAACTGTTTGCAAGACATCAGCCAAGCCTTGCTTGTATCCAAGAGCTCCCCATCCAGTAGCAAACGCGTAGGTATCCGGTTCATCATCGATATGGAGACATGCTGGACGTACATAGGTGTTAAAGGAGATTCTGAAAAGGAAAATATAATAATAATAAATAATTACACGAAACCAAAAAATGCTATCTATTCAACTTAAAAATGATGGTTAAGTTATAAAGCGAACAAGAAATAGCCTCTGTTGCCAAAATAGATAGTGACTTGTATTTCGGCTGTCGGTGCCATTCCGCACAGAAAATTCAACATAACGTGGGAGAGCTATGCTTCGGCATGAATGGGTCGGCTCGACCGGAGTGATACCACGGCCTCACAGAAAACCGGTGTGAAACAGCGTTTGCGCTGTGTTTCACCGAGTGAGTGAGGATACCAGAGGCCCATACCCCATCCCCTTTCCCATCTTCCAATCCCCTTTACCATTCCCCAAAGGTCGGCAACGCACTTGTGACGCCTTTGGTGTTGCGGGTGTCCATGAGCGGCGGTAATCGCTTACCATCAGGTGATACGTCTGCTCGTTTGCCAACTATTCAATAAAAAAAAAAGGTAAGTTTAAAATGGCACTAGTGACTGGTGTCATAGAGATCACGTTATGTTTTATAGACTACACAGTGATGTCAGCTATTTGTAGAATGGTGAATCAGTGAATCAGTCTGCCAGTTTCTTCTTCATAGATATGATATTTAAGAGCCTACTTCTTTTTAAAAAGCCAGCAATGCACTTGTGACGCTTTTGATGTTGTGTCCATGTGCGGCGGTAATCGTTTACGATTAGTCGATCCGTCAGCTCGTTTGCCCTCTATTCCGTAAAAAAAGTATGAACTTACATTCTGTCAGTTTCCAGTAATGCGATGTCATGGTACTTAGACGGTGGATTGTATAATGGATGACGGAATACTCTTTGAACGTTATACACCTGCCAAAAGTCCTCAGGATCTGAACGCTTCAGAATACCCAGGGCTATATATCTGACTGTACCTCTGTGAAAGATAGAGAAGTTATCGAGAATTAAATCATTATGATTGGTCTGTGGTTTTAGTTGTTTAAAAAACTCTTCCGCATCATCGACATCGACTTCTATCTGGTCTCTTGCCATCTTCCCGTACAAGCCCATTTGGATCACGTACAGTTGAACACCAGCGGCAACAAGAGCACGACGGATAATGTCGTTAATATTGGCATGTCAGGATATACGGCCTGTGCTTCTGCTGCAAGGACGGCCATGATGTCCGAGACCAACATCAGCTTTTCCACGTGACAAAAATGCAGAGAAACAAAAGACGCTCCTAAATGGAGGAAAGTGACAAAGCGAAAAGTAGCGAAAAGCGTTCGGCAACGTAAGTGCCTGAATCTATAAATCTAATTCCCATTCTCTGACAGCTAACACCGCTCAGCACGACTGGTTGATGTTTCTTTAAAGTGTATGTTGTTTTAAAATACATAACAGTGAGTCCCTTTACTTTTGTAAGACTTACGACTCTTTGACAAAATCAGTTTAAAACTCAAAACTTTGTAAGAAAAGTTCAAATTAGAAACTAGCGGATAGTTTATTACTTGACAGTTATCCAGTTAATATAATAGGAAACCAGTAGTTTATAAAAATTAAGTATAACAATAACTAAATGAATCACGGGAAGTCGTTGGAAGTGGGTAGCATAGGATCTTGTGTAGTAGACAGAGAGACAGAGGTATATCCTACAGTGAACGCCTTTCGACTGAGGTGATGATGAAAGACAAAAATACATCATACATACTACAATCGTAACGGATAATTGAAGCCCTGAAAATTACGACAGTAGTCTCCCTATAGAACTTTAAAATTAAGTAGTACTTGAGTTATGGAGGTCTGATGACTACGTAGAAAATCAAAGTTCAGCCATGTTGCAGTAGACTGGATAAATGCTCAGAGAATGATGATTCACATAATACTTACAGTCTAGTACTATACAGACAGTGGGCTGCAGTAAGGATGAATTTTTCACTGATTACGGTACCTCCACACACCCAAACAGCTTCTTGAACGGAGTCTCCATAGCCCAGCAAGGCCTGTAAAATTGTTCAATAATGAGATCAGAAATTTAATAAACCTGAGTTCTTCACATCTAGAAGATTTGTTGGGGTTGTAAAAGTATTCAGAACGTTTGAAGTATGTTTTATTTCTGGTAGCAGCAAAACCGCGTACACGACGGTAAATGACTACGATCCATGGGAGTTTGCAACACAAGAGTCACAGGATTCAGGGCAGTTCTATTCGGACAAAATGTGTGTATGATCTACAAATATTTGTTTCGAAGTTTGGACATTTTCTATGCATAAAATGTATTTATTTTGCACTAAAAAGGAATATGAGTGTTTTGTCCCGACTTAATTCGTGAAATCAAGTTACTATTTTTTATGGCAATGGCAGGAAGTTAAAGCTGTGATTCATTATGTTATAAGTCGTGATGGGGACGTTTGGTTTTATTGTTGAAAATTGTGGTTGAGACCTTTGAACCCGATAATTGCTTAGTCAACATAATAATGCTTTTGACGTAAGTTGGAATAATTTATTGTGAAAATTTCCAAAGTGAAAACGCCGTTTATTCTTGAATTAAGTCTTGTGTGATCAAAGACTAACGTATTAAAACCGCGCTGAGGATAGCGTGGGTTTGTAGACTAATTACGGAAGGTTGGACACAAAATAATTACCATATGAGGATAGTCTCCCCTCTTAGCATCCATACCACCAGATGCTCCACCTCCTGACGGATACTTTGGTTTAACCTCATCCAAAATAGTACACCCTTTTTCTGGGTCTATGTATTTGGCGTACTTTTTTGTCTGGCGAAATGTCTTGCATGGATAATCCAGTTGATGGATAAATTCCAAGCATTCTGAAATATCACCAAGTAATAAGTGACTATGCTATATTAACTAGATCGACAATAAAGAAAAGGAGAACATGACACAAAAGACTATAACAAACCGTTTAGTTAGCGTGGTATAGTAGTACAAAACCTTCTCTCTGACGAGATCTGTATATTCCGCAGTGGACTTATAATGGTTGCTGATGATATTATGATAATGGTATGGAAAAAACAACTATCAATTTACATGTATTGACTAAGTATTTCAATATTTAAATGTTAACAGCGCCGGTTCTCACGAAATGAGATGAAACAGGTTAGATTAAAGTTTTTTTAATATTCACATATTCTACACTATGGTGAACTATGGTGATGTGGCCTCCGGTCTCGCACTCACAAAAAAAAAAAACAACAGAATGAATGCTGTCATTTTAGGTTGGTTTTCTGTGAGAGGATAGTACCGCCTCGGTCGAGCCGTCCCGTTTGCGCTGAATTCATCGAGGCTAGAACTATATTTAATAATATTGTTTTTTATATACAACTCCCGACTAAGAACATTCCTGTGTTGTCCCTCGACTTTACAAACCTACATGAAATGTATACAAAGAACACTTAGTCTCAGAACACCAATTTGTAGATCACACAAAGTGTTGTCCCGTGTGGGATTTGAACCCATAACAGTCATGTGCAGTAGAAAACGGTGATGTGACCGATTAACTACGAGGCAGTCCGACCAGTTCGTATGACTGCACAATGGTGGTCACTGGAGGAAATAGAACTTACTATCTTTCGCTCTGCTGGTGCCACTTTTAGTTAAAATTCCCAACGAAGGATTAAACAACAATAGTCTGAAAAAGAAAAAAATATCGTCAGGGATCATCATAAGGTCATCAAAGTAACATATTGACGGCAGTAAAGAACAAAAAGACAACTATGTTTTTGCGAAATTTAGTTTTTTACATATTTGAATATATTACTATATCTTCTTCTTCCTATACTTGACTATAGTGATGTCAGCTATCTGGATCTCACCGAAGACCAACTAAATAAACTTGAACGACTCCAAAACCTCTGCATCAGATTCATATTTGGTTTGCGCAAATGTGACCATATTTCAGATACCGTTCTAAACTCAAGTGGCTACCAATACGCTTTCGCCGGAATCTTCATATACTTTTCCTTTTATACAGTGTTCTGTTTCATCCTCACACACCCTCTTATCTCAAATAACATTTTCAGTTCTTGCACAATACACATTGCAGGGACCTGAGGTCATCGGTGTATTTAACACTAAAAATGTCACAACACTCCACCCACTTCGCTGACAAGTCTTTTACTGTGAAAGTACACTTTGGAACAGCTTGCCGGAGACTATCCGAAAAGCGAAAACCTTGCCTGTTTTTAAAAACCTGGTGAAGGATTATTATCTGTCCTTATGAATGCTCTTCGTTTGATTAGAGGATTGATTAAAAAAAAAGGAAGCGGTATATAGAAAAAATGTTTATTTATTGTTAAAATACACTTTTTGGGAATTCATTTCTTAAAAATAATATCGTCTAAATGTAAACCCTCACGTTGTTGGCACTCATTTAATCGAACAGTAAAATTACTTATGACTGCTCGACAGGTGGAGTGAGGGATGGCTGCCATTTCGTGACGGATATTTTCTTTCAAATGCGCCAGTGAAGTTGGTTTATTGGCGTAAACTTTAGATTTAAGATAACCCCATAGGAAAAAGTCCATAGGGGTTAAATCTGGGCTACGTGGAGGCCAATTTATGTCACCTCTCCGGGAGATCAATTTTCCTGAGAAAATTTCACGAACACGTGGCAGAGATATATTGGACGTGTGTGAAGTTGCTCCGTCCTGTTGAAACCATGTTCTTTGGTTATAGCCAGGAAAGTTTTGCAGTTCAGGTACCAAGAAGTTGTCTAACATCTCCACATAACGCTCTGAATTCACTGTAACTGTACGCCCCATTTCGTCTTCAAAAAAGTAAGGGCCGATAATTCCTCGCGCCGACATGGCAGCCCATACGGTCACTTTAGGCGAGTGTAGGGGTTTCTGATGTTTGCGTTTCGGTTTCAACAAAACCATGTTCTTTGGTTATAGCCAGGAAAGTTTTGCAGTTCAGGTACCAAGAAGTTGTCTAACATCTCCACATAACGCTCTGAATTCACTGTAACTGTACGCCCCATTTCGTCTTCAAAAAAGTAAGGGCCGATAATTCCTCGCGCCGACATGGCAGCCCATACGGTCACTTTAGGCGAGTGTAGGGGTTTCTGATGTTTGCGTTGGATTGGCTGAACTCCAGTAGCGGCAGTTTTGCTTATTTACGTGGCCATTAAGATGAAAATGAGCTTCATCCGAAAACAAAATGTTGGTAAACGTTGAAAATCGCTCAATCATCTGATTTACGAAATTAAGCCTCTGACCGGCATCTTGGGGCTTTAATTCTTGCACCAATTGAATTTTGTAGGGGTGCAGCTTTAGATCTTTGTGCATAATGCGATGTAATGATGATCTATGCACATTTAAAGCACTCGCGCGCTTCCGAATTGAAAGGCTCGGGTCGTCACGTACAGATTGATTAACACTCTCCACGTTTTCTACCGTTCTTGATGACCTAGGTCGCCCGGATTTTGATTTATCCAGCGTTGATCCAGTCTCTTCAAACTTTTTAACCCAATGTCGAATGAGAGGAAGGCTTGGCGCATCATTTAAGTGGCGAAAACCTCGAATACTGCAGAATTTTCTACGCGCGACAGTTGTCGAATCACCGTTCTTGTAAAACTCTCGCACGCACAACGCGCGGTCTGCTCCCGAGAAACGCTCCATAGCGACTGAATCCCCAAGAGCCAAGCTACCAATTGACATAACCCCCGCACCCCTCAAGTACGCAGCGTTCACGCAGTAAGCTAAACAAATATAAAATTTCTTTTGAGACACCCTGTATATATATATATATATATATATGTGTAAGTGTACGTATGCATTTTGTTATTATTTAAGATTTAGAATATTTACGTGATGGTGTGTTACTGTTGGATTACCTATCTGAAAAATCTTGACCACCTAAAATTCAGTTTAAGGTTGTCTGGAAGAAATAGCCGTGAGGGATAAGACCGCCAATTGTTACTTCTATAACTTTGAAACTCATCCGTTGTTATGTTTTTTTTTAAATATTAAGTATACAATCTAGATATGATGATTATAATAGTGAAAACCTCTCAAAAAATATAGAAGCCTAAAAAAAACAAATATAATGCAGTTGATTGAGTTAGTTTTATATTATGTGCAAAGTAGAAAAAACATCTGATATATTTCGATAAAAATATAAAATATCGCCAAAGCCTTGACTGTATTTAAAAAGCTAGTGAAGGATTATTATCTGTCATTATAATTACTTGTTATATATATTATATATTTTAGTCTGTGTATGTATGTGTATGTATGTATAAGTATATTTATGTGTGTAATATGAGTATACGTGTGAGTACTTAAATGTTAAAGTTGAATATTTTTAATTTAATGTGTTTTTTTATGTTCACATGGTAAATTTAAGATTTGTGCACCCTACTACTGCTACCCTAAATAATCTCACTTACCTTAATATCCGTACAAAGGATGTCTGTAAGAGATCGCCGTGAGCGATAAGACCGCCAATTGTCACATTTGTATACTACAACTCCTTTTTGTCTATCTGTTTTGTGTATACAATAAAGATAAATAAATAAATAAAAATAAATAATACCAATTAATGACCATCACTACTTTGTTTGAAATGATGTATTTATTATACCACAGCCTCACTGAAAACCGGCTTGAAACGGCGCCTGCACTGTGTTTCCTCACTCACCCCTTTCCCTATCCCCCGCCCCATCCTCCAAAGGCCGGCAAAGCACTTGTGATGCCTCTGGTATTATGGGTGTCCATGGGAAGCGGTAATCGCTTACCATCAGACGATACGTCTGCTCGTTTGCCCGCTATTCCATAAAAAAACTTAGCTGTAAATTTGAAGGAGTAATGACATTTTTGCGTTAAAAACGTTCTCCTGAAAACTAGTGATTTTGTAGCTAACCGTTTGTCCTTTGCGGACATCGAAATACCTATGATATGTTTATATTAATCTAGTCTATCAAGTCTTATCCTGGAAGAAATGATACCACCGCAAAAACCTTCTTAAGGAAACGAATGAAGAACCACCACTATCCATCCCGTGCGTTGATACCCAGAGCCCGCTAAGGGACTAAACTACGCAGGACCGTGGGAGAGCCTCGCTACGGCATGAATGGGCTGGCTCGACCGGAGTGATACCACGGCCTCACAGAAAACCGGTGTGAAATAGCGCTTGTGCTGTGTTTCACCGAGTGAGTGAGGATACCAGAGGCCTATACCCCATCCCCCTACTTTCCCCATCCCCTCCCCCTCCTTTCCCCAATCCCCTCCCCTTCTTTTCCCCCATCCCCTCCCCTCCTTTCCCCAATCCCCTCCCCCGCTCCTCTCCCATCCCCCTCCCTCGCTCCTCTCCCATCCCCCTCCCCACCCCCTAAAGGCCGGCAACGTACTTGTGACGCTTCTGGTGTTGCGGGTGTCCATGGGAAGCGGTAATCGCTTACCATCAGGCGATACGTCTGCTCGTTTGCCCCCTAAATAATAAAAAAAAAGGACAATATCACCGCTAAGAGAAATCGGAAAGTTCCGGTCGCACCTACCCACTTGTGTCCTTATGACTAATTTGAGTAATGAGTCTGTAGTACAAAAAAATCTATTTGTAATTTAAAACAAGTTTTACGAGAGGCAATTGACCTTCGCATGTCTAAGTGGTTTTTAAGTATAATTGTTGCTAACATTCTATTAAACTCGACTTTTATTGCACGGATGTAATAATGACTTAAGAGGTCGCTTCCTACGGTGTTCAGTGTGGTGGGTTCGAACCCTACGTGGGACAATATTTTGCGTGTTTGTAGGTTATCAGATTGTGATGTGAATAAGTTATCAAATACCGACAATCTGAATCTATCCATATAAATAAACTCAAGAACTGCTCGACAAATTCAATTCTTTTTATAAATTCGTTAAAGTACAAGAAAAGTTCTCATGAACAAAAAAAAACTTATAAATTTGCAAGGAAAATAGTAAAAGCAAAAACTTATTTTTTCTATCGAACTAAGACAGTCGATAACTTTTGACATAACGAAGTCTGTCGAGTCGAGGCAGCTAGTAGAAAATGAAACTGTGCTTAAAATCAGATCAATAATACGAAATTCAACATTAGACTACAGGTCAACCGAAGTTCTACCACGCACGCATTTAAAACTTGTGTTAAGTACTTCATTAGTAACATCAATGCGATGGATCGAATGAATTCTGCAGCAGATGTATGCGAACTGTATAAAATCGTGATGGCTGATCTTCGAGAGAAGATTTTATTCAGCAGAAAATGGCAATAGGCTGAAGTAAGTATATTTACCAGGTCCTAAATTTCCATTGTTCTGATGCTAAAAGGTGAGTTTTTAAAAAGCGGTAGCTCAGTCTTGACTGTTGGGATGCAATTGTCCAGAGGCAGTGGTTACCTACTGTGTAAGTGAGGGACCAATATGATCGTTTGGCCTCTGATATCATGAAAAATATCAACAGCATAGGATTTGAGATCAAAGTTATATTATATATAGTTAAATATATATATATATATATATAGTTAAATTTACCTCGTATCGGGGACCAGCTGGCAATCAGTGCAACATATTATAGATGTATCCCCATCGAATGAACACAGCTGAAATACAAACGTACAATATTAGGCAGTATTTTTTACACATTTTCTTAATTGTTAAAAATAAAACTTTAATTTTGTTTTACTAATACGAGTAAAAGAAACTAATTAAACATGAGCATTTCTGTTGAGTAATTTTTTTGTGCCAATGGATAATTTTATGCTAATAGATATTAGCAGAAAATTATTGCTGTCAGATCGTTGGCGGATAGTGTATGCGACTGCCAATCAAGAGGTCTTAGGATTAAAGTTCAATGTCCGATTCGGGCCAACTGTTGTTGGTAGGTTTTTCTAACAAGAAATTCTTAATAACAGCCCAGAGTAAAGAAATTTGGCGGTGTTTCACGCCCTTGCCTCTGAGAGCCCGTTAAGCCATCGGTCCCGGTTGTTATGAACACCTATGGCTATCATTAATGGGACATTTCCTAACTTTTTGGGAGAGAGAAGGGAATTGCAAAGGCACATACATACATGTATCACTTGAGTGGCAAATGTCCGTAGCCGGCGGTACTCACTTGCCATTAAGACTAATATGCTTGTTTGCCCTTACACCATAAAAGATACTTGTAGGTTATATATATAAACAATTACTTCCAAAAGCAAAAATAACTCTGTTCACAATCATACTTACAGGCGGGTATATTTTATTCTCAATGTCTTTAACAGCGCTGAGGCACCTGTGCGCCTTCACACAAATACCCTTGACACCACGCCAAGAGCACTCAGAACCTGCTTATAGTATTAAGACGTTAACAAACGAATTATCCACTACGTTAAATATAAAAATAAAATGTGTAATTAAAAAAAAACTAAATCATTGTCTTTGTTTTTAAGATTAGTGTGAAATAAAAGAAACCATTGGACCAAACTTGCTAACCTTCATCCAAATTTAAATATTGACATGACACAAACGAAACACTAAACACGAATACTAAATAATTCAACATTTTTATACAGATTCCGACACAACCGTCTTGAGGAAAATCTAAACCAAAACTAAAAAGTTGAACCATTAATTAACGTAATGGATAATATAACAACACATTATGTAGCAAAAAAGTTATAAATCTTAAGAATGATTTACACCGAACGGCTCTCATGAAATCGGTTCGTAACAAATTTAACAAACTTTGAAATTGTTAAAAAATATTAGCAAAACAACCTTAATTCACCAAGTTACCAAATACAAGTGTAAAAGAGTTATCACTTCGTGGCTAAAGTCCTTGAACTACGGGGTAACCGAGAATCTGCTCTTTGTGCCCTCAAAACTTCCTTCATTCCTAGTATTATTTGCTGTAGTTAGGTACTTCAATGGTTTCTTTTTTTGAGCACACACGTACACCTTCATACGAACACGTACTTATATACACACTCACACGTATACACAAATACAAACACACACACACATACACACACACACCCACGCATGCACAACATTATCTTATAATGTAGGCACTACTCATGCCATTGCAAACATAAATGTTCTGCTCTTCCCACCATACATTACACTATCCTTGTGAGTGTTTGGTAATCTGTAATACAGGTCATCCTGGTGTAGATATTTGCTGTATGATTTGTTATTAATTGCAATCGGTGAATGAGTAGAGTGTAATAAATAGTGTACACAATGTTTAAAGTCTATGTTACCAAATCGCGCATAGCATCGTGACAGCGGGCGCCTTCTGCGCCATGCAAAAGTATGATGCAATCCGCGATCGGCTCCGATCGTTTGTCGTCGTTCTATCGGTTCCTTTCCGATACGATTTTAGTCGTTTTATGTATATGATCCCTTATAAGATGCTAATAACCGGTGTTCATTGTGTAAAATTTATGAACTTAAAAATACATAAAAAAATCTTCGCACCCGTTTTTAAACAAACACGGCGCACTGAAGCGTATTATGTTATGAATATAATCTAATATATAAAATTCTTGTGTCGCGGTGTTTGTGGTAAAACTCCTCCGAAACTGCTTGACCGATTCTCATGAAATTTTGTGTGCATATTGGGTAGTTCTGAAAATAGGACATCTATTTTTCATCCCCCTAAATGTTAAGGGTAGTCCACCCTTAACATTTATTTATTAACATTTTTAGATTATTTTTTATGATACAGGTATGAGGTATGTGAGGGGTGAGAGGGGGGAGGGCGCGATTAACAAGATACACACAAGATATTTAAGTGTAGATGAATCTCAGAATAACATGTTAGAATTAATGTAATGGGCAATTATAATATAATATTTTTCTTTTTCCTGGTTACATAAAAAATGCAGATTTAAAATTGTTTATTATATTTTATTACTAACGATACAAAGCAAAATAACACTTCTCAATAAGTAAATGAAAAAAAAACTATCTCTGTTATAGTACAAAATTAATCCATATCTTCTTCTTAACATGAAATGGCAACCAGCCGGATCACTCGGATCAGCTACTTCAACCAATGTCAAGTATTTATAGTCTTCAATTATAAGTCTGCGAGTCTTCAAATCTTGGTCGTGATGAAATTAATGATGAAAAATATATATATATATTTTTTTTTTTTATTGAGTAGTGGTCAAACTAGCAGACGTATCACCTGATGGTAAGCGATTACCACCGCCCATGGACACCCGCAACACCAAAGGCGTCACAAGTGCGTTGCCGACCTTTGGGGGATGGGAAAGGGGATGGGGGGAGGGGTTGGGGTATGGGCCTCAGGTATCCTCACTCACTCGGTGAAACACAGCGCAAACGCTATTTCACACCGGTTTTCTGTGAGGCCGTGGTATCACTCCGGTCGAGTCGACCCGTTCATGCCGGAGCATAAATGTGGATGACATGAAATAGGGACCGTTTTTCGAAAAAACAATAAACGATCTCCCACACTATCTTCTTCATCTACAATACATACTAGACATGTCTTCAATTCCCATATCCTCCTCAGAATCAGACTCATTTCCTACATTTATGATCAACTCGTCTATCACATTGTCAATGTAAAAAACCATGACAGGAGGTGTCATGGTTTTTTATGGTATACTAGCTAAACCTACCGGTGTTACCTGCAGTGATTATGTATTGTTATTATTTTTTTTCTTACAATTAAATAGCCAATATTAATCAGTGATAATGTAGCATTCAAATGATGAAAGAATTTTTAAAATCCGTCCAGTACTTTTTGAGCCAATTCGTTCCAAACATACTTACATACTAACCTTTCCTCTTTATAATATTAGTATAGATATATATATATATATAAATCCTGATCCATTATAATACCATATAATGGATCATGTTTACAGATAGTAACCATCCTAATTCGTCCTTTTTTCTTTTAAACGACCACTCTCGCTCTAGGAATAAATCTTGTGTCGCGGGGGACTTTAAAGACGTACGAGTACATGAAATAGACACAAAGAACCCCCTGACTCAGAAAAATTGTGGTTCACACAAAATGTTATTCAATGTGGGATTTGCATCCAAAAGTCGTTTGTCGTATGAAAGTATGCAGTACAGCATCACTGCCAAGAAAAGGAAAACGTGTCACAAACTCCACACCAACCTGGCCAGGGTGCCAGGCCAGATTTTCTTTCAGCGGTGCTTATTAAAGATGATGATTGATATATAGATATTAATAAAAAAAAAACTTATTTTTGAAAACATAAATTTATTAGGATACAAAATGGATGTCATGGCCATACAATGCTTTCAATCCAGGGCATGTAGTACTGTACTTTGGTAAATACTGTTACATCACAATATAGTCCGTAGGTATTCAGTCCAATCACAGTGTTCATGCAGCTGGAGTAGGGTGTGTTCACTACCAGAGCTCCTCCAAAGATGTTCTATAACCAAAAGATAAGGCTAACAAAATGTCAAGAGTTTTATCAATTTTAAAGCAGATCGATTTACCAAATATTGACTGAATAGGTGCTGTAGTAATATGGTCCGATCCTTGGTCGTACCAAATATTTTGTATCATCGGCATCTAAGCCAAAGACATCTAATAATGATCATAAGGCTCTTCGTTATAACCGGTCTTGTACTGGCCGCATCTAACGGAACTATTTGCTTTGGTTTTAGGTAGGTATTTTATTTTAGTTTTCTATGTATAATATGTATGTACTCGTATTATAAAGGTATATAAATATTCTATAAATCAATTATAGTTTGAAACTGGATGATTTGGTTGTTAGATGTCCGAACATATTACGATTAACTAGCTGAGCCCCGTGGTGTTATAGCAGTCTGTTGTTGTACCTTATCAAGAACAACCGCTGGTAACGCCACAAGGCACAGCTAGTCTTAAAAAAAGTAAGTTATTCCTTATATCATCGGCTATCTGCCAGTGAAAGTCCCGTAGGAATTGGTGCAGCCGTTCCATAGATTAGCCGACTGACAAACAAAACTTTTAAAAGTAGATTTTTGGATGACTTTCATATCGCTCCTCCCACCGAATAATATCGTTATCAATAAATTTAATTTTTACAGGAAAAATAAAACAATGTTTTTTGAAGATTATGTAAAGTATTGTCGAACCTAAGATAATGATTTATACATCAAATGAAAGCTATTTTTTTATAGAATAATTTTAAATAAACCTATTTATTTTTTATTTTATTAAAATCAAGTAATTAAATAAAATATATTTTACTGGAAAAGCTAGGCAAAACACTATTTCGCAAAACAACATTACCATATTATTCGCGTAAAAAGAAAAAGATACCGTGCACAATAATTGAATATTACACTGTTATTCTTTAAACAAAGACAACTCCACATAAGCGGTAATAGACTATAGCTGGAATTTTCGTCATTATAATTCATAATACATATTAAAGTAATGTTTTAATACGTATTATGAATTATATATAATAATAATAATTTTATATTCTTCCATTGCCTATAAAGTAAAATAAATTATTAGGAAAACAAATCTCAAAAAACTATGGTTTCTTGATTAAAGGAAACTGTTTATTATTAAGATGAAAATAAATAATGAATTGTTTTGAAAAAAAAAAATAAAATCAACTAATAAAAGGTTAGGTACATCTGTCATTAACATCTCAGTGGTAGAACTTAGTCTTGGTCATCATCTTCATCCCCATCAGAATCCGAAGCTGGTTGGGGATTGTCATTACAGCTTCGGATCGAATTATAAAACGAGTGATGCAGCAGCAGGTATGGCTTCAGTTCTGTATAAGCTCAACAGACCTTTACTCACAAAAACTGGTTCAGACTATACTTGCTTTAAAGTGGTCATTTCAACATTACCTGTTCTGTTGACTCTTCTTCACCTGTTGATGAAACTTTCCGTGTTAAACGCAAAGTACTAATCATCATAATTATACTTAAACTGAACTATATTAGGATTAGAATTTGAGATCCTTACTTCTACGATTTTAGTCCATGCGATTTTACTGCCTTAAGTATCCGTAGTCCAGTTTTAATCAGCGATAAGGTCTTTCACATTGTAAAAATCTCTTTGTTCCATTTCTATTCTTACGCTAAAATTACTGTAGATAAATATAATTATATATTTATCTAGACCATATACTTGATCAGGTGTATATAAAACTTTATTTTTCATAGCTCGTTCAATCATCGAATGCATGCCATCGCCTTCATTTTGACTGTGACCCGTTCCAAAAAGTCGGTGGGTAATTGTTTCTATATAACCTTTTTTATAGCATATAGGTAAAGTGTAAAAACATGTTGGTTTTTATTTCGGCCGGCGCAACCATCCGAATAAAATACTATGTATTGATTCATCGTTGTCTTTCCATATTTATGAACTTTAGTAAACAGCTCTCTATTTCAATACACCCTCTTATAGCAACAGAAAGGTGCCACACATGCCCAGATTTATTGAAAGCATTATAGAAGGTAATATTGTTAACAGGGCATTTTCTTTTGTGATGAAAATTCCTACTTCTGTTTGAGGCACATTGAGCACTTTCTCTAAAATAAAAATAGCTACTGTTGTATCATCCTAGTCTACTGTTCGTACTCTAGTCTTTCGTAGTAAATGCTGTTAATATTTTTTTTCCAATGTAGCTTTTTTCGTTTCATCAGCTTGTTTATACAAAGAACATGAACCGCACAAGTCTTTCTTAGGTTTAAAAGATGAGTAATAATATAGTAAGTTCAGTATCAATTTATTCATATTGGCGTTGTGGTGCTAATTGTTCTTGTGCGTATTCTTGATTTGGAAACCATAGAGTGTAAAGTCGATATATTTTGGAAATGTTTAGTTGTTCAGATAAATAAAGTCCTTTGGATATCTTGCGTTTATAATGAAATTCAACAGACGTAAGTAATTAAAGTAAAGTAAAGTAATAAATGTAAGTAGTTAAAAATATGTCATTATATTGTTTTTTATAGCATCGGACATCCTGTGAGGCCTGTTGTAAAGAGTTCCTCTGTTATCTATTAAGCTTTCGTCTTGCCTAGTTTTCTCTGAAGCTGTAAAAACTACCTGTTCTGAAATTCACAGAGTACTAAAAAAGAATACCTTACAAACTTGAACAGAAGTCTGGTCCTAGCTAAATAATGTTTATTTGTGTCCTGTTATTTTTTCATTTTAAGATAATATGTTTGGTTGTGCTTGAACATATCTTACGATATATTGCCATTGAAGTTCATGATCATTCAATCTTTAAAAAGTGTCGAATATCTCCTGCCGTTGTACCGTAGAAAATACTATGCCATAACCCTTTTAGTACAAACATGAAGGGCCAATGGTCTTAGCAGCATTCCGTTTTTTTGAACGTGCACCTTCACGAGATTTACCGCTATTTTTGAGTCTTTTGTTTTTATTGTCAGGTCATTATTTTTTATTACAACATCGTTTCCTAGTTCTTCGTTTATGGCTAGAAATTAAAATGTCTTCAGAGTTTGTATCAGCACCCGTGTCTTGCGTAGTGGTAATCACAGGATAATCGAGCAATTGTACAGTATCCGTAGCATTATGCTGTATTTCTGTTGGTGAATTATTAGTGCTGGTTTTAATTGTAAATGAATTCATTTAATTTAATAACATGATACGTGTGTTATCATTGTTCTTTTTATTTTCTTCTTCATAAGGAATAATTTAAACTCTTCATTTTCTTCTAATATTTCCTATAATATACCTACTCCAACATAATTTTGTGAAAATATATCTTTCTTTGCTGGATTTCGTACATATTTGTTTATTTTTTCAGTCCTGTAGATAGGTAATCGTCTGACATACGCTGTCACACAGCACACACACACACACATCAATCTTAATAGTAATAAGAACAGTTTTCATATATAATTGAATTTGTTGCTATTTATTTATTGTTTATGTACATACAACGTAAATTATCAAGGGATTTGTTATTTTCATTACCAAGCGGATTGATTGGCTCAATCAGTAATCACGACATCCTAAAGTAGTAGATAGTTGGTTGTCCGAAAAAAATAATTAAGTAACAGTATCTGTCAGTACAAACTAGGTATTAACTAGTTTTGTTTTTTTAATTCTCAAAAGGAAAATAGATATTTGTATCGAAATTGCACGACAAATTAAGAGCCTAGATTGGGATTACCTATTCTATTATGTACAAACTAAAATTACATCCACATAATACCTTGTATGTTCAATCTTCTGACTCTTCTAGCGTTACTGCGAGAGGAGAAGGTTTCAAAGGTTGCGTATTGCTTGTAGCACGCGGTTATAAATAATACAGTAATCGTACGTTGAGTGTAAACAACGCCTAGGTAAACTATTGCAAAAGTTATTACTATTTCTTTTCTTAGAATATTAAACGGCAACCAACATTACCATATTTTTCAGATAAAATGACTACAGGAATAGTATTGTTAGAATACTTTGCTACAAGACGAGTTTGCTGTTCTTACTCGAATAATATCGTTATCGTAACATACTGAAAATCTTGTTTGTAGTGCTACTCGTAATCACAAGTAGCGATGTTATTCACGTAAATAAGTATACTAAAACTGTAACGGAATAATAACGCCATGGTTATTAAAAAAATGCTAGTTTCTAAAATACTTACAAAAAAAAATTAAAAAAAATTGACAAGGTGTAAAATAATGTCTACATGACGAATATGCAATAAAACGCAAAGTATCGTTATATGACATTACGATATTATTCGGTGGGGGTAGCGATATGCATATTTGACTTCAATGATCTAGTCATTTTAATGAGCACCATGTTTCTGAAGTAAAAATTCTTTACACACGCTTGGCTTTTGGAGTATGCTAGTGAATGCGTGACGAGAGCGTTACGAAAAGTGTGATCGGGCGAGACGAGTGAAAGTTGAGAGGGAGACATAAGTTATTTAAAATAAAAACAGAGAGAGAGTTACGTTTCATATATTACTGTAGGGGCAATAGAAAGATGCGAGCACACATTTTTTTCTCTCATAAGTGATTCGTTTTGTTTCATTCGTGTGGTCCAAAGCACACTCGTTTTATTTTTTTAACACTTTGATTATTTGACTTACCGCACACTTTCCCTTCTCTCCGTAGCAGACATGAGATTTAGGATGAACTCCTCTTGGTAGAAATGACTTGTAATACATTTTTACTGGTGCATCTGTCTCCATCAGTCTGTCATAGCAATCTTCATTTGGTACTTCTTTCAGTTCTATCTGCGGGGTAACTAATCATAAGAAATTGGTGATAGGTATTTTTTTTTTATTGAATAGGGGACAAACGAGCCAACGCATCACCTGATGGTAAGCGATTACCGCCGCCCATGGACACCCGCAACACCAAAAGCGTCACAAGTGCGTTGCCGACCTTTGGGGGATGGGGAGAGGGAATGGGGGGAGGGGTTGGGGTATAGGCCTCCGGTATCCTCACTCACTCGGTTAAACACAGCGCAAGCGCTATTTCACACCGGTTTTCGTGAGGCCGTGGTATCACTCCGGTCGAGCCGACCCATTCATGCCGAAGCGTAGCTCTCCCACGGAAAATATAATAGGTTTGATATTTACATCACTAGAACAGCCTCAAATATTACCCGCTCGAACGCAACGCGCCGAGATTGTTTACCTTTCAAGTGCCCCGATATATGCGCTCGCCGCGCGCTTTAAGGGCGGCTCATAAACCATTTTTTATTGACTTGTTAGTAATAAAACTCTATTCAAGTGATGTTATTTTTTATGCTTATGAAATTACTTTTTCAAGGCGTGTCGAAAGTTTGTTGACATTTAGTTTCTGATTCATTATATTTAAAGGTAAACATGGCTTACTGTTGAAAAAATCACAATGTGCATTTAAACAAAATATTTTAAAAAGTAAATCAGTAACATATATATTTTATTACTTTTAACGGTAGATAGGGCTCATCTCCATGTGATAAAATGAAAAAATCATACTTTATTATTAAAAAATGTTTATTTACAGGCGTAAGATTAGCACCAAACATTTGCTGATGGTGCATAACTTTTTGCGCAATATTACCAATTTATTACAACTATACGCTTTAACGTAAATAAAAAATATTATTAGTATTTAAAGCTATGCTCATTTAAAAAGTTATTGTTAAAAAAATAAAAACGCATCTGGATAGAAAGAAACAAAACTTTTAAGACGTCTCAATCTGATATAGATATGGGAGGTATGTCCCTAAGGGCGCCGGTCGGAAAACAAAAGATTGGGACAGATGTCTCGGCCATTTGCCCAAGCGGTTAATCAGCTAAACTTGGGGTCTCCTTAGAAAAGAGATATTATTCTACTAAACAATACTGGCCAGACGAATTGGTATAGGGTTTATGTCATATTTTCAATCTCTTTGCAATGCTGTTATCCTGCTTAGTTTGCTCCCTTAGTTGGCTTTTACTATACTGCTGGAAAGGCACTTTTGGCCTACTATATTACGCTGGAGATCGCTATTAGTTTTTTTCGAAAGACGGTCCCCATTTCATGTCATCCACATTTTATATATTTTTTATCATTAATTTCATCACGACGACGACTTGAAGTCTCATAGACTAGCTAGCTGATCCGAGTGATCCGGCTGGTTGCCATTTCATAAAAATAATTAACTATATTACGCTGTCAAACGGGTTTCCTTCTCTTTGCAGTGTGTGTTTCCTTTTCTTTCTTGACACTACTTTTATTCCTAATGCTAGTGTGGCGACTTCCACATATAACATAACAATAACCTACTACAGTGCCATCTACCGAAGATACACTGAACTACGAAGTAACGTACTAAACGGAGTAACTACCAATCCTGAATCGCGCAATAGAAGTTCCCGCACCGATTATCATATATACAACATCCCAACATCAACTGTTGGGTAGTGGCCCGCCAGGCATGATCACTCCGGTGCGCCTGGACGGAGTTCCGTTCCCCCACACTAGTATACCATAAAGACTCACACAGGTGTGTTATAATCGCTCGAAAACATCAAATGCTTCAATGCGATTATTCGTTCCGATTCCTTACGCATAACTAAAATTTTATCGTCTGATAATCCTATTCCGTATAAGTGTTTTTGGAAGGAATTTTTACCTCAGCCGTATCAAAATCAGCCTATACATCCCAGGGATTAGCCGAAACAAACAGACAAAAAAAATACAAATTATCAGACTCGCCAGCCTTACAATGAAAGAACTTACCACTTCTGTTATATTCGCTTTCCAGTTATGGAATCTTGCTTTTGTGATATTTAGTGGTTCTGTGGGTTCAGGCAAACAGGCTGGTAGAACATCATAGTTAAAGACTAAACTGTTAAAACATAACATGCTTTAGTTTAATTTAAATAGTAAATGGAATAGTAAAATTAAAACATGAAACAGCGCCATCTGTCGAAAACATACTGAACTACATAACAACCACAACTCCTGAATCACGATATTTATTGAAATGTTAAATTAGTTTGCGTCCAAAATCTCTGAAGTCTATTTCAAATAAAATTTTGACACTATATATTCAGAACAGTTGTGTTCTTCGTTTCTCATTAATAAAACCGAAGTATGCCATATCCTGGCAAGGTACAGATTCACAAATGATATAGTTTAACATTTGTTGTTTTTCACCATGTACGAGGGTTCACTCTGATTGAATTGACTCTTCCATGGCTAGAATCCTATTGTAGCAACTTCAAAATATATAGAAAAAATTTAAAACATATAACAGAGCCATCTGTCGGAGACAGACCGAACTACATAACAACTACATCTCCTGAATCGCGATGTAGAAATTCTCACCGATTAGCGTATATACAACTGCCAACATTAAGCGTTGTAAGTCCTCCAGAGAAGATCACCTCGTCTGGTCGGAGGATCTTCTCTTTGTGTTGAAGGGGCACGAGACCCGTTACTTCTCCTCCACAATATTGAGTAATAAATATAATAATTCTATAACATACGGGGTTTCAAGTTCCACCAGTGCTATATCATGGTACATAGAACCATCTTCAAAGAGCGGATGTCTATATATTTTCTTCACAGCTTGAACTTGGTAATTTATCTGATTGGTATCTTTTTTCACACCAGAGGCTACAAACTTCAAAGTGTTCCTGGTAATTAAAAATGAGTTACAGAGTTTTTCAACATTTTATTGAATTAAAAATACCTACCTTCATTATCATGACCTTTAATCGATCATCATCATCATCATAAATATCATATCTACTACACACTAGCAGGCAGTTTTTCTACTCAACTTTCTGATTGCTCATTATGTCGAGTTATTCTACACTAATTTGAGAACATTCTTTAAATTTTAAAGTAGTAGGTTTTAATATCCGTATGTACAATACAAAACAAATGATCGTGCTCATCAAACAGTATTTGCCTTGGGCGGGAATAGAACTCACGACCTCCGGCTTAGCAGTTAGGGTCACAAATAGTTCCGTCAAATAAGAACAAAATATTCATCAACAAAACTGGAGTCGATATTAAAGTGATTTGTCGAATTTGAACTGATCAAAACACCAGGCCGATACCAAGAGACGAAAATCTCTAAGACTCCCTGCTGACTTTGCCAAGGGACCTGTAGGATCAAATAATTTTATAACCAGTTACTTTTGTTTTTTTTTGTACCAGACATTAAAATTTTTTGTGAGCAAAACTATAATATTACTAGCCTCTTCACAAGTGTCCCATAAGACCATGTTTAATGTAAATGGACGTTTAATGTAAATAATACTTACGAGTCATTAATTCCCACTGAAGCTGCTAAAATAAATTTTTTGGTGATGATTGTCCCGGCAGTGGTCCAACGCACTGATAATATGCTTTCTCCGTATCCCATCAAAGCCTGAAAAGTCAATACGTTAATTACTTTATTTAAAATGTGAATAAATAAATATTTCGGACATCCAACACACAACGCCATCTAGTCCCAAGCAAAGTAGAGCTAGTGTTATGGGTACCAGACAACTGATATGAATACATATATCTTTTTTTATTTGTAAATGTATACATATTGTACATAGAAAACACAGAAACTTCGAAACAAATATTTGTAGATCACACAAACACTTGGTCTGACTCAGGATTTGAACCCGGGACCTCAAGCACAGCAGTCACATTCACTACCACTGCGCCGCAGAGGCGAGAATAATAAAGAAATGGAAGTACAACGTATGTTTCTGCAGATTATTCTTTTCAATTCAAAGTTCTGAACGGAGAGGCTGTTGCTGATACCAGATTGTACACGATAATTGTGTCTCTGAAGCTGCCGATCTAATTCTAGCTAGATGACGTGGTACTATATACGTTGTACTATATTTATGGTACCTAGAGGATCAACATCTGCTTAGTGACTGGCAGTACGATTTCCGTGGGGGTCGATCAGCTGGTGATCTTCTGGCATACCTGACACATCGCTGGGCTCAGGCGATTGAGACTAAGGGGAAAGCCTTGGCAGTTAGTTTCGACATCGCGAAAGTTTTCGACCGGGTCTGGCACAAAGCGCTTGTTTCGAAGGTCCCTTCCTATGGGCTTCCCGAAAAATTATGCGATTGGGTCACTAGCTTTGTCGCATGTAGAAGCATAAAGGTCGTAGTCGACGGTGAATGCTCTGACTCCATGCCTGTGAATGCTGGTGTCCCGCAAGGCTGTGTGCTATCGCCTATTGTGTTCCTCCTTCATATCAATGACATGCTGCCAATTAGCGGCATTCATTGTTATGCGGATGACAGTACGGGCGATGCTCTCTACACCGGCCACGCCAATATTTCTCGGGAAAACGTCATTGAGAGTCGAAACAAACTTGTGTCTGAAGTTGAGACCGCTTTGGAAAGGGTCTCAAATTAGGGTAGACTTAATTTGGTCCAATTCAACCCGACAAAGACACAAATTTGCGCGTATCTGCCTCAGCCAATATTGGGATACTTTGTCTCGGCGTATCGAGCGAAGTTCAGTTTCGTGGCCATTTGGAGGGTAAGGCCAAATTGGCTTCGAAAAAGCTAGGTGTGCTCAACAGATCGAGGCAGTATTTCACTCCGGCCCACCGCCTTCGGCTTTATAAGGCGCAGGTTCAGCCTCACATGGAATCCTCATCTTTGGGCAGGGGCACCCCAATACCAGCTCCTCCCTCTGGACCGCATTCAACGGAGGACGACTCGTATCGTCGATTGACAGGATCTTTCAATTCGACTAGACTCTCTGGCGCTGCGTAGAGATGTGGCTTCGCTGTGCATCTTCTACCACATTTTCCATGGGGAGTGCTCCGAGGAATTGTTCGGATTGATCCCTGCCGCATCTTTCCGCCATCGTCCTACGCGACAGAAATTTCATCCCCATCATCTGGATGGTCGGCAGTCCACAACTGTGCGATTTTCCCGAAATTTTCTGCCACGCACAGCAAAACTGTGGAATGAGCTGTCGCCTGCGGTGTTCCCGGACCAATACGAACTTCAAACCTTCAAGAAAAGAGCGTTCTTCTTCCTAAAAGGCCGGCAACGCACTTGTGACGCCTCTGGTGTTGCGGGTGTCCATGGGCGGTGGTAATCGCTTACCATCAGGCGATACGTCTGCTCGTTTGCCTCCTATACAATAATAAAAAAATAATAATAAAAAAGACCTCATATGGATGTTGAGATGAATGTATCTTGTTTGAATACGGAAGAGACGACGGACTGTAATGAACAGTTAAATGACATTTCTGTTTCTCATCCAATCGTCTGTAAAGATTATTTGCTATCATCGTCTGATGACAACCATGAGGAACCTCTTTTAGATACTGAAGACAGACTGCAATAAAATAAAAGTTTTCTTAGCCTTTAGACCTGTAAAATCAGTACAATTAATCTCGAGTTTTGCGAATGGTAAAGCACTTAGATCATTACTTTTAATTTTTAAAGAAAAATGTGGTAAGAAAAATATCTCAATTCAATAAACGAATATAAAACAAAGCACGATCAACGAATCTACACTAATATTATAAAGAGGAAAGATTTGTATTTTTGTATGTAACGAATAAACTCAAAAAGTACTGGACCGATTTTAAAATTTTTTTCACCATTCGAAAGCTACATTATCTACGAGTAACATAGGCTATATTTTATTTCGGAAAAAGATAGGGTTCCGTAAGATATTTGCGTTTTTCAAGAAACAAGGTGTAAAAAATCAACCAGAAAAGTTACTTATTTTACGATTTACAATAATATAGCTTATACATCAGAATAACACGTAGGCTATCTATACTAATATTATAAAGAAGTAAAGTTTATGTGTTTGTTAAATTGTAGGGGGTAATCTCGGGATCTACTAAACCGATTTTAAAAATGCTTTCAGTGTTGGATAGTCTATTTATCGAGGAAGGCTATAGGCTATATATCATCACGGTAATACGAATAGGAGCGGAGCACCAATGAAGAATGTTTCAAAAACGGGGAAAATTTTCACGCTACGGGCAATTGAAGACGCAAACGAGGTTGCGTGGGTCAGCTAGTAATTTATAAAGATACTAGCTTCGCCTCGCGACACGTTGCCTGTGATTATTGTCGTACCGCGGGTAGCACCGCGGGGTTCAGCTAGTGTCAAATAAATTGCACAAAGGGAAGATAAAAGCAAATACTAATCTTTCAAAACTATGTACGATATTATCAAATGCTATCTTACTGAATGCTTGTCAAGGCACTGGTTGTATTATTTCATGCTGAATGGAGGAATACTAACCATCTCTAGCTTTACGTCCATCTTTCCAAAAGACGCCGACATCAGGAGTTTTTACAAAATAACTGAAAAAAGAGAGATACATTGAGAAATGTAATAATCAAATGCTTTTTTTGAAATATATTTATTTTCTCAAACATCAAATCATTAACATCAGTGTTGCAAAAGAATCTCAATAGGCTGCAATAGTGTGGGTTATGTTGCGTTGTCTGCATTCGCAATAAATATGGTGACCACTACTTTTGGATTCTACTCATGTTTTCCATCAGGCGGGGTAGGATCACTTAGGCAGGCTCATGTATACAAAAATTTGAATACTGTGTTCTTGATTTCATCACTTATAGCACTTGTGTTTCAGGGACAAGATCAGTATTTCATATCACAACCAACAGCAAGTTATTGGATTAGAAATGGCTGAAATATTCCCTTGATCAAGAAACTTGTTATACATGATTTCATGATTCTTCTAAAGAATTTGACTGTTCACGAACATAACCGTCTTTTTAATTCCATTACTTGGATGATTGGCTACTATGTGCCAACTGTGCTGCTGTGCATAGAGGGTTCGTTTCTCTGAATTAAATGTCGGGATTTGGTATCTGGTGTAGCTCATACTACTTAACAGGGTAATTTAGTGGTAAAATTATAAAAGTGTTTTAGGCTTTTCCAAACTATGCGGTACATATACTGCAAAGAAAAGAAAAACTTGAAACAAATCCTATACGAACACCTTTTGTAACGTGTAACGTGGTACTTATAGTAGAAAGCCAGAATGTTCTTTCTTAGGAAAAGCTCAGCCAGGAGTGAAGAATTAAAAGCTGTAGATGGTGATGACAAGTCGTGTCTGAAACCGTTTGAATCCAATTAATAAAATATGTTATTATATAGTTAATATAACCCTACCTTGTGTCATTGACAAGTGCGCAGTCGGTGCAACAAATGGATACCTCTTCACTGTTCTGTGCACACACCTGAAAAATAAATATTTATGACTTATTAAATTAAGGTTCGCACCTATACGACCTTCAAACCTTCAAGAAAAGAGTGTACTCCTTCTTGAAAGACCCGCAACGCACTTATGACGCCTCTGGTGTCCATGGGCGGCGGTAATCGCTTACCATCAGGTGGTAAGTATACCCGTTTGCCCCCATTCCATAAAAAATGATCATTAGATCATCACTCGTAACTATTAGTGACTGCTATACCAATGGTTGTAACCAATGGTTAGATGCCGATACATATCTGAAGAGCCAAATGCAATTTATTATTAAATACAACTCTCGCATTGGAAATTTATAATATACATCATGTGGCGCGGGGAACTTTACAAACATACATGAAACGCACACAAAGAATAACCAGACTGAGAACAACACAGTGTTATCCCATATACGTCTGCTCGTTGGGCCATAATCAACAAAACGAAAAAAAATCATCTCTCAACGATCATCACTGAAAAACATTTCTAAATTTATAAAAATGTAGGCATTTTGGAATACCTAATGCATATATTATTACATGCAATAGACATCTGTTAACTTAAGAAAAACAACTTTTCAAATTATAATAAATTAGTTTTCATGCTGTACGCTTTGCTTTGATCAATTTACCTCCCTATATCTCCTTCTCTGTAGAAAGAATCAATACAAACAATCAAACCTAAAGAAGATTCTGCAGAAAATTAGATAGTATCTCGTTGTAATCTAAGATATTTTTGTACTTACTGGCTGCTTTGGCTCATGTGTTGCCAGTGTGCTCAAACATAGGCGGGCCGGTATACATCTCCCTTTCAGTCCTTCCCATTCGCATGCGACTGAAGCAAGAAAGGGATACACTAAAGTAATTGCTTACTTAAAACTTATGGAGATGTAAACGCTATAAACTAATACGGAACCATATATGAAAGAATTATAGCAGTCCTAAGCTTAAATTTTTTATGATGTCCTGTATAGTTTGAAAGCATGTCAGTAAGCTAATTTAGGAACAAGAGCAAACAAGCAGTTTTTAATCTGGTTTTGCAAGTAGCAATTGTCTGTAACTCCAAAGCCATGTAGGCACACAGTATTATATTTTAGCTGAGTAAGCTTTGTCGGTTGGCCACCCATTTGTAAGGCCGGGTAATGCCAGATGCCTTGCGTCGCGCCAACCCTACACATCGAGTGTAGATACCTTGTATATCTTTTACAAGTATTAAATATTTTCAGTTTAAATTCACTCCGTGTTTTATATCTCAGTCCCGACTAGGAATACTGCAAAAGTGCTAATTAACTACATACAATCTTATTGATTTTATTCGCATTCATAGCCACATACATAGTAACATCACTTACTACTTACTACTTACGTACTTAACTATCATTGCGATAGCCATAAGAATGTTGCTACATTTTGTGATAAGCTCTCTCTTTAAACGCTCTCCTTAAAGATTTGAAGATCATATCGGTATGGAATCACTTTAATAAATTCTAAGCAGGTTTTAAAACTATTCGAATTTTTGAGTACTTTATAAAATATGTACATTGACTGTCTCATTGACATCCATAAGATAAATGTGCTTAGTTACGCATGCAATTATTTTCATAGATCATAAATCTCATTATATGCTCGAACACCAATCACGTTGCAGTAGATAGTTCACTTAAAAAGTAAGTAGGTCATCAGTGTATGAAAATCTCATATACAGTCGAGTATATTTACATCATTAAAACTTTTTATTCAAAGCATATCACAGAAACCTTAAGTACATAAAATGTCACTTACGAACACATTTAGGCATCTCTTGCAACCAATCTCCTTTGACACAATATACTTCAGCACTTATTTGGTGTGCTCCATCTGGCGAATCCATTACCACATATCTTGTTGAACAAATGACTGTCAGTACGAAGGAGTCAAAAGATTGTCCAGGAACAGCATTCGGAGCATTCGATACTACATACGTCGCCCTATTAGGGTATGGTGGGAGAACACATGCACCTGGACTAAGTGGTCTGAAATTATTTTTATGTATGCGTAGTAGCGTAGTATCATTGCGATAGAGTAGCTATCTAATGATACTACGCACGCACTGTAATAATATGTTATATAAAAAAATTAATACACAAGAGCTATTTCAATTAAAAGCTAAGTTCAATTTAAAAAAAGTCCGTCGCATTAAGTATTATACTCGTATCAGCTTCATATGTTTCAAACATGTGTCAAACATCTATTATAAATAAATCCAGTGTCACGATGTTTGTCCGGGATGAACTCAGAAATTACTGAACCGATTTTAACGTTTTTTTTAAATGTGTTCTTTGTTTCAATTTAAGAGATAGGATAGTTTATTTCTCAATTTCAGATTGCAATTTTATTTATTGTGAATTAATTGTTTTTTATCCGACAAAGAGACATAGTTCGATAAGATTCTAACAAATGACGGTATAAGGTCAGTTGACTGGATTGAGTAAGTATCCAATAGATGACGTCCTGACTGACTAACTGATTTATCATCGCCGAGCGTGAGCTACGAGTATTAATTGTAGCTAATTGTATATAATTCATGTATTGATATGATAATAGTATATAATTCATAACCCTAACTTAAGTTAGGATTATGAAATTTGGTGAGTAGGATCGTTTTATTGAATAGACACCCACCAAGGAAAGAATTTCAGAATTTCTACCCATAAGGGGACGAAATAGTGGTTTAAAAGTTTACTTAAAAATCCGTCTTATTTCAAGTTAGAAACATGAAACTTTATTTTTGGCCTACTGATTTAAATAAGTAGATGCGTATTTAAGCGTTTCTGGATATTCTACCCCTAAGAGGGTGAAATAGAGGTTGATAGATTGTATGGAAGTCCGTATTTTTTTAAGTTAAAACAAGGGACTATATACTTTGAACTACTGATTAAAAATGAGTAGATACGTATTTCAGCGTTTCTACCCCTAAGGAGTGTAATAGAGGTGACGTTTTGTACATACGTACGTACATTAGTCCGTGGAAGAGCTATGCTTCGGCATGAATGGGTCGGCTCGACCGGAGTGATACCACGGCCACACAGAAAACCGGTGTGAATTAGCGTTTGCGCTGTGTTTCATCGAGTGAGTGAGGATACCAGAGGCCCAAACCCCAAACCCTCCCCCCATCCCCTTTCCCATCCCCCAAAGGTCGGCAACGCACTTGTGCCGCCTTTGGTGTTGCGGGTGTCCATGGGCGGCGGTAATCGCTTACCATCAGGTGATACGTCTGCTCGTTTGCCCACTATTCAATAAAAAAAAAAAAGTCTGAAAGTCCGTCATTTTTGAAGTAGTAGCCTGAAACTTTGTCTTCAGGCTACTGTAGAACACGTGCTGCCATTATTATGTTATTTTATTATTTGTTGAGTTCATCGTAAAATATGATCACAAGCTAAATCTCAACCTAGTATCATATTGATATGTTATGGTAGGTCCCTATCCATTTAACGAATGATCAGTACCTTACGCTTTTCAAGTTCATTTGTAGTTATAGTGTGTATGTTTTGAGAATAGTACTTAATCTATATATTTTTCACGTAGTGCAATTGATATACAGGATCTTACATTATATTGGTAGTGCTTCCAAGACTGCATAGTTCTTCAGCTTCATCTGAACCGTCTACACAATCCTGTTTCTGTTGAAATTGAACAGTCTTAAATAAACAATCTATTAGTTATCGAATAAAATCGTTTGAAGATGTTTCCCTGTATTTTAGTAAAAGTAATTGGGTTATTATTAATGTATTATTTTTTAAACATTGAATACCATAACAAAGTGAGGCATAAAAATCGTAAATGGTTCGAAACCGATGTCTAAAGGCGGCGATAGCCTCTTTCCTTCAGAAAAAAGACTTTAGTAAAGTAAATACCACATATGGAGTTCATTGAAAGGGTAATAAAATAGATAACAAAATTTTACAATGGTACCGTGGGAAAAAACATGCTTCAGCATAATTAGGCTGGTTTAACCAGAGTCGCACCATGGTATCACAGATAGGCTTTGTTAAATATTTCTTTCAATTCTTTCATCGAGTGATAATGATACCTAAAATCTATGAAGTTTGGCAGAAACTTACCCCATTACAGTCCGATCCTTGATCTACACACCTTCCATCACCACATTGGAAGGAATATAAAGGGCATGGCCTTCTAGTAAATGCAGCAAGAGTTCTTGAAAAAAAAACCTTAATAATAATAACCAAATTTCTGGTTATTCTCGTCTTGCTAACGTCTAGCTAGTATCGTACATCAACAACTTGCCTTTAATTATAATCTTGTGAGTTCTGAGGTGCCATACAGGTATGTGCCCGACCCAGTTCTCGAGAATGGTCGTGCTACGTTATATTAGGGTCGATCTATTATTACAGACAGAACTATTGTTGCCAATAAGCCTGATATTGTAGTGAGTGATCTATTAGAGCGCCGCGCAATGATTATCGATACCGCCGTTCCTCATGACGAGAATCTCGTCAAGTTGAAAAAGAAAAACAAATAAAATATTGGATTTAACTCACAAGATTGTCGATATGTGGAATGTGGATTCGGTGATCATTGTTCCAATAGTCGTATCTGCTCACGGATTGATAGCCAAGAGTCTCGACCAACACCTTAAGAGGCTCACGTTAGAAAGCTGGATCAAGGGTCTGATACAGAAGGCAGTCCTTCTTGACACGGCGATCTTAGGAGTAGGGCTCCGGTTAACCACCGGTTTCTTAGTCCCTGTACCCGAAGTCGGTGGTCTACTATTTTTTATATTTTTAAATGTATTTATTCTTATATGTACGAGTATAATTAAAAATGTAATTTATTTGTATATTTAAATAACGAAGGAAATAATAATAATAAATCGACATCCTTATATAGTCCACTGCTGGCTGAACAGGTCGGTACTGTTGTCTTGAGTGGTTTGCTCCTTAGTTCACTTTATTATCTCAGCTCTTACGGTACCCATGTTATTAGTCTATGATAATCCGTACTCTTAATCCATCCACACACGGATAGTTTCTTGTTAGTAAAAGAGAAGAGTATAAACAATACTTCTGAAGGAAGAAGTCAGTTACAAGGAATTTTAAAACCTCTATGAAATACGTACTCTTTGACAAATTCCTCATGTTTTGTAATTTTGGTGAACGTTGTATACGTGTCTGGATTACATATGTTATTGTTATTTTTAGGTGCTGTAGAGACAACGCCTCTAAGGTAGTAACGTTCTATACCCAGTTCTTTATCAGCGAATGCTAGTCCACCTCCGCTGTCACCTCGACACAGGGCGGTGCCTGTAAAATTTTAAATATTTTACTTCTTACTATTCTTACAAGCCGCTTTTCTCATGTTAAAAGATATGGCTTTTAATTCGATAAGAATAAATTCTGTATGAAAAATTACTTGAGCATCGGGTCTAAAATGAGGATATGAGAAGGGATTTGAAGTCAAGACATTAACATCTATAACTCAAAAGTCGTTGGTTGCTTGTTGCCTTTGAAGCCCAAGAAATAAGTGAAGGGGGATTTAAGGCTCTGGTAACAACATTCTCGCAGTAACAAGCAACGAAACAATATCTTATGACTATTTTTTTCTGAAGATGTTGTAGAACTCCGATTGGTTGAATATCTCCCCTAGAACGACTCTCCCACAGCTACAAACGTATATTATATACTTGTATGTGTGTACTTATTTATATACATGTACGAATCGTCTTTTTAAGACATGCTACAATTTTTTTCGATTTATTTAAGCTTTTTACCGTGGGAGAGCCATGCTTCGGCGTGAATGGGTCGGCATGACCGGAGTGATACCACGGCCTCACAGAAAACCGGTGTGAAATAGCGCTTGCGCTGTGTTTCACCGAGTGAGTGAGGATACCGGAGGCCCATACCCCAACCTCTCCCCCTATCCCCTTTCCCATCCCCCCAAAGGTCGGCAACGAACTTGTGACGCCTTTGGTGTTGCGGGTGTCCATGGGCGGCGGTAATCGCTTACCATCAGGTGATACTTCTGCTCGTTTGCCTACTATTCAATAAAAAAAAAAATGCTAAATTTTACACACCATTTGTATATCCAGCGCAAAATTTGTCTCCAGTGATATATTCTCTGAAGGAAAGAGGAAGATCTTTGACGCAAGTTTCTTCATTAATAAATGGTATTTCAATAGCTAGTAGAATGGGGGAAGAGGGGCCATTGGCTGTAGTGAGACCCCAACCTGCTACCTGGAAAGCAAAAAAGATTGGTGTATTTCGACCCGGCTAAATTTATGCCACAATTTCTACTTATGGCTCAAACTATACTTAGTATAGCTTTGTGGGGGAACTGGTATAATGTTCCACCCAACACAAAGGGAGGATCCTCCGACCAGGCGAGGTGATCATGCCTGGCGGGCTACTGCCCAACAGTTGATGTTGGGATGTTGTATATATGATAATCGGCGCGAGAACTTTATTTGCGCGATTCAGGATTGGTAGTTACTCCGTGTAGTGTAGTTTGTAGGTACAGTGCGTTACTTCGTAGTTCAGTGTATCTTCGGTAGATGGCGCTGTATGTGAAGGTCGCCACATCACTCCCCTCCAAGACTGGAGGTCGATATATGTTGAGTCAGCTGTCTGTGCTCTGATGCGGAGCTTGCCAGTGCCAGGAGTGAGTAGTTCCAGTGAGTCGGAACTGAATGCTGCAAGTTCCAGTGAGTCGGAACTGAATGCCGCTAGTCCCAGTGAGTCGGGGCTGAAGTCCGCTGATCCCAGTGAGTCGGGATCGCATGCGGTGCGCGGTGCTGCGGTGAGGTCCCCAGTGAGTCGGGGCGATTGCTGCGTTGTGGCTGGCTGCTGCGTAGACGGGAGAGATGTGCTCTGCTTACATGGACCGTAGGTGCAGTGTGCTGTGCCTAGACGCTGTAGAGGCCGTAGGGGTTACCAGGCTGGAGCGGTCGCGTCCTGCGTGTGGTATATCCCAGTTGAGGCCGAAGTTGCTGGCTGGCTTGAGACTTGCTGTGGGAGTGAACATGATGGTGGCGCGGCTTGAAGGCTGCTTCCAATCACGTCGGAGTCACCACTGTGGGGGAACGGGTATAATGTTCCACCCAACACAAAGGGAGGATCCTCCGACCAGGCGAGGTGATCATGCCTGGCGGGCTACTGCCCAACAGTTGATGTTGGGATGTTGTATATATGATAATCGGCGCGAGAACTTTATTTGCGCGATTCAGGATTGGTAGTTACTCCGTGTAGTGTAGTTTGTAGGTACAGTGCGTTACTTCGTAGTTCAGTGTATCTTCGGTAGATGGCGCTGTATGTGGAGGTCGCCACAGCTCGAAATAGGACTGTGATATGTGTCAAAATAAAGACGAGTTAAGATTATAATAGAACATATGTTAGCGGTAATTCTAATAATAAAATACAGTTGTGATTGTGCTATTGACTTCCGGAATATCTGTCAGTTGAATATTAATAATGCAGATAATTCCGAAAGTCAAAGGTATATTGATTAAATTATTAAAACATATTAAATGTCATAATTAATAAATGGTAAATGTAAAAAGACGGACTTGATGTCGGGCTGCCATTATGGAGGGGATATATTCACCTCATAATGGCTGCCAGCAAAGAAAGTAGTCTCGATCGAGGAGTGAAACAGTTAATACGTAAATAACAAGAATATCGAGTGACTTTATTTTACTACAACCTTGGAGGCTTTTAGATCAGAAGTGGGATGAAAAACACGCGTTTGTATCCGTTTTGTTTACTTTATCCTGATATTAGCAAAGCGCATAAATTTAAGTTCAAGGTTGTATAAGTTGTGTTCTACTTGCGGGTAAGTCTGATTTTGTTATTAAAATAATTATGTCACGATCTAGCAGATCAAAAAGGTACGATTCTTCACGTAAATCACGACATACAAGCGACTAGATCCCGCGACAACAAGATGTCGTGATCACTCTGATAGTCGTTAATAATGTGGACGTAATGTATTGCGATGCACCCGAAAAAGAAGTCATATAGACTTCGTGCAACTATCCGCACACAATTCTTTTAATTTTCATTATTTTGGGAAACGATCAACTACCCACATTGTTGGATGTTTTTACTTTACTTTCTATTTGTGTGCTTCATTATGTCGAGATCTAGGAGTGTGCCTTCCGATAGTCAGTGCCAACGAAGGCGCGATAGATTGCACAGTCATGAAGAACGAAAGCGTTCTCGTAAGCGCGATCGTTCGGTGAAAAACGCATTGAACACTATAAGTGCTCGTTTGAACGTCATCGAAGAAAGCAACCCGCGTGAAACTCGCACACCTCCAAGACCAACACATCGCAGCCCACCGCAAAACAGTGAGTCTAATTTTTCATAAACTTGGCTTGATATTTTGATCGCAACGAACCCGTTTAAATCTCGTAATTATGTTTCGAATTTTGACCCCTTATTACACGATATTGAGGTGTGGTGTGAGGTGGAGCGCGCTAAGTTCGTTAAAAATTGGAACGAGTCGGAATGTCTTTCGCGAGTGGCTAATTGTTTCAAGATACGCGAAATACTTGGCTTGACGGGTGGGTCATAACGAAGTGAATTGTTTTGCCAAACGTCGTCGTTCCGAGTCGCAAGACATTAACCGAAAAATCAAGTGAACTCTTGTTTGAATGTTGTTAGTGTTCTTTTCTGACTAGTGAGGTCGAATAACTAGACCAGATAATTAATGACGGTCAGGTGAAGCCGAGCTCTTCGTAAAATTGAGGCGCTTGAGAAAACAGTAGTACTACTTTATATTACGGGTCCTTTGTTACCAACGAACGTTTCGGAAGACACAACACATTTTAATTTTAATTGATTCTTTCTCTAAATACCGCCTCTTGTACACATTATATAGACAAGATGCTGTTGATCTCAAGCGGGTTTTTCTCGAACGTGGTGTCAGGATTTGGTACCCCGAGTACTATCTTATGTGCCCGTGGCCTAATGTAGGAAAGAAGTGCATTTAAGGACTGGATGAACGAACTTGGTCGTTCATTACACTTCATCACCCAGGCAGCTGCACAGTTTATGGTGCTCTGGAAAGGAGAGTGGTGCCCTGATACTTGTGCAGGCTTTTTCGATCGTGAGTAACGTTTGATCTGTTACAGATATGAGTGAGATGACGAGTGACTGAGGTTGATTGAAAGCTCCGCCTCTACCATCAGTTGAGCTGAGATGGTATAGCGTCAGTGGCAGTAGACTGAAGTCTTACTGAGAGCTGGGAGGTTTTTGTTTTTAACTCTTAGAGACATCGAGCATCTGAGTTACTCGGTGCGAACCAACACCGTCTCTGAGTTCGAGGCCAACTTTGGGCAGCGGGTGGTGACGCTGTCGGTCCACGCCGTGTGCGGCTCCGAAGGCAGTGGCACGCACCTCCTTCGTAGTCGTAGCCGCGTGGACGTGCTCGTGACCGATCGCCGGCGACGCCGCGCTCTCTGCGAGCGGCGCGAAGCCATGTCGACTCTGCGAGCGGCGCGAAGGCGTGTCGACTCTGCGAGCGGCGCGAAGCCGTGTCGACTCTGCGAGCGGCGCGAAGCCGTGTCGACTCTGCGAGTGGCGCGAAGGCGTGTCGACTCTGCGAGCGGCGCGAAGCCGTGTCGACTCTGCGAGTGGCGCGAAGGCGTGTCGACTCTGCGAGCGGCGCGAAGCCGTGTCGACTCTGCGAGCGGCGCGAAGGCGTGTCGACTCTGCGAGCGGCGCGAAGCCGTGTCGACTCTGCGAGCGGCGCGAAGGCGTGTCGACTCTGCGAGCGGCGCGAAGCCATGTCTACTCTGCGAGCGGCGAGAAGCCGCGTCGACTCTGCGAGCGAGCGGCGCGTGGATGTGGCGCCTAAGCGAGCGGCGCGTGGATGAGGCGCCTAAGCGAGCGGCGCGTGGATGTGGCGCCTAAGCGAGCGGCGCGTGGATATGGCGCCTAAGCGAGCGGCGCGTGGATGTGTCGCCGAAGCGAGCGGCGCGTGGATGTGGCGCCTAAGCGAGCGGCGCGTGGATGAGGCGCCTAAGCGAGCGGCGCGTGGATGTGGCGCCTAAGCGAGCGGCGCGTAGCGGTGCCGCCCAAGTTGGTGTGAAATTACACCTATGACTACGTGGTGTGGAATTACACCTATGACTACGTGGTGTGAAATTACACCTATGACGATGTGCTGTGAAATTACACCTATTAATGAGTAAGCAGGGTTGAAATTAGCCCGATATGATTATTTGGTGTGAAATTACACCTATTAATGAGTAAGCAGGGTTGAAATTAGCCCGATATGATTATTTGGTGTGAAATTACACCTATTAATGAGTAAGCAGGGTTGAAATTAGCCCAATATGATTATTTGGTGTGAAATTACACCTATTAATGAGTAAGCAGGGTTGAAATTAGCCCGATATGATTATTTGGTGTGAAATTACACCTATGAATGACGAATCAGAGTTGAAATTAGCCCGATATGACTATTTGGTGTGAAATTACACCTATGGATGACGAATCAGGGTTGAAATTAGCCCAATATGACTGTTTGGTGTGAAATTACACCTATGAATGACGAATCAGGGTTAAAATTAGCCCGATATGACTATTTGGTGTGAAATTACACCTATGGAGGACGAATCAGGGTTGAAATTAGCCCGATATGACTGTTTGGTGTGAAATTACACCTATGAATGACGAATCAGGGTTGAAATTAGCCCAATATGACTGTTTGGTGTGAAATTACACCTATGAATGACGAATCAGGGTTAAAATTAGCCCGATATGACTATTTGGTGTGAAATTACACCTATGGAGGACGAATCAGGGTTGAAATTAGCCCGATATGACTGTTTGGTGTGAAATTACACCTATGAATGACGAATCAGGGTTGAAATTAGCCCGATATGACTATGCGGTATGAAATTACACCTACGACTATGTGGTGTGCAATTACACCTATAAATGATTAAACAGGGTTAAAATAAATACATTTATATCATAAATTGCAATATATATTATTATTATATAAGAATAACTAATGTTTAAAATTGTTATGTGTTATGCATTTTTAAATTTTGAATTGTTACTATTTCAGTGTAACTGGTAAGTATGAAACATTCATAATTGATGCAAGATCGACAGCAAAATTGTTAGATGGCGCTGTAGTGGGTTGTTGTTGTGTGTGGAAGTCGCCACATATGTTATAAAATATATATATATATTTAATTGCAAACACGAGGACGTGTTAATAGCAGGATAGCCGAATCTGTTAGCGGTAATTCTAATAATAAAATACAGTTGTGATTGTGCTATTGACTTCCGGAATATCTGTCAGTTGAATATTAATAATGCAGATAATTCCGAAAGTCAAAGGTATATTGATTAAATTATTAAAACATATTAAATGTCATAATTAATAAATGGTAAATGTAAAAAGACGGACTTGATGTCGGGCTGCCATTATGGAGGGGATATATTCACCTCATAATGGCTGCCAGCAAAGAAAGTAGTCTCGATCGAGGAGTGAAACAGTTAATACGTAAATAACAAGAATATCGAGTGACTTTATTTTACTACAACCTTGGAGGCTTTTACATAAAAAAAAACAACAAATTCAAAATATTCAACTTTTACATATAAGTACTTACACATCTACTCATATTACACATAAAAATAAACTCATTTGCATACACAGATTAAAATATATTATATATATAGCAAGTAATTACAATGACAGATAATAATTCTTCACCAGCTTTTTAAATACTGCCAAAGCTTTGGCGCTACGGATTGTTTTAGGTAAATCGTTCCAAAGCTTGCACAGTAAAAGATTTATCTGTAAACCGGGTGGAATGTTTTGGCATTTCAAGTTTCAAATTCTCTGATGATCTCAGGTCCCTACAATGAGTGTTGTGTAAAATTTGAAAGCGTTTTTTTAATATAAATATAGTTTTGGCCTATTATATCACGCTATATACTCGTATTACCAGCCCATACCCCTATGGGTATGGTCTGGTTATATATAGCGTAACTCCAACCCTCTGGTTGGTATTTGGTTCATATATGTTTTCCTTCTTTTTGCAGTGATAATGTCCTGCGTAGTTTGTTCGTTAGTCGGTTCTTATGACAGTCACGGAATCAATAGAGGCGGTAACACTCCGTGTTCTTTATCTGACCCTACACGGTAAAACTTTCTTCCTTGTTTTGTCTTATGCGTATGTGTGTGTCTAATTTATTTATTTTCTTTTTTTCAAATCTTGCGCATTTCCACGGGGCTGTACTTAAAACTTAAGTTTGGATTTTAAAACGTACCTTTCCTAATTTTCCTTGTTGCAGCTGCCATTTCTCAAAGTTAGCATCAAAGTTTAGGCAAACGGGTCTCACGAATGGATTGTACACAAACGGAGCTTCTAATATCAATATTGCTATGTCGTCTTGAAAATTTGCAGCAGTTCCATCAAACAGTCTTGGAATTTTTATTTCTTTTATCTGTAAACAATATTTTTTTAATCAATGATTTTATATCCGACTGCTTCTTTGATCTGGCGGCTAGCGTAGGCAACTGCTAGTCAAGAAGTGTCCGGTTCGATGCCCGAGTCGGGCCAAAGTGATGTATCGTGTTTTTCGCATATGAAATTCTTATCAACCGGCCTGGAGTATGGAAGATGGCGGTGTAAGCCACCCGTGTCTCTGAGAGCACGTTAAGTCGTCGGTCCCGGTTGCCATGAACGTCTATGGTAGTCATTATTGAAAAATCAGTGCCCTCAAATATACTGTCGCTAGTTTCAACCTTCGAATTTAGTTTACCCTCAATTAAAACAGGTGGAACTAGTAGCCGAACCTTCGGGATCTTGGGATAACGCTAGGAAGAAGAATGATTTTATATCCGTAGCTTACGAATGTAGCAGTCTTACATCAGACTTCTGCGCTCCAATATCTCCATCGCTATTCCAGGGTCGATAAATCTTGCCGATTGCGACTGCATAGTCTGATGCTGGAAGCAACTTCGTCGCATCACTCCAGAAACAGTGAGCAGCTGAAATATACAATAATAAACATATATAATGACTGTCCTTAGTAAGTTAGAATATAATGCAATAGTTTGGAGTCCACACGAGTCATTTTGGTAGATATATATATATTTATAAGCGTCAATATGGATACCACCCCTTTCTCTGTCTTTTGCCCCCTATTCCTTACAAAAAAATATAGTTTCTACGTAGAATTAAGCTTGTTTTGTGTTTGCATTGTTTTTTTCTGTTTAACTTTTCGAATTTTGAAAGTATTTCTGTAGTTTTTGTTGTGTTGTAATTAGTACAGTCATAAACGGTTTGGTGTAAACTGTAGTGCTTATATTTTATATTAAATTAAATTTACAAACTTAAAAAACTTATCCCCACTTTCAAGTCTATTTTAAATCCAAGTTTACCTGAAATGACAGCATTGTTGGAAACCACGGACCCACCACAGATTTGCGTATAAGAATTTAATGTCTTCCTATAAATGCCTGAATGCCATGGAAGTTCTCCACGTTTGACTTCTTCACCACCAATGACCAGGCCGTAACCTTCAGGCGACATTCGACCACATTCTGAAAAAAAAACGGAACTTAACTAATCTTGACTTGCAAGATGACGTAATTACTTAAGCGGCCATCTACCCACTACTGCGCAGAGTGTTAACGTGTCTATGTTATTTGTGCCCGTTTGATTAGGACTTGTAACCCCAGGCAGGACCTGGAGTAACAAGTTGACCGATAACGCACAGGATAAGCGTTTCTTTGAAAAGTTACCTTTCGACTAAATTATTGACGACTTCAGGTAAGTAAATATTTTTTAACAGAAACTGGTTGCTTTTTATCTCCTTCCAATCAGTTATTTTCTCTTTCATCTTCAATTCGAGCAAATTCATTTATAAAAATATTGAACAAACCTGCTTTGCATTGAGCGAAGTAATCCCAGAAACCAGCCACACATTTCATATATGGAAAACTTTCAGTGGAGTAATAGATAGGAGTTCTGCAGATGGGGTTGGCCAAAGTTCCTGGTGCTACGTAATTGTTGCAGACTTTAAACCCCGCTCCTGGTACGTGACACATATAGTAGATGCTAGCGTCTGAATCAAGTTTGCAAAAGCCTGTAGGAAACAGATTGCAACTGTTTATCTTAAATTAACTACAGACTCAATCTAAATCAATAAGTTCATTATGTACTCGGGTATGTACATGTTATTTATCTGATTAGTATATAAATTATTCTTAAAAGATTTAAATAGATTTTGGACACTTTTTGTCAGCACTAGTGGGAATTCCGATAGTAAATTCTAATCTGAAGTCATTGAAAATAGTTCTTCTTACACCGCAAGTGAAGGTAACAAATATTTTAAGAACATTTACATTGTATTTTAAGCTTTCTCTTTTATATTTAGAAATTCTAGTAGTAATAGTGGTTTTAACCTAAAAAAAAATATTCACAGATGAATTTGAATTCTCACCCTTAAAGATTCTTAGGAGAATTTTGTAAGAGTTGCATTGAGAATACTTACGAACGCATTTAGGCATTGGCTGTGACCAAACTCCATTGACACAGTACACCGTAGTACTACTTCCATCGGTACCATCTGAGTTTATCACTCCGAATCCCCTTCGACATCTCAACTTCAGTACGAAGGAATCCCGAGACTGACCAGGGCGAGCAAACTTATCGCTGACAGTCTCATATGTACCGTGCTCAGGGTACGGAGGGAGATTGCAGTTATTTGCCCTAAAGATTATTGATGTGTGAGAAATTTGTTATTAAAACAAGACATACTCTGAATTTACATAGATTTATATAGGAACGGGTGTTGTCCCTAAAATACAAATTCAAATTCTCCAACCACGGTCTAATACTTGCGAGATCTTTAGTAATAGTAGTTTTATTCAAGTCCAAACACTTTTTTTACTTAAAAAGAATAACTTATCTCTAAACCTATCAGGTAAAAAAAATACTGGTGAGAAAATAGACTACATCACATAATTTAAATTAAGTTTTATAAATGGTTTGCTTTATTAGTATTTTATCCTAAATTACCTTTTCCTGCGACGAGAATGGCTGCAATAAGCCTCGTCACTTGCATCTGCGCAATGTTGAATTTTATCACACACTTGTTCCCATCCAACACAACCACTACCGTTCTGACATCTGAACTGTTTAGAACTGTTGATTTGACTGGAACTGCAAAATAAATAAGAACAAATGAAACATCGATTAACCTAGATGTTGGTTTCGATTGCCATACCAACATTTGTGATAATAGGCATGGTGATGATAGTAACTAAGAACCACTAGAATTATGTGCTTATCTGATGAAATAACCCCATTTCGGAGAGTATAAAAATGCATCAATTTGTTTTAATATTTTAAGCTAGATTAATAGTTACATTATTAACAAAAATAAAAACTACAAAATATAGCAATCTGCCATGTTAAGTTGAACACCAATAAGAGCAAGTTACGTCTCGTTTCTGTAAACATAATTTTGTTTGAATATATCGACGAACTCTTGACTATTTTTAAGTGCTATAATTGACACTGGTTTACAAATAGTGACGTCACCTCTGCGACACGCGACTGCGTCACCTTCCCTACTAAATTTTGTTTTTTGTAGAAATATTATTGTTATTGACAATAAAAAATACTACCGAACATCATAAAACATTTTTTCAAAATTAGTCATCTTGCCTATTGTTACAGATATTTAGAGGTCTAATTTTTTTTTATTTAATTTCGTTTTACAAGTTTCAGGAAAGTTACGGTTAGAAATACAACTTAAATAAAAGCAATGTCATGGTGACTAATTACAAGTTGCCACAAATATCCAAACGACAAAATTAAAAGAAAAATACTACTACTTAAGGTAGGAAGAAAATATCGCGCGCCGATACCGAAAGAAAACACAAAACAATATGGAAAAACATTGAAGGATGCAGGCAAACAAAAAGTGCATTTCCGGTAGCACCTAAAAGACTTGCCCGCAACCTGATTAGACTAAAAAGGGACGATCTCAGGAAGGTCACAGGTATCCTGACAGGGCATTGTCTCCTGAACAAGCACCTATTCACTATGGGTGTAACAGACAGCCCTCTGTGCAGTTGATGCATGGAGGCAAAAGAAACGCCGCAGCACGTTCTCACAGAATGTAGAAGTGTGGCAGACACACGGGTGGACATCCCCCAATCGGCATCAATCCCGGAAGCATGTAGCAACCTGAAAAGGTTGCTTAGCTTCTAGGACAAACTAGGTTGGCTGGAGTAGGAAGATGACAAACTCACTTACAATGGCCCAATCAAGAGGCTAAGTGCGGAAATAGCCCGGTAAAACAAACAAACAAACAAATAATCAGTTATATAAGTGTTAAATGTAAGATATGACTGTGCTTTATACAAAATAAAAAAGGACACGTGACAGTGACCAAAAAGAAAAAAATATTATTATAATTACCCGCAATAAATATTTTCACTCCATGCCACTTTTGCTGTAGATACTGAAATTTTAAAAATACAATAATTTATACATTATAGATAGATAGAAAACTTTTTAATTGTCACCGTTTTACATATTTTCATGACATAAGATGTTATATAAATATACTGTAATGTACAAAGGGCGGCCTTATTGCTGAAAGCAATCTCTTCCAGTCTCTTCATCATACATTTGTCATTGGCAGAATTGTCGACATCGGCACAAATTGCCATATCCAAAAAACAAAAAATCTCTTCCAGGCTAGAGGGACAGCAGCAGCTGACGGTACAATTGATTTGAAGAATTATTTGAATTGTTATGAATATATTAGGGCACATGTACATAAATATATTTATAAACACATATATACACATAAAATATATACATACACACACATAATATACACAAAATAACACAATCATTTAATTATATCACGACACAATATGAAAAACCTTCATATCGTACTCATATTCGTGTCTGAATCAGTTACAACGTGACTGAATTATAATTAGTATCTATAAATAAATATAAATATTTTGGACATCTAACACACAACGCCATCTATTTCCAAGCTAAGCAGAGCTTGTGTTATGGGTACTAGACAACTGATATAAATACTTATATGCTTTTTTTTTGTAAATACATACATATTATACATAGAAAATACCCAAACTCCGAAATAAATATTTGCAGATCATACAAACATTTGGTACGACCCAGGAATCGAACCCGAGACCTCAAGTTTAGCAGTCGCATACGCTACCACTACGCCACCGAGGCAGACAGAGGTGGATGACGGAGCATTGCTCGGTATTTGCTTTTTGGTAAATTTTCTAAAAACGAATCCTAGCTAGATCAATTTATCGCTCCCGAAACTCCTCCATGTTAAATTTGAAAATCATTGGAGCCATTTCCTGGATTCAACAAATGAGCAATTTTTGTATGTTGAACACTGTTTTAATCGGCATACGGGCGCTTTGTTAAAACTACCAAACCAACCAGAGATACCATTGAACTTGTATTACATTGCAACTCCAAATGCCAACAATTTCTTGTGTTGCTCAGTAGGTAACAAAATCATTGCTCGATTCAGATAACGCTATCTATGGTTTTTTTTTTCATGGAGTCGGTGGCTAACGAGCAGACGTATCGCCTGATGGTAAGCGATTACCGCCGCCCATGGACACCCGTAATACCGGGGGCGTCACAGGTGCGTTGACGGCCTTTGGGGGATGGGAAGAAGGATAGGGGGAGGGGTTGGGATATGGGCCTCCGGTATCCTCACTCACTCGGTGAAATACAGCGCAAGCGCTACTTCACACCGATTTTCTGTGAGACCGTGGTTTCACTCCGGTCGAGCCGGCCCCTGCATGCCGAAGCGTGGCTCTCCCACGCTAAGTGACAAGTAAAACTTATATACCTCAGACATATGTGTATATAAATGTAAAAAGACAAGAATTACTCGTTTAAAGGTTGTATTATATATAGATAAATATTATTTATATAGATAACATTTTAACTTGTAAAACTAATAATAAATATTAATCCTAAGGACCTCTTATATTGAATCCATACTTATAGTAAGAATTCGAAAGTGACTTGTCTATAAAGCTTTCTCGGCTAATCCGCTGCATCGCCATGAATTAATTTCGGTAGACAGATTGATGGACCATGGTACCTTTTGTCGCGATAACCAACATACATATGGGCGGAGCCGCAGGCAAAAGCTGGTTAATAATATATTTTATTTATTCTATTATAGTAATGCAACTTTACAGTTCAAAACGGACCATTTCAAAATACCGTGGGAGAGCTACGCTTCGATATGAATGGGCCGACTCGACCAAAGTGATACCACGGCCTCACTGAAAACCAGTGTGAAACAGCGCTTGCGGTGTGTTTCACCGAGTGATTGAGGATGCCCATACCCCGACGCCTCCCCCATCCCCCTTCACATCCACAAAGGCCGGCAACTTACTTGTGACGCCTCTGGTTTTGCGGATGTCCAAGGAAGGCAGTAATCGCTTACCAACAGGCGATACGTCTGCTCGTTTGCCCCCTGTTCAAAAAAAAACAATAAATTTTGTCTCGTATCGTTTCGTCTCATATAAGCGGAAAAATCTATCAAATTAATACAGAAAACCGGTCGTGTAGTGACTGTCCTTCTAGTTGTTTTTACTTCTAAAATATTTTTTGCCTAACCAGCGTATATGCTGTACTCTGTCTCACTCAGACAGTGTGTTACCAAGTACATTACTTTTATAATTTTAGGGGGGTTCACTTCAATTATATTGCCCAACTATTGAAATCAACATAACTACGAGGGAATATTTCTTAAAATAAATGAATTTGAATGAATTTCGTAATAAAAATAGATTAGACCGAGGAGAAGAACATAGCTTACATTTTATCGCAATGGTCGACATATAAAACCGCGAAAAAAAGCTTGTAATAAATAAATACAACATCCACAAAGTGAAAATATTTTAAGGAAGATTACGGGAGGGTTTCCTCAGTGAACCAAAGCCCCAGGTTTCAAACTTTTATGAGTAGGTAATGATTACTCTTCTTTTGTATAAAAACCTAACTAAATCTACATTCGATGAACAAACAGGAAGAAAACAGTCATTACTTTTTTCATCTAGATTCTGAAGTGTCACTGGACATAATAGCTATTATGTATCTACGTCAATTTAATTAAGACTATCTTTAGTATAATCATATTTTAATTAACCACTAGCTGACCCACGCAACCTCTTTACGATTTCTATAGCCCGTAGCGTAATAACTACAAAATTCTTCTTCGATTTTCCTCTCGAAAACCATTTTTTTATATATTTATTCACCTTTTAAACCTTCCCTGGACTACAACAAATATTTTAGCACCAAAATCAGCTAAATCGGCAGAGCCGTTCTCGAGTTTCACACACAGGACTGATCATTTTATACAAAACTACATTATTTTAAAATTCTTATGTAAATTAAACAATTATAAACGATATACTCACCGATAAATACGAAAACAAATATCCACATCCTAATTTCGCACATTTTATGAAACTTTTTATCAAATAGGGCAGTATGTTGACTACGAAAAATCTATTTTAGGTTATAAAATGAAAACTATAATCCATTTTATTATTACTTACAAAACAAATCACAAAATATCACATTTTATTAAACTATCTGAACTTCCAAGTTCAATAACATCTTTGATTGCCAAATTTTGTTATTCATTGATGCCAAAGCACCAAAATGATGACCCTTCTATATGGCATGAAGTTAATGCGTATTAACACCAAACGAAGAAGGAAAACCATCTCTATAATGTATGTGTCTAACTGGTTATTAAAATGATGACGTTGCGTCGTGAGATTCCAAAGTCGAAATAATTTAGTATTCGACACATCACACTGATACTTCAATATCAAAAATTATTACTCAAAAAAGAAACAAATAAATCACAATCTATGTCCATCAAAACCGGGTTGATGGTTTGATCGAGTCTCTGTACAGCTATGAACTCATAAAGCAAATATTAACATCAATTTTAAACCTATACATTAATAATAAATAACAAATATTTCGGACATCAAACACACAACGCCATACCTTCATACCCCAACCCCTTCCTCCATCACCCAAAGGCTGGCAATGCACTATATACACTCTTTTGCAAAAAAAACGGGCACTTAAGCAAAGAACTATTTTATAGTTACTATTACTTTGTTTGACAATTTTAGGTATTGTTATCCACATAATTTTATAAATTAATTAGGAAGGAATAGGTATCATCAGTTTTATCATAACATTTTGATTAAATTATTGAGAAATAATGTTAAAGCTCAAAACACTATTATTGTATATACCTGCTCGCTAAATAAAAATGAAACGCGTTAATTTCTTTGTTTTTCTTGAATGCATTAAAAGCAGATAAAAGTTTAGTATTGAGTGTGACCCCCTATTGCTGAAATCACGGCTTGTATTCGTCTGGGCATGCTAGCGAGTATATCTTTTATGGTTTCTTGGGGAATACGTGCCCACTCCGCGGTAATCACATTCTTTAGCTCTCTGATGGTCTGCGGATCCGGCTGCACTGATCTCACTCGTCGCTTCAGAACGTCCCAGACATGCTCTATGGGATTGAGGTCCGGACTTCTAGCATATACGCTTCCACATCGCCAGACCGGTGGGTGCGAGCGTTGTCGTCCATAAAAAATGAGTTTTCGCCAAGAGCGGTTAAAGCGGGTTGTGCATAAGGAATTAGGACTTCCGTTATGTATCGGTGTCCAGTCAGTGTACCGTTTTCGATGAAGACTAACTCCGTACGATCCATGGAATTTATTCCTGCCCAAAACATAACAGAGCCCCCTCCATAAGGTGTGATTTCTTCAAAACATGCCTCTGCAAAGCGTTCTCCTCGTCTACGTAGCATTCGCCGACGTCGGTCTTCACCATGCAGAGATATCCTGGCTTCATCGGAGAACAATATCCTATCCCAGTCTTCATGAGTCCATGACACACAATTTCGAGCGAAGCTAAGCCTGGCAACTCGATGTCCACGGAGTAATTTAAGGCCGCGTGCCGGGCGATGACTGTGTGATTAGCAGCGAGATGTCTCCTCATGACCGTGCTTAGACTAATTTGCACATTTCTTACTTATTCGAGGCTGTTCTTGAGGTCCACATAAGAAGATTTGCGATTTCTCAACGCTTGACTAACTAGAAAACGATCATCCCGTGGTTCGGTACATGTCTTTCTGCCAGAACCAGGCGTTACCTTGACGGAACCGGTCTCTTGATAGCGCTGCCAGGTCCTTTGAACTGTCGACCGACTCACATTTAGCCTCTGAGCCACGAAGCATTGGCTGCAACCTTCTTCAAGCAGCGCAATAATTTTGCTGGCTTTTATCACTTTATCTACCATTTTCGAGATTGCTAAACAGCTATAACAATACTTTTAAATGTCAAGGACATCAGATAATTTAATAAAAATTGACAAAAAGTTAATTAGAGTCGATATTAACTACAGGGAATTCGCGCCACAAAATGTAGTTAAAAGTAGTTTTCTTTGAAAACCAGGCTCAGTCAAAAATTTGAATTTGGAATGTACTCTTCTAAACATTATGGCACTTTTATAACTGGCCAGTAACATGTTCAAATGATTAAAACCTTTTTGGTATTTTATTTTTTTTAGCCAGGAAGAAAATCGAAACCGCCCGTTTTTTTTTTGCAAATGAGTGTATATCTCAGTATATTGCTGCAACCTGAGAAATTGCAGCGTTGGTTTTACGATAGTAATATAATGATAGGGGCCACGCCACGCCTGGATTATAATAATTCGATACAATCAACCCCCGACATTTTCCAAGGCTCATGTGAAGAAAGAGCAAACGAATTTACGGCCAATTCTTTTATTTAGACAGAGAGATACAGTTCAATAAATAATACAAATGATACCGAGACTCAAAACAACACTTTGTTGATCACACATTCAGCGCAATACGAAATAGGACGGTGTGCATTGCAATGATCAACAAATTGTGTTACAGTTGGTCACTTAGGATCCTTAATTAAGGTACTTTTACGGATAAAATCAAGTAAAAACTTACGCGTTCAACCGGTCAGCAGCGGTAAGAACGAATTTCTCATGGATAATCGATCCAACTGACAGGCAGTGGATAGTTATACTGGTTGTCCTCGGAATATTCTGGACCAGCCCGCAGCCACTCTATCTCTATCTTTCAATGTTTATACTCGTAAGTATTTGATTGACGTAAATTGTGGTTACGACAGGAGAGAAAGGTTGCTTTGAAACAGAAAAGGCAATCGAAACAAATTGTTGCTTTAAAAATTCATATGGAACCTTAGACTACGAGATTTCTATATGCTTTTAACAATAGCTTGTGGTTTAATTAATTAAAAGGATATTTTAGTAACCAATTTACATTTTTTCTGATATTGGAATATAGGCATTTTCTATATCTATTATAACATGTTTTATTGATATTCTGTTATTTTGTATGATTTTATTTTCCAAATTAAGTTTTTTTACAATACTAAGTGGGATTACATCACAATCGGATCCTTTATCGAATTTTAAATCTATTAATTTGTTACCAATCTGCATTGACTCAAATAGCCCTGAGTTAGAAACAACATTAACATTGTACATAATTACCTCACAATCACTCTGATTTCCCTCCGATTTGTTATTTTCTATAACTTGATGGATGTTTTTCTTTTTATTGCGACACATCTTTGAATAATGGTAATTTTTTTTACAATAACTACACATTTGACCAAACGCAGGACACTTGAACCTATGACTATATCCACATCTTGTATAAGATTTTCCAGGTTGAGTAACATTTACTTTCTTATTTAGCGACTGTTGTTCAAAGTTTTTTACAGTTTGCTGTGTGTGCTTATAGGTTGCATCTATTTTGAGTTCTTGAAATTCTTTGAGTTATAATAATAGTGGAGAAGTTAAAATTTCTGATAACACTGTAAATGAAAATACTTCTGCATACCGCTCCAAATATGGTAGGTTGGTTAAAAAACCTAAATATCTATACTATTATGTTAATTTCATTAGAAAAAAGGGGATGTAACATGTTTTATTGATATTCTGTTATTTTGTAGTCTGTGGTAGGGGAGTTGTAACATTGTACTTGACGATGATTCTCTGTTATGTATTGTGTGAGAGATGGTGGAACCACTACCAATAAAGATAAGGATTGTTTAGTATAGAAAACAAAAAATAAACTGTAATCTAAAAAGCAGAAATAATATTATACAATGTAGGCAAAACAAATTTGTGTAGGTCTCGTAAGTTTTAATCAATCAGTTTTATTAAAATTATAAATCAAACACTTCGTTGACAAATTCTTCTCAGTGTACGATGACGTCACAGAGATAAATAATTCGATTTATTTAGCTTATTTACTACAATTTTGCGAGTGTTTTATTTTTTTGCGGTTCTATAATGTCTTATTATACTATTTTTTTTTTACGCACCTACCACACCATATTTTCACATCACCTTCAGGTTGACTGGCAGAGAATGCCCTATGGCATTTGTGTAAAATGTGCATCAAGTTTAAATAATTATATTTATTTATAGAATTGGTAATAAAAAAATGCATATTCCCTATTGAACCCGAGACCTGAGCACAGCACCAAGGTACATAAAACAAATTTATCGTCTAAAAATAATTTAAAAAGAAATCAATTCACATCACACATCCACTAGTCCAAAACTACCGGCGGCTTTTCAATTAATTTTAAAACTCTTACCACTTTTTCTTTTGTCCGGTAATCCCCTCGGACATCACTGGTGTTTATGTTAGACTCTAACCGACTAAAACCCGCACACCGTCTCGGGTACTAGAAGCCGGGAAACCAGGTGCACCCTCGGAAGGAAATCCTTGGAACGTTTGTAGGCGACCCCCTTCTGTGTAGGCACCTTAATATTCCTGTTCTATAAAATGGCGCGAGCACTTTACAGAGCTTGCGCTGCCACCTCGGCCTGCGGTACCTGGCCCGTTCCCGGGCCTGGCGGACAGGGAGAGTTCTAAGCCTCTCCCGGTCCCGCTCCGCCATCTCTTGCTCACTTGCTCGCACAACTGTTACTACTGACTTCAACTAGTAACAGAAATAGCAAACATTGCCAATTATGGGCAGTGGTAACGCCATCGTTGGTGGCAAAATGATATTTCTTTTGGAAAGAGATCTCATTTTTCACCACTGACACAGTCGTTGTTATTGCAGTTGGAGAAATTTTGATCTTTATTCATACATACAATCGTAAGGAACTCATTGTGCGCTTGGCTGGCGTTTTATGTCTTACCTCGTAAGAATTTACAGAAGGTACTCTCGCGCCTGGTCCAGGCGCTCCTCCTACACCCCAGATAGAGAAACCATGGCACTTCCTCTTTTCATCTAGTTGTCGGGAAAGCCCAGCATAATAGCCTTCCTGATGACATTTGTGGGGCAAGTCTTGTAGACAAGCTTCACCATAATATAGTAAGATCCCAGGGCCACCAGACGTTACGTATTTTCTGACGAACGAAATGTGGCTGATTGCGTAGTGTTAGTATGTACTAAGAACGCATACCTACCTGCTAGCTTGCTTAGACGGCCAATTTTCAGGTATCAGGTAATCAAGGTACATAAAAACATTGCTTACCTCACTTAAATTCTGAAAGCCGATTTTTACGTATATTTTAGGCAATATCCTTAAAAATAAGTCGCCAATACTCCCAGACACTTTCCGTCGACCGAATTGCTTTGCAGACGCTTTCAAGGTCCAAGTTGCAAGATAAAAACATATTAAAAAAAAAAAAAATTTAATACTTTTCACGGAAGAAACATTAAAAAAGTATCGAGTAGTTTTAAAACATAGAATAGAACATAACCTTAAATTTAAAGACGTTGTTTTGCCGGGTGATTTATTCGAAAGTGGTTATCACAGACAATGTTATAAATCATTTACAGGGTTAAATAAAAAATACTATTTACCAAAAAATAAATCACTTGAGAAATCTACCTCAATTGAAAAATCATTAAGTATTGCTGAAAATTCATCTGTAGAATCATCAACGACAGCTGAATTCGACTGACTTACATGAAATATTGAGCCAGAAGCATCTACTTTTCAAGATTTTAATTCAACAACCACTCTTTATTTAATTATTAATTATTTATTATTATTTAAATAAAAATACTTTATTTTTTTTTTTATAATTCATTCCCAATAAATAATTAATTTTAAAAAATTGCTGTTCTTCAAAACTGCTTACCCGGGAGGATGAAATTCTAGAATTATGGTAGTTAAATGAGCAGTTTTTTACTAGTTCTTTTTTAATTATTTACCTGATTATTTAATTTTTATCTGATTTTCTTTTAATATTAATAAATCAATTGATACGAGTCAACTGTAAGAGAGAGAGATAGAGACAGAGAAGTCAATATATCCTAATACATGTCTCACTCAGTCTCATGCGCGTGGATAATGTCCTCGCGCTCTTACCTACAGAGATATTAAAATTGAATTTAGGGGATGATTGGCCCCTTGGATCGGTCTGTCTTTTTATAAGAGGTTTTAAAATAGTTGTCTGGTAGACATATATAAAAATGGAGCATCAGAATATACGTGAAGTTACGTAATTATTTTTGGACCTTGGAAGCGTCTGCAAAGTAATTCGGTCGACGGAAAGTGTCTGGGAGTATTGGCGACTCATTTTTAAGGATATTGCCTAAAATATACGTAAAAATCAGCTTTCAGAATTTACGTGAGGTAAGCAATGTTTTTACGTACCTTGATTACCTGATACCTGAAAATTGGCCGTCTAAGCAATCTAGCAGGTAGGCATGTGTTCTTAGTACATACTAACACTACGCAATCAGCCACATTTCGTTCGTCAGAAAATACGTGACGTCTGGTGGCCCTGGGATCTTGGACTATAATATATTATTATCAAGAGTTCACTGCTGGCCATAGCCTTTTCATTAGAGGGGAGATTATATCCACTCTCAAGACGAGTATATAGGTATTTTGTAAATTTTCTTTACAATTAATGTAATTAATATAACCATTTTAATTAAAGTAAAGTTTAATCTAATACCTGTAAATGCTTATGGAGGACTTACCTACAGCTAATATTATAACAATAGCTGACCCACGCAACCTGGTTTGCATCTTATATTGCCCGTAGTGTGAAAATTTGCGCCCGTTTTTGAAACATTCTTCATTGGTGCTCCGCTCTTATTAGTAGTAGCGTGATGACAAATAGTCTATAGCCTTCATCGGTAAATGAACTATCCAAAACCGAAATATTTTTTTAAATCGGACCAGCGGTTCCTGAGATTAGCGCGTTCCAATAAACAAAAAAACTCTTCAGTTTTATTATTAGTATAGATTAGCCATCAAGTAGATAACAGTGAGCCAATTACAACCTTATATTATCTTACCTGTATGACGATGACCTGATATGCTAAGCATAGGTAAAGAGGTGAGCGACAACAAAATCAATTTTTGTTTTTGTTTTAAAAACAGCAAAAAAATTTGTATATTTCAATTAAAATTGTGAGTTCTCTCAAGTAAGTTGTGTTGTTGTGTATTAATGTTTCGGCTTATTGTTATTCTGGTTTTAGTTTCTAATGTGTCGTGCCAATATTTTATGTTGCCTCAAGGTGAGCTGGTTTGATTAATATATGTATTGTTATTTAAATACTTGGTTGAGGCAATGCAGTGTTTAATATTGTGTATTTTAGAAATATGTTCCCAAGAGTGGTATAATAAAAAGAGGTAAAGTTAATTTCTGTTCACTTTAAAAACACAAACAGGTTCTTCATCGACTGATCTTAAATTTTGACGCGATATGGGAGACGAGGTCCTTAATCAATAGATTGGAATTTGAATGAGAATTATGCATTTCATTTGATAATTAAGTTTATTTGAATTAATAATCTGACATAAAAATTATGTAATATTTGTAGTTCATAATAATCTTATTTTTTTAATTGTATTGTATTTCCTTTATGTTTTTGTAATTGAAGGCATTGAATTTATGATGTACTAACAAAATATTAAGGAAATAAAAGGCTATAATAATAATAATAATGGGAGACGAGTCAGAGATGGTTTTTATCTATCATTGCGACTAGACTATGACATACTGAGGCGTGTTAGGGTACAATTAGTATATATATATATTTTTTTTATATTATAGGGGGCAAACGAGCAGACGTATCACCTGATGGTAAGCGATTACCGCCGCCCATGGACACCCACAACACACCAGAGGCGTCACAAGTGCGTTGCCGGCCTTTTAGGAAGGAGTACGCTCTTTTCTTGAAGGTTTGAAGATCGTATTGGTCCGGGAACACCGCAGACGACAGCTCATTCCACAGTTTTGCTGTGCGTGGCGGAAAATTTCGGGAAAATCGCACAGTTGTGGACTGCCAACCATATAGATGATGGGGATGAAATTTCTGTCGCGTAGGACGATGGCGGAAAGATGCGGCAGGTATCATTCCGAACAATTCCTCGGAGCACTCCCCATGGTAAATGCGGTAGAAGATGCACAGTGAAGCCACATCTCTACGCAGCGCCAGAGAGTCTAGCCGAATTGAAAGATCCCGGCAATCGACGATACGAGTCGCCCTCCGCTGAATGCGGTCCAGAGGTCTACATTATATACTAATAATGTAGCTTTTTTAGCATTTTGTACCTTTTTTTGTGAAATAGGAGGCAAACGAGCAGGCGTATCGCCTGATGGTAAGCGATTACCGCCGCCCATGGACACCCGCAACACCAGAGGCGTCACAAGTGTGTTGCCGGCCTTTGGGTAAATGGGAAGAGGGATGGGGAAAGGTTGGGAAGTGGGCCTCCGGCACCCTCACTCACTCGGTGAAACACAGTGCAGGCGCTAATTCACACTGGTTTTTTGTTTTGGCCGTGGTTTCAATCCGGTCGAGCCGGCCCATTCATGCCGAAGGGTGGCTCTCCCACGGAAAAACCACCTGAAAAGGAAAAAAACGCCAGCCTTATGAGAAAACTTTATTGTTACTCTGTTTCTCTTTGTTTTATGGAATAGCAGGCAAACGAGCACACGTATCACCTGATAGCAACGTAACACCAGAGGCGTCACAAGTACGTTGCCGGCATTTGGAGGATGGGGAAGAACTGAAATAGCGCTTGCGCTGTGTTTCCCGAGTGAGTGAGGATACCGGAGGCCCATATCCCAAAATTGATTAGCCGCCCCACCTCGAGACACTGGTGACTAGGCACAACTGTTATATAGATAGACTATAGTCGATATTTTTAAGGTTATTTAGATGTAGTAGTTGGTGACCTTATCATCATCATCATCATCAGCCTATCGCAGTCCACTGCCTCTCCAATAGCACGCCACTTAGTTCGATCCTCGGCCTCTCGCATCCAGCTCCTGCCAGCCGTCCTGCGCAAATCATCACTCCACCTGGCCTGTGGACGTCCTACACTACGTTTGCCGAGACGCGGTCTCCACTCAAGAACCCGTTTACCCCAACGGTTATCGGTTCTGCGGCAAATATGGCCAGCCCACTGCCACTTCAGCTTGCTAATCCTGTGGGCTATGTCGATGACCTTGGTTCTCTGTCGGATCACCTCGTTTCTAATACGGTCCCTTAGAGAAACGCCGAGCATAGCCCTTGGTGACCTTATGCTAATATCTAATCGATGAGTATGACCATTTGTTCTGTGTCTGATTGTAATTAATCTGTGTAACATATAAGTTAGTTAACTAATTAATTATGATTAATATTCCCTTCTATGAAGAATCTTTTATCCAATGGATGGCCATTGTTGATGATATAAAATATGCCGTGTTTCTGGTTGTAATTCTCCGAAACGGTTCGACTGATATTAATAAAGTTTATTGTTTACTCGATATATCAGAACAACGATTATCAGATGTAACTAGAATTAGGCATGTATTTATAAATATACTAGCTGTTGCCCGCGGCTCCGCCCGCGTTTATGTCGGTTTTTTCGTGTTTTTTCGCGGTCGCGGATATGTGACTGATGCAAAAATTAGATAAAAACAATCTTGATGCGGATTATATATCATTCTAAAATTTCAGCTCGATCGGTGCAGAACTTTTTGAGTTTTTGAAGCGTACACAAACCAACATAACATTTTTATATATATAGATAGATATATGAAGTATTATAACTAATGTTATGTATGAACTGGAAGGATATATTACACTATTATTACTATTATTTTCAAAAGCAATCATTAGCCTGTACATATTTAATAAGTTTGTTACTCTACTTTGCGGCCAACACATAATGCAAACCGCAACCTCGGTGTCGCAGTGGTAGTGAATGCGACTGCTGTGCTTGAGGTCTCGGGTTCAAATCCTGGGTCGGACCAAATGTTTGTGTAATCTACACATATTTGTTTCGGAGTTTGGGTGTTTTCTACGTGCACCCATAACGTTGACGCTTTTAAACACGCATTTATTTCATCTGCAGGGGTGCCTTTAGTGATAACCGGCAAAGTCTGTCTAAAATCGCCCGCTAAAAGTACCACCATCCCCCCCATGATATTTGGATTACTCTTGATGTCTTTCAAAGTCCGATCTAGAGCTTCAATTGCTCTTTTATGGGACATAGTACACTCATCCCAAACTAATAATTTACATTGCTGCAACATACGTCCACGCTCGCTGTTGTAGCTTAGGTTGCTTTTGAACAAATATTGATGTGAAGTTGAGGACTGGAACACGATAGTGGGACATTGTTGCAGGGGGACTTACAGCCGGAAGAAAACAAAAATCTTATGCGGACGAAGTCGCGGGTAAAAGCTAGCTTTTAGCGAATACTTAATTACCTCCTCAAGTTTAAAGCGTAGCTAGTTATGTAGTACTATATTAATTTTGTGGTGTAGGTAATTAGATTTTATCTGTATGTAATGTAACAGTCAGTTGAATAAAAATCGTATACAAATCAGATCAATAGTTTTGGCGTAATGTGATTCTAGACAGAGTTTTAATGTTTTAGATAGTTAGCTGTGTATAGGTTCCTGTGGGAATGAGATATTTTCCCGAAGTAAAAAGTAGTCTGAATTTTGGTACCTTCCTACCCTATAAGTTAAGTAAGTACCGTGGGAGAGCTATGCTTCGGCATGAATGGGTCGGCTCGACCGGAGTGATACCACGGCCTCACAGAAAACCGGTGTAAAACAGTGTTTGCGCTGTGTTTCACCGAGTGAGTGAGGATACCGGAGGCCCATACCCTAACCCCTTCCCTCATCCCCTTTCCCATCCCCTAAAGGTCGGCAACGCACTTGTGACGCCTTTGGTGTTGCGGGTGTCCATGGGCGGCGGTAATCGCTTACCATCAGGTGATACGTCTGCTCGTTTGCCCACTATTCTATAAAAAAAAAAAAAGTAGTGTGATGGAATGTCGCTAAGTTTCGATCCAAGTAAAACTGTTAAATAAAGACAGTTGCATCAAAATTTTATCATAAATTCCCTAAATTATGGCGCCTACTGACCCTCTAAGTTAGAAAAGTGATCAAATACTAACTTGAAGTCTTAGTAAAACTGAGTTAAAAAAAAACATCAAAATCATTTCAGTAGCTATGACGTCATGCTAGATTTCCGCGGGAATGAGGTATTTTCCCGCCGTAAAAAGTAGCCTGTGTCCGTGCCTAGGATCCTATCTTTATATTAACCAAGTCTTATAAAAATCCGTTCTGACGTTAAGGCGTGAATGAGGTAAACTTTTAAAACAAACGATTAAAAATCACTAACTTAATTAGTTTTCTGCCTACTGCCTACCCCCTAAGTACGATGACGTGATCATTTTGATCTTATATCCGTTTTTAGGTAACCATCTATTACCTTACTAAATTTCATCAAAATCTGTTCAGCCGTTTAGACGTGAAAGAGCAAAAGTCCCAACAAAAACGACTAAAAATCACTAACTCAATTTAGTTATCTGCTTACTGCCTACCCCCTAAGAACGATGGCGTGATTATTTATAGCCTATGACCATTTCTAGGTTATCATCTATCACCATACCAAATTTCATCAAAATCCGTTCAGCCGTTTAGGTGTGAAAGAGCAAAACTCCCAGCAAAAACCATAAAAAAATCACTAACTCAATTCAGTTTTCTGCCTACTTCCTACCCCCTAAGTACGATGACTTGATCATTTTAATCTTATATCCATTTTTAGGTAACCATCTATTACCTTACTAAATTTCATCAAAATATGTTCAGCCGTTTAGACGTGAAAGAGCAAAAGTCCCAACAAAAACGACTAAAAATCACTAACTCAATTTAGTTATCTGCCTATTGCCTACCCCCTAAGAACGATGGTGTGATTATTTATAGCCTATGACCATTTCTAGGTTATCATCTATCACCATACCAAATTTCATCAAAATCCGTTCAGCCGTTTAGGCGTGAAAGAGCAAAACTCCCAGCAAAAACCATAAAAAAATCACTAACTCAATTCAGTTATCTGCCTACTTCCTACCCCCTAAGTACGATGACGTGATCATTTTGATCTTATATACGTTTTTAGGTAACCTTACTAAATTTCATCAAAATCTGTTCAGCCGTTTAGACGTAAAAGAGCAAAAGTCCCAACAAAAACGACTAAAAATCAACTAACTCAATTTAGTTATCTGCTTACTGCCTACCCCCTAAGAACGATGGCGTGATTATTTATAGCCTATGAACATTTCTAGTTCATCATCTATCACCATACCAAATTTCATCAAAATTCGTTCAGCTGTTTAGGCGTGAAAGAGCAAAACTCACAGCAAAAATCATAAAAAAATCAATAACTCAATTCATTTTTCTGCCTACTTCCTACCCCCTAAGTACGATGACGTGATCATTTTAATCTTAAATCCTTTTCTAGGTAACCATCTATTACCTTACTAAATTTCATCAAAATCTGTTCAGCCTTTTAGACGTGAAAGAGCAAAAGTCCCAACAAAAACGACTAAAAATCACTTACTCAATTCAACTAACTCAATTTAGTTATCTGCTTACTGCCTACCCCCTAAGAACGATGGCGTGATTATTTATAGCCTATGACCATTTCTAGGTTATCATCTATCACCATACCAAATTTCATCAAAATTCGTTCAGCTGTTTAGGCGTGAAAGAGCAAAACTCACAGCAAAAATCATAAAAAAATCAATAACTCAATTCAGTTTTCTGCCTACTTCCTACCCCCTAAGTACGATGACGTGATCATTTTAATCTTAAATCCGTTTCTAGGTAACCATCTATTACCTTACTAAATTTCATCAAAATCTGTTCAGCCTTTTAGACGTGAAAGAGCAAAAGTCCCAACAAAAACGACTAAAAATCACTTACTCAATTCAGTTTTCTGCCTACTTCCTACCCCCTAAGTACGATGACGTGATCATTTTAATCTTAAATCCGTTTCTAGGTAACCATCTATTACCTTACTAAATTTCATCAAAATCTGTTCAGCCTTTTAGACGTGAAAGAGCAAAAGTCCCAACAAAAACGACTAAAAATCACTTACTCAATTTAGTTATCTGCCTACTGCCTACCCCCTAAGAACGATGGCGTGATTATTTATAGCCTATGACCATTTCTAGGTTATCATCTATCACCATACCAAATTTCATCAAAATCCGTTCAGCCGTTTAGGCGTGAAGGAGTAACAGACAGACAGACAGACAGACAGACAGAGTTACTTTCGCATTTATAATATTAGTATGGATAATCATGTTAATCTATGTAGACTGCACGTTTGGCCTGGTGGTTCAGCGATCGCCACGTCGTTCCCTACTTCGCCAACCGGTGTGGGTTCAAATCCCACATGTAATGACACTTTGTGTGAGCCACAAATTGTTGTTCTAAGTCAGGGAGTTCTTTGTGTCCTTTTTATGTATGTTAGTAAAGTCCCCCGCGACACAAGAATTATTCCTAGTGCGGGAATAGTCTTTTTAAAATTGATAAGAATAAAATAAATTAATTAATCATTAGTCTTGTTAACACAGTACAGGCTATGCTTGGTTTGGGATAAGATAACCATGTATGAGACGTTTCCAGTTATTATTATTATAAAATCAACCTTGTTTATATAAAAACCTGTAACACTATTAATAATGTCCACTATTAAGCATTAGTATCTCTTTATAAAAGAGGTTTTAGCTTACTATGATACACTGGCTAGACTGGTTCGTATATAGTTAATTACAAGTTTTCCTTCTTTTAGCAGTGTTGTTTTTGTATATAGTTCACTTCCTTGGTAATATGTCATATATACTCGTAAGATAAGTACAGAAACTAAAAACTAAAAATATATTTATGTACGCTAAGTTACTTGGTCAAAACAAAATATCAGACAAGAATAGAATAGATACTTTAGAGATTGTAGAAAGATAATCGATGCGAAACAATTGCAACCTGGTTAAGAAGCAGGTTCAATTCTTGCTGCCACGATCTTCACCAAGTCGTCAGACCACCTTGTGGGACGCCGTTCAATACTGCGTTTTAGTAATGTACTCAAGTACGTACTAAGTAAGTAAGTAACGGGGACGCCCAATTGGCCAAATTTCCTCAAATGTAATTATATAATATGTATAAATTTACTGTTCAGTATTCAACAAACGAAATGCTAATATTATAGTATAAAAAGGTTACCATTGTAAAACATAATAGGTTAGTAGTATTAACTAAATTAATTGGCCTGTTCGGCCCTAGATGGCGTTAGTGTCGAATTGAATCGCACTATCGTTTGCTTACTACCATCGTATTTAAGCCTTTTCATTATGATCAATAAATAACTCGCTCTGAGGTACTGAAGTTTTCTTTAAACGGGTATCACTGGAATCAAGGCACTTTGTACCGACATTGTACATTTACATTTTTATTTTATCAGTTGTTCAGTACTTGTAGTGCAAGTTCTGCTTAGTTTTGGGTGGGCCGATTATGTCTAATGGCAGTTAGAGCCGACATATGCTAGAACAAAGACTGCGCGTAGCCAAAAATAGGGCGCTCTGCGGACGCTAGGACTTTCTTACGGGAGAGAATTAACGAGAAATGCTGAAGTGGGAAGTTGTGTGGAAAAAATTAAGGTCTCATTGTACTGTTTCAGGCTCACCCTGTGCATGGCATGGAATACCTGGAAGGTGTGTGAGTGTTTACCAATGTCTTACTGCCGGTTTTGATATTGCCAAGAAAACATATCCACCTGTAAGTATTAAAAACTACATTGTATATAATACGTCTGACAATGTATCAAACCAGGCTATGGAAACCAGATTGTTGATAAACGTACTTCCATACACACGTATTTTCAAATACGTATATAGCAAATATGTATATTCGTGTGGTGACTGATATTTTTTTATTTATATACATAAGTATGAGCCTGCCTGACGGAAAGCATGAGCTGAATCCAAAAGAATAGTGTGTTAAATGCAAGGTGACTCAAAGTATGGTGTTTTGGTCGAGTTGCTTCTGCATCTTTGGACCTCCTTCTCTCTCTCTCTGGATCTGGATCTCATTCTCACTAACGAAACACGTCATCACGAATGCTGTCATAAGAACCGATAATTGGAGCAAGCTACACAGTATAACAAAAAATTTAAATCATCCCATCTCGTCAGCGTGGTGTGGTAGGCCAATACTTAGATACTTTCTGAAGATAAGCTCCGTGGGAGAGCCACGCTTCGGCATTAATGGGCCGGCTCGACCGGAATGATACCACGGCCTCACAGAAAACCGTGCGAAATAGCGCTTGCACTGTGTTTCACCAAGTGAGTGAGGATACCGGAGGCCCATACCCCAAACCGTCCCCCATCCCACTCTCCAACCCCCTAAAGGTCGGTAACGCACTTGTGACTCTGGTGTTGTAGTATGTTTGCCCACTGCTCTTCTCTGCCAAAACCAGGAACAATAGAACTTAATTCTTCAGAGCCTTGACTTGAGATATGCCTTATATACACACCCCGAGTTAAGTTACTTTTAAAGTTTCTATTTCAAATACATGACATTGACCTATGTAATTACATAGTTTCACAAAGTCATTAATTGAAAGTTGATATAATATGTATATACTAACTGCCCTGGAAGCACATGCGTATGCACATGGTAGCGTATGCGACTGCTGTGCTTGAGGTCTCGGGTTCGATTCCCGGGTGTGATCAAAAGTTTGTATGATCTGCAAATATTTGTTTCGGAGTTTGGGTGTTTTCTATGTATAATATGTAATTAATTACAAAGAAAAAGTATAAAAGTATTTCTATCAGTTGTTTAGTAATCATAATACAAGCTCTGCTTAGTTTGGGACTAGATGGCGTTGTGTGTTAGATGTCCGAAATATTATCATTTATTATTCTCAAGAAGAGCTGCCGTCATGTAGGCAGCTGACCGTGAAAGAAATTAGCTAAAAATATTTAGTATTTAAATGAGTGTAGAAAATAGGATATCGCATGATATCCTATTTTCTACACTCGAATGTCCAGTACATTGGAAGAAAAAAATATTGCATCGACTCCAATTCATTTTTTGAAAATAGTAAATATATTACAAAGAAGATTTACAGTCCCATTCTTTTAGTACATATTTATACGAGTATAAACATCTTTATAGCCGATTCACGTTCTGACGTTTTGTGAGACCTGGAGTCATCTCTGGAGGAGGCCTTTACCCTTCGTTGAGAGGGTTTTTTGCAATTTAATATAAAACTGTACCTAACAAAGTAAGATGTATTTATGTAATTTATACTATTTTACATATCATAAGAAATTAAACTTAAAAATACATTCTGATAATTGTCTAAGACAAAATTATTAGAAGTATGAACACGAGCATACAGGTACCGCCTAGGAGCTCATACTAACAACATAGCAACGGTGTTATGTGAACAGATGAGTGGTAGAAGACTGAAAAGACCACATATATGGAACTTTATTATTAAACCCTAATAAATAGGAGATAGCTTTCTCACTGCAGGAACGATCTCTACCGCCATTGCATCTTCCTCAAAAACTCTGCTAAGGGCTTGTGAGGCCGATTGCAAGATGACGGAAAAAAAAGTATGAAAGCATTTTGGATATAATTATTAATAAGTTATGTTATGTAAAATAACTAACAAACAACCTAATTGATTTTGCATGTACACTGATGTAAATTGACAAATTATACTGTGGTACGAAAAAAATACTTTTTTATTTGAAAATTGAATTAAACAATAGATTTCTTCTTTCAGATCTGTTCATTTGAAGGGAAAACTCCTATTATATGCTGCACCGACTGTAAGTTGGTTGAAGATACCAGGTAATATACATTTTTAATAGCTTAAAACCTTAAATTTCGTATTTTATTGGAGAGCCCTAGATAGTTCGACGGCAGTCTTTGTACAGAACTTTGAAATCGTCTCGTAGTTAATAAATATAATAAATAAATATTCCGTACATCTAACACACAATGCTATCTAGTCCCAAGCTAAGCAGAGCTTGTGTTATGGGTACTAGACAACTGATATAAATATTTACATACTTTTTTTTTGTAAATACATACATATTATACATAGAAAACACCCAAACTCCGAAACAAATATTTGCAGATCATACAAACATTTGGTCAGAACCGGGAATCGAACCCGAAACCTCAAGCTTAGCAGTCGCATACGCTACCACTACGCCACCGAGGCAGTCACTTGTGTTGTAGTTGTAGTTACTTGTGTTGTTAAGGTCATACATGAGATTGTGAGATTTCATTGGTATGGCCGAATAGGATTTGAACCCACAACATTTGGCGCAGTAGGAAGTGTTGCGACTACTTAAACCACTACGCTAATCGTGCAGTTAAGCTACAACACATATGTGCTGTGCGTACTGTGCGGAATCTATTTGTGGCTCGTGACGGCGCTTGGGTTTGTACTGACCTAAAATTAAGGCGTAACGTAACACTTAAAGGGATTCGCGAATACTTCATACATTCTCGTCATGAGTTCAGTTTAATATTACGTCCTTACAGAAAACCAGGAAAGATAATTTTTCCATTGTTTTATGTGACGAGGGAGGGGCAGGGAACTTAAAATGCTGCATCATATTTTTGACAAGTTGCATCTGTTTATGGAGGTCGCTAGTAGCTCACCTGTTTTTTCACTTCTCCTCCCGATGCCGATGTCAGCTTTCTGAATATCACCGAAGCACAACTTGATAGGCTTGAGCGACTACAAAATCTTTGTATACAATTTATATTTGGACTACGAAAATATGATCACGTCTCTGAATTCCGTCAAATGCTCAAGTGGCTTCCGATTCGCTCTCGCCGGAATACTCATACCCTTGTTTTCCTTTACAATATCTTGTTTAATCCTAAGGCCCCCGTTTACCTCAAAGAACGATTCAAGTTCCTTAATGACACACATGAAAAATGTCTGAGGATTTGAGACTGGAGATGCCTCTGCATTCCACAAAATACAATGGCCAGTCCTTTACTGTTGAAGCTGTACGATTGTGGAATGCATTGCCTATAAATATCAGGAAAGCGACAACTGTACATTGTTTTAAGACAATGGTTCAAGAATTTTATAGGTCTTAACTGATTCAATCATGAATGAGGGTATGCTATGAAGTTTTACATTTTCATATGTGATATAACTAAGTAATTAAGGTGATTAGTGTGTTTATGTATGTATGTATGTGTAAGTGGAGATAGATGTGTATTTACCCGATAATATTCATAACTTAAATATTTATATTGTTTTCTTTTTGTTAATTAATTGCACCGTCAACTGCTACTGTCTCTTCGATACTTTTAATCCATCCTAAGGTTGCCTGGAAGAGATTGCTTTTGGCAATAAGGCCGCCCTTTGTACATTACAATAAATATTATTCATCTCTGTACTCTCTTATGAATTTGTTAAACGGTGTACAAATAAAGAGTTTTCTATTCTATTCTATTCTGTTTTGAGGTTTGGCCCAATTCTATAAAAAATACATACACTTGTTTAACCTTGGAGGAACAAAAAGGCAAAGTATATTGAACATTATTCAGAAGTCTTTAAAATAGCTTGTTGCCTGCACCATCGATTTATTTGTGATTTTTACGAAAAAGCCATTGTCAGTCGAAAAATTTATGTTTTGTGTAATGTGTACTATTTGTTTTATTACAGGTTGCTGGTAAGGAACCGGGTTTTGGGAATCCTGTATAAGACAGGCAAAATGAAGGCTAAGGACAGTAAGTATCTGATTCGTTTAATTATTTTATTGTCTTCTTATACAGAAACTCTTCGTTAGTAAAAAATAATAACATTTTTCTTCAAATTAATTGGCGATGAAAATAAAAACTCGATGTTAATATTCGCCATAGGTGAATGACCTAGGCAGTATTTCTTGGATTAACCTAGGCAATTTTACATTGGAAAGTACGAGATACATGAAGCAGATTTCTCTATACAGTTTTGTTCAGACTGGACGATAAAGGATTTGTTTGTCTCTTACCAGCCTGTGTAATTTGCTCATCTCATGGCAGCTCATTATCTGTATAAACAATTAAGAACTCAAAATGTATTACAGAATGTGTGGACTACATACACAACCTGGAATACAAATGCAAAGTCGGATTACTCCCTGTTCCACCCACCAAGAAGCAAATACATACTTCTGCGAATTGTACATACGAAGGGAGTGATTTCTCTCGGGCCGTTTATTATTCGATTGGAGGTCGGAATGCTTTAAGGGAAGAATTTCCCCACATGGTAATATTCGAATTTACTGTAATACTCCTCTGCTGGATATAAGCCCCTCCTTAGGGAGAACGTTTTGACCTTTTTTGTTGATTAGGGGGCAAACGAGCCGACGTATGGCCTGATGGTAAGCAATTACCGCCGCTCATGAACATCCGCAACACCAGAGGCGCAACAAGAGCCGGCCTTTGGGGGATGTGGAGGGGGATTGGGGATGGGGAGGGGGATAGGGGGAGAAGATAGGGAATGGGCCTCCGGTATTCTCACTCACTCGCTGAAACAGAGCGCAAGCGCTATTCCACACCGGTTTTCTGTGAGGCCGTGGTATCACTCCAGTCGAGCCGGCCCATTCATGCCGCAGCGTGGCTCTCCCTATTGTTCAAATTTTCTTCGTATTTTCTTACATAGTTTGTCTTTCATAGGGGTGATTACAGTTCATAGTCCTAATCCATCACCAGATGAACTTTTAATATCCGATCATTTTTGCCAATCCAGCTCAGAAAATAGTGCACGAAATACAACAATGCAAAACTTTAAGATGTAACACCGACTTCAATCCTAGACACTTTAAAGTCGGTGTATGAACATAAAAGTCCTGAAGATATTATAATATTCCCCCTCCAGAGACCTCGTCACAATCTTGAAAAGTTTATAAGGCCAGACCATGGAAGAAATTTATGAAGGAGCCCCTTTAAAAAGACCTGACGAAAAGCATCTCAAATGTTTGACCATCATTTCTGTCCACTCCAAACAAGAAAAAAAAATAGATAATATATATTAGGTCTTTACCTATGAAATTGCCGTTTTGTATGCAATAAGTGAAAGTACTTATTTTTTCAAACTTTTTTCTTTCTGTTATTCGAAGTAATCACCCATGCAATCGACGCATCTTTGCCAACGCATTGGCAGTTTATTGATGCCCTTCTTGTAGAAATCAGCTGGACGGGAGGCAACAAACTCTTCAAAGGCATTTTGTACTGCCTCTCGGGAATTGAATTTTTTACCCACTAAAAAGTTGTCTAAATTTTGGAAAAAGTAATAGTCGGTAGGTGCAAGGTCTGGTGAGTATGGCGGATGAGGGAGAGCTTCCAACCCCAGCTCTTGCAGCTTGGAGACTGTCTGTTGCGCAGTATGGGGTCGCGCGTTGTCGTGAAGGAGCAGTGGGGACGACCGATTGACCAAAGCTGGTTGCAGATGTGCAAGCTTCTCCATCATTCTCTCCAGTTCTTCACAGTACACATCTGCATTAATGCTCATGCCGTTATGTAAAAAGCTGTGGTGAATCACACCCGCACTAGACCACCAAACAGTGACCATCACCTTTTTAGGGGTCATTTTTGGTTTAGGGCATTGCTTTGGTGCCGAACCAGGGTCTAACCAACTTGCTGAGCGCTTTCGATTATCGAACAGAATCCATTTTTCGTCGCACGTAACTATTCGTTTCAAAATTCCATCATTTCTTTGCCTGTTGAGCAGCGAAAGGCAGGTCTCGACGCATACGTTGCGCTGGCGATCGTTAAGGTCGTGGGGCACCCATCTATCAAGCTTTTTTACCTTGTCAATTTGTCGCAAATGGATCAATATTGTTTTGATGCTTACATTAAAAGCTGCTGCTAGCTCAGCTGTAGATTGAGTTTCGTCAGCTTCCACAATCGCCTTTAATTCATTATTGTTAACCAAAGTCTCCGGACGACCACGAGCTTCATTTTTCAAGTCAAAATTTCCAGAACGGAACCGGGAAAACCAATAAAGGGTTGTGCGATCGTTTGTACAGTTCTCTCCGTAAACGTTTTTGATGTTACGTGCCGTTTGTGTCGCGTTGGTGCCACGACGGAACTCATATTCCATAATTACACGAATTTTTAAAGTGTCCATTATGACGAAAAATGTTCAAATGTAATGAAAATACAACGCTAATCAAAAAACAAAAGACTGAGTTTGTAAATAGAATGTCATGGTTTTAAAACAAAATTAATTTGAATTTAGAATACAGAGCCATTACAAACTTTTTTTATTTGAAATGACCAGTACTGAAGAAACGCAATTTCATAGGTAAAGACCTATTATGTTGGGTCATGAGTACGGAACGTCAACAACACACAACGTCGTAGTGACGTGTACGGAGCCTAGATTGGAGAGGGTAGTGTTAATAAAAGAGCGTGCATTCTTTAGTATTATCGTTATTATCGCTCGGATGGTTGTAAAGTACACTTGCCCAGGAACTGTACCGTGTGTTACTGTCCATATACCGTGTTTCTCTGTGAGTATTGTAATACCCTTCAAATAAGTTATTTGAACCTACAATACATTTATTTCTCACCCGGAATCCCACTGATGCCCACAATGAGAGACTGTGAAAATAACATGCCTCCATTATATATTTAACTCGTACTTGATGCTACAGTTGACGTCTTTCTTTTTCTTTTGTCCCTAACACATTTCTTGCAGGCGTTACTTGGATTCGGCGATACTATTGACACAGCGCTGTGGCGCTGTGGAGGGTCGGTGATCAGTGAAAGGTTCATCCTGACCGCTGCTCACTGCGTCTTCAGTCGAAGTTTGTAAGTAGGAATTAATTACTTTTTTATATTTTAATAAAAAAAAAACTTGGCACACATCACATATGGTCGTCTGACCGGAAACTAGGTAGAGCCTGTAATCAATAGAAACTCAACGATGACAACTTATTCAGAGCTGGATAAAGGGAGAAAACGAGCACTACCTCAACATAAAGACACCTGAAACTCTGACTACACAAGTGCTTTGCCGTTCTTTTGAGTGTCCATTTCATTCCTGCATAGCTATGGTATTGGGCCTGCACTAACCGTCCTTATTAGACAAAAAGCTACAAAGAAATTGCGTGACATTGGTTTTTGTGAGTCGCGGAATCCTGTGGAGTCGGGCTCATCTACCAAAGACCAGCTTATCCATTAGGGTGGGTCACTGTAGTACAAGATTTTTTGTTATTATATTTTCACTTCCAATCCTAATCTGTAACTATAAATGTGAATTTAAGTTTGTTTGTTATGCTATCATGCGGAAATTACTTAACCGACCATAATGAAACTATTCTTGAATGTATCAATCAATCAATCATTTATTTGCGGAAAAATACGTTCGTTACAGATCTTATACCTATTTTAGAGGTACTTTACTTTGTAACATTATGCGGTGTGCAAATGTTGTAACCTGTCAATTGTTAATTTTATTGTAAATGTATATCAGGCAAGCAACTCATGCGCAGGTGCGATATTTGATTGCATATAGACAGAAATGTCATGTCAAATTATTCAAACACTTAAACTTATCAAAGGAGATCGTTTTTTGTTTTTTCGAAAGACGGTCCCCATTTCATGTCATCTACGTTTTATGTATTTTTGATCATTAATTTCATCACGATGAAGACTTGAAGTCTCTAAGACTTATAATTGAAGACTATAAATACTTGACATTGGCAGAAATAGCTGATCTGAGTGATGCGGCTGGTTGTCATTTCATTAAAAGAAGAAGAACTTATCAAAATATGTCAATTAATATATTAAATAATGTCAATACAAACCAATATTTTCATGAAATACAAGAAAGACAATGATTTATTTCAGATAGTACAAATCAAAGAAAATCAAAATTACACAAAGTAGATTGAAATTGTGAGGTAATATGAGAGCAAATATTTTACAGAAAATATTGTAGCATTGCAAAATTGTAGACGATAAAAATTCATTAACAGTGTTAGAAGTAACATTATATATACTTGTAGCGGCGCCACCGCCACGGCCGGGCACCGTTCGGTTTTACCGCGGACCCATCGCCAGTCCTTTGTTCGCCGCTTCGTAAGGCACTCACGCGTTCGCTTGCTCGCACGCACGCTTTCACTTTCGTTTGTCGTATTTGCAATTTATTTAATTCGCGCTTTCAAATCTGTTTTCTTACTCTATCGTTAGTTTAACTTTATTGTACCTTCGCTTTCTTAAACTGTATCTCTTGTGTATTTGTGCTTTCTACCCTTATGTGATAATTGTGAATTTAATTTAAATGATAAAATCCGTTAAACTTTATAAAGACTTTGTTGTCGTGGACTAACCCCCACCTACTTATATTACAACTTTTTATTAAACGCGGGCGAAAACTAGTAGTAATATAAATATGTATTATGATTATATAGGCTAAAATAAAAAGTTTCATTATAATCGGATATTATTTACTGCCTCCGGATTGACCATAAAATACGGAAAGTATTGTAAAAAAGTATTTCTGAAAATTCGATTGACGACCTATTTCAATTAGTTGTGCATATATGTAAACAATACAACGATATTATAAATCAATATTTTGTATATTAATATATTTAGTAATTATAAACAACATCCCAACATCGAACGCAGGGCAGTGGCGCGTTAGGCATGATCGCATGGTCGGAGGTACACCACGTATTTAATGAAACTGTTTTGTTTTTCAGAGGGAACGTAAAGTTTATCGCCCTAGGTATATTGAAACGATCAGACCCTCCGAGTCTTTGGCAAATTTACAACGTGCAGAGAGCTATTATCCACCCAGGTTACGAACCTCCCTCCAAGTATCACGATATGGCTTTACTGGAGACTGACAGAGAGTAAGTGTGATAAATCCTAGGCACTCTCACTATCTCTCACACGGCCGTCTGATATAAAACTATGCAGAGATTGTGGTAAGGTGATCAGACAGCAAGTTCATCGATAGATTGTAAAGTAGAAGATCTGGGTCAAAAACGAGAACATAATTCTATTCTCTTTTATTCTAACTCTCCATTACCATTACGTTGAGATCACCGTTGTAATATACTAGGTGATTTTCGCAACTTTGTATCCGTTTCTTCTCAATCACGCTCAGCTTTTTTTTAGTGTGCTATTCTATCTTAGGTACGCAAAATACACATAAATAAATGTACAAAATTGCAGTTATATATGTAACTTTTGTAATTCAAAATAAAGAAACATTGGAAACAACGTGACACACCAAAAACAACTTGACACAACAAAATAACGTGACACAATAAAACAACGTGAACAATTATGTGTATAAAAGATTTATATTTTTACCCAGAATCGCGTTTAGCTCTGAAGTTCTTCCAGCGTGTCTCCATGTAGATGATAAAGTGGATTCATTCGCGTCCGCTGCCGGTTGGGGAGCCCTTGGACCCAAGGAGAGTCTTGCTGATGTCCTACAATCTGTAAGTATCATCATCAAGGAAAATATTGGCTGTCCTTTAAAACTAATTCAGCAGGAGTTATTTATCTTGCGCCTCGAGGGACCTTAGAAACATTAATGAATAGAACACAAAGAAAACCCGTAATCCGAACACCAATTTGTGGATCGTACAAAGTGTTGAACTTGAAACTCGTGGGCTGGGTTTCCGCTACTCGACGACGTCAGTACGCCTATTTTGCGTAGTGGGTCGGCATTATTCATGCTAACTTAGTTCCTCCAAGAAGCCTAGCAGACACTTTACGTTGCCGACGACTTCTGGAAGTGACCTCGGTGATCCGAGGTGTCTCGCCCGGTATTCTGCCACCTTAGGACATGTTATGATAACATGGGCGGCTGTTTCTTCCTCTTCCGTGCATGCCCTGCACAGAGGACTGTCTGTTATACCGAGAGTGAAAAGATGTTTGTTTAGTAATGCATGACCAGTTATTGCTCCAATTAAGAATCGAAGCAGCAGCCTCTTGAGTTGCATCAGCTTCCGTGACAATCTGGGGTTGATTATCGGGAGGGTCTCCTTGGTCTGTTTGCAGGTACAAAGGTTGGACCAATAATATATCTGGTGTTCTACCTTGGTGTGTGTTTGTGTTACTGCCCTTGTTTCTGATCCACCTCTTGCAAGTGCATCATTCCCGCGTGATTTACTATGCTTCTTTATACACTGGAGAGTTATACTGTTAATGCTGCATACCTCTGTCAGGGCCCTGTGGCATTCTTAAATTAGCCCTGAGGTTGTCAAGTAACTCTGAAGGGCTTGTAAAACTGATCGGCTGTCGGAAAATATGCGGATAGGGTATTCCATTACCCTCCTGGAAATGATTGCATGTGCTGCTATTATTATACCCATGCACTCTGTCTGGAAGACTGTGTAGTGGGCTCCTAATGGTGTCGAGATGTGACTCCTGAGCCAATGCCTGACCTTGTTTTGTATCCGTCTGTGAATGGGTTAAGTCCTTTTTGGGGGTCCTCGTACAATTGTGTCTTGTACTTTTTGTCGAAGGCGAATTGCCTGGGTATTGTGTCAGTTACCGCTTCTATGAGATTACTAACTATTTACCTAAGGCCTCGTAGAGGATTTCGGGGTGTGGTGGAGTGGCGGTAAACCTATGATGGCTTCTAGAGCCGCAGTAGGTGTAGTCTTCATACAGCCCAGGGTCACCAGATAATCTCTGAAGTCGTTGTTGTTTAGCTTCGACAGTGGATAGTTTGGTCCGTGGCCATACTATCGTGCTGTAGCTTACCATTGGTCAAATTACTGTCTTGTAGAGCCATGGAGTGATTTTGGGGTTTAGTCCCCAAGTTTTGCCTACCATTCTGCGGCTCTGCCAGAATACGGCTGTTGCTTGTTCAATCTTGTTGTTGAGGTGGGTACTTTAATTCAGTCTGAGGTCGAATACTACCCCTAGATACTTTACCTCGGATGAGAGTTGGAGCTCTGTGTTGAACAGCCTGAGAAGACAGTAATTTCGAAGATTCCGTTTGTTGGTGAACATTAGAATTTCAAGTCTTCCTTTTTTCCCCCTTAAAACACTTGAAATACGTCTTCCAGACGATTTTTCTTTTATAAACTGTCTTTTCTACGAAACTACTACGGCAGTTTTACGTGGTAGATGATCATTTTAATAATTACGGTTTATTTTGCATCTTAAGCTCTGCCAGATAAGCTAATGCAGCAATCAGGTAGAATGGTAAGGTGGTTTCGCCTCTTAGTTTGATGCCAAAGGCATTATAAATCCTTGTTTGTTGGCATGAACAGTTAATGTTTGATTTGTTCTGGGTTCTTCCCCGACAAACTTTGTTGTCAAAAGTTATTGACCTGTCACAGTTCAATAGAAGAAATAAAAAAAATCATTGTTATTTTTACGATTTTCCTCTCTGTTTTTACGCTGTTGCTTTCTTTAAATACCTTTCTTGTGCCTTAACGAAATTAGGGTCAAGGTCAGATCTAGCCAAATGGTTCTCAAGTTTTGAGCTAAGCAACATATTTGGCTATTCATTTTTATTTTTTTAAGATACTAGCGGTCGTCCGCGGCTGCGCCCGCGTAGATGTCGGTTACCGCTGCAAAAAGCCAACCCATTAGAGCATTTTATGGTTCTATCTTTTACAGTTTAGGCAGCGTATGCAAAATAAGTAACTTTCCTGGTTGATGTTTTACACCTTGTGTCCAAAAAACGCAAATATCTTATGAAACCCTATTTTTTTCCAAAATAAAATATAGCCTATGTTACTCGTGGATAATGTAGCTTTCGAACGGTGAAAGAATTTTCAAAATCGGTCCAGTACTTTTTGAGTTTATTCGTTACATACAAAAATACAAATCTTTCCTCTTTATAATATTAGTGTAGATGTATTCACATATTTCAAAAAAGGTATGTATGTATTTATATCAGTTGTGTTGCACCTCTTGTATAGGCTCTGCTCAGTCTTAGATTAGATGGCGTTGATTTATCTTGGTAGAATACAATCTAATTAGTGATGACGTGAAAACAAAAACTTTGTAACCCTTTTTACGAAAATTATGCAGACGGAAAAAAATTAGGACAGTTCAAGTTTCAATATGGATGAAGAGTACAGAAAGCTAAATTAAAATTAACCAGCTGACTACTGAGTGACCACTAGTTATTATTATCAAACTAAACTTACCAAATAGAAACGATAAAATAAAATACTCTTTCAGGTATTACTGCGTCGATATACTGAGGAAGAATGTTCGGAACGGTATCCAGAACACAGGCACCTGGTCAGAGGCTTTGATACATCCATACAAATGTGCTACGGGGACACGGAAAATCAAACAGGCCCTACAGATACCTGTGAGGTAATATTCGAATCTACATTTTTTTTTATATAAAACGTCTACTGCAGTAAACCACATCGGCTGATGGCGTGGTGACGCATCGCCTCTGTCCTGGTCAAATAGGTCTTCGTACCGGTTCAGACCCAGAGGAAGTATCTGAATCTGATCCTCGACGAGCGATTCCGACAGTGTGCTCCGAAACTTCTGCCCTTGGGCAACTTTTATCCGATTCGGGTGGAGCTGACGTTGCAACAAGACGACTCTACACGGGGGCTGTGCGGGCAATTTAAGTACAGGGTGCGCCAGAGAAACTTACTTATTTGAAAGGTCAATAAAAACAAAAGTACTTCAGTTTTTGTTTTAATTTTTTTTTTCTTTGAGAGTACAATATCCCAATTTTTTTTTCATGCAGTCTTGAATATGACATCGGATAAATAGCTACCCCCATTGTGCATACACTGATGAAGTCGACTTTTGAAATTTGTATCCACTCATTGCAGAATATCAATAGGTACGAGGTTGGCAATGGCGTCGCGAATATTGTTCTTGAGGTGTGTTATGGTTCGTGGTCGATCGACATAAACCAGGGATTTCAAATAACCCCATAAAAAGAAATCGCATGGAGTCAAAGCTGGAGAGCGTGCCGGCCATTGGAGATCGCCTCTGAGAGAGATGAGGCGGTCGGGGAAATGTTGTCGTAACAAATTCATTGAGTCTCGTGCTGTGTGTGCTGTGGCTCCATCTTGCTGAAACCACACGTTCCTAACGTTCATTTCTTCGAATTTTGGAAGAAAAAATTCCTCGATCATGTTCCTGTAAAGAACTCCATTCACGGTAACTGCGCGTTCGTTTTCTTCAAAAAAATAAGGAGCAATTATTCCCATTACCGACATCGCACACCAGACAGTAACTAAATGAAATGAGTTAACCCACGACAGAATCGAATTACGGCCAGGAACGAGTCTGTGAGGAGGAATTTCAAAATGAGCGCGGAAGGCACGTTGCGTAGCAGCAAGTGAGCGATCGTTAAAAAAGATGCTCTCGACTGCGAAGGCCCGCTGCTGTCTAGACCAGAGCATGATGGCAACTGATTGGAGGGAGAAACAAACTTGGGAACTTCCCCCTTCAGATGCGACTCGTCTCGCCCCTCTACCCGCCTAACTCACCGCGCGGGATTTTTCTCAAATAAGTAAGTTTCTCTGGCGCACCCTGTTACGGAATTGGAATGGTATAGATGCAGGCGATGACCAGCCCAAATAAGCCACGCCTCATAGGATTAGTCTACAAAGGCCTGCATGTTGCAATAACAGCTGTTCCCATATCTCTACTATCTTAGTCCCTCAAAATGTGAGACAATTGCTTTCACTAAAATATTTTTTGTTATTTTATTAATAATTTTATAGTAGCTTATTTAAATTTAATCCAAGGTCTATGTTCTATTGGATTATTATATGCATTTCGGTAAAATTTGGACAGCATAATTTACATAGCTAACAAGATATTTGGCTTTGTCACAAGAGGTTTATGGGACTTTGTGCTACTCTCTACACTTCTGATGATGTACGAAACTCTAATAAGATTACAGTTGAAATAGTTCAAGAAGTTTATATTATTTGTAAATATAATTCTCAAGTGTCCTGTTTATAGTACGTTGTCTTGCGTAATTGCCTCCTTTACTCGCCTTTAACGCACAGGATGAACACTATGTATTCGAAATCCGATTCCACACAAATAGTGTTACATAATATTCAGTAGTAATTTCACATTTCTCAGGGAGACAGCGGTGGCCCATTGCATTCTCAAGATCATGAGCAGTGTGTGTATACCGTTCTGGGGGTGACTTCGTATGGTAGACCGTGTGGGGAAGCAGCCGGGGCTGGCATTTACACCCGCGTCAGGTCCTACGTACCCTGGATCGAAACTATTGTTTGGCCTTGATTAAGACATTTTGTGTAATTTTTGAAATAATTTAAGTAAAAGACTATTTTCTGAAACTAGTTTCTTTGTTAAAACTCTCTGAAATGATAAGGAAGTGTCAAAAGATAAACTTTAGACATTTTCAAAGTTCTGGTTTGATGACTTTCTTTTCTACACTAATATTATAAAGAGGAAAACTTTGTTTGTATGTTTGTTTGTTTGTAATGAATAGGCTCAAAAACTACTAGACCGATTTTAAAAATTCTTTCACCATTTGAAAGCCACGAGTAACATAGGCTATATTTTATTTTGGAAAAAATAGGGTTCCGTAAGATGTTTGGGTTTTTTGGACACAAGGTGTAAAAAATCAACCAGAAAAGTTACTTATCTTGCGTACGCTGCCTAAACTATAAAAGATAGAATAATAAAATGTTCTAATTAATCGTAGATCTTATAAATATCTACAAAAAAGTCCGCGACACACTATACCTATCTATGTCGAGTGAGGCACAACCATCATTTTTTATTTAAAAATCTTGATTTTTTTTTTGGACTACATTTAAACGCGTTTATTTTACTCATGCTATCAATCCCTATCAAAATAAATTATTTTATCACTAACTACAGTTTATGTAGATAATATTTGGTCTGTGAATGATAAAAATTGGACGTTTGGTTTTGAAGTTATGGCAAAATTAAAATATTACGATTTCTGCTGCACGACCCGTTGCGTGGTGGGCGTTACCATGGCGAGGATGCGCGTGCGGGAGGGGAGTTTAGATCTATGAGTAAGGTACCCGCGCGGCACAGACGCGAGGTCGGCTCCCTACGCAGCGGTCGTGTGTGAAGTCTAATAATTTTCGTGCGATTTTTTTTAGACTTCCTTCTTAAAGCCACACCTACGCAAAAGTTCTTCTCAGAGCTAAACAACAGTTCTTCTCAAAGCTAAACAACAGTTCTTATCAGGGCTAACCAACAGTTCTTTATAGGGCTAACCAACAGTTCTTTTCAGGGGTAAACAACAGTTCTTTTCAGGGCTAAACAACAGTTCTTTTCAGGGCTAAACAACAGTTCTTTTCAAAACTAGAATATTACATGCTATTAACATTTTCTTAAATTTACGAAAATAATGTTTTACGCATGGCCTACTTATGTAATACGTATATCTGACACCCTTTATAGGTCAAATGATGAATCAATTCCAACGAGCACTTGTTGCTCTTATTGTTCCCATAGCTCATCATTTCTGAGATATTCTTTAATGGAATAAAAGCATTTCTCCAAATTATGAGCTATAGGAATAATCTAATTCCTTAAAAACCATAAATTCTTGTGGATGTATAATCAAAATCATATTCATAAAATTTAGTATGCAGGGGATTTCAGGGCCAATAAATCAATTTAGCTAGGATTAATTATGAGAAAGTTTCCAAAAAAATCGAGTAAAGCTCAATCATCCAGGTACTAAATATATTATGTTTTTAGATAAATATAGCTTATCATCAATAAAAACCGTTTCATAGGTCACTTAGGAGAATTATTTTGAGCTTAATCTCTGGTATAATATAAACAAATATTAGTTTACACGCATTATTGCAGCGTTATCTAGACTAGTAATATTCTGAGGCGTTAAATTTCAATACGGTCCAAATACGTATATTTTGAACATGAAAAAGCCATGCTCCATCACAAATGTACCTGCGCCACCGGAGTGATACCAGGGCCTTATTTCAAATCGCAACGCAGTCACGAAATATTTTTATGCCCCTGCTAAAATGACTCTACTCAGCCTTATGGAAAGCATGAGCAGAATCCATGAGTGGCAGTCACCATACTCATTGCGAATGCAGACAATGCAACAATGCAGCTTGGTTACCCGCACCATGATGGCTTAGTGATGCTTCTGCATCATTGTGCCTCTGGTCTCACGTTCTCCAACGAAACACGATAGCTCGAACGCTGTCATTTTACGTTGATCTTATGTACGAGGATAGTACCGCCCCAGTTGTGCAGGTCGCGCCATTAGGTATATGTCTGGTTAATATATTACAAGAAGATACGTATTCTGAAGCTATTATAATTTTTCAGGCCAATATCAAAATTCTACACTACGTGACAAATGAAAACACCAAATCAACATAAGAAATATGAAAATGAGACCTTTGATACATACTATAGTATCGGTAGCAAGTAGAAATAATTAGACGTATATACGAAAGTACAGTTTATTCAGGAATGAAGCGAGGGGTGTCTGTACATTTCTTAAGTACTTAACTTATTTATATCTACCTACATTAGTGATATCAAATACATATATATATATCCATATTAATATTTTAAATGCGAAAGTAACTCTGTCTGTCTGTCTGTTACTCTTTCACGCCTAAACGGCTGAACGGATTTTGATGAAATTTGGTATGGTGATAGATGATAACCTAGTAATGGTCATAGGCTATAAATAATCACGACATCGTTCTTAGGGGGTAGGCAGTAGGCAGATAACTAAATTGAGTTAGTGATTTTTAGTCGTTTTTGTTGGGACTTTTGCTCTTTCACGTCTAAACGGCTGAACAGATTTTGATGAAATTTAGTAAGGTAATAGATGGTTACCTAAAAACGGATATAAGATCAAAATGATCACGTCATCGTACTTAGGGGGTAGGAAGTAGGCAGAAAATTGAATTGAGTTAGTGATTTTTTTATGGTTTTTGCTGGGAGTTTTGCTCTATCATGCCTAAACGGCTGAACGGATTTTGATGAAATTTAGTTAGGTGATAGATAGTAACCTAGAAAAGGATATGGGCTATTAATATTCATGCTATCGTACTTAAGGCGTAGGCAGTAGGCAGAAAACTAATTACGTTAGTGATTTTTAATCGTTTGTTTTAAAAGTTTACCTCATTCACGCCTTAACGTCTGAACGGATTTTTATAAGACTTGGTTAATATAAAGATAGGATCCTAGGCACGGACACAGGCTACTTTTTACGGCGGGAAAATGCCTCATTCCCGCGGAAATCTAGCGGGATCGTGTCAAGAAGCGCATGACGCCATAGCTACTGAAATGATTTTGATGTTTTTTTTTTAACTGAGTGTTACTAAGACTTCAAGTTAGTATTTGATCACTTTTCTAACTTAGAGGGTCGGTAGGCGCCATAATTTAGGGAATTTATGATAAAATTTTGATGCAAGTGTCTTTATTTAACAGTTTTACTTGGATCGAAACTTAGCGACATTCCATCACACTACTTAACTTATAGGGTAGGAAGGTACCAAAATTCAGACTACTTTTTACTTCGGAAAAATATCTCATTCCCACAGGAACCTATACACAGCTAACTATCTACAACATTAAAACTCTGTCTAGAATCACATTACGCCAAAACTTGTATTTGTATGGCAAACGATCAGACGTATCACCTGATGGTAAGTGATTACCACCGCCCATGGACACCCGCAGCACCAAAGGCGTCACAAGTGCGTTGCCGACCTTTGGGGGGATGGGAAAGGGGATGGGGGGAGGGGTTGGGGTATGGGCCTCCGGTATCCTCACTCACTCGGTGAAACACAGCGAAAGCGCTATTTCACACCGGTTTTCTGTGAGGCCGTGGTATCACTCCGGTCGAGCCGACCCATTCACGCCGAAGCATAGCTCTCCCACGATTTAACACAATGAATATTCATTGTGTTACGACGTTATAACGATCGTACTCATATTAGTACGGTCGTCACCGATAACCTCCTATTGACGAGAATTGTCTGGTCTTTTAAAATCTGTACATATAGAAATAGAAGCTAAGAGAAAATTGTAAAACAAGAGATTAATTATAGAAAACAAATGAAAATACTTGAGTACGGCTCTGCGGCGTGGCATTCTCAATATAAAATTAATATTACCCAATTTGTTTCAATTAACTTTTTTGTTGGTTTGGTTTGGCGCTAAATGTAAAATTAATTTGTGGGAATTGTTTTAGATTATGTTTAATTACTTGTATGTTATTATTCTCTATTTTGTGTCTATTTGTTGCTTAATAAACTAAAACAAAAACAAAATAAAGACAGAAGACCATCCTAAAATGACTATTCGTGCTGTCGTGGTGAGTGTGAAACTGGAGGCCCAATGATGCAGAAGCACGTCAATAGGCCACCATAGTGTAAATCACCATGCTGCATTATCTTCATTCGCAATGAGTATGGTGACCACTAATCTTGGATTCTGCTCATGCTTTCCATAAGGCAGAGTATTTGGCTAACGCACTTTGGGATTGTGGCTAGTGAAAAATATAACACGCTAAACGACATGGCGAACGCTCTCACCATCGAGAGAGAATTGACTTAATTTAAATTCATACAAGAGTTCGGCGACCTCAAGTTCCGTGCGATTGAGCGTTATGTGAATATAATAACCATATTTAGTTATTTATGGAGGACTTACCTATAGCTAACATTATAACATTAGCAATCAAATAGATAACAGTGAGCCAATTATAAGTCCTTACCTGTATGACGATGATCAAGTTTTTTTGTCATAAAAACAGCAATCATTTTTGTATATTTCAATTAAAGTTGTGAGTTCTCTCAAGTATGTTGTGTTGTTGTGTATTAATGATTCGGTTTATTGTGATTCTGGTTTTAGTATCTAATGTGTCGTGCCAATATCTTATGTTGCCTCAAGGTGAGCTATTATTATCATTTTTTTCGTAGTTTAATTTAATTTTTATAATTGTATTGTATGTCTCTTTTGTTCTTGTAATTGAAGGCATTGAATTTATTATGTACTAACAAAATATTAAGGAAATAAAAGGCTATAATAATAATAATAATAATGGGAGAAGAGTTAGAGATGGTTTTATCTATCATTGAGACTAGACTATAACATACCGAGGCGTGTTAGGGTACAATTAGTATATACTAATATTGTAGCTTTTTTAGCATTTTGTACCTCAAAAGGAAAAAACGGCACCCTTATGAGATAACTTTATTGTCCCTCTGTTTGTTTCTCTTTATTCATGGAATAGCAGGCAAACGAGCAGACGTATCGCCTGATGGCAACGCAACACCAGAGGCGTCACAAATGCGTTGCCGGCCTTTGGAGGATGGGGAAGAACACAGTGAAATAGCGCTTGCGCTGTTTTTCGAGTAAGTAAGATTCCGGAGACCCATACCGCAACTCCTCCTCCCACCCCCCTCCCCATCTCTCCAAATCCGGCATCGTACTTGTGACGCCTGTATATGTTTGTAAAGTCTGTAAAGTCCTCCGCGACACAGGAATTATTCCTAGTGCGGGAGTAGTCTTTTTGAAATAAATATAAATAAAATAAATAAATAAATCATTAGTCTTGTTAACATAGTACAGGCTATGCTTGGTTTGGGATAAGAAAACCATGTATGAGACGTTTCCAGTTATTATTAATATAAAATCAACCTTGTTTATATAAAAAAACCAGTAGCACTATTAACAATGTCCACTTTTAAACATTGATATCTCTTTATAATTACGTCCGTGCTGAAGATCTAGCCACGTGGGGGGCGGACATGCATACCATTGAAACTTATGTAGCTAACAAGGCAAGGGTAACCCTAAAATGGAGAAATGAATGATAAAGCATATAATTTGAGGTCGCTGCCCGGGGGTCGCCGGGGCGCATCTGGAGCCGATGCTGGATGTTCCAGCATGCGAACCATCGGTGGTGAGACGTCGAGCAGGCGGGCTCTCATCAAGCAATCTACTACAGCCGGTCGCGATGAGTTGAGCAGGCGGGCTCATCGCGTAGAAGTTACAGCCGAATCAACGGGCGATGATACAAAAACGCTATCTTCTTTTACACCTTCAACTCGCCCTTCTTACATGACAAGAAGATCAATACGCTTGGCAAGCACTAACAACGCTGTGCAACACCTAACAACCGAGCGATCACCTTCACCCTCATTTAGTACCATACAATCAGATCACTCACTTTTCTCTAATATTCCATCACCATCTTCAACCCATAGCTTATTTAGATCACCCAACTCATCACCGTCATCTACATATTCATCCCGAACTACAAGGTCAACAGCTGTTGTGCAGGAGGCATTAGTCATTAACCCTGTACCCACTGCTGGCTCTTCTCGTACGCGAAAGAAATGGACTGAAGAAATGAACCGTTTTATATGGCGTACATACCTTCTCAAAACCAACTGCGAAACGTCAGAACTAAACAATTACTTGGAAACTTTACATAGAGAATTTAACAATAGGTATCCCGACATGCAAGCCACTCGACAACGGTTAGGAGATCAAAAGAGAGCTATAATAAGAAGAAAACTGCTCTCACAACATGTGTTAGACGAAATAGCCTCTGAAGTAGGAAAACAAATAGGAGATGAAAACGTAAACCATTCACACATACATAGCCAGAACGAACATTCACCACACACACAATCAGTCTCTAGCAACAATAGGATGAAATGGACAAAAGAAATGAACGATGATATTATTAGATGTTACCTTGAAGCAACGGATCTAGAAACAAATATGACTGCTTATCGTAAAAAACTTTATGAACTTTTTATAGAAAGACAACCAAATTTATCTAATCTAACTGAACAGAGAATTGCAGACCAAAGAAGAATAATATTCATTAATAAGACATACGCCAACAGAATAAATGAAATAAAGCAGGAAGTACAATTATCACGAACAAATTTGAATAACCAAAGAGTATATGACTTAAACCACTCTTTTGCGGGTCAAACAAATAACACACCTGAAAGCATAATGGACACCATACTTACACTGACTGAACCTACGGCAACAACACACAATGAAAACAACATCACTCATAACACCGATACCAATAGTAGTAACAGTACTGTTAATAATAGGATAGAAGAAGGATTTAGTAATGCTCTTACACGATTCAGTACAATCAACCCAGAAGCAAGACCATACATCCCGAAACAAAAGACATCACGAAAATTTGCTGAAATAACTCAATATTTAAATTACAATATTTTACCGAAACACTTAAACCTAGAATTAGATTTTAACTCACTACACACTTTAATTTATTCAGCAGCCTATACGGCAGCTCTTTGTAACGGCACTAGATTTAACACTGAAGATAATACAACTACTAATAAACGAGCTAGGAAACCTGCGTGGCAAAGAAGAATCGAAAGTAGAATAGAACAATATCGATTAGAAATAGGAAGATTAACACAATACATGTTAGGAAATAGAAGTCAGAGAATATTAAAGACTATAGAGGAAATAAAGAAAAAATATAAAACTCATTCACAACACGAAGAACCTAACACTGACCCCCAACATTTTCTTGACACACTGAAACAGAAACTAAGCGCGGTTTCAAATAGACTTAAAAGATACTTAAATTGTACAAAACGCAAACAACAAAATACAAACTTCACTAATAACGAAAAACAGTTTTATAGAACCCTAGGACACATTAATCAAATAACATCAAAATCCACAGAATTACCCTCACCTCAAGACCTTCACCAATTTTGGGCAGGTATCTGGGAAAACCCTGTGCAACATAACACACATGCAGATTGGTTACAAAAAATAGCAGACACATCAAATATCAATGAAATGGAGTTCGAAAATATCCCAATTGATACATTCACTCAGGTTATTAGTCGCACACATAATTGGAAGGCACCAGGCACTGACAATATACACAATTACTGGTACAAAAAATTTAGCTGCACACATCCATTCATCCACAGTCATATTTGCAAATTCATACAATCACCACACACTATGCCAACATTCATAACACAAGGAATCACATATATGCTACCCAAAGGTTCAGACCCCAAAAATCCTGCAAATTACAGACCTATCACATGCCTGCAAACTATATACAAAATCATTACAGGATGCATCAGTGAAATTATTTACAGTCATCTTAATCAACAGAACATCCTAGCAGAACAACAAAAAGGTTGTAAAAAAAATAGTCAGGGTTGTAAAGAACAATTAACCATAGATTCAATAGTAATGAGGCAAGCCCAAACTAAAAATAGGAATATTCAGATGATGTACATTGATTACAAAAAAGCTTTTGATTCTGTGCCCCATAGTTGGTTAATGTACATACTAGAACATTACAAAATTCACCCCAGACTGATATCATTTCTAGGAGCAGCCATGGTTCATTGGAAAACAAAATTAAAACTATTGAACAACACTTCATCAACTACTCAGCTGATTAAAATAGAAAGAGGCATATTTCAAGGAGACGCACTTAGCCCGCTTTGGTTTTGTATGGCACTCAACCCCTTATCTAAGTTACTAGATGATACAAATATAGGTTTTAAATTAAGATACAATAATTCATTCCACACACTTTCACACCTACTTTACATGGACGATATTAAAATTTATGCAACTAATTACACCGAACTTAGTAAACTAGCTGACATTACACAGTCATTTTCAACAGACATCCAAATGCATTTCGGGGTAGATAAATGTAAAATTCACTCTATCAACCATGGCAAGACAGAATACAACTCTTATGCACTTAGTACAGGTGAAAAAATAGAACCCTTTGACGAACATACAACATATAAATATTTAGGATTCCATCAGCCCAGACAGATTCAACAAAAACACACTAAATTAGAATTAACAAAGAAATTCAAAGCCAGATTAAATCAGATTCTTAGAACCCAATTAAATTCACGCAATAGTATCAAAGCCATCAACTCATATGCAATTCCGGTCCTTATTTATTCCTTTGGGATTATAAACTGGTCTCAAAGCGATCTTATTAAATTACAACGCACAATCAACACACATATGACAACCAATAGGAAACATCACCCCAGATCGTGCACACAACGCCTTACATTACCCCGGGAAGATGGAGGCAGAGGCCTCATCGATATACAAAATTTACACAATAGACTCATAGATAAGCTACGCAATTACTTTTATGCGAAAGCCGAACAATCCCAACTCCATAAATTTTTAACCGAAATAGACAATAAATTTACCCCACTCAACTTATATGACAGAAACATTCACCCAAAATTAGCAAGTAGGCAGCAAAAAATAGACTTATGGGCACAAAAGTCTCTACATGGCAGGCACCTCGCCGATCTCAGCCAAACACATGTCGACAGAAAAGCGTCGAACGAATGGCTGTTGCGCGGGGAACTCTTCCCAGAAACTGAGGCTTTTGTGATCGCTATTCAAGATCAGGTTATAGATACTCTAAATTATCAAAAACACATAATCCGTCTCCCTAACCTTTCTACCGACTTATGTAGACGGTGCCACAGTAGTTCTGAAACCATCCAACACATCACTGGCGCTTGTAAATCTATTGTACAAACTGAATACAAACACCGGCATGACCAAGTTGCAGCAATTATCCACCAAAACCTGGCTCACAAATATTCATTCATTCCCAATAAAACTGCTTATTATAAATATAAACCCAGTACAGTTCTTGAAAATAATGCATTTAAAATATATTGGGATAGGACAATAATTACCGACAAAACCATACACTACAATAGACCTGACATAACAATCCTAGATAAAGTTAACAGGACAGTTTTTATTGTAGACATAGCAGTATGTAACACTCACAATCTTCTTACGACGCACACAGAAAAAGTTTCAAAATATATAGATTTAGCTACTGAAATCAAAAGACAATGGCAGGTAGAAAGAGTTAAAATTGTACCCATTATCATATCTACTACTGGTGTGGTTCCAAAGACTCTTCAAAATAGCCTCAATACACTGCAAATGCCGAAATCCACCCTAATGTTGATTCAAAAAGCAGTTCTACTAAATACATGCCGTCTCACACGAAAATTTCTTGCATCGTCATCATCCTAATCTCACATCATTTCCCCCTGGCACACTTGGCTAAGGCCCGTGTGTTAGATTTAGCTTCCCCTATAAATAAAAGGGAGACCACAAAAGGTATAAAAACAAAAATAATAATAATAATAATAAATATTTCGGACAATTTAACACACAACGCCGTCTAGGCCCAAGCTAAGCAGAGCTTGTGTTATGGGTACTAGACAACTGATATAAATACATATATACTTTTTTTTTTGTAAATACATACATATTATACATAGAAAACACCCAAACTTCGAAACAAATATTTTATAAAAGAGGTTTTAGCTTACTATGATACATTGGCCAGACTGGTTCGTATATAGATAATTACAAGTTTTCCTTCTCTTAGCAGTGTTGTTTTTGTGTATAGTTTACATCCTTAGTAATATAGCATATATACGATAAGTAGATATAGCGTCATTCGATATTTAGAAAATGATGATTCCGACTGGCGGTATCCCGCTTTGGCGTTAAAGAACAGTTTTTAAATTCTTTTGAATTAATGCCAGGATATCAGGTCAGTAAGTATTAGATCGATCTCATTATAATTTGGAACATTATTTAAAAGTTTAATGAAGTCCTGTGCATTCTGTGTTTTCGAGGTTAATAAAAAAACTTGAGAGGTGTCAAGGGACACCCGGATGGAACGAAGTTCGAAATAGAAAGACGAAACGAAAATATCTGGCTTGCTTTCTATAAGAGAGATAAACTAATATCAATTAAAATTAAAAATAGCAAAAAGTGTCGTGACAACAAATTGTGTCGTGACAACAAATTGTGTCGTGACAACAAATTGTGTCGTGGCAACAAATTGTGTCGTGACAATTTTTCCGTCTAGCCCCCTTACACAACGCGCCATAAGGAACTTCGTTCCAATATGCATATCTACTGAAATGGTCAACTAATAAGTGCAAATACCTTTTAGTTGATCTTGAACTGCCAAATCCTCCTATTGTATCTATTGATACGATTTCAAATGGCTTTGTGGCAGGACCTAAATGTGACATCAATCCGTATTTAGCTTGTCCTCTTGTTTTATTCTTTATACATATTTCACATTGTTTGCATAAATCAATAATGTTTCTGGTTAAATTCTTTGCTGTATAAAATTTTCCTATTTTCATTTGTATTTGTTTCACCCCTACATGGCACATATTTTTATGTATTAATTTTATAAATTTTATACTAAATTCCTCTGAAAGTACCTACTATTTTCTCTTGACTCTTTATTTTCTTATAATAAATATTCTGTTTATGTATTAGTTTGTTTTTATATTTTTGAATATCTTCATTTTTGCTTTGATCGGTTAATATATCATTCAATGTTATCAAATTTACTATTTTTTACATCTTTATTAGCTTCTATAACTGGATTTCTGCTTAGGCAATCTGCCTCTAAGTTATCCTTTCCCGGTGAATATTTTATTGTGAAATCATATTGTGATAGATAATAGGATAGTTCTCCCAACTCTTCATCTGTTCTAGATTTAATATTCAAATTCTCCAATGGTTTGTGATCTGAAATTACTGTGAACGATTTCCCTATTAACCAATATTGCCAATATCTTATTGCTTCTTTAATAGCTAGGCATTCTAAATATACAGCTTTTTTTTCTTTTGGGATTGGTTGTGAGCACAATAATTGTTTTATTGTCTCAAAGGCTTCTTGACATTCTGTTGACCATATGAATTTCATGTTTTTTCTTAGAAGATTATGAAGTGGTTCTAAAATGATTTGTGGCGACTTCCACATACAACATAACCTACTACAGCGCCATCTACCGAAGATACACTGAACTACGAAGTAACGCACTGTACCTACAAACTGCACTACACGGAGTAACTACAAATCCTATATCGCGCAATAAATAATTCTCACGCCGATTAGCATATATACAACATCCCAACATCAACTGTTGGGCAGTAGCCCGCCAGGCATGATCACCTCGCCTCGTCGGAGGATCCTCCCTTTGTGTTGGGTGGAACATGATACCCGTTCCCCCACAGATTGAAATATTGGGTATGTACTCACGGTAAAAATTATTTTTTCCTAGAAGTTGTCTGATTTTCTTCTGATTTTTTGGTGTCGGGAAATCCCTTATTGAAATTAAGTTATCTCTTACTGGTCTTACTGTATTATCTTGAATAATATGACCGAGATATTTTACTGAGTTTGTTGCAAATCGACATTTTGTGAACTTCAGTCGAAAACCTTATTTTTCTATCGCTTCTAAGAGTTGTGATAAGTGATTTATGTGTTCTTCATAAGAGAGTGAGAAAAGCTAAATATCGTCGATGAAATTTACAGCAAAATCTGTTAACTTGTATTTTCTTAATATGTTACTTAATATTCTTTGGAATATAGCCGGAGAAGTTTTTAATCCGAATGAATCTTTCTATCTTCGATTCGCAATGGGATGGCCCAAAATGCAGAATTTATATCTAAAGTTGAGAAGTACTTACAATTTCTGGTTTTTCTTACTAAGTCCTCAATCAACGGAAACGGTTGAGTCTGAGGTATCACTATTTTATTCAGATCCCTGAAATCAATACATAATCTTGTTTTTTTATTGTCCTCTCTTTTATACACTAAGGTAACCGGTGCTGCGAATGGGCTGTAAGATTCCTCTATAATATTTCTTTCAAGCAATTTTCCAACCTGTTCTTCAATCTCTAATTTATCTTCTATTGAACATCTGTAAGGTCTCTTATAACAGTATTTGTCTACTGACAAATCAATGCGTGCTTTATATTCCTTTACTGTTCCAACGTCGTACTTATCCTTTGCAAAGCTTGATTTATAGTGTTTAATTAATTTGTTTATTTCAAATTTTTGTTGACTATTTAAATGGTTCAGATTCATTATAAACTCATTTTCTTTTACATGTTCTTAAAAATTTATATAATGTAACATACCTTTAATATCTTCATGAGCATTTATATGTTCTTGTTTAAAATTTTCTTCAATCTTCTGTTCAATTTTCAAATGTTCGTTTTGAATCAATTTAAACTCTTTTATTATATCAAGTCCAATTAAGAAATCATACTTAAATTCTTTTCCATCTACAATATAAACATTCATTTTCTTTTCTATATTATAAATCTTAATTTTTATTCTTGTCATACCTTCTGTCTTTTTAACACCATTGATTGTTGTTAAGCTTGTATTATTGTATATATTTTTTCTTGTCTTCCTTAGTCTCAATAATTTAGAATTAATTAGACAGACATTAGATCCAGAATCATATATACCAAATATTAGGTCTTTACCTATGAAATTGCCGTTTTGTATGCAATAAGTGAAAGTACTTATTTTTTCAAACTTTTTTATTTCTGTTATTCGAAGTAATCACCCATGCAATCGACGCATCTTTGCCAACGCATTGGCAGTTTATTGATGCCCTTCTTGTAAAAATCAGCTGAACGGGAGGCAACAAACTCTTCAAAGGCATTTTGTACTGTCTCTCGGGAATTGAATTTTTTACCCACTAAAAAGTCGTCTAAATTTTGGAAAATGTAATAGTCGGTAGGTGCAAGGTATGGTGAGTATGGCGGATGAGGGAGAGCTTCCAACCCCAGCTCTTGCAGCTTGGAGACTGTCTGTTGCGCAGTATGGGGTCGCGCGTTGTCGTGAAGGAGCAGTGGGGACGACCGATTGACCAAAGCTGGTTGCAGATGTGCAAGCTTCTCCATTATTCTCTCCAGTTCTTCACTGTACACATCTTCATTAATGCTCATGCCGTTTTATTAAAAGGTGTGGTGAATCACACCCGCACTAGACCACCAAACAGTGACCATCACCTTTTTAGGGGTCATTTTTGGTTTAGGGCATTGCTTTAGTGCTGAACCAGGGTCTAACCAATTTGCTGAGCGCTTTCGATTGTCGAACAGAATCCATTTTTCGTCGCACGTAACTATTCGTTTCAAAATTCCTTCATTTCTTTGCCTGCTAAGCAGCGAAAGGCAGGTCTCGACGCGTACGTTGCGCTGGCGATCGTTAAGGTCGTGGGGCACCCATCTATCAAGCTTTTTTACCTTGCCAATTTGTCGCAAATGGATCAATATTGTTTTGATGCTTACATTAAAAGCTGCTGCTAGCTCAGCTGTAGATTGAGTTTCGTCAGCTTCCACAATCGCCTTTAATTCATTATTGTTAACCAAAGTCTCCGGACGACCACGAGCTTCATATTTCAAGTCAAAATTTCCAGAACGGAACCGGGAAAATTAAAGTATCCATTATGACGAAAAATGTTCAAATGTAATGAAAACACAACGCTAATCAAAAAACAAAAGACTGAGTTTGTAAATAGAATGTCATGGTTTTAAAACAAAATTAATTTGAATTTAGAATACAGAGCCATTACAAACTTTTTTTTATTTGAAATGACCAGTACTGAAGAAACGCAATTTCATAGGTAAAGACCTATACAGGGTGTAACCAGACTACTACCGAAAACTTGGGGGTTGCAATAAGACTATGATACTGAATAGATTTAGCGAAAAGAAAACGCAACAAAAATTATAATTTATCTAAGTCCTTTTATGTTTTTTTCTGCTTACATACACATAGTAAAACATAATAGGACCCAAACTACCAAATTATCTCATTTAGAAAACCAAAAAACAAATAAAGTCAATAAAACAGTAATGTATTTTAATATCAAAACAGCTGGCTGGAGTGCAATGACCTAAGCCGGGCGCGCGATCGCGTCTCTCCCCGCCCGCCTCAGTAGCGATAAATTACTAAATTTTTAATACAAATAAAACTAATACTGCCAAATTCATAATGCTGTTTAGAACATAGGTAGTAACCTTGTACCTGGACAACAGAGCCTGCCTTAATTTTACAAATAGAACTTCTAAGAAACTTAAGTTCTAAATAAAATGCAAAATATTAAAGTAGGTAGGTACCTATTAAAATTAATATAATCTAAGGCGCTAACTTTATGAAGTGTGCATCTGTGGGAACAATTGTCTATGTAGATAAATTTGTATTAGGTAGGTACAAAACTTTATTTTCCTACGTTATTGAATTCTTAGCTAATAAAGTAGGTACCTACACACTTACTTGAAAACGTTGGAAAATTTTAAACGAAATCACTCACTAATCTGGTTTTATAGGTGAATAGGTATACAGGCGATACGTCAGCTCGTATTCTCCGTATTCCATAAAAAAATTACAAATTTTCAACTAGGCGCTCATGTTTTTATTTTTGCCCGAACGGAAAAAATCTAACATTGATTTCGTGCTGGTGTCGTATAAAATTTCCAATACAAAACGCGAAATTTAACCAGGAAACCCTACGCGTGTATCGAGCCCTAGAACTTCGAAACTTTCGTCATTTTATTAATTACCTAAAATCAGATTCGCGCCAAAGCGGCGCATTTGGTGCGCCTTTGTCGGCTTAAATCAAAGGGCTAGTAGGTACGATTCGACGGAACGCCTTTCGGCGGCGTGTATGTATGTCCCTTTCACTCATTACGTAAATTACAATAGTTGTCTTTGTTTAATGCAGCACGTGTAAGTGTGTGGTAGTGTTGTGATTCACAAGTCGATATTTGTTTGGTCATTGTTTGTTTTTCTTTTTGTTAAAGCAATTACATTTTCTTAGTAGTGTTCTTGGTAGTGTCGTATTATTGTGATATTATTATGTTAAAGGTTTCCTAAATGCCCTAAAAGAAAAAAAATATGGATCAACGCAACTCGTCGAGGGGACGAATGGCTTCCCACCAAAAATAGTGTTATGTGCTCAAGACTCTTCACAGAAGACAATATTCATGTTAATATAAATAAATAAAATAAAAACAGTTTGATTTTTGCAAGAAATGCGGGAGGGCTGCTGTTCCCGTCCAAAATGGTTACCAAAATTTGTAGACGATCTGAGCAAGTCATACGAAGCTCAATTAATGTAACCCCAGATTGTAAAATATTTTACAAAGACCAAAAACAATTAATGATACAGATATTGAGTAGTTTTGTTGGTGAAAATATTTTTTCTCAAATGAAATATCATCAATTTGATCATGAAAATTGTTATTATGTCCTTGACTTAGCCAAGAGTATCGTGGAATAGTAGACATAAGATTGCTCTATTTATCAAGGAAGGCAGATCCTAAAAATTCTGTAAGACGAATTTTTACTAAGCTGATTCATTTTACAAATCAGTAAAATATTAGTACCTAGTTTTTTTTTTGTAATAAATCATTAATAAACATTAATCAATGTATTTATTAATAAATAATAAGCAAATGAAAAATGATTTGCGCAAGACGGCTGGCAGGAGCTGGATGCGAGAAGCCGAGGATCGAACTAAGTGGCGTGCTATTGGAGAGGCCTATGTCCAGCAGTGGACTGCGATAGGCTGATGATGATGATGAAATGAAAAATAAAATATCGACTTTCCAGATCCAATCAAATTTATTGATCAACATCCTTACCCTGTTCCATCACTATGGCTCGGTGCATTATAATTTTAACCTTGAACTATCCAATCACAGCGTATTTCAGTCCCCCCCCCCGCATCCCTTGCATTGTGAAGTCGAATCGAATCGAAAATCAATAATTCAGTTATGCATACAATTTGCAATTAGCTACTTGGCTTTCGCGAAAGTAAATTTGTGTTTTAATTTTCCGTTTTTTTAGTAGGTATAGTAATTAATTAAGTTATTTTTCGTTAAAACAGTGAAAGTGATTTTTCTTATAATGTTTAGTGAGAGGGAATATGGACAAAAGATTATGTGCTATGTTGAAGCTCGTGGAAATACTTCACGGGCCTTGCGTATTTACCGTGATAGGTACCCGGACCGTCACCACCCATCTGATGCTAGAGTCATCACGGCTGCCTACCAGAGAATTTTGAATAATGAGAGGATTACACCTCAAAGGCATGGAGGAGGCAGAGAAGTTGATCTTCGAGTGCAAGAACAGGTCTTGGATCTGGTTGAGAGAATTCTTTGGCTAGGCGACTAGACTATTGCAGATGGATACTGAGCAAAGATAATCCTACCATGTTTGCCAAAAATGTTGTATGGACAGACGAATCAACCTTCACGCGAAATGGCATGTGGAACCGACGGAATTCTCACTATTGGCCGGAGACTAATCCTTGTGCGTTTCAAGAGACAGGACATTAGGTACGGTGGTATGTAAACGTTTAGGCAGGTATTTATCAGATAACGATCGTAGGGCCTGTGTTCTTGCCCTGGAGAATGAAAGGGATGGCATACCTCGACCTGATAAAAGGTCCAATGACCTCATATCTGGACGACATTCCACTAGCCCGGCGAAGACACATGTGGTTCCAGCACGATGGCGCACCACCGCACACAATCCGGTCAACGGGAACAGCTTGATCAGAAGTTCCCAAACCGGTGGATTGGACGTTTTGGACCTCGTGCATGGCCTCCTCGGTCAACTGACTTGAATCCATTGGATTTTTTTCTATGGGGTCATGTCAAGGAACGCGTCTTCGATCGGGAGTGCGATACGGCTGAAGAAATGAAAAGCCGTATCATCTCAGTATTCTCAGACCTGAACGCAAGAAGTGCCAAGGACCCTACATTCCTGGATCGCGTTCATCGGTCTACATCCAGACGAGCTCAGCTGTGCTATGACCGAGAAGGAGCTCAGTTTAAGCCATTTCTGATTCGACCAAGGCTACAGTAGGCATTAGCAACTTTACCGACGCGTAGGTACGTTACATACGCGGTGCGCGTAACTTTTCGATTAAAATTTTTTCTCCTATTTTTCCTAGATCTTTGTTTTCGATGCTTTTTCCAGTAATTGTTTTATCAGAAAGTTTAGTTTCCTCTGTAATTTCCTTTAAATATTGGTCATCAAATTGTAAATTTTAACCCTTATCTAAATTTTTTTTTCAAGTCTTGCGTTAAAGGAATCCATAGTTTTCGTGTTTGATGTCTTTTCTTTAGAGAATTCTTGACTTTCATAAAAACATCCATAGATGTTATTACGATATGTTTATTTGCGGGTTTCAATTCATCAGGAATATCAAAAAGATGTACGACTGGTGTTTCAATTGAGGTTATGCAAAGCGCGTTGGATTTTCCATCAGATGCTGCTAATACTGCGAATGTGAATCTTAATTTATCCATTTTTCTTTACTATAAATTTCGTTTTAAAAGACTATTAGTCTTTATAATTCTTTTGTCTTTATAATCTGACAAATAAAATAAAGTGTTTCTCTGTAAACCAATGTTTTTTTATTAAATATTTACGTAAACACAAATCACTAAACTACAGAAATAATAACAAATATTACCTGTAAACCAAAGAAACGAAATTTAAAGTTTCATTGTCGGTCTGATTAAAATTACACCATTTCGTTTTTGTATTCAATTGCTTATGTCAGTAAACAATATAGACTCCCGCGCATAGATAATCTACAGAGCTACAAGTCATTAGTCTTGTAACAAAATTAGGTAGCTAACGCCATCTATTGACATTTAACAAAAAGGGCGTCTTAATTTTATAATAAGTAAAAGGAATCTTATGTGTTCCTTTACATACTGATTGATTGATTGATTGAGATTGATTGATTGATAGACAATTGACGAGAAATGCTGAAGTGGGAAGTTGTGTGGCCAAAAATTTTAGATCTCATTTTACTGTTTCAGGCTCACCCTGTGCATGGGATGGAATACCTGGAAGGTGTGTGAGTGTTTACCAATGTGTTACTGCCGGTTTTGACATAGCCAATAAAACATATCCACCTGTAAGTATTTAAAACTACATAGTATATTATACGTCTTACAATGTATCGAACCAGGCTATGGAAATCAGATTGTTGATAAGCATACTTCCATACACACGTATTTTCAAATACATTCATGTGGTGACTGATATTTTTTTATATATCGCTCCCCCCACCGAATAATATCGTAATGTCATATAACGATACTTTGCGTTTTATTGCATATTCGTCATGTAGACATTATTTTACACCTTGTCAATTTTTTTCAAATTTTTTTTGTAAGTATTTTAGAAACTAGCATTTTTTTAATAACCATGGCCTTATTATTCCGTTACAGTTTTAATATACTTATTTACGTGAATAACATCGCTACTTGTGATTACGAGTAGCACTACAAACAAGATTTTCAATATGTGACGATAACGATATTATTCGAGTAAGAACAGCAAACTCGTCTTGTAGCAAAGTATTCTAACAATACTATTCCTGTAGTCATTTTATCTGAAAAATATGGTAATGTTGGTTGCCGTTTAATGTTCTAAGAAAAGAAATAGTAATAACTTTTGCAATAGTTTACCCAGGCGTTGTTTACACTCAAGGTACGATTACTGTATTATTTATAACCGCGTGCTACAAGCAATACGCAACCTTTGAAACCTTCTCCTCTCGCAGTAACGCTGGAAGAGTCAGAAGATTGAACATACAAGGTATTATGTGGATGTAATTTTAGTTTGTACATAATAGAATAGGTAATCCCAATCTAGGCTCTTAATTTGTTGTGCAATTTCGATACAAATATCTATTCTCCTTCTCAGAATTAAAAAAACAAAACCAGTTAATACCTAGTTTGTACTGACAGATTTTACTTAATTATTTTTTTCGGACAACCTACCTACTACTTTAGGATGTCGTGATTACTGATTGAGCCAATCAATCCGCTTGGTAATGAAAATAACAAATTCCTTAATAATTTACGTTGTATGTACATAAGCAATAAATAAATAGCAACAAATTCAATTATATATGAAAACTGTCCTTATTACAACTAAGATTGATGTGTGTGTGTCTGTGTGCTGTGTGACAGCGTATGACAGACGATTACCTATCTACAGGACTGAAAAAATGAACAAATATGTATGAAATCCAGCAAAGAGAGATATATTTTCACAAAATTATGTTGGAGTAGGTATATTAGAGGAAATATTAGAAGAAAATGAAGAGTTTAAATTATTCCTTATGAAGAAGAAAATAAAGAGAACAATGATAACACACGTATCATGTTATTAAATCCAATGAATTCATTTACAATTAAAACCAGCACTAATAATTCACCAACAGAAATACAGCATAATGTTACGGATACTGTACAATTGCTCGATTATCCTGTGATTACCACTACGCAAGACACGGGTGCTGATACAAACTCTGAAGATATTTTAATTTCTAGCCATAAACGAAGAAGTAGGAAACGATTTTGTAATAAAAAAAGAATGACCTGACAATAAAAACAAAAGACTCAAAAATAGCGGTAAATCTCGTGAAGGTGCACGTTCAAAAAAACGGAATGCTGCTAAGACCATTGGCCCTTCATGTTTGTACTAAAAGGGTTGTGGCATAGTATTTTCTACGGTACAACGGCAGGAGATATTCGACACTTTTTATAGATTGAATGATCATGAACTTCAATGGCAACATATCGTAAGACACGTTCAAGCACAACCAAACATATTATCTTAAAATGAAAAAATAACAGGACACAAATAAACATTATTTTAGCTAGAACCAGACTTCTATTCAAGTCTGTAAGGTTGTAAAGTATTCTTTTTTAGTACTCTGTGAATTTCAGAACAGGTAGTTTTTACAGCTTCAGAGAAAACTAGGCAAGACGAAAGCTTAATAGATAACAGAGGGACTCTTTACAACCGGCCTCACAGGATGTCCGATGCTATAAAAAACAATATAATGACACATTTTTAACTACTTACATTTGTTGAATTTCATTATAAACGCAAGATATCCAAAGGACTTTATTTATCTGAACAACTAAACATTTCCAAAATATATCGACTTTACACTCTATGGTTTCCAAATCAAGAATATGCACAAGAACAATTAGCACCACAACGCCAATATGAATCAATTGATACTGAAATACTTACTATAATATTATTACTCATCTTTTAAACCTAAGAAAGACTTGTGCGGTTCATGTTCTTTGTATGAACAAGCTGGTGAAACGAAAAAAGCTACATTGGAAAAAAAATATATATTAACAGCATTTACTACGAAAGACTTGAGTACGAACAGTAGACTAGGATGATACAACAGTAGCTATTTTTATTTTAGAGAAAGTGCTTAATGTGCCTCAAACAGAAGTAGGAATTTTCATCACAAAAGAAAATGCCCTGTTAACAATATTACCGTCTATAATGCTTTCAATAAATCTGGACATGTGTGGCACCTTTCTGTTGCTAAAAGAGGCTGTATTGAAATAGGGAGCTGTTTACTAAAGTTCATAAATATGGAAAGACAACGATGAATCAAATACATAGCATTTTATTCGGATGGTTGCGCCGGCCGAAATAAAAACCAACATGCTTTTACACTTTACCTATCACTACATAGTATAAAACAAAGTCGCCTTTTCTGTCCCTATATCCCTATGTGCGCTTAAATCTTTAAAACTACGCAACGGATTTTGATGCGGTTTTTTCCAATAGATAGAGTGATTCAAGAGGAAGGTTTATATGTATAATACATGCATCATATACTAAGGCAACATTGCTAATTTTAGAGGTTTCTATTTTATGCCCGTGCAAAGTCGGAGCGGGCCGCTATGTTTTTATATACAATGTTCATAGTTTTTCTGTAGTGTATTTAATTTAGTATCAGCATTGCACCCGTGCGAAGCCGGGGCGGGTCGCTAGTATGCTATAAAAAAGGTTATATAGAAACAATTACCCACCGATTTTTTGAAACGGGTCACAGTCAAAATGAAGGCGATAGCATGCATTCGATGATTGAACGAGCTATGAAAAATAAAGTTTTATATACACCTGATCAAGTGTAATTTTAGCGTAAGAATAGAAATGGAACAAAGAGATTTTTACAATGTGAAAGACCTTATCGCTGATTAAAACTGGACTACGGATACTTAAGGCAGTAAAATCGCATGGACTAAAATCGTAGAAGTAAGGATCTCAAATTCTAATCCTAATATAGTTCAGTTTACGTATAATTATGATGATTAGTACTTTTCTGAGAAGGTCTGTTCAGCTTATGCAGAACTGAAGCCATATCTGCTGCTGCATCACTCGTTTTATAATTCGATCCGAAGCTGTAATGACAATCCCCAACCAGCTTCGGATTCTGATGGGGATGACGATGATGACCAAGACTAAGTTCTACCACTGAGATGTTAATGACAGATGTACCTAACCTTTTATTAGTCGATTTTATTGTTTTTTTTTTTAAAACAATTAATTAATTATTTTCATTTTAATAATAAACAGTTTCCTTTAATCAAGAAACCATAGTTTTTATGAGATTTGTTTTCCTAATAATTTATTTTACTTTATAGGCAATGGAAGAATATAAAATCGTATTAAAACATTACTTTAATATGTATTACGAATTATAATGACGAAAATTCCAGTTATAGTCTATTACCGCTTATGTGGAGTTGTCTTTGTTTAAAGAATAACAGTGTAGTATTCAATTATTGTGCACGGTATCTTTTTCTTTTTACGCGAATAATATGGTAATGTTGTTTTGCGAAATAGTGTTTTGCCTAGTTTTTCCAGTAAAATATATTTTATTTAATTACTTGATTTTAATAAAATAAAAATTAAATAGGTTTATTTAAAATTATTCTATGAAAAAATAGCTTTCATTTGATGTATAAATCATTGTCTTAGGTTCGACAATACTTTACATAATCTTCAAAAAACATTGTTTTATTTTTCCTGTAAAAATTGAGTTTCTTGATAACGATATTATTCGGTGGAAGGAGCGATATATACTATACATATAACGTTTATGCACATTACATTGACATAAATAGATTGACACATATAGACGCCACAGCATGTACTTCCAGTTTCCAAAGTGCGTTGGGCCTTATGAGAATTTTACTGGCATAGAAACTTATGACTAGTCCTTTTAAAAGTCTGATATTCAGGTAAAAAAAACTTGAGAGGTGTCAAGGGACACCCGGATGGCCCCCTTACACAACGCGCCATAAGGAACTTCGTTCCAATAGTATTATTGGAACGAAGTTTGGAACGAAGTTCCTTATGGCGCGTTGTGTAAGGGGGCTAGACGGAAAAATTGTCACGACACAATTTGTTGACACGACACAATTTGTTGTCACGACACAATTTGTTGTCACGACACAATTTGTTGTCACGACACGACGACGACACACACAGATATTTTCGTTTCGTCTTTCTATTTCGAACTTCGTTCCATCCGGGTGTCCCTTGACACCTCTCAAGTTTTCATTCTTATTTAATCGATATTGCTCGTTATATATAAAGGTATTGGATTATATTCTATTATCTTATGTTTTAACTTACAATTAAAACAAATTATGGAACTTATTTCTTATTAATTTATCTAGAATTCATCACTAACAGACTTTCTGGAATTTTGGAACGAAGTTTCTTATGGCGCGTTGTGTAAGGGGGCTAGACGGAAAAATTGTCACGACACAATATATTGACATGACACAAATTGTTGTCACGACACAATTTGTTGTCACGACACGACGACGACACACACATATATTTTCGTTTTGGAACGAAGTTCCTTATGGCGCGTTGTGTAAGGGGGCTAGACGGAAAAATTGTCACGACACAATTTGTTGTCACGACACAATTTGTTGTCACGACACGACGACGACACACACAGATATTTTCGTTTCGTCTTTCTATTTCGAACTTCGTTCCATCCGGGTGTCCCTTGACACCTCTCAAGTTTTTTGTTTTAAATTTGGTAGGTGATATGAAATAGTAAAAAAAAAAAATTAAGCAGTCGTTAGTTTTTATTTATCCAATAAAGTCCTGCTGCGTAGTCACCTTGACGTAGTATTTCTTTGTAGGAATGTAATTACTATTTTGCAACAAAACTGTACATTATTTGAGAGTTTTTAGTAAAGTAAGCCATAGTAAAAAATACTACTAACGGATAGACTGCATCATTAATCTATTTAATTGCCGAATAATTTGTAAATTGACCTTTTTTGTGACAAGCGTTTCAATTGAGGTACCACCTTCAATGGATTAAACCTTATTGAAAGCCTGCTTTTACAAACCAGAAGTTGAATTTATAATCGTTCTGATACTTTTACTAGCACTAGAAGCACACAGAATGCCTTTCGTTGTAGTTTCCACTCAAACTAAACCTAGGATGATCAATTGAGGGACCACCTTCCGCATGCTATATCTTTTTATACAGTGAACAAGGAAGATAGATATTTAGTCAATTAGTTTTTACAAATCTTTTACCAAGAGTAGTCACTTAGTGCAGGTGTAAATTTTAACTAGTTTACAAGATATGGATGTCTATAAGGCACGATTGAGGGACCACCTTTGATCGTTTGTAACTTTTGAGTTACTACTTTTACAAATTAATCACTTAATTTAAAAGTGTTTAAGATCTTTTTCTAAAGCCTGGTGCATTCAAAACCTTCAAATTCCAATGTGGTCCCTCAATGGGAACGCAGGCCTTAGTGGGTACGAAGGAAGCTTAAGCAGAAAACTGCCTCGGTAGCGCAGTGGTAGCGTATGCGACTGCTGTGCTTGAGGTCTCAGGTTCGATGCCCGGGTCAGACCAAATGTTTGTATGATCTGCAAATATTTGTTTCGGAGTTTGGGTGTTTTCTATATATAATATGAAAGTAATTACAAAGAAAATAATATTAGTTTTTCTATTAGTTGTTTAGTACCCATAATACAAACTCTGCTTAGTTTGGGACTAGATAGCGTTGTGTGTTATATGTCCGAAATATTATTATTCCCAAGGAGAGCTACCGTCAAGTAGGCAGCTGACCATGAAAGAAATTAGCTAAAAATATTTAGTATTGAAATGAAAGAGTGTAAGAAATAGGATGTTGCATGATACTGGACATTGGATAAAAAATATTGCATCGACTACAACAAATTTTTTGAAAATTGTAAAAATATTACAAAAAAAATTTACAGTCCCATTCTTTTAGTATTTATATAAAAATCTTTATAACCGATTCGCATTCTGACGTTTTGTGTGACCTGGAGTCATCTCTGGAGGAGGCCTTTACGCTTCGTTGAGAAGGTTTTTTGCAATTTAATATAAAAATGTACTATCGACCCAGTTGAAAGGTGACCCACTTTGACAATTATTCCTTTGTAATCATAAATGTAGTTAGGTTTTCTTCGCTATTTGCACATAGTACGTTTTAGATATAAACATAAATGCGTCATTACGGGTTAGATGTCAATGCAATTTAAACCTTTGTCACCACTGAACAAGATATATTTTTGATACAGCAGTCTTATTTGAATTTCAAATAATATAATCGTTTATAATCCAAACTCTTTTCATTGCGAAGAAAAAGTATTATAATTTGTAAAATGAAATGACAATAATGTCATTTATGTGTTAGATGTCAAGTAGTAGTCAATCTGGAAATATTAAAATAAAAATCTAAGAATATATTTATATCTATAAACGAATCGTATAATGGCCAATTTGGTAGAACAAAGAGCTCGGATTGTAGTGCTCAGTGAGCAAGGTTGCGGCGTTAGAGAAATATCACGTGAGTTAAATATAAGTCGTAACACGGTCAGAACCTGGACCAGACGGCACGCTGAAGAGGGTATCCTTGAAGACCGATGACGACATAATCATGGGGTTCGTCGAATCACAAACCAACAGAGAACGGAAATGCAACACCATTACGAAGAACATCCTTTTACTCGTACCCGCTATTTTGCAGCACGTTACGACGTTTGTCTAGAAACAATTAGAAATAATTTGCACCGCACTGGGCTGCATTACAACCATTACAACACTACAAAACATGTTTTTTATATTTTATTTTATTGAATAGTGGGCAAACGAGCAGACGTATCACCTGATGGTAAGCGATTACCACCGCCCATGGACACCCGCAACACCAAAGGCGTCATATGTGCATTGCCGACCTTTGGGGGATGGGAAGAGGGAATGGAGGAAGGGGTTGGGATATGGGCCTCCGGTATCCTCACTCACTCGGTGAAACACAGCGCAAGCGCTATTTCACACCGGTTTTCTGTGTGGCCGTGGTATCACTCTGATCGAGCTGGCCCATTCATGCCGAAGCGTGGCTCTCCCACGGTTGTTGCAACAACTGTCATCAGAAAGACAAAAAGCAGGATTGTCAATGAATACAAATAAGACCAAAGTGATGACGAACAAAGCTAAAGTTATAATAGAAGTGGGACAAGAAGAGATCGAGTATGTCGACGAATACATATATCTAGGACAAATAATAGCGGTAAAAGACCTATCTAACAAAGAAGTGGACAGAAGAATAAATAATAGTCGGCAAAGATCTTGGTCCCTCAAAGAGGTCATGAAAAATAAAACCATACCTATTTATGAAAAAACAAAATTGTATAACACTTGTATCCTTCCGTGTCTCACATACGGTTGCCAGATCTGGCCATCCACACAAAAGATTGAGCATAAATTAAGAGTATGTCAAAGAGGCATGGAAAGAAATATGCTAGATCTACGACTAAAGGATAAATGGAAGGCTACAAAAATTAGAAAAATACCCAAGGTGGCCGATGTGGTAATAAAAACAAGGTCATTGAAATGGAAATGGACAGGACATATGTGAAAATCGAAAGCAGAGAAATGGACTAAAAAAGTTACGGAATAGTATCCCAGGTACGGGAAGAGGCATAGAGGAACGCCTGTAAAAAGATGGGAAGATGATCTGCCAAAAGAATGGAGAAGAATTGAGCTAGACCGAAACAAGTGGAGAGAATTAGAGGAGGCCTATGTCAGAAGACAACCTGACCTGGTTACTGATAATGTTGGCTGATTAGATATCATTTTATTTTAAGTTATTATCACATATACCATCAACTAGATTTAAATTTAAATAAAAAAAAAGAAAATAGAAAATTGTATAAACAGGGTACAGGAAACAAAGGCTATTTTTTATTTTATTTTATTTTTAATAGTAGATAGCTTTCTGACTGCAGGAATAATCTCTACCGCCATTGCATCTTCCTCAAAAAAATCTGCTAAGGGCTTGTGAACTCCATTGCAAGATGACGGAAAAAAAAAGTATGAAAGCATTTTGGATATATTAATTAATAATTATGTTATGTAAAATAATTAGCAAACAACCAAATTGGATTTGCATGTACACTGATGTAAATTGTCAATTTATACTGTGGTAGAAAAAAAAAACTTTTTATTTAAAAAAATAATTTTAACAATAGATTTTTTGTTTCAGATCTGTTCATTTGAAGGGAATATTCCTATTATATGCTGCACCGACTGTGAGTTGGTTGAAGATGTCAGGTAATATACATTTTTAATAACTTAAAAACCTTAAATTTTGTATTTTATTGGAAGCCCTAGATAGTCCGACGGCAGACTTTCTACAGAATTTTGAAATCGTCTAGTAGTTACTTGTGTTATTAAGGTCCAAGTGCAATCGCTCCACGTAATAAATCGAGATAAATTGTATTATAGTACACTTAAACTATTTTTTTAACGTGTGGAATCCCTTACTGGTTGTCTCCCTAACAGAGTTTGCGGCTGGTGGTGTATCGAAATCTGATGACTACAACCACACAGTGTGCCACTCTGCGCCTGAGAAGGGAGGGATCCGGAAACTACAGTTATTAACACTTCCGGATCCCTTCCAGTGCCTGCCCTTAGTGAAGCGAGCATCGTCTGCTAGGAAACGTTACCTCCTCGTGGCTGGCCACTAAAGCGGATGGAGGGGAAAACCCGCCAAATCCCTCTTAGCGACCAAGTGCAGGTACTTCCCGAAGCAATCGTGCTCGGGAAGTACCTGCGTCAGTCTTAAGGAAAGGGTCCCGTCACCGACTGGAGAGCCTCCACGTCGGCAAAACCAGTGGAGTCTCCAGCTGGTACGCCACTTACGTACCTCTTCGGGCGGAGGCTGAAAGCCGTTCTCAGTTCGGGGGTTAGCCGCCCGCTGATAAATTTTGGTGAGCACTTCCGTCTCCAAAACCCACGGGGGAGTTCCGGTCAAGTTGCACGCCACTTGCGTCAATGCGGTGCGGTATCCACGTATGGTTCCGACTGACAATATCTTATGAGGGCGCCAGAGACGTGTCCTATTCTAGGCGATCAGGGCCACTTGTACGCTTGTACTTCATCCGATGTCATTCCATACACCAGGATCAACAGCAGTGACCCAAACACACACACACACACGCAAACACACACACGATAAATCCCAGGAAAATTTAAACTGTCCTTGAACCCGCAACTACATTATTCAGAAGGAAACTGCAGGAGTTGGAAATTTAATTAATCCAATCCCCTCCTTAGCAAAGCGGGAGACACTAGTCGGATAATAGCTTGATGGGATTTCCACACGTAATCTATGTAATTGTAAAAGGGTTATCAAAACACTTTCATCAATTTCCAATATTTAAAACCCGACTATCAAACGGGTCCTAACCCTACCTACGAACACCTATGACCTTCTACGTCATCTAACCCGTTCGATAGTTATAATAATAGTCTTATAAAATAAAACATACAATTCTTAGAAAAATAGATTTAATGCATATCTACTAATAATTATACAATTATAAAAACTATGCAGTAAGAGAGGTAGAGATGTTAAATAAACGGCCTTTACGGGTATGCATACTATTTAACAAAAAACATCTTTATCAAACTTTCCAAGCTTAGACCACTCGATGAAGTCTGATTTTGACAAAACATATGATCTAAATCATACATTTAGAAGCAATGATGCTGCAACAAACCATAGACAGGTATATTTTTATTTTCTTATTTTTTAACCTAAGTGGCATCTTGAAAGGTTACTCGTTAATTATAAAAATATTCTTCACATGTAAAATCTTCTATCAAAATATTAAAAAAAAATTAGGGTTACACAGACAACTGTTACTGATGTGCGGATGTTGTAATCGTTATTATTCCTTAGACACCGATATTTCTCGGTATATTGAATCTTAATATTGAATTTTAATCTTTACAAATATTAATCTTCCCTCGTAAAATGTTATTAAAAAGATCGCTGTCACTGATGTCGCGTAAGCATATGTTCTTAACTTTTTCGTCGTAAATGTTGTACTTTTGCACACATTGCTATTTCTCTGGACACGGGATCTTCTTAATATTGAATTTATATCTTTAAAATGATGAAAGTAAGTAAACTTTTGTATTGACATTTTACTATAGAAGTATAGTAAAATGTCAATACAAAAGTTTACTATTACTGATGACACGAAGGTATGGTAGGTACCACCCTCGAAACGAAGACAAACATCAGAAAGTTCTCGTTGATTTCTTGTGGCGCAGTATAATAAACCGTCCATTCATATACATAAAATCGAATATGGTTTGTTTGCCGTCATTTGGATTGTTTATATTTGATTTGAACGTCATATTCAAAATGTTTCTTCCGTTGTTACGACGTCATGGAATCGACTAGAAGTTTAATAGTTGCGGTGGCGTTGAATATAAAGCCAACTTGAACATGTTACCGTAAAGAAACATTAATTGCGAGCGTGTGCTTGCTTGCGACGAGCACTGTATACGACTGTGAGATTTCATTGGTATGGTCGGATAGGATTTGAACCCACAACATTTGTCGCAGTAGGAAGCGTTGCGACCACTTATACCACTAGGCTAATCGTGCAGTTAGGCTATGTGGAGGAACGGGTATCATGTTCCACCAACACAAAGGGAGGATCCTCCGACCAGGCGTGGTGATCATGTCGGGCGGGCTACTGCCCAACAGTTGATGTTGGGATGTTGTATATGTAATAATCGGCGCGAGAACTATTTCTTTCCTGATTCAGTATCTTCGATAGATAGCGCTGTAGTAGGTTATTGTTGTGTTATATGTGGAAGTCGCCACAACACTCCCCTCCAAGATCGGAGGTCGTTAAATTGTTGAGTAAGCTGTCAGTGCTCCGTTGTGGAGCTTGCCAGTGCCAGAAGTGAGCAGTTCCAGTGAGTCGGAACTGAGTGCCGCAAGTTCCAGTGAGTCGGAACTGAATGCCGCTAGTCCCAGTGAGTCGGACCTGAAGTCCGCTGATCCCAGTGAGTCGGGATTGTATGCGGTGCGCGGTGATGCGGTGAGGTCCCAAGTGAGTCGGGGCGGTTGCTGCGTAGTGGCTGGCTGCTGCGTAGACGGGAGAGAGATGCTCTGCTTACATAGACCGTAGGTGCAGTGTGCTGTGCCTAGACGCTGTAAAGGCCGTGGGGGTAACCAGGCTGGAGAGCGGTCGCTTCCTGCGTGTGGTGTATTCCTGTTGAGGCCGAGGTTGCTGGCTGGCTTGAGACTTGCTGTGGGAGAGAATACGATAGTGCTGCTGATCTGCTTCCTTGAAATCGTTGGGGTCACCACTGTGGAGGAACGGGTATTATGTTCCACCACGGCGCGAGAACTATTTATTGCGCGACTCAGGATTTGTAGTTACTCCGTGTAGTGCGTTACTTCGTAGTTCAGTGTATATTCGGTAGATGGCGCTGTAGTAGGTTATGGGTAGGCAATAATCGTGTGTAAAGCAATTGTATTGTAAATGTAAGTAGAAATAAATATGATTTGGTGATGACACAAATGCACGGAAAAACTCAAATGAGTTTATGTGGCATCTTGTATTAAATTTCTTGTAGCTTATATTGTTTTAATAAAATAAATAAATAAAATAATAAAAAAAAAAATGTTGTGTTATATGTGGAAGTCGCCACAGCTATATCTTTAATCTAATTGTGACTAGTGGCGGCGCTTGGGGTTGTGCTGACCTAAAATTAAGGCGTAACGTAACATTTAAAGTCCTTATTTAAAGGAAACGGGTAAGCTGATAGCGACCTCAATAGACGCTATCAGCTTACCCGTTTCCTTGTTTGGACTAGTTCTATAAAAAATACATAGAATTATTTAACCTTGGAGGAACAAAAAGGCAAAGTATATTGAACATTATTCAGAAGTCTTTAAAATAGCTTGTTGCCTGCACCGTCGATTTATTTGTGATTTTTACGAAAAAGCCATTGTCAGTCGAAAAATTAATGTTTTGTGTAATATGTACTATTTGTTTTATTACAGGTTGCTGGTAAGGAACCCAGTTTTGGGAATTTTGTATAAGACAGGCAAAATGAAGGCTAAGGAAAGTAAGTATCTGATTCGTTTAATTATTTTATTGTATTCTTGTACAGAAACTTTTTTTGTTATATAGCGGGCAAACGAGCAGACGTATCGGCTGATGCCTAAACTCTTCGTTAGTAAGAAATAAATCCTTTTTCTTCAAATTAATTAACTTTCTTTAAAGTCACCAAATGGCACTGTGTTATGGCAATGAAAATAAAAAGTTGATGTTAATATTCGCCATAAGTGAATGACCTAGGCAGTATTTCTTTGATTAACCTAGGCAATTTTACATTGGAAGATACGAGATACATGAAGCAGATTTCTGTATACAGTTTTGTCCAGACTGGTCGATAAAGGATTTTGTTGTCTCTCGCCAGCCTGTGTAATTTGCTCATCTCATGCCAGCTCATTATCTGGATAAACAATAAAAAATTCAAAATGTATTACAGAATGTGTGGACTACATACACAACTTAAAATACCTATGCAAAGACGGATTACTCCCTGTTCCACCCTCCAGGAAGAAAATTGATACTTCTGCGAATTGTACATACGAAGGAAGTGATTTAACCACGGCCGTTTCTTATAATATTGGAGGTCGGAATACTTTTAGGGAAAAACGGGTGGCCCTGGATAAGACGGAGGCCCTGTTATTTGATTTGCCCCGTTTTGATCCGCCCCCAGCTCCTTCTAGTATTGGAGGTTATGAAGTTTACAGGGCAGAAATTCCCCACATGGTAATATTTGAATTTACTTTATAACTCCTCTTCTGGACATAAGCCATTAGAGAGAACGTTTTGACCTTTTTTTATTGAAAAACACAGCGCAAGTGCTATTTCACACCGGTTTTCTGTGAGGCCATGGCTCTCCCTATTGTAAAACGTTCGTTGGTATAGAGTTTGTTTCAAGTTTTCTTTCTATTTTCGGTGCTCTTGTCTTACAACAAAGACAAACTAGTCTTTCTTAGGGGTGATTACAGTTTATAGTCCTAATCCATCACCAGATGAACTTTTAATATCAGATCATTTTTGCCAATCCAGCTCAGAATCCAATCCTAGACACTTTGAAGTCGGTGTATGAACATAAAAGTCCTGAAGATAATATAATATTCCTTATTTTCATGGAAATAATTATTTGTGTTGAGGTACTGGGGTACTAACCATTCGAATTCAGTATTTTATCCAGATATGCAAGAAAGTAATAGAAAGTGCAGTAAGTCGATGATATAATCACTAGCATAGCACAGTAAACAGTTGATGGCAGCAAGATAGATAGTCAGAGAATAGTACACGAAATAACTCAAGTATATCAGCGGTACATAAGCACTAACATAAAGTATCTAAGCTTAGGCAAGCCAGCGTGCGTTCAGGGTACACAACAAGGTTTGACTGGCGCGCGGGCACCCCTTTTGGTCGTGCGATGTGCGTCAAGTATTTATACTTTATGTACCTATAATTGTCATAGTGCACCCCATGAGTCAATAACCGATATTGATTAATAATTAATATTGAATATTTTATATGAGAAGAGTAAATATGTAAATTTATGCAGATAGTAGTACGTCTATGTGTAATATATCTATATGAAAGTATTAGATAGTCAACCCCACCCCCTTCAGAGACCGTCACAATCTTGAAAAGTTTAAAAGGCCAGACCTTTTTTTTTGTCTCTAAAATATTTCTTGCAGGCGTTACTTGGATTCGGCGATACTATTGACACAGCGCTGTGGCGCTGTGGAGGGTCGGTGATCAGTGAAAGGTTCATCCTCACCGCTGCTCACTGCGTCTTCAGTCAAAGTTTGTAAGTAGGAATCAAATATTGTCAATACAAAGCAATATTTTCATGAAATACAAAAAAGAAAATGATTTCAGATAGTACAAAAACAGCTAGAAAAATAATTTGAAAGAAAATTGAAAGTACACAAAGTATTTTAAAATTGTAAGGTAACCTTAGATCAAATATTTTACAGAAAATACTGTAGCATTGCGTACGTATTTTGTAGACGATAAAAATTCATTAACAGTGTTAGAAAAAAGTTTTCGTCCGCATTTAATAAAAAGTAGTAATACTAGTAGGTATATACTTGTATTACTACTTTTTATTAAATGCGGACGAAAACTAGTAGCAATATAAAAATGCAATATGATTATATAGACTACAGTAAATAGTTTCATTATTATCGGACATTATCTAATTAACCCTAGGATTAACACTGAAATACAAAAAGATATTGTAAAAAAAGCATTTTTCAAAATTCGATTAACGACCTTTTATAATTAGTTGTGCATAGATATAAACAATACAACGATACTATAAATCAATATTTTGTATATTAATATATTTAGTAATTATAAACAACATCCCAACATCAAACGCTGGGCATAATCGCATGGTCGGAGGACCCCTTTTTTGTGTTGGAGGGACACCACGTTCCTCCACGTATTTAATGAAACTGTTTTGTTTTTCAGAGGTCACATAAAGTTTATCGCCCTGGGTATATTGAAACGATCAGACCCGCTGAGTTTTTGGCAAATTTACAACGTGCAGAGAGCTATTACCAATCCAGGTTACAAACCTCCCTCCAAGTATCACGATATTGCTTTACTGGAGACTGACAGAGAGTAAGTGTGATAAAATCCTAGGCACTCTCACTATCTCTCACACCGCGCCGTCCGATATAAAACTATGCAGAGATTGTGGTAAGGTGTGGAAGGGAGACAGCAAGTTTTTCTATAGATTGTAAAGTAGAAGATCTAGGTCAAAAACGAGAACATAATTCTATTCTTTTTATTTTAACTCTCCATTACCATTACGTTGAGATCACTTTTGTAATATACTAGCTGATTTATGCAACTTTGTCTCCGTTTCTTCTCAATCACGCTCAGCTTTTTTTTGAGTGTGCTGTTCTATCTTAGGTACGCAAAATACACATAAATAAATGTACAAAATTGCAGTTATATATGTAACTTTTGTAGTTCAAAATAAAGAAATATTGGAAACAACGTGACACACCAAAACAACTTGACACAACTTTTGAACGTGACACAACTAAACAACGTGAAAAATTATGTGTATAAAAGATTTTTATTTTTACCCAGAATCGCGTTTAGCTCTGTAGTTCTTCCAGCGTGTCTCCATGTAGATAATAAAGTGGATCAATTCGCGTCCGCTACCGGTTGGGGAGCCCTTGGACCCAAGGAGAGTCTTGCTGATGTCCTACAATCTGTAAGTTTCATCATCAAGGAAAGTATTGGCTGTTCTTTAAAACTAATTCTGCAGGAGTTATTTGTCTTGCGCCTCGAGGGACCTTAGAAGCAATAATGATTAGAACACAAAGAAAACCGATAATCCGAACACCGATTTGTGGATCTTACATAGTGTTATTCATGAGGCTAAGTGACCACTTAAACCGCTATCTTTATAGTTCATGGTGCAAGAATGTATGAGAGTTTTGTACCTGAAAGATATTTCGGTACATGTGAGCTGGTTAGACCGGAGTGATAACATGGCAGTACAGAAAACCAGTGTTTAGAAATGATTTCAATGTATTTCGCTGAGTGAAACACTACGTTATCAAATGCAAAACTTTTTTCTGCTTTAAAAACACTTAAAAGACGACTCCCAGATTTTTCATTTCTTAACTGTTTTTTTACGAAACCACTATGACAGTTTTCTGGTAAACGTCATTTTAAAATTACGGTTTATTTTGAATCTTAAAGCCTGCTAGACTAATACAGCAATCAAGCAGAATGGTATGGTGGTTTCGCTTCGTAGTTTGAAGCCAAAGGCATTATAATTCCTTGTTTGTTGGCAAGAACAGTTAATGTTTAATTTGTTCTGGGTGCTTCCTCGACAGACTTCGATGTCAAAAGCTATTGGCCTGTCGCAGTCCAATAGAAGAAATAAATATGTTTATTGTTGTTTTTACGATTTTCCTCTCAGTTTTTACGCTTTTGCTTTCTTTACCTTTCTTGTGACTTAACGAAATTAAGGTTAAGGTCAGATCTAGCCAAATGGTTTTCATGTTAGTGCTTAGCAACACATTTGGCTATTCATTTTTATTTTTATAAGATATGTTTTCACATGTTTCAAAAAAGGTATGTATGTATTAATATCAGTTGTCTTGCACCCCTTGTATAGGCTCTGCTCAGTTTTAGATTAGATGGCGTTGATTTACGTTGGTAGAATACAATCTAATTAGTGATACGTGAAAACAAAAACTTTGTAACCCTTTTTACGAAAATTATGCAGACGGAAAAAAATTAGGACAGTTCAAATTTCAATATGGATGAAGAGTACAGACAGCTAAATTAAAATGAACCAGCTGACTACTGGGTGACCACTAGTTATATTATTATTATCAAACTAAACTTACCAAATAGAAACGATAAAATAAAATGCTCTTTCAGGTATCACTGCGTCGATATACTGATGAAGATTGTTTGGAACGGTATCCAGAACACAGGCACCTGGTCCGAGGCTTTGATACATCCATACAACTGTGCTACGGGGACACGGAAAATCAAGCAGTCCCTACAGATACCTGTGAGGTAATATTCGAATCTACATTTTTTTTTATATAAAACGTCTACTGCAGAAAACCACATCGGCTGATGGCGTGGTGACGCATCGCCTTTGTCCTGATCAACGTCGGCGTACCGGTTCAGACCCAGAAGAAGACAGGAAGTATCTGAATCTGATCCTCAACGAACATTTCCGACAGTGTGCTTCAAAGTTCAACTAGCTTTGATTGTTGATTGAAGTTTTATCCGATTCGGGTGGAGCTGGCGTTGCAACGAGACGACTCTACACAGGGCTGTATGGACAATGAAATTAGAACGGAATGGGAATGGTGTAGGCGGAGGCTCTGACCAGCCAAAATAGGCCACGCCTCAAAGGATTAGTCTAAGAAGGCCTGCATGTTGTAAGCTGTTCCCATATCTCTACTATCTTAGTCCCCCAAAATGTGACACAATTTCTTTCATTAAAAATATTTTTGTTATATAATTAATAATTTTATAGTAGTTTATTTAAATTGAATCCAAGGTCTATGTTATATTGGATTATTTTTTGCATTTCGGTAAAATTTTGACAGCATAATTTATTTATTTATGGTAGTGCCGATCACCAGTGTGGTGATGGGGCAGTAATCACTTGTCTCGTGTGTGGCAGGATAATAAAAAGTCCAACTTACGGTTAACATGTATTATTGTCCAACACAACACAAGGAAACGATAGAAGGTGCGGCAAAGGAAGACACAAGCACAAGCACAGCACAATAAATAGTTAAGGCAGGAAGATGTAATCTGTATAGCATAGCACACAAAACAATATACAGTATATAAGCGATATATAAGAAACTACGCTAGTATATGAACCGAGGTAATAACAAGCGTGCGCTCCGCGTCAATAACAAGTTAAGACTGGTTTCGCCGGCGCGCGCGCACACCTTGTGGTCGTGTGTATAGTGCACTCCAGGCGTGTCGATGTAATCGACATCGATATTGTATTTTATTAATATTAAATATTTTATATGACAAAAGTAAATATGTAAATATAGTTAGTAAGTTAGGTAATTATAATAATATAGAATATATGTATATATATATATATATATATATATATATATATATATATATATATATATATATTATATATATATATATATAAGTGTAAATATATAAATAGTTATAAGATTTAGATATAGGTTATTCTAAAGATAATTATAATAATATAGTGAGTAAGTATGGTAAGTGTAGTAGGTAGCCTACATATTTATTTATTTATTTAAGCTTCCTGCAATTACATTGCGCAAGGCGGACTTAATGCCATAGGCATTATCTTCCAGTCAACCTTTGGGTGGTGCAGAGCTGTGTGTAGCAGGTATATTATTGAATCATATGTGAGAATTATACATAAAAGTACTATTACGCGACATTAATATTATAAATACAATAATCATAGATATATATATATATATATACACTCATACATATACATACATATACACATATAAATATACACACTCATACATTTTATTTTTATTTTTATTTTATTTATGTATACACATCACCTTTACTATCATTACAGGTTTCCCTAATGCGATAGAGAGGCTACTTTACATTTATATTATTACATACACAGACATACACAAAAAAAAACACATACATTAACGAAATATAAAGTCAATAAAACTAACAATCAATCTTAATATTAAAAAATATAAAACAAAAACAAAATATTGCAACTCTTTTAGGTTTTAAAACAAATTAAATTTAAAAGAAATTTTGCGAATACACTCAATTGACATGAAAAAATATCAAAATCTTTGTGAACTTCGTTAATTAAATAGATAATTCGCGTTAGGGGTGCTTTCTCAAGTAAGTTTGTTCTGGCTACTGGTAAAGCCAATAGAGGCGGGCGTCGGCGCCTCCACACGTACCGTACATACATATATAAGATATAGAAAATAAAACATACATACATAAACATACGTCCAAACGCAGTTGTAAACAAATAAAGATCATTCCGATGACTCCGTCAACAAGTCTCCGTAGTGCTTGCGTACTCTAATCTTAAAGCTCAATCGGCTGGCACACGACCTAATTTCTATGGGGAGGGCGTTCCAGAGACTTACTGCTTGGACGGTGTAGGAAGAATGAATACCGCGGGAACAATGTGAAGGACAAAGAAGGAGGAGATTATCGGAGGAGCGAAGATTTCTGTCATGGGTAGAGCAGAGATATTGTAAGTGGGATGTTAGGTAACTGGGTGAGTTGGGAGAATGTAGAAGAGAGTGCAACGTTGTCAACGCCCGTATACTGCGGCGTTGTCTGATAGGTAACCATGACAGTTCCGTCCGGTAAGCAGATACATGATCGTATTTTCGTAAGTTGAATATGAATCGAATGCAATTGTTGAGAAGCCGGTCTAGTTTATTGAGGAGATCTGCATTCAGGTCGAGGTAACATACATCACCATAGTCAATGACTGGGAAAACCAACGTCTGTACCAGCATGGTCTTGGTTTTTACTGGGAGAAAATTTTTTAGTCGATAGAGGACACGCAGAGTATTCGTAACCTTTTGACTAACACTGGTTACCTGAGTTTGCCAATTAAGAGTTGTGTCTATGTAGAGGCCGAGGTCCTTGACCGACTGACTAATAGGCAATACTGTGCCATCAAAAATTATGTCTGAGATAGTGTCGTAGTCAATTCTATGTACCATTCTTGGGCTCCCCATGAAGATCGCCTGACATTTGGTCGGATTCACGTCTAACCCGAACTTGCTGGACCAATTTTTAATGGTGTCTAGGTCATGGTTAATGCTGTTGATCGCGTCGCCAATATTTTCTACTCTTGCATGTGAGTAAATCTGTAGGTCATCTGCATACAGATGATACGAACACTGAAGTTTGTGAGTTACAAAGTCAATAAATAACGAAAAAAGAAGTGGAGAAAGAATGCCGCCTTGAGGAACACCAGAGTCAAGTTCAGCCCATAGCGATGACGACTCATCATTGCGAACAGCCTGCTGGCGTCCTCGAAGATAGGATGAGAACCATTCCAGTGCATCGTCGGAAATCATAAAGTGGGAAAGTATTGTAAGCAAAATCTCATGGTTCACTGCATTGAAGGCATTTGAAAAGTCAATTAGGGCTAGTACAGTTATCTTACCATCCTCTATAGCCGCCTTAATGTCAAGTGTCACCTTGAGTAAAGCTGTCCCTGTACTATTGACCGTGGGAGAGCTATGCTTCGGCATGAATGGGTCGGCTCGACCGGAGTGATACCACGGCCTCACAGAAAACCAGTGTGAAATAGCGTTTGCGCTGTGTTTCACCGAGTGAGTGAGGATACCGGAGGCCCATACCCCAACCCCTCCCCCCATCCCCTTTCCTATCCTCCAAAGGTCGGCAACGCACTTGTGACGCCTTTGGTGTTGCAGGTGTCCATGGGCGGCGATAATCGCTTACCATCAGGTGATACGTCTGCTCGTTTGCCCACTATTCAATAAAAAAAAAAAAAAAAAACTATGACCAGGTCGGAATCCTGACTGGTATACATTGAGCAAGTTGTTCTGGTAAATAAATTGAGATAGTTGCTTATGTACACAGGCTTCAAGGACTTTGGATAGGAATGGGAGTATAGATATGGGACGAAAATGGCTAGGGAGGGTGGGGCTAGATACTTTGGACAATAGACGTACATAAGCTTTGCGCCATAGGGATGGGAAACAATTGGAGTCTAAAGAATAATTAATTATGTGTGTTATGGCTGGTAAGAGTTGTTCCAGGATAGTGATTACCATGAAACGACTAATGTTATCGTTCCCAGTGGCTTTGGATTTTATAGAGATAACAATTCGCATGACTTCCTCTGACGCAACCGGAGAAAAATTGAAGGGGTTTATATTAGATCTAGGCAGTCGGGCCACATAATCTATGGTTTGGGCCTTGCTTTGATGATCCAAGGTAGTGGAAGTGGTGAAATGACGATTGATATCATCTAAAGCAATGCCCATCGGAAGATCCGCGTGGCGCTCACTACCAATACCGAGAGTCCTTAGAAACTTCCAAATATCGGCAGAGGAAGATGTAGAGATGTTGTCGAGAATATAACGGCGTTTAGCATTACGTATCATCTGATTGCACTTGTTTCTAGCGGTTTTGTAAGCAAGCCAGGAATCATCACTTCGTGTTCTTTTAAAACGCTGGAAAGCCCCATCCCTTCTCCGCATTACGTCGCAGATGCTGTCCGTCAACCAGGGTGCAGGTGGATGTTTTAGTTTGATATTCCTCAACGGCGCATGAACATCGTATAGTTCCATTATGTTTTCGTTCAGTATTTGAACCTTTTCGTCGACGGTGATTGCTGCCGCTAAGGATTCCCAGTTAATTCGTGAAGCATCCTCCCGAAGCTTTTCCAGATTCATGCGTCCAAAGCAGCGTCGGGCCATTATTTTTGGCTTTGGCTTTGGCGTTTTAATTCTGTATGAGACATAAATTAGGTCGTGATGTGAGAAACCGGGAGCTGGGTACTGGCCGTACGATGAAACCCTCTCAAGAGACGAAGTGAATATGAGGTCCAGTAAGGTATCTTCGCCATGTGGGTTGTGGTGTGTGGCTTGAAGCGTTAATTTATGTAGGCATGCAGATTCTACTATGCTTAAGAGTTTACGACAACGGGCCGAGTTGTGAGACAGAAGGTCAGTATTAAAGTCACCCATGATGATGTGATGTTCGTACTCAGACCCTAGAGATTCTAAAACCGATTCGAATGCGGTGAAGTAATCTAAGGCTGGGGGACAGTATACGACCCCTAGTATAAGTTTAGCTCCCCTGATACAAACCTCCAAGAAGAGGTATTCGACAACGGAGTCAGGGGGTGACATGGAGGAAACGTTATAGGTAAAGTCGGCACGTAGATATATCGCGACGCCACCGCCTCTTTTATTCAATCTGTCGTTTCTAATGAGGATAAAACCAGGCAGAGGGTAAGAGGTGGAAGGAAGTTATGGCTTGAGCCATGTCTCAGAAACCAAAACGGCGTCCACGTTTGAATCACTGAAGGCTTCCCATATGTCGCTATAGTGGCTTGGTATGCTTTGGGCATTTATGTGACAGACATTAAGCATATCACTACACTTCTGGTTAAAAGTGCTGCGTAACAAATCCCCAAGGCTTTCAGTTACCGAGGAGAAACTTTCATTCGTTAATGATTCAACAGAGTCGTTAGCGGAGTAATAGGAGTCAATATCAGACATAGTTCTAAATATTAATAAATACGGCAATTAAAAAAATAATAATAATAATAATAAAAAAAGGCTATATATATATTTATATATAAATAATATAATCTTTAAGGTAAAATTAAGGAGTTCAGTACTCACGTCAATGCACCACCCGTCGGCTTACACTAGTATTTGAGGAAAAGTAGCAAGAACAATACAGGTTAGTAGATAAACAGTCATCCAAAATCACAGACAAAAAATAACAAAAAAAAACAAATACTACAATTATCAAGGTAAGTTAGTGTTATAAAGTGAATAAAGTAATGAACAATTTTACAGAGGCGTCGATGGTTAATAAGAGAGTATGCGTAAACGCATAACGCAACAACCACAAAGCCCTCCTCGTAAACGTACTAAACGTCTTCTTCTTCTTCTTAATGAATGGCAAACTGTGCCGATGTCGACAATTCTGCCAATGTCAAGTGCGATGGAAATACGTGGGTTTTATGCAAAAAACAAAATAACAGTAGAGAAAATAGCAAATTTGTAGAACCAGTAGTAGACTGAATGTAGGACTTTTTGTTGGGGTTAGTACACTGAAACAAAGAGACGAACACAAATAAATGTAAAAATAAAAAATAAATATTATGTTAGTTATATATACATATAATTGGAAGACAAACACAAAAGACATTGCAACATTCTTAGGAACATGGATTAAAGTTTGATGCTATTACAGCGAATAAAAATCATCAATGCTTGAAGGAGATTGGGGGATGGGAAGGTTAAAAGGGATGCAAAGTTAATTGGGGTGGGAAGTTTTAGTTTTATTAGGTGTGAATAAAGATCTAAGGAAGGGTTGTTTTTAGAGCAGTTAAAGAATATGTGATCCAGGTTGCCTTCGTCCAAACCACATTCACATAAAGATGAATCCCGTACCCGAATTTTATGTAGGAAGACAGGTGAGCTGCAGTGACCTAGGCGGAGCCTACATATAGTGGAGATAACGGGCTTGGAAACCTTTTTAAATTTGAAGTACCAAGGTTTTGGCGATATGTACTGCTGAACTGCATGGTAGTGACGTCCCTTGTATAGTGAGGAGCTGTTCCATTCCTCCTGCCAGGATGTAACTAATTTTTTCTGGGGCAGCCTCAAGAGGTCGTAGTGCTGATGGGGTAGGTGTTTTTGGTCAGCTATCATAGAAGTTATAGCGCTTTTGGCCAATGAGTCTGCGCACTCATTGCCCACGATGCCACTATGACTGGGAACCCACACCAGTTGGACTATTCTGTTGTTTCTGGCACTATTAAAAAGGCTTTCCTTGATTAGCAGGATCAAAGGACTGTGGAGCTTGTCATGGAATGGATTGTGCAGCAGGGCTTTAAGGCAGCTAAGAGAGTCTGTGAATATAACTGCCTTATTGATGTTATGACTCTCAGCGTACAGGCATGCCTCCAAAATAGCGACACATTCGCCAGTAAATAATGACGCCGCCTCTGAGCACTTAAAGAGTAGGACGATTTTAGAGGTTTGATAGTAAACAGCGGCTCCAGTATAACTATCGCTAGATAGTTTGGATGCATCTGTAAAAAACATCTCAAACCCAACCCACTGGTCTTCCACGTATGAATTAAAGGCGGTGCCTGCAGAAACTGATCCCTTAGAGATTCCAGCATCCAGAACAATATTTGGTTTGAAACAAAGAATACCATAATCGAATGAGAAAAGAGGAAGTTTATCAAATTTAACAGCAGAATTTATAAAAGGAAAGTAGTGGCGAAAGGATTGTAGAATCAATGGGATTTCTTTATGAGTCCAATATGGGGAGGTATTACACGTAGTATTTAAGTCGGTGAGTTTTTGCAGGAGGGGATGTGAGAATTTGCCTAAAAATTTCAAGAGAAAACGGGAAGCAAGAAACTGTCTTCTTATAGTTAAAGGCGGGTCTAAGCATTCCACTTGTAAAGCGTTAATAGGGGAGGACTTCATGCAACCAGTTATGATACGAAGACACCTAGATTGAAGTCTGTCGAGAGTTGTTAATGAGCCTTTATTACTAGGAATCAGCAAAAAAATACCATAGTCCAGTAAGCTACGCACTAAGGCGTTGTACACAAGCTTCATAGTGTATGGGTGGGCTTCCCACCAGACTCCAGCTAGGGCCTTCAAAATTGGTATAACTCGTTCACATTTTGAGGCTAAATGATTAATGTGGTGAACGCCAGTCAACTTAGAGTCAAGGTATACACCTAGAAACTTGAATTTATTTACAAGTGGAACTTCCTGCAGCTGTATTTGAACATCAATCTGTGGCAGTGTCTTCTTTCTTGTAAAGACTACAATTGCGCTTTTCTGCACAGAAAGGGTTTGGCCGTGAGCTGACAGCCACTGCCACAGAGAATTTAGGGAAATTGAGAGTGATGTGGCTGCATCTTGGATGGAATGATTGGTTACATACAGTGCCAGATCGTCAGCGTACTGTAGTATACTGCAATTATTATTCAGGCATGAACCCATGTCTGCAGTGTACAGATTGTACAATAAAGGACTCAGTACAGAGCCCTGTAGTAGGCCTCTCCAGGACCTTCTCTGGTCAAACTCTTCACCCAAGATCCTTAGGACTAGAGTTCGAGACATAAGCACTGCACATATGCAGTGAATCATCCTAACCGGTATTCTCAGCTGATGCAGTTTTTGCCTGAGAATGGGTAGTAGGACATTATCATATGCAGCAGTTATGTCAAGAAAAGATGTTACGACAGAAGCATTTTGAGACAGAGAAAGGCGGATATCAGTTACCAATACTGCAACACTGTCCATGGTACTGAGCCCTTTGCGGAAGCCGAATTGGTGATTTGGTAGCAAATTCCTTGATTCTACAATCCATTTGAGGCGATTTTTAATAAGATGTTCAAGTATTTTAGCAAGGACTGAAGAGAGGGCAATTGGTGTAAAACTGTTTGGATCACAAGCATGTTTACCAGGTTTCAGGATGGGGATAATAATTTGGGTTTTCCATTTGTCTGGGATCCAACCGTTACAGTAACAAAAATTTAGTAAATTTAAAAAATAAGCTTTTGTATATGGCCCAGCGTGGACCACAAAGGAATATGGGATGCCATCAATGCCAGGAGCAGAGTCTCGCACACTATGAAGAACCATGTTCAGTTCCTCGAAAGAGAATGGTTCATCATGTGAACCCAGTGAATGAAGTGGTATAGTGGGTTGGAAAACTTCATCTAGGTTAGGGACATAAGGAGGGGCAATTTTATAAAGGAAAAGTTCAGCTGTGTCGGGGGAGATAGAGGAGGAGGTTGAGGGGGAACATCCAGACCGGAACCGATTGATGTTCTTCCACACAATTGATGATGGAGTGGATGGGGATAAGGAGGAACAGAAATTGGCCCATCCGGTGCGCTTTTTACGTCGAAGTAGTCTTCTGGTGGAAGCAAAGACATTCTTGTAGTGCAGAAGATTTTCAATGGTCATGTCAGCATTGTATTTCCTTTCGCACTCCTTTCTTTGCTTGATAGCCCTCGTGCACTCATTGTCCCACCAAGGAGGTGATGGTATTTTGCCACTGCTTGAGTTTTTAAATTTGAAGCAGCTGTCTGCACTCGACCCAATTGCCCCCACAAAAGCATCGCAACAGTCCATCACCCGGTAGCGATCATCGTAGGTTAAGGATCTGTGGTCTAGTCTGGGAAGGGTTTTAATGGAGTTTTCAAGGGTTTAGGAGAAGTTATGCCAGTCAGCACCTGATAGGATATATTTTAAGAGGGGAGGGGGAGATTTTTCTAAGTAGGTTGAACTAGGAAGGGACACTAAAATTGGATAATGATCGCTACCATACGACGAATCCGTGCACTGCCAAATAGCAGCAGCTGCAATGTCGGGTGAGCAAAAGGTCAAGTCCACACAGCTTCTATTTTGTCCAGGAAGAACTCTACGAGTGGAGCAGCCATTATTGAGTATGCAGAGGTTCAAATCATCAAGGATCTCAACTAAACCTGAACCAAAGGAGTCACAGTGTTCAAATCCCCACCTGAAGTGATGGCAGTTGAAATCGCCCATAACCAAAATTGGACCCTGTAAGTCCTGAAAAATGGCTCTTAATATAGGAAGGAAACTTCGATGGGGATGAGCAATGTAGATGGAGAGAACAGACACACTACATATTTTTGCTGCCACAATGCTGATATCATCTGGGAATGGGGGCAAGGATAGGGGTGATAGGGGGATATTGTTTTTAATAAGGGAGGCAGCACCTCCATAGCCATCAGACCTATCTACATCTAAGAATGTTGAAGTGAGGAACATGGAAGTTGAGACTTGGCAGAAGCCAGGTCTCAGCAAGAGAAATAGCCAAAGGCTTGAATTTGTTAATAAGGAATGTGAGGTCGTTTTTCTTATGGAATACACTCCTGACATTCCATTGAAGAAATGTTAGTTGGGACGCCATTTTTAAGGTTGGTTAGTAGCTGAATTAGTAGATTAGCAACGTTGGACGGTATTACAGAGGAGGAAAGAGTTGAATTAGCAGTTAAAAGTGAGGTTAGTAATTGGATTAATAATTCAATAGTAGAGGGTTCATGGGATGAGTTGATCAGAGCACAACCATTAGGTTGAGAAGATTGGGGAGAGTGAGTAATTGATTGATGAGCAACTTTGTCATAGGATTGAGAAAGTAGAGGCTGAGGCTTAGGCTGGCGAAGGATAGTTTTCCGGTAGGATTGAGTGAGCTGAGGGGATTATTATTATTTTTTTTTTTTTCATTGACTGAACCCATGCCATAAGCATGGCCATTTTGTATCTATATTTATTTCTCATTCGTTCATTTTCTCATTCATTCAATTCAAATGATTCTCGCACTTGCATTCTACGCAGGTTATCCCTCTCTTCCTCATCATGTTTCTTCTTTTCCACGGGCGGGACTCCCGTCTATCCATTTTAGGTAAGACGTCTCTTTATTTATTATTCTATTTACTTTCGTTATATAGTTTCTTGCCTTGATCTTTTATTCATTGTTTATTATTCTACATACTTTTTTATCTACATTTTGTTTTAGTCTTTCAAAATAGGGATTCTTTTTGATTTTTTACAATTTTAGAATTTCTGTTTTAGTTACTGCAACTTATTCACATTTAATTTATTACTATATTTTTATATGTTTACACGTTATATTTTTACAATACAAGCTAATCATATTTTCTTAACTGTTTCTGATTTTAATAGCATTAATAATTTTTGTGCAGTATTTCAGAAATACTGTCTTTTCTTTACAGGAGATTAGGGCATTATAATTTTTTGGGGCTATCTCCATCCCCAACAACAGCTCCAGTTCCAGGCGCTCCCCGGCAAATACCGGGCACTCGGAAATTACGTGGGCAACCGTTTCCTCCACTCCAGGTTCACAGATGCACGATGGGTCCCCCTTACACCTGAACCTATGCAAGTATGCGGAGAACCCACCGTGCCCTGTCATTAGTTGAGTTGTTTGCGGCGTTATCGGCATCTTACGTACGATCCTGTACGCCTCGGTGGCATTGGGAAAAAATAATTTTGTAACCGCTGCTGTAGTACCAGATCGGTACCTTTTGTCCCATTCGTCAATCGTCTGATTACGAATCTGACGCTTGACAAATGAGACCGGGCACCAGTCGTAATCCGGCTTCTTCTTCGACTTCAGGGCGGCCTCTCTCGCGAGCTCGTCCGCCCTCTCATTCCCCTCCAATCCCACATGGGCTTTAATCCAATACAAAAGTACATTTTTGTTCTGGGAAATACAGGCTCTGATGTTATTTCTGAAGTCAACCGCTAGTGGGTGGGTGAGTCCGGGTTTGTCGCGGTCTGGAGAGCCGCCATGGAGTCGCAAAAGACACCGAACGTCGTCGCCTTCTGTTTCCTCACCTCCACAGCCGCCCGGTTAAGAGCTAAGAGCGGTTAAGCTGAGGGGATTGGGTAGGGGTGGATTGAGAAGGCTGTGGGGATTGCATGGGCTGTGTTGTTTTTAGGGCATCAGCATAACGACGAGTAGTAGGAGAAACGACTTTACTAGCTTCCATGTAGGATAGGTTCTTTTCCGCCATCATGGTCTTAATGGCCCTCTGCCTACCATACTCCGGGCACACCTTGCTGAAAGCAAAATTACTCCCGGAGCATAGGACACAAAAGGCTTCCCTCTCATTTATATCACAGCCATTACCGGGATGTTCGTGTCCACACTTGCTGCACCTAGGCTTGGATCTGCAGACTGACTCCACATGACCAAACCTACAGCACTTCCTACACTGAATGGTGGGGTAAATATATTGGTTGACTGGAAGAGAGTTATAACAGGCAAACACCCTTTTAGGTAAAACCTGGCCATCGAAAGTCAGGACACAGGTTTCTGTAGGTTTCCACTCAAGTATGCCTTCATTAATAATTTTCCTGTTAATCCGCCTGACTTTAATAATTGGCCCGCAGCCCTGCGGCACAGATACAAATTTAATAACATCCTCATCAATCATGTCGGTGGGTATGCCAGAAACTACGTCCATTCTAGTAATGTTGAACGTGCGGATGTTAGCAACAAACTTATTTGATGGTGTGGGGGAACGGGTATAATGTTCCACCCAACACAAAGGGAGGATCCTCCGACCAGGCGAGGTGATCATGCCTGGCGGGCTACTGCCCAACAGTTGATGTTGGGATGTTGTATATATGATAATCGGCGCGGGAACTTTATTTGCGCGATTCAGGATTGGTAGTTACTCCGTGTAGTGTAGTTTGTAGGTACAGTACGTTACTTCGTAGTTCAGTGTATCTTCGGTAGATGGCGCTGTATGTGGAGGTCGCCACATCACTCCCCTCCAAGACTGGAGGTCGATATATGTTGAGTCAGCTGTCTGTGCTCTGATGCGGAACTTGCCAGTGCCAGGAGTAAGTAGTTCCAGTGAGTCGGAACTGAATGCCGCAAGTTCCAGTGAGTCGGAACTGAATGCCGCTAGTCCCAGTGAGTCGGGGCTGAAGTCCGCTGATCCCAGTGAGTCGGGATCGCATGCGGTGCGCGGTGCTGCGGTGAGGTCCCCAGTGAGTCGGGGCGGTTGCTGCGTAGTGGCTGGCTGCTGCGTAGACGGGAGAGATGTGCTCTGCTTACATGGACCGTAGGTGCAGTGTGCTGTGTCTAGACGCTGATGAGGCCGTAGGGGTAACCAGGCTGGAGCGGTCGCATCCTGCGTGTGGTGTATCCCTGTTGAGGCCGAAGTTGCTGGCTGGCTGAGACTTGCTGTGGGAGTGAACATGATAGTGCTGCGGCTTGAAGGCTGCTTCCAATCACGTCGGGGTCACCACTGTGGGGGAACGGGTATCATGTTCCACCCAACACAAAGGGAGGATCCTCCGACCAGGCGAGGTGATCATGCCTGGCGGGCTACTGCCCAACAGTTGATGTTGGGATGTTGTATATATGATAATCTGCGCGGGAACTTTATTTGCGCGATTCAGGATTGGTAGTTACTCCGTGTAGTGTAGTTTGTAGGTACAGTACGTTACTTCGTAGTTCAGTGTATCTTCGGTAGATGGCGCTGTATGTGGAGGTCGCCACAGATGGTAATAAAGAGTAAATCAAAAACGAGTTTGCATCCTGAGGGGATGCAAACTGGACAGAAACCCTATTTCTGCCTACCTTTTTAATGCCATGTCTGACAACATTCTGTATATTATTTTTAAAAAGGAAAAGTCCGAAAGAAACCGGGTGGAGTGTTGTGCCAGAGCCTGATTGACTCTCAATACGAGAAACATGTACAATGTAAGGGCCGTTGTCAGCAGACGTGTATCTATCCCGTCCGATCTGGGTTCTCATCTGCTTCGGAGGGTGGATGGTACTAACCTCATTGTCCACTGGGCGTTTCCGGGAGCTTGTAGCAATTGAGGTGTTATTTTCTTGTTGTGTTGCACTATAGATCACATTTGCAAACTGCTCCAAGGGATTGGAAGGAGTTGAAGGATGTTCAGGGAAAAAGGAAGTAGGGGTGAAAGGGGGAGTTACTGCGGAAGAATTGTCGGGAGGGTCGGGTGGATCAGGGGGTTTATTTCGAGTCATTGTAGACTCTTAATACTTAAAAACACACAAACTACACACCTTTACCAATAGGACAGCACAAAATAACAGAAAAAAAAGGATCCAACAGTCACAAAACTACTTAAGATTGTTAGAATTCTAAACACACGTGCTAACCAATCGTATGACGCGGCAAGAATCCTACTAAACGTCAACTGACAAACCACGTCCGTCAAAGTTTGACGTTTTGATTGAATGACAGTCCTCAAGATATTATTGTTTGTCATTGTAGTAGGTAATATAATATTTGAGATCGTTTTTTGTTTTTTCGGAAGACGGTCCCCATTTCATGTCATCCACATTTTATATATTTTTTATCATTAATTTCATCACGACGACGACTTGAAGACTCGAAGACTTGATAATTGAAGACGATAAATACTTGACATTGGCAGAAATAGCTGATCCGGCTGGTTGCCATACATCAAAAAAAAAATATAATATTGGCAACAATGTCGGTAAGGTAAACAAAGGATAAATTTATAATGGATGACTGTTAAGAACACATATGAAGACCACTGAGAACGCGAAAATTAGTTCTTACGGGTGGCGTTCCTGGCAATATTGGTCGTCCCGCTGGCAGCTAATGAACTGCTGCTCTTCGTTACGCGGTCCTGGCTGGATGCTTTTGGATGTTTCTGCATCAATAGTTCCAATTCAGCTAGCGACGTAATCTTAACCCTGCTTCCATCCGCAACCCTGACAACTATAACGCCGTCCCGGGCCCAACAACCTTTAACACCAAAATGGAGGCGGGCTCGGGCAAATGCAGTCTGTCTGGCCTTGGTTAGATACTCCTTGACTGTGATATTTGTACCTTTGAGCCTAGTCTTCACCCTCCAAATAGCAGATCTCAATTCTAGGGAGGAAAACCAAACCAGTATAGGCCTCTTTTGATCATTCTTGGGACTACCAAGTCTGTGGCAACTTTTGATGGATGATGCTGTATACTGTACATCCAGTTTACTACAAAGAAGGCCCAGGACAGATTCAGTGCAGTTCTCATTGTCATCTTCAGGAACTCCAAAGAAGACAAGTGCTTTCCGTCTATGTCTGGTTTCAATTATATCAACAGTTTTAGAGCATTCATCTATCTGCCTCCGTATTAAACCCAACATACTGAACATAAGCTCGCGGAAGGTTCTAAATTCCTCAGCAAGCCTACCGACGGTGTCCTTGGCTGGTGCGTTGCATTGTATCTGTGCCTCAAGTTCGCCCATTCGCTTTGTAAAGATATCCTCCAGGCTCCTTTGTGCTGATTCAATGACTGCCAGTTGAGACATCTTGATGTTAGTGTTCTTGTCAGTTGAAAACAAGCAAGTTTTGTTATGGTCCTAGTGAACAGCTGACAGGTGGTTGTAAAGTCACATTAATAGCTTCACCAACATAAGTACAGGCAAATTGGTAAAGTTAACACTCAATTCACTATACAATACAATACACAATACATTACGTAAAATAATACGTAATTTACATAGCTAACAAGATATTTGGCTTTGTCAAAAGAGGTTTATGGGACTTTGTGCTACTTTCTACACTTCTGATGATGTACGAAACTCTAATAAGATTACAGTCGAAATAGTTCAAAAAAGTTTATATTATTTTTACAAACAGGACACTTGAGAATTATATTTACATATAATTCTCAAGTGTCCTGTTTGTAGTACGTTGTCTTGCGTAATTGCCTCCTTTACTCGCCTTTAACGCCACCCACAGGATGAACACTTTGAATTCGAAATCTGTTTCCACACAAATAGTGTTACATAATATTCGACTGCCTCGGTGGCGTAGTGGTAGCGTAAGCGACTGCTAAGCTTGAGGTCTCGGGTTCGATTCCCGGGTCGTTGGTCCGACCATGTTTGTATGATCTGCAAATATTTATTTCGGAGTTTGGGTGTTTTCTAACAAACAAAAAAAAGTATATAAGTATTTATATCAGTTGTCTAGTATAGTACCCATAACACAAGCTCTGCTTAGCTTGGGACTAGATGGCGTTGTGTGTTAGATGTCCTGAATATTTATTTATTTATTATTTATTCAGTAGTAATTTCATATTTTTCAGGGAGACAGCGGTGGCCCATTGCATTCTCGAGATCATGAGAAGTGTGTGTTTACCGTTCTGGGGGTAACTTCGTATGGCAGACCGTGTGGGAAAGCAGCCGGGGCAGGCATTTACACCCGCGTCAGGTCCTACGTACCCTGGATCGAAGATATTGTTTGGCCTTGATTAAGACATTTTGTGTAATTTTTGAAATAATTTAAGTAAAAGACTATTTTCTGAAACTAGTTTCTTTGTGAAAACTCCCTGAAATTATAAGGAAGTGTCAAAAGATAAACTTTAGACATTTATTAAGTTACATATATATATGTACAGTTACATTAAGTTCTGGTTTGATGACTTTCTTTTCTACACTAATATTATAAAGAGGAAAACTTTGTTTGTATGTTTGTTTGTTAGTAATGAATAGGCTCAAAAACTACTGGACGATTTTAAAAATTCTTTCACCATTCGAAAGCCACGAGTAACATAGGCTATATTTTATTGGAAAAAAAATAGGGTTCCGTAACATATTTGGGTTTTTCGGACACAAGGTGTAAAAAATCAACCAGAAAAGTTACTTATTTTGCGTCCGCTGCCTAAAGTATAAAAGATAGAATCATAAAATGTTTTACATAATATCTACAAAAAAGTCCACGACACACTATACTTATCTATGTCGAGTGAGGCACAACAATCATTTTTTTATTTAAAATTTCTTGAATTTTTTTTGGACTACATTTAAACGTGTTTATTTTACTCATGCTATCAATCCTTATCAAAACAAATTATTTCATCACTAACTACAGTTTATGTAGATAATATTTGGTCTGTGAATGATAAAAATTGGACGTTTGGTTTTGAAGTTATGGCAAAATTAAAATATTACGATTTCTGCTGCACGGCCCGTTGCGAAGTGGGCGTTACCATGGCGGGGATGCGCGTGCGGGAGTGGAGTTTAGATCTATGAGTAAGGTACCCACGCGGCTCAAACGCGAGGTACGCTGCGGTCGTGCGTGAAGTTTAATATTTTCGTGCGATTTTTTTAAACTTCGTTCTTAAAGATACACCTAGGCAAATGTTCTTCTCAGAGATAAACAACAGTTCTTTTCAGCGTTAACCAACAATTCTTTTCAGGACTAAACAACAGTTCTTTTCAGATCTAGAATATTACATGCTATTAACATTTTCTTAAATTTACGAAAATAATGTTTTACGCATGGGCAACTTTACGTTGCTCTATCAAGGGTCGGGGATCCCGACCATCAGTATATTTTGTTACCTGAAAATAATTGAACGTCAAATGTTGTTTATAGAGAAGCTCTACAATAATCGCTTTAGTTATCTATTCTAAAACAACGGGTTGCACCCGGGGACTGCCGGCAGAAGTGAAAACTTAGTATTTATTACATTTAAATATTTTCCACATTAACAACTTTAACATCCACAGAAAGACAATCTGTGCAGCCTGCGGATAATGACTGCATCGTCGATGTTAGTGTCGGTATCTGTGAATTGACCTGGGAATCATTTTGCTGAACGTGTCTTACCTGGGTAGGCTTTTTGCAGCGGTAATAATAATATAAAGAAAAATAAACATACGAGTCGCCTAGTGAAAAGTGACTACCTCAGCCCATCAACGCCATTACGAGATGTCGCAAGCGCGTTGCCGACAATTCAGGTTGGAGTACGCTTGTTTGTTGCTTCCTTGAGAACTCTGATATTGGAGATCTTCGATTGATTGATACTGAATCAAGTAACTCGTTGCGAGCTATTCCAGATACAAATAAGATATCAGCTGAGCAATCCATAAGACATTCTTTGCTGTGGGGAAACCTCGCCCCTGTACGCCCTTAAGAACTGTTTACGTACCTAGATCAGAATGCACCGCGCCTCCTTACTTGGTTAGTGTGTATTATTTTGTTGAACATGTTAAAACGTTAACCTATATTGGCTTTTGCCGACGTTATGGACTCCAAAAATATCATTAATTGTTGAGACAAGAATATTATTATGCATCTTTTTACTTATTAGTGCTATTTTTAACCGACTTCGAAAAAAGAGGAGGTTCTCAATTCAACTGTATATTTTTTTTCAAAGTTTGTTACCTCATAACTTTGGACTGGGTAAGCTGATTTTGATGATTCTTTTTTTATTAGAACGCTGGTGCTTCCCGTGTGGCTACATTTTAATTTGGTCCAGTTCCTGAAGTCGGTTGTTTTTTTGTTACAATTTGTGATTATTATTTTAAAATGTTTTCTGTTTGTAGTCGTTTCTTTTGTGTTAATATTTAGTTTATTTCTTTATTTATAGTAAACGCGCTGATCATATAAAACAACATCGTTCAATAGAGAAAAAAGTAGAAAAGGAGTACCGTATATCACTACAATATTGAGTTGAACATAAAAATTTAACCAAAATTTAAAGGAAACAAAAAAAAAAACACTTGTAAAAGCCTTTTTGTCTTAGGTACTGTTACGCGGATAATTGCGATTTGGTTTTTAAAAATAAAATAGAGATTCAATTAATTAATTTAATTCACTTTGATCACAAAATCACTGGAATAATTAGTGGAGGCAACCGCTCGGTTTGGAAGGTGAACACGGACTGGAGAAGACCAGTGGGCGAGCCGAGGGCTTGGAGAGTGGAGTTGCTGACTTAGCAGGATTGGGATAGGAATAGCCAGGGCAGCACTTAGGGGTGCATATCTCAGATATAACACCTCCCCCTTTTAGAGGAGACTTGGGGTTAATTTCAAGTCTCTGTTAAATTCTAGTTCTTAGTGAGGCAACGGGGCTGATCATTTCTAGTTCAGGATTGTCAGAGTCTTGTCTGTCTGTGGTATCTGATGTTTTAGGAGTAGGTTTGGATGAAGATCTTATATTAAATTTAAATTGGGGAAAGCGGTTGCTACCAGATTTACAAATTATTTTCTTAATGATAAAATAACCTATTAAAAGAATAATAGCTATGAATACAATAACTATAAGAATAGAGTAATGTGTCCCATATTTCACGATGTGTGGATATAGTGGATGTTCAAGGGGTTTTAGATCTTTCAGAAGAGATTTCATTCTGTTTCTATTTTCAGAATAAAAATCGTCTAGGTCAATATCGTTTAGATGAATAGGAGACACATTATTGTTAATTACATTATTTAACTTATCTAAGTTACAACAAACATCACTGATTAAATTAAAATCTGGTACATGGTTAATAGGTGAAGTGATATTTAGAACATTATATTTTGGAATCAATGTAGTACTTTTACAATATCCGGTACAATCTTTAGGAATACTAACTATCATCATCATCATTTCAACCATTTGCCGTCCACTGCTGAACGTAGGTCTATACTAACTATACCTGTGCCTAAAATATTGGCTTCATATAATTTATAATTACGACAATCTATTGAGATTTTGTTAGGTTCTGATTGTATGTAGATCCACTTATTATTTGACAATGGTTTCCAAATGTCTAATTTACCAACTATAATTTTAGATTCGCACTGTAACGGTTTTTCACTTATCACTTTGGCCAAAAGTTCACTTTGACAGGTCGTTTTCGCATCTGTTGAATACACGTTTTCAATATCACAAATAAAGTCTTCTGGGCTTACGGATTTGCAGATTTTCAGATCGTCGAAAGTACAATAATGAGATTTGTCTTTGGTCATTGCAATATATTTATGATTAGGTACAATCAGACTAAATGAGTTTGGTTCTTTAGGGTTGTATGGTGTAGGAAATGCAATGGTATGAAATAATACATATTCTCTGGTGTTAACCAGTGGCACTTGTAAAACAAATATAATCTTATCCTTAAAGTAATAACATACTAACTTAGAAATATTAAAAATAAGATACATGGAATTAATGTCTAAAGCTATAGGCAACTCAAGTTCGTTAGGTAAATGTCTGTAATTATCGGCAAGCTCTTGGTGTAATTGACTTGGTGTTATTATTGCTGGACGCAGGATATTTTGACTGCTGAATAAAATGGCATTGGTTATGTCTTCCAACTGGAATGACAAGGTAAGTATGGATGTTTCTAAAATGTTAAGTATTTCATTTACATTAGCGCGTATTTGCAATCCGTTAGTGATTTCAGAGATATTTCTTACATTAGAAGAGAGCTCGTCGATAGCTACATTAAGGCTGGCTTTATTATCTCTTATTTTACGTAAAGTATTGTTAAAATATGTTAAAGTAGAGCTAGTAATCAGAATATTTTCTTTCATAAGTGAAGCTAATTTCTTTTGGTTTGTTTGCAATGATGTTATTGCTTCATCATATTTTACACCGTCGTCTTCGTCTAGGGAACCGAAGATCTGTTTCAAAATGGTTCCTATTCCTCCTATCCATGCACTACGTTTGGTTTTATTATCTACCAGGTGAGAGATGGATGAATACTCTCTTCTCATTTCCAGAAACTGTGCAGCTAATGGTTGCAATGAATTACGACATTCTGCATCAATCTCTATAATTCGAGTTTCGTTACATAATCGCTTTGTGATTTCAAAAATAGCTTCAAGATTTTGAAGGTGAGGTTTAAAATGTGAGATGTCTACCGGAATTACAATTTTTAACTGTCCGTTATTTGTTTTAAGTTTCCCTAGGTAATCATAGTAGAGGCCTGAACTTGAGGTAACCGGCTGGATGAAATCTCGCTGAGAGTAACCTTGAGCTGAGCTGTAATTAATAATTATAAAGTAAGTTTCTAATTCTATTTTTCATTTATATACTAGAGATTTACTTCGACGTTGGCCAGCTTTACTTCATCGAAGTGATGAGTGACGTGACGTCGATTAATAATTAAGGTAAGTGTATTATTACCGTTCACTTTTACAACCTTGTAAGGACCTTTCCAAAGAGGTGAAAGTGCCTTACGCATTCTCAAATGATTTTTGACATAAACATAATCGCCAGTTTTGTATTTCTTTGGGCGAGTATGAGTGTCATAATAGGATTCGGAAGATTCTTTGGATCGTCTTATATAATCTAAAGCTTTTTCTCGCGAATACTTTAATCTGTTTTGGAGCATGCGAACATAGTCGGGATATGTGGCTCCTGATGACTCTTCATAGATAGAGTTCGGAATTACGGGTTTACTTCCGAATATTAATTCGTAAGGTGTGAAATGAGTAGTCGAATGAACAGTGGTATTGTATGTGAGCATAGCTGTGTAGATATAACGGGGCCAATTGGTTTGTTCATCATCAGTAAATGATCTAAGGTACTCTTTGAGAGTTGAATGACTCCGTTCCAGTGCACCTTGGGTTTGCGGATGATAAGGGGAAGCCCAAAGGTTTTTAATTTTAAGAAATTCACAAGTTCTTTTGAAGAGGTCAGAGGTGAAATTAGTTCCTTGGTCCGTGAGGATCGTTTTAGGGATACCAAATATTGATATGTAGTGAAGCTGGCACTCGCTCGTTTCTTCGGCAGTAGTGCTGCGGATGGGGTATGCGGAAGAGAATTTAGTAAGGTCGTCTTGGATTGTCAAAATGTACTTTAATTTTGCAGGTCCTGCTTCAGGCAGTGGCCCGACAATATCTAGAGATATTCGTTGGCAAGGTTCAGTGGAGGTGCTGGTGATTTGCATCGGGGCACGGTTTATTTGCCTAAGGGCTTTATTGGTTTGGCATTGGGGACATTTCTTTACATATGTTTCGATATCACTACGCATGTTCTTCCAGTAAAAGCTGTCTTGGATTCGTTTAAGCATACGAGTCATGCCGAGATGTCCGGCAATCGGGATGTCGTGGTTTTCTTTTAGGATTTTGGGTATTTCTGAAAGCGAAGGGTAGATGACTTTGTCTTTGTATATTTGGATATCAATACGCGTATTATGGAATAGGTAGAGAAGCATATTGTATATTTTAATGAATTGATATGTATCGAAAGGATTCTTAAAATCTGTTATTGCAATTTTAGATATGGTTTCGGTGTCGAGGTTAATAATAAGTTCGTTCCTAAGCGACCTAAGGCTGTCATACAGGTCTTTATAGGTGGATTTGTCAAAATGATAGACTTTGAAGAAAACTAAGTAGTATGACTTGTTTTCATGCGTAAATGTGATAAAGGAATTAATTGTTCTCTCTCTTCCTAAGATTTCTGATTTGTCAGGTATCTTATCTAAAATGTCTTGTACGAAAGGGTTAGACTCATCAAGGTCAATGGAAGTAGGTAAGATAATGATCTTACATTCGGTTCTGGTTATGCTTTCGTTGTGTTCTTGAATTACTGTATTATAAGAGTTATCTTTATTGGCAATGGCTTTTAGATAATTAGAGTAATCATCATTAGGTAAATCTAGGCTAGTATTTGGGGATGGTGTCGGTGCGGTAATGGTTTGGGTACCAGAAGTTGCTGGTTGCTTGGCAACATTCTTAGGTAGGCTTACCAAATCATTTTCGGTTTCAGTTCTAAGCGGATCAGGGACGTCGGGATTTGGACTTATTCCAGGTGCAGGAAATGACATGATACCTTCATTTGAATCATGAGCACTTGGAGATAGTGGATCTATATCAGGTAAGGGTTGGATTTCTTCATTAAGGTCAAGAGGGTCTAGTAAGTTTATTTCGTCAGGGTCGAATGATGGCGGAGATAACAGTAAGTCCATTAAGTCTTTGTCTAGTTCCTGGGGGGATTCCTCCACTACGTCAGGATTCGGAGGTGGAGTGGTTTCAGGTTGTATTGGATTGACGGGGAAACGTGATAGGGCGTCTGCATTAGTATTTATTTTTCCCTTTTTATATTTAATGTCATATTCGAACTCTTCGAGTTTTAAACGCCAACGGATAAGTCGTGATCCTGGATCTTTGCATTTGAATAGCCATTCTAATGGTTTATGATCTGTGAGGACAGTAAAACGGTGACCGTACAGGTAGGGTCTAAAGGTTTTAGTGCCGAAAATAACAGCAAGGCATTCTTTTTCGGTGACACTATAATTACACTCCGCTTTATTGAGGGTGCGAGAGGCATATGCAATGGGACGATCTTGTCCTACGGGCCCTTGTGATAATATTGCGGATATCGCATAGTTTGAAGCATCACACGTCAGGAGGAAAGGTTGCGTAAAATCTGGATAAGCTAGGATCGGAGCTGAGACGAGTTTATTTTTCAAGGATTCGAAGGCGAGTTCTTGCTCGTTTTGCCATTTAAATGGCGTGTCCTTCTTTAAGAGAGAAGTCAAAGGTTTGGCTAATTTCGCAAAGTCGGGTATGAATCTTCTATAATATGAAACGAGACCCAGAAAAGATTTTATATCTTTTGGGGATTCAGGTCTAGGAAATTCGGTTACGGCTTTAGTTTTATCAGGATTTGGTTTGACGCCATTTTCGCTAATGATATGACCAAGGTAAGCTACTTCCTTCCGGAGAAACTCACACTTATCTGGTTGGAGTTTTAGATTAAAATCACGGATTCTATCAAAAACGGTATTTAGATTATTAATTTGCGAGGGTAAATCTGGGGCATAAACGACGATATCGTCTAGATAGACAAAACATCGCGTGCCTTGAAGGCCAGAAAGGCAGTTATTCATAAGTTTTTGAAAAGTGGATGGTGCATTTTTGAGTCCAAACGGCATTCTGTTGAACTGGTAATGTCCTTGAGGGACAGAAAAGGCAGTTTTAGGAGCGGACTCTGGGGAAATCAAGATTTGATGAAAACCGGAGGTAAGGTCTAGAGTAGTAAAATATTTACTGTTACCCAATTGGTCAAGGATTTCGGAGATTTGTGGAATAGGGTAAGTTTCACCAATGGATATGTCATTAAGCTTTCTGTAATCAATGACAATTCGCCATTTTCTTTGGCCTTGGGAATCGAGTTTTTTAGGGACGACCCAGATGGGTGAGCTCCAAGGAGACGAAGAGGGTTCTATTATATTTTGTTCGAGCATATTCTCAATTTGGTTTGACACTTCCCTTTTATGATATTCAGGAAAGCGATATGACTTAGTGTGTACGGGAATATCAGTATTAGTTCTTATTTCATGGCGAAGCGCTGTGGTGAAAGATAACTGGTCACCTGGAAGGTGGAAGATATCTGAATATTTTGAACAGAGTTCTATAAGGACTTGGGATTCTTCTTCATTTAGGTGAGAGGTTCGAAGTAGTTTGAGCACTTCATTGGTACGGTTAGAAATACTTGTTGAATGTCTTGTGGGACTCTGGAAAGCACAGTGGCTTATAGGTTCCAGGTTCAGTTTCAGATTAGTACTGACATTTATAGTTTTTTTTTTTTTTTTTATACTTGACCTACCAAAATGACTCTGCCCTGCCTGATGGAAAGCACCAGCAGAATCCAAGAGTGGTGGCCACCATCCTCAATGCAAACAAGGACAGTGTAGCATGGTGACCAGCACTATGGCGGCCTAGTGAGATGCTTTTTCACGCCCCGCTTAAAGGACCCGGGATCATAGTGGGACGGAAACACGTGCGCTGGTAGTGAGTTCCAGGTTTTAACCGCTCGGCACAGGAAGGAAGAGCCGAATCAATGAGTGCGAGAGTGTATGTCTTCCACTCTGAAGCGGTGACTTCCGAGGCCAGCACGTGTTGTCCTGTAGAGGAAGGGAGAAGGGGGGACCAGTTGGAAGAGCTCTTCGGAACACTCCCCATGATATAGGCGATAGAGGACGCCATAGAGGCGATTTCTCTACGCATTTGCAGAGGTTCAAGGGACTCGGTGACTTCAGGATTGCCGACAATGCGAATTGCTCGCCGTTGCAACCGGTCGAGAGCGTCAAACAAATACTGTGCGGCTCCATCGCAAAGGTGCGAACAGTACTCCACGCACGAGCGAACCTGAGTCTTATAAAGGAGACACAGATGCCCCGGCGAGAAGAACCGTCCCACCTTGTTGAGAACACCTAACTTCCGCGAGGCCGCCTTAGTGACGCTCTCGACGTACTCGCGCGGATTGAGGTCGCAGCAGATGTCCATGCCCAGGATATCGAGCCTGCCTTGTAATGGTAGTTGAGTGTTCCGAAAAGTCGGAAGGGGAAGGAATGGAGACTTTTTGGCAGAGAACGCGCACACCTGTGTTTTCTTGGCGTTAAACTCGACCATATTCTCGCAGCCCCATTGTGAAATGCGGCCTAGAACATGGTCGAGCTCAGCGACAAGCTCCTGTCGTTTATTCTCTACATCTGCTGGCTTTGCTGCAGGGCGCCCAAAATATCGTCCATGAACTGTGCTGTCGTCTGCATAGCAATGTTGCCAAGGGCTAACATGTCATTGATATGCAGAAGAAACAGCGTGGGCGACAGGACGGAACCCTGCGGCACTCCTGCGTTAATCGACTGAACGTCGGAGGCTGCGCCGTCACAAAGTACTCTGATGCGGCGTTGGTGCAGGAATGCGGCAACCCAGTTGCAGAGTTTGGGGGTCAAGCCGAATGCCGGTAGCTTGGAGAGAAGCGAACGGTGCCAAACCCTATCAAAGGCCTTGGCCATGTCGAGGCTAATAGCCAAAGATTCCCCGTGCCTGTCAATAGCCTCACCCCAAAGGTGTGTGACATACGCTAGAAGATCACCCGTGGATCGGTTCGGCCTGAAACCATATTGACGATCATTAAGTAGGGTGTGATCCTCCAGGTAGTGGACCAATTGCTTGTTAATGATCCGTTCGAACACTTTGCAGATAATGGAGGTGATAGTTATTGGGCGGTAGTTGGCCGGGTTGGAGCGGTCGCCTTTTTTGTGAATAGGCTGAACATTCGCCTCCCTCCAGGCCTCCGGAACAGTTCCCGAGGAATATGACAGGCGATACAGGCGCGTCAAAACCGGAGACAACTCTGGTGCACAGTTCTTAAGAACCACCGCTGGGATGCCGTCGGGTCCACTGGCTTTCCGAACGTCGAGTGACCGAAGCTCCGCACGGACATCACTCAGCCGGATGCGAATATCCCGCATTGTTGCATCGCAGGCCGGAATGGTAGGTGGGTGCATGCCGCGGTCATCGACTCGGGAGTTAGCCGCGAAGAGCTCGACAAGCAGTTTTGCTTTTTCCTGCGGCTGATGGGCGAGCGATCCGTCGGGGCATTTCAGCGGTGGTAGCGAGGGCTGGCAGAAGTTGGACTGCACGGCTTTAGCCAATCGCCAGAACTTTCGGCTACCCGTAGGGTATGCGACGAGTTCGTGGCCAAGCCGCGCAATGCGCTGGGCATCCGCTGTGATGTAAGCCTTCTTGCATTCCCTAGTGGCTTTGTTGAACGCTGCTTTTAGTCGATCCACGTCGGGGTGGCCGTGGGCGCAGGCCCTGGTCCATGCGCGGTAGGCCGATTGCTTTTGGGCAACTGCATGGGCGCATTCCCGATTGAACCAGCGACGGGTCGTTGCGTCGGCGACCTCACTGTAGGGAATGTAGTATTCCATTCCGACAGTGACCTCGCCGGCCACAGCGGCCGCACATTGCGACAAATCACTGTATTTAAAGCAGCGTTGTGCCCACGGGATAGATGCGAAATAGTCCCGCATTCCATCCTAGTCTGCAGACGAGTAGTGCCATAGCCGTCTTTTTGCTGCCACTGCTCGTGGCGGGGCAACAAGAGGCACAGTGGTGGACACCAGGCAGTGATCGGAGGATCCCAGAGGGGCGAACACCGATACACTGTACTGCTCAGGCTGACTCGTCAGCAGAAGGTCCAGCAAGGAAGGCGCTTGACTCAGTATGTCTGGTATCCTTGTGGGCTGGAGTACCAACTGGGTGAGGTCATGCGTGAGAGCGAATGCGTGGACAGCCCGACCCGCGTGGTCAGTTCTGGAAGATCCCAACCAGGACTCATGGTGGGCGTTAAAGTCTCCCAGAAACACCAGTTCGGCGGTCGGGAACTGTTCCTGCGCTTTATCTACTGCCTGACTGAGATGTTCGAAGAGTTTAGTTGTCTCGTAGTCTCCAGAATGGGATCGGTATAGGCACACATAGATTCGGCTCGTGGAGCCAGTATCCACGTGTAGCCAAATAGTGGAGAAGGATGGGTCTTCAAGGCAACGTAACCGGCGACAACAAACATCCGCCCTGACGAAAAGACACACTCCAGCCTTAGCGAGGAAGCGCTCCTCAAGCACGTAGCCGGGGTATAGAAGGTATGTCGAGTCGGCAGGGCGGCGTATTTGTGTCTCCGTTAGGAAAAGCATGGCCGGCCGAGCCGTCTCAAGATGTTGGTGGACGGCGTTGAGGTTCGCATGGAGTCCACGGATGTTAGTGAACTCCACCTCAAAAAGCGGGTTGGTGGGAGAATGGCGTGCCGCTGTTGAACGTGTATATGTTTTCCTTGCTGCCATGATAAAAAGAGAGGGGGGGAAGTGGGAGCGTAAAAGGCGTGACAGTCATCGCGGCAGTGTAATACTGAGGCTTGGAATGCTGTGTCGCCATACAATAGTGAGGCCTGACGGTGACCGAACCGCCGGACGGAAGGGCCCCCGTACCCTCCCGGAAGTGGTCGCCTGGTCCCACCGTCCGGTCACCAACCGGCACGACGAGCCACTCCGTGGATTATGCGCGACCTGACGGGGCAGCTTCCCAGGGTGGTTAGCCGTGGTTGGGCCCCTCTCTATGCCGCGGGCGGCCAGCGGCACCACCGTTTCTACGGGTCTCCCTGGCCGACAGTTCGATCCACGTCACCCTCAACATGACTCTACGAACATTCCACTGCTCACACACTTACCACGATAACTGTCACCCCTGCATCATTGGGCCTCCGGTCTCGCACTCACCAGCGAAATACGAAAGTACTAAAACCGTCATTTTAGGCTGATCTTCTGTGCGAGGGTAGTACCTCCCCGGTCGAGCCGACCCATTCATGCTGAAATCAGCATAGCTCTAATACCTACTTTTTTTCAGAGATATTAGCAACAGTCACTGTGACTCGATTGTTTTCTTTCACTCTTGTTATACAATTTGATATGAGTAGAGAGTCTGATAGATGCTGGTCTATAATTACACCTTCTGTTAATTCGGGATTTTTAACAGTACATTCTATGACTGTTTCGGTGCGAGGTGGAATAATATAAAATGGGTCACAAAAATAAAGTTTCATTGTATCCTTGGATATTTTTAGGGTATCGCTAGTGTAATCTATATTACAGTTAAATGTTGTGAGAAAGTCGGAACCGATTATACCGTCATAGGGTAAATTAATATCTTTGACAATATGAAATTTATGAGAAATTGATTTATTCTTTCCAGGTTTGAATTTTAAGTTAAAGTGACCGAGGGTACATGTTGTATCTTCTCCCGGATCAATTCCTTTGAGTTTAATGGTTTCTTTTTCAACGACGGGGTTTTTTGTGATGCATGATTGTTTTAACAGGCTTACAGCGGATCCGGAGTCTACGAGTAGGGTTAGTGGTAAGTCTGATATTTGTGTGTCGACCACCACGTGAGGTAACATCATTTTGGATGTATCTACATTTATTTCGTATACCTTATTTGCTTTGCATAAGTTTTCAGGATTTTTAGTGGTGGTTGAATAACTTTGGGCTCTTGCTTGGGGCTGGCTACCCGTGTGACCCTGGGATTTGGAAGAATGGACACTTGTTTGGGGCTGGTTACCCGTGTGGTCCTTGGATTTGGAAGGATGGACACTTGTTTGGGGCTGGTTACCCGTGTGGTCCTTGGATTTGGAAGATTGGACACTTGTTTGGGGCTGGTTACCCGTGTGGTCCTTGGATTTGGAAGATTGGACACTTGTTTGGGGCTGGTTACCCGTGTGGTCCTTGGATTTGGAAGGATGGACACTTGTTTGGGGCTGGTTACCCGTGTGGTCCTTGGATTTGGAAGATTGGACACTTGTTTGGGGCTGGTTACCCGTGTGGTCCTTGGATTTGGAAGATTGGACACTTGTTTGGGGCTGGTTACCCGTGTGGTCCTTGGATTTAGCAGGATGGGTGCCGTTAACAGGATAGGGTTTAGTTAGAGGATGAGGTTTGGGTCTCACGAGGCACCTCCGTGAGCCCGTTATTCGTTTAAATGTTCGGCTGGGTAATCAACTTCGTCCCGGCCTTGCTCTTCTTCAGGATTATCGACAAAATTCACTCGTTGGGATTGGTAGAAATTATTATTTGGGTTCTGCGGAACCCTGAAGCGATTGTTATTATACTCGCGCTTTCTACACGCCGAGATATCATGGCCTGGGATCTTACAATAACGACAAACTACATTGGGAGCTCCTTGTGGTGTAGGATTAAATGGTTTTTGTGGTGTAAAGGATGAATTTGAATTTAGTTTGGAAGGACCGGCCCTGAATTTGTTGGTGTTGTAATTGTTTGACTTTTGTTCTGTTTGTGGGCGTTTATACAGCGTCTGTTGTATGCGCTCCTCTGAGACAGCATAATTTATTGCTTCATTTAATGATTTAGGCGATTTACATCTAATGATATTTGAAATTCGGGGATGAAGTCCCATTACAAAGTGGTGTAGGGCAAGGTCTTCCATAGCCGCGGTGCGGCCAGCTAATTCTTTGGCTTTAGTGTTAGATAACGATATCTCGGTTAATAGTTGCGAAAGGCAGGTTTCTGTGCGTAGAGCATATTGACTCACAGAATCTTGCGGGCTTTGTTTGTTTTCTTGGAGTTCCATAAGGAGATGTGAGTAGTGTTTTCCTTCACTAAATTGTGTTTTCAAAAAATCTTTAAGTTGTTCCCACGAGATGAATTCTTTAATGGAACAGGCAATTTCTGCCTTCCCATGGAGTTGGCTAAGTATAAATTTAAATAAAATGGACTTCTGCGTGTCTGCTCAAGACCAAAAGCGTTGTCACAGTTTACTAGGAATGAGTTGAGGGTTTCCCTACTACCATCATATGATTTAATGAATTTGAACAATATATTTAAGTCTAGCTCAGCCATAGCGAGAGTTGCTGCTGTTTTCCGGGTGACGCGAGGAGAAGTCAAAGGTGATTTAGCGTCTGAGATACCTGAACTCGATTTTGTTTCAGTAATCTCAACAGACAATTGATCTTCTTCGGATTTTAAGCCTTTTGGCATAGTTAATTTTAAACGTAATTTAGAAAATCTTGTTACAGCAGATATACACTGAATAATGTTCACAAATAACAATTTATTATTATAAACTTCTACGAAATAAATTGGTTGATAAGTATTTATAATTTATAACACTGATCCCAAATTTAAACTTAGTCTAAACAATGACCAAAGACTTACAGTACAAAAGCTGCGTGGGCGACGGATATGAACGCGACGGCGGCCGGTAACATTCCGATGCGATAAGGACGTTGTAGGTCGAGTTCTTAGAGACTCGAATGATCTTGAATGACGACTTAGATTTCGATTTAATTTTTAGGTTCAGGATACCACGACGAACAGTCACGGAGTATGATGGAAGTAAGGTGTATCACGCTGGAGGTCTTCTTTGTAGATTGGAGCTTGGAGAACTTCGCAGAGTAGGTAGGGGATTGCGGTTCCGGATGCAATCGTTTCTTCTTCACAAGATTAAATTATCCTTCTAAGGATTTGAATGGATTTTGTAGCACTTATATTACACTTATGTTTTATTCACTAACACAAGGTAGGTTTTAGGATTAGCGTTTTTTTCACTAATTTTAGGATAGAGATTCGGAGCGAGTCCGTGAGCGGTGCCTGGGCACTGGAGATTTCCGAATCCCACCGCTGCCACCAAAATGTTACGCGAATAATTGCGATTTGGTTTTTAAAAATAAAATAGAGATTTAATTAATTAATTTAATTCACTTTGATCACAAAATCACTGGAATAATTAGTGGAGGCAACCGCTCGGTTTGGAAGGTGAACACGGACTGGCGAAGACCAGTGGGCGAGCCGAGGGCTTGGAGAGTGGAGTTGCTGACTTAGCAGGATTGGGATAGGAATAGCCAGGGCAGCACTTAGGGGTGCATATCTCAGATATAACAGTACTCTCAAATGGTACTCTCAGCTGAGCCCAGCGGTGTTACAAATGTTACATAGTATAGTAAATACTAATAATATTATTAACTAACTGAGCCCAGCGGTGTTACACGCGGTACAACAACACAACCGCAAGTAAAGCCGCGTGGCAAAACTTGTGTTCAAGCGCCTACCAAATTGTTGATGACAACGTTTGATAGGTGTAATGGTTGCTGTGCCGTCGATCACTTTTATTCATTTATTTTTAAATAACTGCATACCATTTCAATATACGTTAGATGTCGTCAGTAAAAACACGTCCAATTGTTTCATTTTCCCAAGTACATGACTAAAACATTTACAAATACATGAATAAAAGTGATCGACGGCACAGCAACCATTACACCTATCAAACGTTGCCATCAACAATTTGGTAGGCGCTTGAACACAAGTTTTGCCACGCGGCTTTACTTGCGGTTGTGTTGTTGTACCGCGTGTAACACCGCTGGGCTCAGTTAGTTAGTAATATTATTATTAGTATTTACTATACTATGTAACATTTGTAACACCGCTGGGCTCAGCTGAGAGTACCATTTGAGAGTACCTGAGACAAAAATGCTTTTAAAAGTTTTTTTTTTGTTTCCTTTAAATTTTGGTTAAATTTTTATGTTTAACTCAATATTGTAGTGATCGACGGTACTCCCTTTCCTCGTTTTTCTCATTTGAACTGTTTAACGTTTATTATAAACCAAGAAATACTTATACTTAATTTTTTTTAAAAAAGAAGCGGCTACACACAGAAAATATTATAAAATAAAAATAGCACTAATAAGTAAAAATAAATATGGTATTTTTGGAGTCAATAATATCGGCATAAGCCAACATAGGTTAACGTTTTAACAGGTTCAACAAAATAATACATACTAACCAAGTACGGAGGCGCGGTGCATTCTGATCTAGGTACGTAGACAGTTCTTAAGGACATATAGGGGCGAGGTTTCCCCACAGCAAGAAAACGTCTTACGGATTGCTCAGCTGATATCTTATTTGTATCTGGAATAGCTCGCAACGAGTTACTTGATTCAGTATCAATCAATCGAGGATCTCCAAAATCAGAGTTCTCAAGGAAGCAACGAACAAGCGTTCTCCTCCCTGAAATGTCGGCAACGCGCTTGTGACATCTCGTAATGGTGTTGATGGGCTGAGGTAGTCACTTTTCACTAGGCGACTCGTATGTTTATTTCTCTTTGTATTATTAAAAAAAAAGTCATCAAACCAGAACTTTAAAAATGTCTAAAGTTTATCTTTTGACACTTACTTATCATTTCAGGGAGTTTTCACAAAGAAACTAGTTCCAGAAAATAGTCTTTTACTTAAATTATTTCAAAAATTACACAAAATGACTTAATCAAGGCCAAACAATATTTTCGATCCAGGGTACGTAGGACCTGACGCGGGTGTAAATGCAAGCCCCGGCTGCTTCCCCAAACGGTCTGCCATACGAAGCTACCCCCAGAACCGTATGCACACACTGCTCATGGTCTTGAGAATGCAATGGGCCACCGCTGTCTCCCTGAAAAATAAGAAATTAAAACTGAATATTATGTAACACTATTTGTGTGGAAACGGATTAAATACAGAGTGTTATTACCCCTATTCATCCTGTGGGTGGCGTTAAACACGAGTAAGGGAGGCAATTACGCAAACGTACGTAGACAACAGTACTACAAAAAGTACACTTGAGAATTATTTTTTTACGTTATATTTACAAATAATAGAAACTTTTTTGAACTATCTCTAGACTGCAACGGCTTATTTTAACTGTATACTTATTAAAGTTTCGTACAACATCAGAAGTGTAGAGAGCACAAAGTCCCATAAACCTCTTGTGACAAAGCTAAATATCTTATTAACTATGTTAATTATGCTGTCAAAATTTAATCGAAATGCAAAGAATAATCCAATGGAACACAGACCTTGGATTAAATTGAAATAAGCTACTAATAATTTATAAACGGTTATTAATTCTATAACAAAAATATTTTAAGTTAAACAAATTGTGTCACATTTTGGGCGACTAAAATAGTAGAGATACGGGAACAGCTGTTATTAAAACATGCGGCCTGCATGCTGCTGTTCTTAGACTAATCCTTTGAGGCGTGGCCTATTCTGGCTGGTCAGAGCCTCCGCCTACACCATTCCGTTCTTATTTCATTGTCCATACAGCCCCCGTGTAGAGCCGTCTTGTTGCAACGCCAGCTCCACCCGAATCGGATAAAACTTGCCCAAGGGCAGAAACAACAATCAAAGCTAGTTGAACTTTGAAGCACACAGTCGGAAATGTTCGTTGAGGATCAGATTCAGATACTTCCTCTGGGTCTGAACCGGTACGAGGACCGATTTGACCAGGACAGAGGCGATGCGTCACCACGCCATCGGCTGCTGTGGTTTTCAGCATTATACCTTTTATATTAAAAAAAAAGTAGATTCGAATATTACCTCACAGGTGTCTGTAGGGCCTGATTTGATTGATTTTCCGAGTCACCGTAGCACATTTGTATGGATGTATCAAAGCCTCTGACCAGGTGCCTGTGTTCTGGATACCGTTCCGAACATTCATCCTCAGTATATCGACGCAGTAATACCTGAAAGAGCATTTTATTTTATCGTTTCTATTTGGTAAGTTTAGTTTGATAATAATAACTAGTGGTCACTCAGTAGTCAACTGGTTAATTTTTAATTTAGCTGTCTGTACCCTTCATCCGTATAAATTTGAACTGCCCTTTTCTTCCTTCTGCATAATTTACATAAAAAGGGTTACAAAGTTTTTCACGTATCACTAAATAGATTGTATTCTACCAAGGTAAATCAACGACATCTAATCTAAGACTGAGCAGAGCCTATACAAGGGGTGCAAGACAACTGATATAAATACATACATACCTATACTAATATTATAAAGCTGAAGTTTGTTTCTTTGAACGCTAAGCGCGTTTCTCAGGAACCGCTGGTCCGATTAAATAGTTGGATTGTCCGTTTATCAAAGGAGGCTATAGAATATAAATCATCACGTTAAGACCAATAGGAGTGGAGCCACAATGAAGAATGTTTAAAAACGGGGAAATGATTACGCTACGGTCAACAGTAGGCGTAAACGCCGTGGGAGAGCCGCGCTTCGGCATAAATGGGCCGGCTCGACCGGAGTGATACCACGGCCTCACAGAAAACAGGTGTGAAATAGCGCTTGCGCTGTGTTTCACCGAGTGAGTGAGGATACCGGAGGCCCATACCCCAACCCCTCCCCCATTCCCTCTCCCCATCCCCCAAAGGTCGGCAACGCACTTGTGACGCTTTTGGTGTTGCAGGTGTCCGGCGGTAATCGCTTACCATCAGGTAATGCGTCTGCTCGTTTGCCTCCAATTCAATAAAAAAAAAAAAAAAAAAACAAAACGAGGTTACGAGGCTCAACTAGTCTACACGAGGAAAGATTTGTATTTATGTATTTTTGTATGTAACGAATAAACTCAAAAAGTACTGTACCGATTTTAAAAATTCTTTCACCAATCAAAAGCTACATTATCCACGAGTAACATAGGCTATATTTTATTTTGGAAAAAAATAGGTTTCCGTAAGATATTTGCGTTTTTCAAGAAACAAGGTGTAAAAAATCAACCAGAAAAGTTACTTATTTTACGATTTACAATAATATAGCTTATACATCAGAATAACACGTAGGCTATAATTTATAAAGATACTAGCTTCGCCTCGCGACGTTGCCTGTGATTATTGTCGTACCGCGGGTAGCACCGCGGGGTTCAGCTAGTATTTTATAAAAATAAAAATGAATAGCCAAAAATGTTGCTAAGCGCTAGCTTGAGAACCATTTGACCTTAACCTTAATTTCGTTAAGTCACAAGAAAGGTACTTAAAGAAACCAAAAGCGTCAAAACTGAGAGGAAAATCGTAAAAACAACAATAAACATATTTACTTCTTCTATTGGACTGCGACAGGCCAATAACTTTTGACAACGAAGTCTGTCGAGGAAGCACCCAGAACAAATTAAACATTAACTGTTCTTGCCCACGAATATTTGATTTCAGTTGGAATTATAATGCCTTTGGCTTCAAACTACGATGCGAAACCACCATACCATTCTGCTTGATTGCTGTATTAGTCTAGCAGGCTTTAAGATTCAAAATAAACCGTAATTATTAAAATGATCGTTTACCAGAAAACTGTCATAATGATTTCGTAAAAAAACCAGTTAACAAATAAAAAATCTGGGAGTCGTCTTTTAAGTGTTTTTAAGGCAGAAAAAAGTTTAGCATTTGGTAACGTAAAGTTTCACTGAGCGAAATACATTAAAATCATTTCTAAACACCGGTTTTCTGTATTGCCATGGTATCACTCCGGTCTAACCAGCTCACATGTACCGAAATATCTTTCAGGGACAAAACTCTCCTCCATTCTTGCACCATGAACTGTAAAGATAGCGGTTTAAGTGGTCACTTAGCCTCATGAATAACACTTTGTACGATCCACAAAATGGTGTTCGGATTATCAGTTTTCTTTGTGTTCTATTCATTATTGTTTCTAAGGTCCCTCGAGGCGCAAGACAAATAACTTGTGCAGAATTAGTTTTAAAGAACAGCCAATATTTTCCTTTATGATGATACTTACAGATTGTAGGACATCAGCAAGACTCTCCTTGGGTCCAAGGGCTCCCCAACCGGTAGCGGACGCGAATTGATCCACTTTATTATCTACATGGAGACACGCTGGAAGAACTTGAGAGCTAAACGCGATTCTGGGGAAAAAAACTGTTATATACATAATTGTTCACGTATAGTCGTTCCAATAGTTTATTTAACTTTTGACAGCTCTAATACTTAATCAAATAGTGATACCCTGACCCGTTACCTATTCGATTTCTTTCATCGATCGATTTTATGCATTAAGAAGTTTTAATCGATTTAACAAACTCATTATTTTATAGATAATTTCGTACTTCATATTTCTATGTGTTTCAATGTGCGACCTCCTTTGTCAAAATAAAGAAGAAATGGATTAAAAGAATGTTCTTCAAATATGACGGTTCTATGTCATGAAAAAATATATAAAAGGAACTGAATTTTCAAAATGTATTATTGTATTGTGTTGTAATTCAGTGGTTAATATTGTATTTGTTAAACTATTGATGATCTTTATTAAATCTCTCTATGTCTATTTTAAAATAATCTACAGTATTTCAATGAGTAACCTTCAATATAGTTGAGTATTTATGTTCCTCCGTATTGATTTATTTGTGAATTCTCACGTTTGGTTGAGTTGAGCGTATCGTTCCTGCCTTCGTTACTGTCAAAATGCCAAAAAAGAAAGTACTCAAAGGACAAACAAGAGAGTTTGTCTTGCGACTTCGTGAATACTTTGAAAAGGAAAGCCGTAATGGTGGGCCTCTTATACCAGTGACTCAAGTTAGAGACCGTGTTGCAGCAGCATTAGGTATTAGTGCTCCAACAGTGGCAAAAATAACAAAAGAAGGCTACGGCAGCAGTGGCGTGGAACAGAATAAGCTATCTACGCCTAAGAAAAAACGTCCGCCTAGTAAAGTTACAGCCGTTGACAATTTTGACGCTGATGCTATTTGTCGTCATATATACGACTATTACCAAAGAAAAGAGATTCCAACATTAAAAAAACTAACACAATCTCTTCGAAATAGTGGTTTGTTCCGTGGTCAAAAATCTTCTCTGACAAAGGTATTGAAAGACATTGGAATGTTATTCCAAAAATGTGACAAACGAAAAATTTTAATGGAACGCAATGATATTGCTTTGTATAGATGCGATTTTTTAAGACAAGCAAAAAAAAATAGAAGATTGGTCGAATGTTGTTTTCACAGATGAAACTTGGCTCAATGCGAATCATACGCTGTCAAAAACTTGGACTGACAACACCGTTGGCTCCACTTCTACAGTACCAATGGGAAAAGGCGAACGACTGATTATTTGTCATGCAGGAACAGTAAAAGGATTTGTGCCAGGTGCTCTATTAGCTTTTAAATCCCAGAAAACAGGAGATTATCATGAGGAGATGAATTCGAACGTGTATGAAAAGTGGTTCAGAGAAATGCTTACATCACTCGAAGAGCCAACAATAATATTTATTGATAATGCACCTTATCACTCTCGTCAAATTAATAAAATACCAACACAGGCCAACAAAAAACATGAAATTATAAACTGGCTCCGTGACAATGGCGAAGAGGTGAATGAGTCCCTACTAAAAGTAGAGTTAGTAAAGATATTAAAAACAAAGAAGCTGCCAAAACGATACGTCATAGATGAAATGGCAGCAGAGCATGGGCATACCGTCCTCAGAATTCCCCCATATCACTGCCAATATAATGCAATTGAAATGATCTGGGCACAAGTTAAAGGATATGCTGCGAGGAACAATACAACTCCTCCTTTCACCGCAAGAAAAATGCTGAATTTAAAGTTAAATAAAGTATTGGAACGACTATAGTTTTGTTGTGTCACGTTCTTTTGTTGTGTCACGTTCTTTTGTTGTGTCAAGTTGTTTTGGGGTGTCACATTGTTTTGTTGCATCACGTTGTTTTGTTGTGTCACGTTGTTTTGGTGTGTCGCGTTGTTTCCAATATTTGTTTATTTTAAACTACAAAGTTACATATATAACTGCAATTTTGTACATTTATTTATGTGTATTTTGCGTACCTAAGATAGAACAGCACACTCAAAAAAAGCTGAGCGTGATTGAGAAGAAACGGAGACAAAGTTGCATAAATCAGCTAGTATATTACAAAGATGATCTCAACGTAATGGTAATGGACAGTTAAAATAAAAAGAATAGAATTATGTTCTCGTTTTTGACCTAGATCTTCTACTTTACAGTCTATCGAAAAACTTGCTGTCTCCCTTCCACACCTTACCACAATCTCTGCATAGTTTTATATCAGACGGCCGTGTGAAAGATAGTGAGAGTGCCTAGGATTTTATCACACTTACTCTCTGTCAGTCTCCAGTAAAGCAATATCGTGATACTTGGAGGGAGGTTTGTAATCTGGATGAGTAATAGCTCTCTGCACGTTGTAAATTTGCCAAAGACTCGGAGGGTCTGATCGTTTTAATATACCTAGGGCGATAAACTTTACGTTCCCTCTGAAAAACAAAACAGTTTCTTTAAATACGTGGTGTACCTCCGACCATGCGATCATGCCACTGCCCTGCGTTCGATGTTGGGATGTTGTTTATAATTACTAAATATACCTAAGTCGTTAATGGAATTTAGAAAAATACTTTTTTTTACAATATTTTTTATTTTTCTTATAATTAGATAATATCCGACAATAATAAAACTTTTTACTGTAGTCTATATAATCATATTACATTGTTATATTGCTACTAGTTTTCGTCCGTATTAAATAAAAAGTAGTAAATACAAGTATATGTTTTTTCTAACACTGTTAATGAATTTTTATCGTCTACAATTTTTAATGCTACAATATTTTCTGTAAAATGTTTGATCTAATGTTACCATACAATTTTAATATACTTTGTGTAGTTTAAATTTTCTTTCAAATTATTATTCTAGCTGTTTTTGTCCTATCTGAAATCATTTTATTTCTTGTATTTCATGAAAATATTGCTTTGTATTGACAATATTTGATTCCTACTTACAAACTTCGACTGAAGATGCAGTGAGCAGCGGTGAGGATGAACCTTTCACTGATCACCGACCCTCCACAGTGCCACAGCGCTATGTCAATAGTATCGCCGAATCCAAGTAACGCCTGCAAGAAATATTTTAGAAACAAAAAAAAAAGACGTCAATTGTTGAGTCAAGTATGAGTTAAATATATATTATTTACGCCTTATTCTTGAACTACAAAAGATTCCCCATCTTCTCCCCCTATCCCCCTCCCCATCCGTCAAAGGCTGGCAACGCACTTCTGACGCCTCTGGTATTGCGGGTGTCCATGGGTGGCAATAATCGCTCACCATCTGGCTATATGTCAGCTCGTTTGCCCCCTATTCAATAAAAAAAAAGTCAGAACGTTCTCTTTAATGAGGGGCTTTCTCGTATGTCCAGCAGAGGATTATTAAAGTAAATCCCAATATTACCATGTGGGGAAATTCTTCCCTTAAAGCATTCCGACCTCCAATCGTATAATAATTGAAAACATTCCCTTCGTATGTACAATTCGCGGAAGTATCAATTTTCTTAGTGGTGGGTGGAACAGAGAGTAATCCGACTTTGCATTTGTATTCCTGGTTGTGTATGTAGTCCACACATTCTGTAATACATTTTGAGATTTTAATTGTTTATCCAGATAATAAGCTGATCAAACAAATCGTTTATTGACCAGTCTGGACAAAACTGTATAGAGAAATCTTCTGCATGTATCTCGTACCTTCCAATGTAAAATTGCCTAGGTTAATCCAAGAAATACTGCCTAGGTCATTCACCTATGGCGAAAATTAATATCGAGTTTTTATTTTCATCGCCATAACACAGTGCCATATTGTGACTTTAAAGAAGTTAATTAATTTGAAGAAAAATGATTTTATTTTTTACTAACGAAGAGTTTCTGTATAAGAAGACAATTTCTTGAGTGGAGACCGCGTCTCGGCAAACGTAGTGTAGGACTACACCTGGCTTGTGGACACAGGCCAGGTGGAGTGATGATTTGCGCAAGACGGCTGGCAGGAGCTGGATGCGAGAAGCCGAGGATCAAACTAAGTGGCGTGCAATTGGAAAGGCCTGTGTCCAGCAGTGGACTGCGATGGGTAATTAAACGAATCAGATACTTACTGTCCTTAGCCTTCATTTTGCCTGTCTTATACAAAATTCCCAAAACTCGGTTCCTTACCAGCAACCTGTAATAAAACAAATAGTACAAATTACACCAAACATTAATTTTTCGACTGTCAATGGCTTTCTCGTAAAAATCACAGATAACTCGATGGTGCAGGCAACTAGCTACTTTAAAGACTTCTGAATAAAGTTCAATATAATAATATATTACTTTGCCTTTTTGTTCCCCCAAGGTTAAACAAGTGTATGTATTTTTTATAGAACCAATTCTAATTCTAAACAAGAAAACAGGTGAGCTAATAGCGACCTCCATAAGCAGCTGCAACATCTCAAAAACGTGATGCAGCATTTTAAGTACCCTGCCCCTCCCTCGTCATATAAAGCAATGAAAAAATTATCTTCACTGGTTTTCTGTAAGGTCGTAATATTAAACCGAACTCATGACAAGAATGTATGAAGTATTCGCGAATCCCTTTAAGTGTTACGTTACGCCTTAATTTTAGGTCAGTACAAACCCAAGTGCCGTCACGAGCCACAAACAAATAGATTTCGCACAGTACGCACAGCACATATGTGTTGTATCTTAACTGCACGATTAGCCTAGTGGGTTTGCTAAGGAGGGAAGTGGATTAATTACATTTCCAACTCCTATAGTTTCTTCTGAATAATGTTGTTGCGGGTTCAAAGACAGTTTATTTTTCCTGGGATTTGCATCGGATCATCGGAAGTACAAGTCTCTGGCGCCCTCAGAAGATATCGTCGGGGCCATATGTGGATACCGCACCGTATTGACCGAAGTGGCGTGCAACTTGACCGGAATTCCCCCGTGACTTTTGGAGGCAGAAGTGCTCATCAAAATTTATCAGCGGGCGGCTAACCTCCAGGCTGAGAACGGCTTTCAGCCTCCGTCTAAAGAGGTACGCAAGTGGTGTTCCACCTGGAGACTCCATGCGCTGGTTTTGCCGCCGTGTGTGGACCGTGACAGGACCCTTTTCTCCCGACTGACGCAGGTACTTTCCGAGCCCGGTTGCTTCCGGAAGTACCTGCACTCTGTCACTAGGAGGGATTTGGCGGGTTTTCCCCTCCATCTGCTTTAACAGCCAGCCACGAGAAGCAGACGATGCCCGCTTCAGTAAGGGCAGGCACTAGAAGGGATCCGAAAGTGTTAATAACAGTAGTTCCCGGATCCCTCCCTTCTCAGGCGCAGAGCGGCACACCGTGTGGTTGTAGTTGGTCCGATTCCGACACACCACGTACCGCAAACCCTGGAGGGGTGACATCCCGTAAGGGTTTCCACACATTAAAAAAAATGATTTAAGTGCACTGTAATACAGTTGAACTTCGATTTATTACGTGGAGCGACTGCACTTGGACCTCAACAACACAAGTAACTACGAGACGATTTCAAAGTTCGGTAGAAAGTCTGTCGTCAGACTATCCAGGGCTCTCAAATAAAATACGAAATTTAAGGTTTTTAAGCTATTAAAAATGTATATTACCTGGTATCTTCAACCAACTTACAGTCGGTGCAGCATATAATAGGAGTTTTCCCTTCAAATGAACAGATCTGAACCAAAAATCTGTTGTTAAAATTCAATTTTCTAATAAAAAAATATTTATTTCCTATCAGAGTATAAATTGACAAATTATATCGGTGTACATGCAAATTGAATTAGGTTGTTTGTTAATTATTTTACATAATATCACTTACTAGCTGAACCCCGCGGTGCTACCCGCGGTACGATGATAACTGCGGGCAACGCCGCGAGGCGAAGCTATATCTTTATAAATAGTAGCCTATGTGTTATTCTGATGTATAAGCTATATTGTGGTAAAGTTTCATTCAAATACATTCAGTAGTTTTTACGTGAAAGAGTAACAAACATCCATACATACATACATCCATACTTACAAACTTTCGCCTTTATAATAGTAGTAGGATTAAGTAATTGATCCAAAATGCTTTCATACTTTTTTTTTCTTCCGTCATTTGCAATCGGCTTCACAAGCTTTTAGCAGATTTTTTGAGGAAGATGCAATGGCGGTAGAGATTGTTCCTGCAGTGAGAAAACTATCTCCTATTAATTATGGTTTATTAATAAAGTCCCATATATGTTGTCTTTTCAGCCTTCTACCACTCATCTGTTCACATAACACCGTTGCTAGATTGTTGGTATGAGCTCCTAAGCGGTCCCTGTATGTTCGCTTCCATACGTACAAATAAGTTTCCGCCGTTTTATTGTAGATGGCGCGGCACGGAGTTTCGGTTAGCTTTCGCAGATGAAAACCGGCTTAAAAAATAGTTTAGACATTCAAGAACAACATAACCTCTTAATATCATTGATTTTATATTGGTAAAATATAATTTTTATAAGTTGAAAATGTCAAAATTTGAGCCAAGTAAGCGTCATTTGCGGGAAATATTAGTTTACTTCTTTAATTTAAAGAAATCTGCTGCTGAGGCGCATCAATTGCTAGTAGAAGCATATGGTGAGGGTGCTTTGGTGATAGAACGTGTCGGGAGTGGTTTCAAAAGTTTAAAAACGGTGATTTCGACGTAGAAGACAAAGATCGCAGTGGAAGGCCAAAAATTTATGAGGATGCAGAATTGGAGAAATTATTGGAGGAAGATTCATCTCAAACACAAAAAGAACTTGCTCTAACATTAGAAGTCACTCAGCAAGCAGTCTCACGCCCTCAATACTATTCTAGACACGAAAAAATTATTCTTCTGTATGACAATGCTCGTCCACATGTTGCGGCTCCCGTGAAAAAGTACTTGGAAACACTTGATTGGGAAGTGTTACCCCACCCGCCGTATTCACCAGACATTGCACCGTCCGATTATCTCCTGTTCCGGTCCATGGCACATGCTCTGACACGGTTCACATCTTATGAGGATACCAAAAATTGGGTTGATTCGTGGATAGCCTCAAAAGACAAGGAGTTCTTCAGACGTGGGATTCGAATGCTGCCTGAGAGATGGGAAAAAGTGGTTGCAAGTGATGGGCAATATTTTAAATATGAAAGTAATATTATTATTATTTTTTATTGAATAGTGGGCAAACGAGCAGACGTATACTACCGTTCTTCTGTAATAAATATTTAATTTGTGTTAAAAAACGGCGGAAACTTATTTGTACTCCTGTATAATAATTTTGTTTTTGACAATCATTTGACAAAAGACAGAATGCATTTTTTAAGTTTAATTACTTATGATATGTAAAATATATAAATAACACAAATACATTCTACTTTGTTAGGTACAGTTTTATATTAAACTAGCTGACTCACGCAACCTCGTTTGCGTCTTCTATTGCCCGTAGCGTGAAAATTTTCCCCCGTTTTTGAAACATTCTTCATTGGTGTTCCACTCCATGGTATTAGCGTGATGACATATAGCCTATAGCCTTTCTCGATAAATGGACTAACCAACGATTATCTACTCCAACGCACATACGCACACTGTTTTGATAGATATGATTGAATTTGAACTTTGTACAGCGGGAATAAAGTGCAAATTGACTTATTGACGTTAGGAACACACCTACATTGCTTAGACAACAGTGAGTGCTTGTAATATATGAACTTTATAAGGGGTGTTTTTTTAAGCTAGATAGAACTTTAAATTGTAAAAAGTAACACAAAAAATTAAATTTTGATGAAACTTTTTTTTTATTTGTTTCAGTATACTCTGACAAATCATCATGAATACACTCACGCTTGAACAACGCTACGAAATTATCCAAATTTACTTTGAAAATCAGTCGTCGATTCGCGCAACTTATAGACGACTTCGTCATTTGTATGGCGTACATAATCGTCCATCTGAACAAGCCATTCGTCGAACTGTGGATAGATTTCGTACCACATACTCTCTAGATGCAATAACACCAGCACGTCGAAGGAATGTGCGTACTGAAGACAATATCGCCGCTGTAAACGAAAGTGTGGAAGAAGATCCAAATTTATCGATTCGTCGTCGGTCGCAGGAATTGGGGCTCTGTCCGTCCACTACGTGGAAAATTTTGCGCAAAGATCTCGGCCTACACCCGTATAAGATCCAGCTGGTGCAGGAATTGAAGCCACGAGACCATTATATGCGTCGTTCTTTCGCCGATTGGGCTCTAGAGCAGTTGGCAACTGACCCGTTGTTTTATCGCAAAATTGTGTTCAGCGATGAGGCGCATTTTTGGCTTAACGGGTTTGTTAATAAGCAAAATTGCCGCATATGGAGTGAGACCAATCCACAACAGACCCTACAGACTCCATTACATCCAGAAAAATGCACCGTATGGTGCGGTTTTCACGCTGGTGGCATCATCGGACCTTATTTCTTCAAAAATGAGGCCGGAGCTCGCGTTACGGTCAATGGAGATCGTTACCGCACCATGATCAATGATTTTTTGTTTGAAAATATGGATGACATTGATCCGGAGGAGATGTGGTTTCAACAGGATGGCGCTACGTGCCATACGGCGAACGCAACCATCGACTTATTGAAATCAAAATTTGGCGATAAGTTGATTTCGAGAAATGGACCTGTCAATTGGCCTCCAAGGTCGTGCGATTTGACACCTCTCGATTATTTCCTGTGGGGCTACGTGAAGTCACTGGTTTATGCTGATAAACCAGCAACAATTGACGCCTTGGAGGCCAGCATTGTTCGTGTTATTCGTGACATACGGCCAGCAGTGCTCGAAAAAGTGGGCCAAAATTGGACGTCCAGAATGCACTTCGTCAAGAACAGCCGCGGTGCCCATATGCCCGAAATCATTTTCAAATGTTAATGTCACGTATTGATCTTTCGAATAAAAAAAAATTTTGATTACAATTTAATTTTTTGTGTTATTTTTTACAATTTCAAGTTCTATCGGGCTTAAAAAAACACCCTTTACAATAGCAATAAAGCTCAAATTGACTTTACCTTTTAGTTAGGAAACGTTTGTATGGGAAAAGAAAAGGGCTGTTTTTACGGCTTTTCCGGCCATTATTCGAATTTCTCTTGTCGGAAAAACCATCCTTGAACTTCAACAAACATTAAAAAAAAAGAATTAGCCAAATTGGTCCAGGCGTTGTTGAGTTATGCGCTTACCAACACATTGAGCGATTCATTTTTATATTATAGATAGATAGATAGAAGATTATAGATTGCAAAAAACCCTCTCAACGAAGGGTAAAGGCCTCCTCCAGAGATGACTCCAGGTCACACAAAACGTCAGAACGCGAATCGGCTATAAATATGTTAATATAAATACTAAAAGAATGGGACTTTAAAGCTTCTTTATTGTAATAAAGTAAAAATATATTGACCATTTAAAAAAAATGTTTGAAGTCGATGCAGTATTTTTTTCTTCCATGTCCAGTATCATGCGACATCCTATTTCATATACTCTTTCTTTTTAATACTAAATGTTTTTAGCTAATTTATTTCATGGTCAGCTGCCTACTTGAGGAAACTTTCTTTGAGAATGTAAGCGTTCTTCGTAGCTACTAAGTTATACATATATCAACTTTCAATTAATGACTTTGTGGTACAGTGTAATTACAATTTAGCCAATGTCATGTATGCATAAAGCTGAAGAGTTTTATGTTTGTTTGTTTGAACGCGCTAAATTTAAGGAACCGCTGGTCCGATTTGAAACATTATTTCAGTGTTGGATAGTCCATTTATCGAGAAAGGCTATAGTTTATATACCATCACGCTAAGACCAATAGGAGCGCAGCCCCAATGAAGAATGTTTAAAAACGGGGGAAAATTATTACGCTACGGGCAATAGTAGACGGAAACGAGGTTGCGAGGGTCAGATAGTTTGAAATATAAACTTTAATAGTAACTTAATTCGGGGTGTGTAAATAAGGCATATCTCAGGACTCTGAAGAATTAAGTTCTATTGTTTCTTGTTTTGGCAGAGAAGATTATCAATATTAACAGCTTTTAGTAATTTGCTAGATGGACATAGGCTTATCTTTAGAAAGTAACTAAGTATTGCATTGCCATACCACACTGACTAGATGGGATGGTTCAAAAATTTTTGTTATACTGTGTAGCTTGCTCCATTTTCGGCCCTCACGACATCCATCAGATGAATAGGGCTACTAACACTCCAAATGATAGAATTCGTGATGTAGTGTGTCGTTTGTGAGAATGAGACAGGAGGTTCAAAGATGCAGAAGCAACTCGACCGGCCATCATACTTTAAATCACCGTGTATGCATTTGTGGCGACCTCCACATACAGCGCCATCTACCGAAGATACACTGAACTACGGAGCAGCGTACAACACGAATAATCTACCAACCCTGAATCGCGCAGTAGAAGTTCTCGCGCCGATTATTACACAACATCCCATCATCAAGTGTTGGGCAGTGGCCCGCCAGGTATGATCACCTCGCCTGGTCGGAGGATCCTCCCTTTGTGTTAGTTGGATATTGACACCCGTGGAGGAACCACACATTTAACACACTATATTTAATTTATTCAGACGTATTATTTACTATGTAGTTTTTAATACTTACAGGTGGATATGTTTTATTGGCAATATCAAAACCAGCAGTAAGACATTGGTAAACACTCACACACCTTCCAGGTATTCCATCCCATGCACAGGGTGGGCCTGAAACAGTACAATGATATATTAATTTTTTCCACACAACTTCCCACTTCAGCATTTCTCGTTAATTGTCTCCCGTAAGAAAGTCCTAGCGTCCGCAGAGCGCCTTATTTTTGGCTAGGCGCAGTCTTCATTCTAGCATAAGTCGGCTCTTACTGCCTTAGACATAATCGGCCCACCTAAAACTAAGCAGAACTTGCACAACAAGTACTGAACAACTGATAAAATAAAACTGTAAATACGAGTATACAAATATTACATACAATACAATTACATTTGAGTAAATTTGTGCTAAATGGGCGTCCCCATTACTTATTTACTTCGTACTTGAGTACATTACTAAAACGCAGTGTTTAAAGGCGTCCCACAAGGTGGTCTGAGAATTGGTGAAGGTCGTGGCAGCAAGAATTGAACCTGCTTTTTTTTTTTTATTGAATAGAGGGCAAACGAGCAGACGTATTGCCTGATGGTAAGCGATTACCGCCGCCCATAGACACTCGCAACACCAGAGGCGTCACAAGTGCGTTGCCGGCCTTTAGGGGAAGGGGAGGGGGATTAGGTAGGGGTTAGGGTGTGAGCCTCCGGTATCCTCACTCACTCGGTGAAATACAGCGCAAACGCTATTTCATACTGGTTTTCTGTGAGGCCGTGGTATCACTCCGGTCGAGCCGACCCATTCATGCCGAAGCATAGCTCTCCCACGGTGTAAATAGATAATAAAAAACAGATAAATGAAATTATCATATTTTTTTTAGTTTTTAGTCGACTACGGCGACGTTAGTTTTGACAGTCTATGAATGTTGATATCTAGTTGCTAAACTACTGAACCGATCTTAATGAATAAGAAGTCAATAGATTCAAAATAATGAATCGAGTGACACGAAGTATATAAATTTAATCAAAATATTTAACATAGTAGGGTTATAGTTTCTTAACTTTTATTTGTCTATTAGTTACATATTTGTGGCGACTACCACATCATCATCTTCCTAGCCTTTATTATTACCAAGAATATTTTGGACTGGTTACTAGGTCAATCGGTTTTACCTGAATATCAGTTTCTCCACGGAGCTACTGGCATTTGATCTCCGTAACCCTGAGGGTGAACTGAATTCGAATGTTGAACTAGTTGTCAATATATTTGAGAGCACTGACTTCCCAAAAACGATTGTCATAGATGTTCATGACAACCTGGACCAACGGTTTAACGTGCACGTCTATTAGTGTTCACGGTTGCAAAATATCAAATTGACTATTTCCTAAGTGGATAAGATACAGGGTAAACTCTTGTAAATTTCAAAATAATTAAATGCTAGGTATGTAAGTGTAGTTAAAGTAACTTCATTGTGTTTTTTTAAACACATCTTCCCAACTGGGAACTTATAGGTACTTTAAGGGATGTTTACAAACATACGAGTATATGAAACAGTGACAAAGAATACCTACGCACAAAGAATATAATGAGCTGGACTCGAACCTGTAGTCTCTGATATTTACAAATTAACTGTTGACAGTTTGGCTATAAATTACCGTAGGAGAGCCACGCTTCGGTATGCAAGAGCCGGCTCGACCCGAGTGATGTGAGTGACCACGGCCTCACAGAAAACCGGTGTGAAACGGTGCCCTTTTTTACGTGTGAAATCTCCCTCGGGCCCTCACCCCGCTGGTGTGTGTCGGAATCGAACCGACTAAAACCACACGGTGTGCCACTCTGCGCCTGAGAAGGGAGGGGTCCGGGAACTGCTGTTATTAATACGACTGGACCCCTCCCTGCCCCATTCCCCTTCCCCCATCCCCTTCCTCATCCTCTAAAGGCCGCCAACGCACTTGTAAAGCGTCTGGTGTTGCGGGTGTTCATGGGCGGCGGTAATCGCTTATTATCAGGCGATACGTCTACTGGTTTACCTCAGATTTAATATAAAGTAAAAAATAAAAAGCTTTTAACTTTCACTTTGACCTTATTCTGGCCGCATGACCTCAACTTGTTGTACACTATATAATCATAATTTTCTAAATATCGAATGTCGCTATATACTTATCTTATATATGACATATAACCAAGGAAGTAAACTATACACAAAAACAACACTGCTAAGAGAAGGAAAACTTGTAATTAACTATATACGAACCAGTCTGGTCAGTGTGGCATAGTAAGCTAAAATCTCTTTTATAAAGAGATCCCAATGTTTAATAGTGGACATTGTTAATAGTGTTACAGGATTTTTTATACAAACAAGGTGGATTTTATATTAATAATAACTGGAATCGTCTCATACATGGTTATCTTATCCCAAACCAAGCTTAGCCTGTACTGTGTTAACAAGACTAATGATTAATTATTTTATTTTTATTTATTTTAAAAAGACTACTCCCGCACTAGGAATAATTCCTGTGTCGGGACTTTAGAAACATACATAAAACGGACACAAAGAACCCTCTGACTTAGAACAACAATTTGTGGCTCACACACAGTGTTATTCCATATAGGATTTGAACCCACACCGCTTGGCGAAGTAGGGAACGACGTGGCGACCGCTGAACCACCAGGCCAAACGTGCAGTCTACATAGATTAACATAATTATATATTTAGAAATATATACTTAATTACAGTTACACCTAATAATCATTGTTCTGATATATCGAGTAAACAATAAACTTTATTGGTACCGGTCGAGCCGTTTCGGAGAATTACAACCAGAAACACGACATATTTTATATCATAAACAATGGCCATCCATAGTTGGATATAAAACTCTTGGTAGAAGGGAATATTAATCATAATTAATTAATTAACTAACTTATATGTTAGACGGATTAATTACAATCAGAAACAGAACAAACGGTTGTACTCATCGATTAGATATTAGCATAAGGTCACCAACTACTACATCTAAATGACCTTAAAGAATATTGTCTATAGTCTATCTATATAACAGTTGTACCTAGGGTCACCAGTGTCTCGAGGTGGGGCGGCAAATCAAGTACCTCGGCCTCACCCTGAACAGCCGCTGGAGCTTCGAGGAGCATTTCGAGCAGATGATCCCCCGAGTTCGGGTTGTGGCGGGCTCCCTACATAGACAACTGCCTAATTTAGGGGGACCGCGGGAGAAAGTTCGCCGCCTATACGGTGGGATGATAAGATCCATGGCCCAAAATGGATTGCCGATACGCCTATCGGCCTCTTCCCGCTGCCGAGCAAACCTCAATCAAGCGCAGCGGGTAGCGGCCATTCGGATCGTACGTGGATACCGTACCATCTCGTTGGAGGCGGCGATAGTCATGGCTCGTTGCCCGCCTTTTGATATCCTGGCGGATATGGACGTAAAAGTCTATGACCAGATTTGTGCCATCAATTGCAACACAAAAACATCGTGTTTCTAGTAGACTCACCACATACCTGGCTCCTCAGTTCCCGAGGAGCTGGAGATCCAAAGGGATTTGCAAATTGACAACAGAAAAAAAAAGAAAGGCTCACCAGTGTCATTATAGGACTTACGAGGTACATTTTAAAATTTTTGGAGTTATTAGTCACAGAGATCAATCTATATTTTAAGAATTTTTAAAATGGTTAAATAACTCCAAAAGATTTTTACTCAGAAGTCCTGGGATTTTCCTTCTTCGATGACATAATGACCAAAGAAGTACGGGACACTAGGTGTTAACTGTTTTTTGTATAATACCTGCTTTTTAACCAACTTTTTTTTTATTTGTGGGCAAACGAGCAGACGTGTCATCTGATGGTAAGCGATTACCGCCACCCACGGACACCCGCAACACCAGAGGCGTCACAAGTACGTTGCCGACCTTTGAGGGTTGGAAAGGGTGATGGAGGGAGGGGTTGGGCTATGGGCCTTCGGTATCCTCACTCACTCGGTGAAACACAGCGCAAGCGCTATTTCACACCAGTTTTCTGTGAGGCCGTGGTATCACTCCGGTCGAGCCGGCTCATTCATGCCGAAGCGTGGTTCTCCTACGATATAATTTGATTTGATAATTAAGTTTATTTGAATTAATAATCTGACATAAAAGTAATATAATATTTGTAGTTCTAAATTATTATTATTATTATTTTCGATGTATAATTAAATTTTTTGAATTGTATTGTATTTCTTTTCTGTTTTTGTAATTGAAGGCATTGAATTTATGATATACTAACAACATATTAAGGAAAATAAAAGGCTATAATAATAATAATAATGGGAGACGAGTCAGAGATGGTTTTTATTTATCATTGCGACTAGACTATGACATACCGAGGCGTGGTAGTGTACAATTGCATTTGCATTGCATTGCAAAAAATGCGTTATTCTCATTCCAATTAAATATCTATTGATTAAGGACCTCGTCTCCCATATCGCGTCAAAATTTAAAATCAGTCGATCATCAACTTTAAATCTTTTTGTTATACCACTCTTGAGAACATTTTTCTAAAATACACAATATTAAACACTGCACTGACTCAACCAAATATTTGGCAGGACACATTAGATACTAAAACCAGAATCACAATAAACCAAAACATTAATAAACAACAACACAACATACTTGAGAGAACTCACAACTTTAATTGAAATATACAAAAATGTTTGCTGTTTTATAACAAAAACAAAACTTGATTTTGCTGTCGCTAACATCTTTGCCTGTGCTGAGCATATCAGGTTCATTATCATACAGGTAAAGACTTATAATTGGTTTACTGTTATGTATTTGATTGCTAATAATATTAGCTGTAGGTAAGTCCTCCATAAATCTATATATATATAAAATAAACTCGTGTTAATTATACTATTTGTAACTCAAGAACGGCTGAACTGATTTGGTTGAAAATTGGTGGGGAGGTAGCTTAGAACCAGGAAAAGGACAGAATACTTTTTATACTTTTTTCCTAAGACATGTGTCATCTCATTTGCGGTAATTTATTAATCAGGTTAGGAATAAAAGCGCCAAATCGTGAAATGAATGACGAATTTAATCGAGAAGTTGAATGGAAAGTGAATATGATCGATGACAAGGAATTAGATTTAATAGTTCAAACGAATGTACCCCTGTTGAATCACTAACAAAAGGAAGTTTATGATACATTGATGATTGAAATGGTGGTTTATATTTCCTGGATGCCCTTGGTGCAACTGGTAAGACATTTCTTATGTCAGTAGATTTAGCCACTGTTCGTACGAGATCCAACATTGTGGTTGCAGTTGCTTCTTCTGGAAAAGCAGACACACTGTTAAATCTTCAAACTATTGAAGAACCAACATGTAATATTGTAAAACACTCTGCAATGGCCAAAGTTTTATCAGCATAAAAAATCGTCATCTGGGACGAATGCACATAAGGCATACAAGCGTGCATTGGAAGCACTTCACCGAACATTGAAAGATCTACGCAATGACTCGAGATGTTTTGGAGGCGCAATGATTTTATTGTCTGGAGATTTCCGACAAACACTACCAGTAATTTCAAGATCAACTGTTGCAGACGAAATAAACGCTTGCCTTAAATCATCGAATCTATGGCGCTTTGTGAAGAAACTTCAGCTGACAAAAAAAAATAAGAGTTGCATTTCTGAACGATACATCTGATGAAGACTCCTCTCCTTCATAAAAAAAATAAATATGGTTATTTTATTTATAAGTCACCTAACGCACAATCGCACGGAATTTAGGGTCTCCGAACTCTTGTATGAGTTTAATTTAAGTCAATACTCTCTTGATGGTGAGAGCGTTCGCCATGTCGTTTAGCGTGTTATATTTTTCACTAGCCACAATCCCAAAGTGCGTTAGCCAAATACTCTGCCTAAGGGAAAGCATGAGCAGAATCCAAGATTAGTGGTCACCATACTCATTGCGAATGAAGATAATGCAGCATGGTGATTTACACTATGGTGGCCTATTAACGTGCTTCTGCATCATTGGGCCTCCAGCCTCACACTCACCAATGAAACACGACAGCACGAAGAGTCATTTTAGGATGATCTTCTGTCTTTATTTTGTTTTTATTTATTTTATTAGGGAAACAAACAGACACAAAATAGAGAATAATAACATACAAGTAATTAAACATAATCTAAAACATTTCCCACAAATTGATTTTACATTTAGCGCCAAACCAAACAAATAAAAAGTAAAGTAAAGTGAAACAAGTTAAAATGTTGTTTCAAAATATAATTAAGTCCTGCAAATAAGATAAATTATGCAAAAATACAAAAAGAAATTATTTTTTTATGTTAAAATTAGATTCAGTTGTCAAGTTTAGGAGCCAGACAATCGTGAAGCAATCTTTTAATTTGGGTAGAGAGAAGTAAAACGTATCTAATGAACCATTAAAATCGCAAGTATTAATGACGATGATAAATGAATGGCAGGATCTTAAAATAACCGAACTCGTGGAACGAATAATAAGGGTTTTCTACGAGCACCAATCCGAGGACATCCGATATCTATATTGTTAATAAGATAAGAGGAATCTACCTCGTTTCTTATTATTTGACATAAAAATAGAAGATCGCGTTAATTTCTTCGTATCCCTAGGGATGGTAAGCCAGTTACATTATCAGAATTCTCACACCTGGCATATCTCCATGTAACGTTGTTATTAAACTTATTTCGTATTTCCTCCTTTGAATTTGGTTAATATAAATTTTATATTGAGGATTCCACGCCACAGAGCCGTACTCAAGTATTTTTATTTATTTACTATAATTAATCTCTTGTTTTACAATTTTCTCTTAGCTTCTATTTCTATATGTACAGATTTAAAAGACTAGACAATTCTCGTTAATAAGAGGTTGTCTGTGACGACCGTTCTAATATGAGTACGGTCGTCATAACGTCGTAACCAGGGTTGTTGCGATTGCCAAAATTTAGACAACCGCGGATGCAGATGCGGATGCGGATTATTAGAAGTTCACATCCGCGGATGCGGATTTGATGCGGATGCGGATGTGATGCGGATGCGGATTTTGGGATTTTAAATGGATAATTACTTAAATTTTAGGTGCATAAGTAACTGAAAATCAGTTACTTATGCACCGTCCTTGGGAATACCAGAATCTGACATGAAACAGGCTTTGCGGGAACGCTTCTTTGGCCGCCTGAAAAAAGTACTTAAAAGTCTTTTATCAGGCGGTAACAAGGTGCGAGCCTACAACGGTTGGGTCGTGCCGGTTCTGATGTATTCCTTTGGTATACTTAGATGGACTCAGACCGAATTAGATGCTCTAGATAGGAGAGTCCGTACATTGCTGACTGCATTTCGAATGCATCACCCACGTTCATCGGTTATGAGGTTGTATATCCCGCGAAAATTGGGGGGTCGTGGACTTTCAAATCTCAGAGAATATTTTCTTCATACTGATGTGGGAATGCATCGCAGTGTAGTTGCAGTGGACACCGGACTCACTCCGCTTGCTCTGGCTAAAGAGAATTGGCGCAAACCTGTGGTACTTAGTACTGATGATCGCAGGGAGGTATGGAAGGGCAAGGAACTCCATGGTCGGTTTTATCGGGCCCTTCATGGACCCGATATAGATTTTAAAACATCTACGTCCTGGCTACGGTATGGTGATCTCTTCGGAGAAACCGAAGGTTTTGTTTGTGCGATTATGGACGAAGTTATCATGACGAATAACTATCGGAAGTATATCCTGAAAGATGGTACGGTCGACATCTGTCGGGCATGTCACCGTCCTGGAGAATCTATCAGGCATATTATTTCTGGTTGTTCTCGTCTTGCTAACGGCGAGTATTTGCACAGGCACAACCAAGTAGCTAGGATCGTACATCAGCAACTTGCCCTTAAATACCATCTTGTGAACTCAGAGGTGCCATACTACAGGTATGTGCCCGACCCAGTTCTCGAGAATGGTCGTGCTACATTATATTGGGATCGATCTATTATTACAGACAGGACTATTGTTGCCAATAAGCCTGATATTGTGGTGATAGATCGATTAGAGCGCCGCGCAATTATTATCGATATCGCCGTTCCTCATGACGAGAATCTCGTGAAAGTCGAAAAAGAAAAACAAATAAAATATTTGCATCTATCTCACGAGATTGTCGATATGTGGAATGTGGATTCGGTAATAATTGTTCCGATAGTCGTATCTGCTCACGGATTGATAGCCAAGAGCCTCGACCAACACCTTAAGAGGCTCACGTTAGAAGGCTGGATCAAGGGTCTGATACAGAAGGCAGTCCTTCTTGACACGGCACGCATAGTGAGGAGGTTCCTGTCTTTGGAGCCCTAACCACCGGTTTCTTGCTCCCTGTACCCGAAGTCGGTGGTCTACTATTTTTTATATTTTTAAATATATATTATGTTATTGTTTATCTTTTTTATGTATTTCAAAATGTAATTAATATGTACTATCGACCAACTTGAAAGGTGACCCACTTTGACAATTATTCCTTTGTAATCATAAATGTAGTTAGGTTTTCTTCGCTATTTGCACATAGTACGTTTTAGATATAAACATAAAGGTGTCATTACGGGTTAAATGTCAATGCAATTTAAACCTTTGTCACCACTGAACAAGATATATTTTTGATACAGCAGTCTTATTTGAATTTCAAATAATATAATCGTTTATAATCCAAACTCTTTTCATTGCGAAGAAAAAGTATTATAATTTGTAAAATGAAATGACATTATGTGTAAGATGTCAAGTAGTAGTCAATCTGAAAATATTAAAATAAAAATCTAAGAATATATTTATATCTATAAACGAATCGTATAATGGCCAATTTGGTAGAACAAAGAGCTCGGATTGTAGTGCTCAGTGAGCAAGGTTGCGGCGTTAGAGAAATATCACGTGAGTTAAATATAAGTCGTAACACGGTCAGAACCTGGATCAGACGGCACGCTGAAGAGGGTATCCTTGAAGACCGACGACGACATAATCATGGGGTTCGTCGAATCAGAAACCAACAGAGAACGGAAATGCAACACCATTACGAAGAACATCCTTTTACTCGTACCCGCTATTTTGCAGCACATTACGACGTTTGTCTAGAAACAATTAGAAATAATTTGCACCGCACTGGGCTGCATTACAGACATCATGCTAAGAAAGTTCATTTAACGGATGCACACAGAACTGTGAGATTGAATTTTGCACGTAATTATTTAGATTTCGACTGGACAAACACCATCTTTACAGACGAAAAATCATTTCGCTCTTCTCAACATGGTCGCTTAACTTTGTGGCGTTACGATAACACGCGATACACAGAAGACCACGTAGTGCCTAACCAATCATCTGGCCGTATTTCAGCTAACATGTGGGCATGGACGGATGCTGGAAACATAGGCGAACTTGTTCCTATTTCTCCTCGTCATAACGCTATCAACTAGGTCGATTTATTGGAAGAATCAATGTTACCGACTTTGCGAACAGTTTACCCCCGTGAAGATGTGCCAGTATTCTCCTATGTTCATGATAACTGTCGAGTGCATACTGCCAGAATTGTCTCAAATTGGTTTACGGAGCATGAAGATGAATTTACTCTCATTCCATGGCCGTCTAGGTCACCAGATCTTAACCCAATAGAAAATTTATGGGGTTTAATGGTTCAAATGTGGGATAACAGGAACGAGAGGACTAAAGAAGCAATCGAGCTGCATTGTAACGAAATCTGGAATTTCATGAGGGGAAGTGACATTTGCAGTCGTCTAATCGGGTCTATGCGTAATCGATTATTAGACGTTATTGAAAACCATGGCGCTTACACTCGGTTTTAGGTTTAACCAGTAATCCTACAGACCCAAACAATTGGAACCATTATAACCCAAAAATTAACTATTGAGAAGTTTTCTTTTTTATTCGCTTTACGAAGTGAATGCCATTATTTTTAATTTAATAATATGTATTAGTATTTACAGTAGTATTTACAAAGGTCTCTAATTTTACTGTTTTATTTTACTAATATGTATGACTAGCTGTCTCGACAGACTTCGTTCTGTTAAATAAATGCTTATCTATTTTTGTTGTACAGTACCTTATGCTATCTTTACGGTACCTCTACCCTCCTACCTCAAGTCTACCCATTATCTACACTAATATTATAAAGAGGAAAGATTTGTATTTTTGTATGTAACGAATAAACTCAAAAAGTACTGGACCGATTTTATTTTTACCGACCGATTAAATAGGGTTCCTTAAGATATTTGCGTTTTTCGTTTATATAATAGGAGCGGAGCACCAATGAAAAATTTTTAAAAAACGGGGGATTTTTTTTACGCTACGGGCAATAGAAGACGCAAACGAGGTTGCGGGGGTCAGCTAGTTCGAAATAAAGTCAATCCTATGTCTCAAACAAATATACAATTAAATCTTTCCTAATATACCTATAGATAAGGACGTTCACTGGCTAACAAACTTTTTCGTGCAATACTTATCATAGTATACGTCTATGTCTATGTCATGGCTTTGTCAGTGTCTAGTAGAATGATAATGGTTCGTCACTTATGAAATGTATGTTCAAGCTAATTTCAACCTAATGGTATAGAATAATTGTAGGAAAATGACTCTAAGGGGGGTCATGAATCACTTTGGTCCACTGTATATATAATTAAATAAAGAGAATAATAATAATAATAATAAACATTTATTAATCCAAAAAATTACAACAATAAGTCATTAAAATATTTTCACAAGACATTTTAAATAAAATGGTTTTGGAACATTGGTACCCATGGTAAGATCTAACTTGTGTTGAGCGTGAGCGTACTCCTTCTTAAAAGGCCGGCAACGCACTTGTGACGCCTCTGGTGTTGCGTGTCCATAGGCGGCGGTAATCACTTAACATCAGGTGATACGTATGCTCGTTTTCCAACTATTACATATAAAAAACATAGAAAACACCCAAACTCCGAAACAATTATTTACAGGTCATACAAACATTCGATCCGACCCGGGAATCGAACCCGAAACCCCAATCACAGCAGTCACTTACGCTACTACGCCACCGAGGCGGTCAAATAAATGCAGTTATGTCCAACAATTATTTTCGGCATAATTTACAGGAAAGTATATGATTTTTAATTACCTCTAAGGAAAATCCCAGATTTATGGTTAGGTCTGTAACATAAGTGATAACAGTGGAAATATGTAGTTGGTTTGGTGGTTAGAGGACGGAAAGAACTCCAGGCAACGAGATAAAGGTGTCCTGGTTTAATATTATATAAACTTATATATATGATGGGTAATATTATTAGTACCTACTTAACACTTGTAAGCGTGTAAGGAAAAAAGGTATTCGCATGTCTTGATAAGTATTTAATTATGTTTTCAGGGAATTTGTGATTCCAATTTCATACAGAAACATATCCCGTTTAAATTTCTACGGACTCATTTAAATGACGAAGAGTTTTAAATATAAATACCTAACCTAACCGATGTATTAAGACCTACGTTCAGCAGTGGACAACAAATAGTTTAAATGAAGCCGAAACGTGTAAAGCATACAAACAATAAAGACATATGGATCAGCAGTAGAGCAGCAAACCAGTATGCAAGATAACGTTTCTTCCTATATCCATTATGGCATTAAATACAACTTTGAATGAGCGGCGTTTTTGAGTAGATCTACCCATACTTATACAATATAATCTTTTAGGGATATACACTCTTTTGCAAAAAAACGGGCACTTAAGCAAATAACTATTTTATAGTTACTATTAGTTTGTTTGACAATTTTAGGTATTATTATCCTCAGAATTTCATAAATTAATTAGGAAGGAATAGGTATCATCAGTTTTATCATAACATTTTGATTAAATTATTGAGAAATAATGTTTAAGCTCAAAACACTATTATTGTACCTGCTCGCTAAATAAAAATGAAACACGTTAATTTCTTTGTTTTTCTTGAATACATTAAAAGCAGATAAAAGTTTAGTATTGAGTGTGACCCCTCTTGCTGAAATCACGGCTTGCATTCGTCTGGGCATGCTAGCGAGTATATATTTTATGGTTTCTTGGGGAATATGTTCCCACTCCGCGGTAATCACATTCTTTAGCTCTCTGATGGTCTGCGGAGCCGGCTGCACTGATCTCACTCGTCGCTTCAGAACGTCCCAGACATGCTCTATGGGATTGAAGTCCGGACTTCTAGCTGGCCAGTCCAAACGACGAATTCCGACTTCTAGCATATACGCTTCCACATCGCCAGACCGGTGGGCGCGAGCGTTGTCGTCCATAAAAAATGAGTTTTCGCCAAGAGCGGTTAAAGCGGGTTGTGCATAAGGAATTAGAACTTCCGTTATGTATCGGTGTCCAGTCAGTGTACCGTTTTCGATGAAGACTAACTCCGTACGATACATGGAATTTATTCCTGCCCAAAACATAACAGAGCCCTCTCCATAAGGTGTGATTTCTTCAAAACATGCCTCTGCAAAGCGTTCTCCTCGTCTACGTAGCACTCGCCAACGTCGGTCTTCACCATGCAGAGATATCCTGGCTTCATAGAAGAACAATATCCTATCCCAGTCCTCATGAGTCCATGACACACAATTTCAAGCGAAGCTAAGCCTGGCAACTCGATGTCCACGGAGTAATTTAGGGCCGCGTGCCGGGCGATGACTGTGTATATTAGCAGCGAGAAGCCTCCTCCTGACCGTCCATAGACTAATTTGCACATTTCTTACTTCTTCGAGGCTGTTCTTGAGGTCCACATAAGAAGATTTGCGATTTCTCAACGCTTGACTAACTAGAAAACGATCATTCCGTGGTTCGGTACATGTCTTTCTGCCAGAACCAGGCCTTCTCTTAACGGAACCGGTCTCTTGATAGCGCTGCCAGGTCCTTTGAACTGTCGACCGACTCACATTTAGCCTCTGAGCCACGAAGCATTGGCTGAAACCTTCTTCAAGCAGCGCAATAATTTTGCTCGCTTTTATCACTTTATCTACCATTTTCGAGATTGCTAAACAGCAATAACAATACTTTCAAATGTCAAGGACATCAGATAATTTATTATAGGGAATTCGCGCCACAAAATGTAGTTAAAAGTTGTTTTCTCTGAAAACCAGGCTCAGTCAAAAATTTGAATTTGGAATGTACTCTTATAAACATTATGGCACTTTTATAACTGGCCAGTAACATGTTCAAATGATTATGATATATCTATACTAATATTATAAAGAAGTAAAGTTTGTGTGTTTGTTAAATTGTAGGGGGTAATCTCGGGATCTACTAACCCGATTTTAAAAATTCTTTCACCCATAGAAAGGCACATTATTGCTGAGTGTCATAGGCTATATTTTATTTTGGAAAAAAATAGGGTTCCGTAAGATATTTGGGTTTTTCGGACACAAGGTGTAAAATCAACCAGAAAAGTTACTTATTTTGCGAAAATTTTCATGCTACGGGCTATATAAGACGCAAACGAGGTTGCGTGGGTCAGCTAGTATGATATATGTATAATGTTGTTTGTCACCAAACTACTTTCAAACAGCTGTACGGATTTCTATGAAATTTTGTGCGCATATCGGGTAGGCCTAATAATTGGCCAACAACTATTTTTCATACCCTTAAATGATAAGGTGACCCACCCTATATTTTTTTATGACAAACTGAGGTGTTGGGAGTAATAAATGAAAGTACATCAACTTGTAACGAGCGTATATTGCGAACTAAAAACGTTACAATGATATAGGCTTATTTATATGATCTTACTTACTAATTTCTAAATGTGGGTAAACCCAAATATATTACAATCCTCCACCTTAAATAATGCATATCCTAAATCTACAAAACTAAAATAAAATATAAACCTTGATATTAACTATTTTATATCTTACAACTGTTTACAACGTTCTACAAACATAATTGAAATAGGAACTTAGTTTTCAACAGCTACCAGTATAACTTCATTCAACAATAAGCGAAATGAGTAAGAACTAAATATTAGCTATCACAATATTGGGGCGGTCTTTTTAAGCGACACGTCCGTACAGGACGGGGACGGACTACCTCTGGAACAGCATCCTCGGATTGGGAAACTATCACCCGCTCCTCAAGACTGGGTACATTACTGAGAGGTACTGATGCCGAAGCAGATGTAGACGGCAACTCAACGGTAGTCGCGGTTCGAACCGGACTGAACTCCCTCACGCTCCAAGGGCTCCGAGTCTCTCCGGGGACTGACAATGGCTTCGTCACCTCGGGATTGTCGGGACGTTCCGCATCAAGAGAACTCCGTTCTGATGTGCTAGTCGGACAAATCAATGAGCTTCGCGATCGCTGTCTTAACTGGTCAATGTGTCTATGACTTTCCTTGCCTGAACAGTCCATAACTTTATAATCAGTAGTACCCATTTTATCTAGTACCTGCCCCGGACTCCATTTTTCATTTCCCCTATATTGTCTCATCCATACTTCCTCTCCTATCTCTAAAGAACGTTTGACGTCCGTTCCTACTTTCTGTTGCCTGTTCCTGAGCCTTCCTAACTTTATTTTCTATATTTGGTTTTAATGCATCTAATTTGGTACGTAAATTCCTACCTAGCATCAATGTGGCTGGACTTTCCCCTGTTGAACAGTGCTCCGTATTACGGTAATGCAAAAGGAAGGTATTTAAAAATAAATTAATGTTGCCTTTTTGTTTTGAAGCTTTTTTAATAATTCTTTTAACCGTTCGCACTGCATTTTCTGCAGCCCCATTCGATGCTGGGTGGTACAGAGCGGAAAAAACGTGATCTACCCCCTGACTAGCCAAAAAGTCTGCCACTTCCTTGCTCGTGAACGGCGGTCCGTTATCTGTGACTATTTGTCTCGGTAAACCCCATCTAGAAAAAACTTCGGTAAGCTTTTCGATCGTAGAACTAGCCGCCGTACTAGGCACAGGAAATACTTCTAACCATTTAGTTCTAGCGTCAACCATAATTAAATACATTTTTCCGAAAATAGGCCCCAGAAAATCAAGATGCACCCTCGCCCACGGTCTAGAAGGCCAGGGCCACGGCGATACCGCGTGCCTCTGCGGCGCGTCCGCCTCCCCCGCGCACACCGCGCACTCCCTGCACGTAGCCTCAATCGCCTCGTCTATGCCCGGCCACCAAACATAACTCCTAGCTGACGCCTTCGTCTTAACTATGCCCATATGAGGTTCATGTAATTCCTGTAGTACCCTGGCTCGACCACTGGCAGGAATCACTACCCTGTGCCCCCACATCACGCAGCCTAGCTCCTCGTACAGTTCCTTACGACGGTTAAAATATGGCTGTAATTCTCGAATATCATTATCTGTTGGCCACGTATCACGAATATAATTTAAAACCCTACCTAACATTGGATCTACCATAGTTTGTTTTTTAATTGTATTATAATCTAATAACAATGCATTCTGTGCAAAATGTAAATACGTTTGCTCGGGAACCCGCAGTGACTCATCGCTACTGCACGGAACCGGCAGTCTCGACAGTCCGTCCGCACCGTTTTGTTTAGTGTTTACATATTCAATATCGTACGTATAAGCAGATAAAATAATTGCCCAGCGTTGTAATCTACTCGCGGCCATGGCTGGTACACCGTGTTTTGGTCCAAATATACTCACTAACGGTTTGTGATCGGTTCGCAAGACAAAACGTCGACCATAAACATATTGATGTAATTTTTGTAGTCGGCGCCCGGCTGTGTGAGTACACCGCCTATGCCCCGCGCGCTCGCGTCGCATGTCAACACTAACGGCTTGTCTGGATCATAATGTGCTAATACCTCTGCGCCTACTAATATTTTTTTTACCTTTGCAAACGCCCTTTCACACTCCGCACTCCATCTCCAATTGACCTCTTTTTTTAAAAGTTCATACAGTGGTGACAAAATAGTACTCATATTCTTAACAAATTTAGCATAAAAATTAACTAAACCTAAAAACGAACGCAACTCTGAAATATCTCTTGGCCTGGGAATTTTTATTATTGCTTTTATTTTATCTGAATCTACTTTAACCCCATCTTTTGATATGACATACCCTAAGTATTTGACTTCATTAACCATAAATAAACATTTACTCCTTTTTAGCTTCATACCGTGACTCTGTAACCGCTGGCACACCTTTTCTAACGTTCCTAAGTGATTATCCTGTGTTCCTGCCGTTCCGATGATGATATCATCTAAAAATACTTCTACCCCCGGAATACCACTAAGTAAATTCGACATAATACGCTGGAAGATGCCCGGACTAGAAGACAACCCAAACACAAGTCTATTGTACTTAAGAAGGCCCCGATGTGTGTTTATTACAGTTAAATTTTTAGTATTATCCAATTCAATCTGGTTATAAGCAAGGGACAAATCGATTTTTGAGAAATGTGTAGCACCGTTTAAGCTCACTAACAAATCATCTATCTTGGGTAACGGATATCTATCGACCAGTAAGACAGGATTTAAAGTTATTTTGTAATCAGCACAGATACGGAGTCCTCCGTCCGCTTTACGTACCGGCACCAAAGGCGTCGCCCAGTCCGAGCACTCGACGGGCTCGATGATGCCCGCGCGCAACATGGCGTCCAGCTCCGCGTCGACCTGAGCCCTCAGAGCGTAAGGCAGCGGCCGCGCGCGGCAAAAAACCGGCCTCGCGCCCTCCCGTAATCGAGCGTTGCTTTGCCGCCTGTGTACCGCCCCAGTCCCTCGCTGTACAAATCTTTATACCTGTTCAACAAACAATCGACAGTATCAGAAATTTTGTGTACACTATGGTTAATCTTTTGTTGAAACGGAGGTATTTTAATACCTAATTCTATTAACCATTGCCTGCCCAGTAAGGAAGTTGTACCCCCGTCTATCACAAACAGTTCTAGATATTTTATTTTATCTTTGTATTGAACTTTCGGTCTTATAACCCCTAGTGGTCTTATATTGCTACCATCATAAAATTTTAACACCAAGTTAAATGGTTTAATTACCCTCTTGTTAAAAAGTTTATCATATGTTTTCTTACTGATACATGAAATTGCCGAGCCTGTGTCCACCTCCATTTCTAATGTTTTATCATCAATCAGTAATGATAAACTCACCGGGTTGTAGCCGCTCAAACCTAATTGATGAAGTTCTTCCTCAAGCTCGTCTGAACTGGAGTCACCCGCTCCCTCCCTCGGATGGTCGCTTGTGGTGGCATCCACGTGGTTCGCCCCCGTCCGCGGACAAACACGCCTCAAATGTCCGCTTTGTTTGCATTTGCTACAAACAAAATGCTTATAGCGGCACTCCTCCTTGCTGTGTCCGCGCCAGCCGCACGCCGTGCAGCTCCCGGCGCCTTTCTCGGTGTCCCGCGCCGCACACCCGTGGTTCGTTTGTTGGTCCACTGAATGGTTCGCAAACTGACCGCGGCCACGCTTTGCCCGCAACGTGTTCACGATTGCCGATGCCTCCGCCGTCGCTTCCTGTTCCACGACTGTCGCATCCCGCTCGGCCGCCTCCAGCCCAACCGCCAATTTGACTGCTCCTGAGTACGTCAAATTGTCTTCCGCGAACAACCTTTGTCTGATGACGTTACTCTTCACTCCGCATACGAACTGGTCACGCAAATTCTCCTCCAAATTTGCACCAAACTCACAAGTTTCCGAGAGTTTCTTTAACTCGGTCAGATATTGTGTTACACTTTCGTCGTCTTTTTGTCTTCTTTGTCTGAACCGATACCGTTCCGCCATGACCGCAGGTTTCGGATGCAGGTGATTTTTCAAAATTGTAGCGGCCTCTTCGTACGTTATATCCACTGGTTTTCTTGGATTGCACAGCGTACTCAGCAATTCGTACGTCTCATCACCCACGCCCGTGATCAACATAGGCAGCCACATGTTCTTCTCGACCTTATTGACCTTGAAAAACATCTGCAACCGCTCCTCGTACAAAGTCCAGTTGCCTGACTTCACATTAAAATCGCGAATCTTTCCGACTCCGCCGACCGACATTTCCCTTGTATATACAGGGTCTGTCGTAAATAATGGATAAGTCGTAAACTGGAGTTGGTCCGGCTATGAGACTATTAGAAAATCGTATCTTTTTGCCAGGGTTTCTAACCGTATGGAAATGGCGTAGACTTTTATGTTTTTTTATAAATTTCGCTACTCTTTGCATTCATTCCGTTGCCATTTCGTTAAATTTAGGTATTTCTGTGTCATTTTTTTTGTATTATAGTCTTGAAGATGTGTATTATTTAGTTTTAGTACTGTTTTAGGCGTTTTTAACGTTGGTCATTTTCAAAATTGTCATTTTAAGATTTTTTATGTTTTTGTTTTACTTAGGGTCAACTTTTGATCATTTACTGTGTAAAAAAAAAGTACGGCGCTATAGCTGCCCATGATCTTAATAAATTATCTAGTATGTGTAGATTCTAAAAAGGTATAACAATGCATACTTCACAAGTAATATTAAGCTACATGAGCGAGATCAATATCAAGGTGAGAAAATATTTTTTTCATGTAATGTTGTAAATGGTTATAAAACTTCGTCATAATGATTTATTTCTGCCAAGATTCTTTACACAAACACTATGGGGCCACTATTAAGGATATTCAAAGAAAACTAGGTAGTTTTTTGTCAAAAAAATTTCATGCCTCCTCATTTCATAAAGGTGTTTAATTTTAAAATTGATGTGCTCTAATAGTTACATGCGACAAACATGTTACAAGTTTATTCGTAAAAAGGATCATCAGGTAAAAAAATGAACAAAGACAGCAATACAAAGGGTCTCCCCGCGTGAAAAGGACATTGTTACTAGGCACACTGCATGATGCACCGTCCCTTTCACACTCACGATGTGTGAAAAGGTTAGCATGCGTTTAGCTAGGGCGCACTCCTGATACATCTCTCAGTGTGATTTTGACCATCGCATGTGCTCTCGTTTTCATTACTGTCGTCAATTTGTTACTGCTTTCTAATATCGGACTTAGATTTTCTTTGTGATTTGGACTTGTTAACCTGGTGATATTGACAACTCAGCTCTCATTTATGGGCATCGTGTTGTGCTATCGATTGCACGTGTTATTTTGGAAAATTTTGTATATCATGCCTCAACAATACACGCCGGCCGAATACGTAAACATGCGTTACATTTATGGTTTATGTGATGGCAACGCCAATAGAGCTGCTAGAGTTTATCGGGAAAAATATCCAAATGCCCGGCATCCTGACTATCGTGTCTTCATAAGAGTGCACAACACATTTTTGGAAGGACGATTTCCTGGGACCGGCGTAGGCGGGGCGAGTGAAGGACGACCACAACGCCACAGTGCAGCCGAAGTACTGGAAATAGTTGCAGAAGACCCTGGTACGTCCATAAGTGTAATTTCAAGGCGCACCGGTATACCTCAAAAATCTGTACACAGGATTTTAAAAAGGCATGAATTATATCCCTATCATTATCAAAGGGTCCAAACATTAATGCCAAGGGACGCTGCTGCGAGAATAACATTTTGTCGCATAATGCTGCGAAAGATGAGGGAAGACCAAAGTTTTTTTAATAAAATTTTATGGAGTGACGAGTCAACGTGTCGAAAAGATGGTTTTTTGAATCTTCACAACATACACAGCTGGCAACTCGAAAACCCAAGACTTATCCGAGAAGACCGATCGCAATATCAATTTAAAATTAATTTATGGACTGGCATTATTAATGGCAAAATCATTGGTCCATTCGAATTGCCGGCAATATTAAATGCGGATATGTATTCGAATTTTTTAGCAAATACTTTACCTAGTTTACTGCAAGACGTCCCACAAGAGATAAGAAATGAGATGTGGCTACAAAATGATGGGTGTCCAGCACATTACGCTGTTCGTGTCAGGGAACATTTAAATAATACTTATCCAGATAGATGGATAGGGCGATTGGGGCCAATTTTATGGCCTCCACGTTCGCCAGACCTGAACCCCTTGGACTTCTTTTACTGGGGCTGTATAAAAGAAAAAGTATACAGTGAAACAATAAGTTCTGTAGAAGAGTTGCGTGCGCGCATTCAAGTAGCAGCGAGAAAAATTGAAGAAGCCGGTTATGTGCGCCGGATTAAGCGATCGTTTATTAGGCGATGTAGAGCGTGCATAGCTGCCGGCGGAGGACACTTCGAACATTTAGTTTAAGTTGTTGAATAAATATTTTTACGTACTAAAACAACCTAGTTTTCTTTTGAATATCCTTAATAGTGACCCCATAGTGTTTGTGTAAAGAATCTTGGCAGAAATAAATCATTATGACGAAGTTTTATAACCATTTACAACATTACATGAAAAAAATATTTTCTCACCTTGATATTGATCTCGCTCATGTAGCTTAATATTACTTGTGAAGTATGCATTGTTATACCTTTTTAGAATCTACACATACTAGATAATTTATTAAGATCATGGGCAGCTATAGCGCCGTACTTTTTTTTTACACAGTAAATGATCAAAAGTTGACCCTAAGTAAAACAAAAACATAAAAAATCTTAAAATGACAATTTTGAAAATGACCAACGTTAAAAACGCCTAAAACAGTACTAAAACTAAATAATACACATCTTCAAGACTATAATACAAAAAAAATGACACAGAAATACCTAAATTTAACGAAATGGCAACGGAATGAATGCAAAGAGTAGCGAAATTTATAAAAAAACATAAAAGTCTACGCCATTTCCATACGGTTAGAAACCCTGGCAAAAAGATACGATTTTCTAATAGTCTCATAGCCGGACCAACTCCAGTTTACGACTTATCCATTATTTACGACAGACCCTGTATAAATAGTGATCCTCGTCGCCACTGAGGTGTTGGGAGTAATAAATGAAAGTACATCAACTTGTAACGAGCGTATATTGCGAACTAAAAACGTTACAATGATATAGGCTTATTTATATGATCTTACTTACTAATTTCTAAATGTGGGTAAACCCAAATATATTACACAAACCAACGTTTGCCGGGTAAGCTTGATGTACATTCAGTCAATAAAGTATCGGGAATGAATGATTTATTTATGGTTCCAAATTTTTTATTGTTTTTGATGTTGGATTGGCACTACTGTTTTTGATTTAGATGTTGTGCTTGAGTTTCGTCTGCTATTTATATTAAATACAGCGCTCGTACCATTTTAAATAATCATATCAATACATGTTGCCGCTCGGCTAGTCCCAAAATACCAATTTTTTTTTCAAAAACTCAATCGCATGAGTGTCGCTGAGGGCATGCAAGAAAGAGTAAATTCTGACCCAACAATTATGAAACGCATTGTTGCTGGTGAAGAGACGTGGGTTTACGAGTTTTACATGCAAACTAGTCAACAAACTTCGAAGTTGGCGCCTTCCAACTGAACCGAAACTGAAAAAACCACATCAAAATCGATCAAAAGTCCAAGTCATGTTGACTGTTTTCTTTGATTCTTGCCGTGTTGTGCACTCAGAATTCTTGCCAGAAGGTCAAACGGTACATGAAGCGTTATGCAGTTTTTAGGACAGTAAACTTGACGAAAAAGGCCATATTTGTGGAAAGAAAATTCTTGGATTTTGAAGCACGATAATGCGCCTTTGCACAAGGTCATCATCGTGAACGAATTTTTGAACAAACACTCAACAAATACTATCGAGCAATCATCATATTTACCAGATATGGTTCCAGCCGACTTTTTTATTTTTCCTTAACTCAAATCACTTCGTGGCCCCCTTTTTTAATCGGTAGAAAACATCAAGACGAATTCGCAACAAGAACTAAACTCAATTTAGAAAATAGTGTTCATTAAATGTTTTGGTGATTGGATTATTCGTTGGTGTAAGTGTATCGTTTCTGAAGTAGCATACATTGAAGGTGATAAAAAAAATTTGATGAATAACTAACATTTTGTATATTATTGATCTTTTCCCGGTACTTTCTTGTCAGAGTAGTATATTAATATGAAAAAAGAACCGACTTCAAACAGAAAATATCTTTTTTAAATTTTTGGTGCATTCCTTATGCACTAAAAATTTAAAAAATAATGATATATATTTGTATCTACAATTATTGTTATTTTTGGAGACGGTTACGGCCGTCGTAGATTGTGTCATATAACAGTTATAAATAGCAAATAAAGTTTTCCTTGAACGTCTACTATCAACTTATAATGTAACGCCATTATTTATTATCCGTTTGTTGCGCTTTTGCCCCGGTAACCTCTCAGTATTTAAACACACATACCCTGGAGATCTTTCACTTAGGGACTTGCACCCCTTTTCCACAAAAAACTACTACAAAAATAGCAACGGGGTTCCTACAGAGACCGGAGATGGCCCAAGGGACGTCGGGTTCCAGGGATTTCCTTTCGAATGTGCACCTGGTTCCCCGGCTTCTAGTACCCAAGACCAATTTTTAGTCACCATATAGGACTGGAACCGACTGCTCTTTACAGAGCTCACGCTGCCACCTCGATCTGCTTCTGCTAGGGTGACTGCTGGCCTCACCTGTCATCCTCAGGCTTGCGCTCATGGAGGACGGAGATCGTTTTGCGATCTCCGGCGCCTGGGGGCGGTACTACCCTCGGACATCAGCGTCGCTCTACAACCTTGACTTAAATCTCGCGACAAGCTATTTTATCATAAAAATAGTGTAATGACATTATAGGTCGATAACAAAAGTTTTCAAGAAAAAGTATTTTTTTTACTTTTAGAACTTTCAAGGGAAGGGGTTGGCGTATAGGCCACCGGCATCCACACTCATTTGGTGAAACACAGCGAAAGCGCTAATTCACACCGGTTTTCTGTGAGACCGTGGTATCACTCCGGTTGAGTCAGCCCATTCATGCAAAGCGTGGCTCTCCCACGGAGTAAATTTATACACTATGATAATAATGAAATTAGTTTTAACGTTAATAGCACCCACTGGCGATATAGAATTACTATATCAAAAGGGAACGCACTGTAATGCGTAATTAGTGCGTTCCAAGTGTTAGCGTAAATTTAATCATTAGATGCATTTTTCGTCTTTCTAAAGAGGAGCCTGGCTTCAGCAATGAACTATTAAATGTGATCTCGATGTCCTTAAATCTTCTTATAGTTAATTGTATCGTGTCCCGATATTTGTGGTCGCATTCCTTTGAAACAGTATCACTTAAGAGTTAGTTTTAAACGGATCTTAATCAGACCTTTTCCTATGTACACTTTGCTTAAACAGCTTAACATAAACCGAGAAATTCTAAAAAGTGCAACTCTATTTAAGTATAAGAAGAATATAATGCAACAAATTATAACCGACTTGTTGTTAATAAACGAATTGATCTAATATTAGAGTCAGCGCAGTATAAATATGGTTGCTGCGGATTTGTATATTACATTTAACGTAGTAAATTTCCTGAAATAAGTTGTGTGTCTTTGTAAAAATGATTCAGTGTTTTGTAATACTGTTTTTAATTTCTAATATTTCGTGCGCAATGTCGGAGTTGCCTGAAGGTGAGCTGGTTTGATTAACTATATGTCTTATTATCTACTAGTACCGAAAACTTTGATAAAATTAAATAGCCTATGTCACCCAGGCCATCTATTTACACCGCGTTAATTAAAATTGGTTCAGTAGTTTCGCAGTGGTGGAACATATAAACATAGTCTGTCAAAATTATTTATTTATTCATTTAAATATTATGCACATTTAGTGCATTATCGGACATAATGCCTAAGGCATTTTCTACTTGTCAACCATTGGGTGATGCAAAGAAGGCAGAAAGTAGGTGCATTTCGGTTGTAATGTGTGTGAGACCAGAAAACTAAATAATGTATGGAACGAAAGTAATTTTTAGTAGTAAATTACCGAGCGGTAAGGGACTTGGTAATTAATTTTAGACTCTGAGAATCAAACAGACTAACTCTATTTCATATTGAATCCCATATACGTCCTCAAGAATCAAAGTTTCTCCATGCCAAATTTCACTGCAAACGATGCAGCTGTTTAGCTGTAGCAACAGACAAATTATAAATTCTTATTATACCTATATCTTATTATATATCTATACAAATAAAAAAAAATGGAGTGTCTGTTTGTAATATTAAAATAACCGCTTTCTACTTTCTACTACATGCATATGAATGTATATACGGTACACATACCAAAATATATATTTTTAAAATTTTTGTCGGTCTGTTTGTTACGGCTAATCTCTGGAACCGCTAGACGGATTTGGATGGGACTTTCACTGGTAGGTAGCTGATGGTACAAGGAGTAACTTAGGTTTACATTTTTTAGACTAGCTTCGCCCTGCCCTGCCCTGCCGTTCAGCTAGTATATTATAAATTATAAAAAACAAAATAAGACAAAGACTAAGAGTTAGTGACTTTATAATTTAGATTTACGTTTATGTTTCTACATTTGAATTGATATACGTGAGCTGTTCCAAAAATAATAAATGAAATAAAAAATAGAATACAAAAAAGTTTGTTTACAGCATTTCCAAATATCTCCCTCCACTCCCAATGCACAAGCATTCGGGTGAACCAGCTTTCAAAACATTTTCAAGATATGTCTTCTTCTTTTGATGAAATGGCAACCAGCCGGATCACTCGGATCAGTTATTTCTGCCAATGTCGAATGTTTATAGTCTTCAATTATCAAGTCTTCGAGTCTTCAAGTCGTCGTCGTATTTTCATGTGACTCTAACGGTTTGAGTATCGTACTCGTACTTCAGGATAGTTCTCAGACGGATTTTTTTTGACTAACTCGATACTTATCGTTATATTATAACCAAATTTTATAAAATTTTAATAGATTGTAGCCCATTTGTTATTTTGATATATCTAATACCTTATAAGGAATAATTCTTATATATGTAATTTCTCTAAAACGGCTCCATCAATTTTCATGAAATTGAGTATCCAGGTTCTCGGTGGCGATCGTGGTTGCCTGTAAGAGATTGCCTTCGGGCGATAAGGCCGCCAACTGTACCTCTTAGTTTAATCCAGATACTAAGCTATAATATTGTTAAATTTCATCTAAATCTGTGTAGTGGTTTTACGTGAAGGTGTAACTAATATCAGTACATCCAAACTTCCATGCATCCCTCATCACAAACTTTTGCAAATGTAATATGTATATTAGTAGAATAGGATATGACAGGAAGTAAAATTTGGTCCACCAAATCATTCCTTAAGAGGTTGAAAAGGGCGGAGGATTTCCTTGATAATAGCTGAAAAACGTATGTAGTGATGACCATTCCATAATGTTGGGTTTGCCACAAGTAAGTATACTTGGGCCATTATTTTTGCAGACGACACTGAATTGATTGATTAGGGCGTGTCCTGTAATACGCATACTAGTGTGTAAGTAATCTTCTACTATTTCACCTTACAAGTTATTTTTTCTGGGCAGTAGGTATTTGTTTTTAGGTATAATTTTCCTCAGGTTATTTGGTCTGATCCTAAAGCTAAAACATAAAAAATGGAATACCCTTTACATGACTGGCAGCGGATAGATATCGACCGCAAAGATCAATAGAGTAAACCCTCTTATGAGGAGACTTTGACTCAGCTGTTTACGGCATACGCCATAAGCTACAACTAGACGTGGTGTGGCAAAAATTAAGATTTGTATTTTGTTTCAGGCTCATCCTGTGAATGGAATGGATTAAATGGAACATGTGTGAATTATAACCGATGTCTAACTGCTATTAAAGACGTTGCTGCTAGACAATATCCACCTGTAAGTATATTATTGTGACATAGGAATCCTTCAAATGACTTTATCGTCACCTACATCTAATAAAGCAAGGATACTCTGTCGCATGACTAAGCCCGCAGTGACTCCTCCATCTCCTTTTAACATATTCATAGATCGATGTTCGTTAAAATGGTTACAATGGGGTTGTCAAATCCGAAAGGATAAAAACCCCTAAACAATAAAAGATATAAAAAAAAGTATATTATTAGCTGGACACATCTCATTTACGTCATATTATGAACTAGACACAACCTGTACTATTGTAACAAAATACTGATGACCGTACTCTTATATATCTAAATACAAATCACTATATATAAAAAATATTTGCTGTTCGTTTATACTGCTAAAACTCAGAAATGGCTGGACAAGTTTGATTAATTTTGATCTTGAAATATTTGTGGGAGTTCAGTGAAGATTTTTAGACACCAATACTGAATATACTAAATACGACAGTTAAATCCATTACAAATTGTAAATAGCTATGAAACATAATTTATGATGTCTCTTGCATATTCAGAAATAAAATTTGACACTAAGTTGCTAAATATTTATTGAAACTTTTAGAAACTCTGCACATTATACATAAATATATGTGTATAGGTGAAACAAAGTTCACTGGTCATGTAGTCATAGGTACATTACTCTTACACCCAGAACTGTAAGATCTTGGTCACTTGATAGCAATTTGTCCAGATTGTGAATCGCACCGATTCCAGAGTAGCTTAGCAGTTAGCAGTTAGACTCAGTAGCCAAGAAGGATGTCAGATTTAATAACTTGACACATCTAATTCACGTCTGTTCCTAAGCTAAAGCCTGTGCTATTATAAAAAGCTTTTATTTAATTGGCTGAGATTCATTGATTTGGAATAATAAGCCTTTTGTCAACTAAAGAGAGTTTATAGCTACCACACTTAAAAATGTTGAAACTTTGACATTGCATTCACTTTGGCTTTAGGTTTATTACATTCTCTAGACAAACTGGGGTCAGGCAGGTCACTGTCCGTTTAATAAATGAGCCTAAATCTTTTACAATGAAATGACAGTAAACGACGATGTCGAAAGTTACAGTGATGCCAGACACTCAAATTTGTCATTAGCAACATTCTTTACAGGCCACAAGAAAAAGACAATATTGCACCGATATTATAGTATTTAATTCAAATACAAAGGTTATTTTAACTATCTTCAACAATTACCTTTGTTTCAGATCTGTTCATATCAGGGAATTATTCCTATTATATGCTGTACCGATTGTGATTTGGTTACAGACACCAGGTAAGATGGATCCTTGAAAGCTTGAAAGCCATAAATCAGCTATTTATCTTAATAAACAAGAGAGATCCAAAATTGTGAAAATAGTCATTCTGCGAAGCTACGATGTCGTCTAATACTTGGGTTGTGAAGGTCTGATGTTAGTCACTATGTGTAAAAAAAAACCAACGTCAGTCGTATCGTAGTAGACTTAAACACGTGGGAGAGCTATGCTTCGGCATGAATGGGTTGGCTCAACCGGAGTGATACCACGGCCTCACAGAAAACCGGTGTGAAATAGCGTTTGCGCTGTGTTTCACCGAGTGAGTGAGGATACCGGAGGCCCATACCCCAACCCCTCCCCCCATCCCCCAAAGGTCGGCAACGCACTTGTGACGCCTTTGGTGTTGCGGGTCTCCATGGGCGGCGGTAATCGCTTACCATCAGGTGATACGTCTGCTCGTTTGCCTACTATTCAATAAAAAAAACCGATTTCAAATTGATTGGGAAAAAGATTAAGAGAGTTTCCTCAATAATATTTTTGGCAGGTCGGTAGATTAGATTACAACACCACGAGACAGTGGACTGACTGTCGTGTCGTAATTCCAGGAGGAATTCCATACTTATGTAATTTTTAAAGGTTATCAAAGCCTGTTCAGTGTCTTCAAATATTAAAGACCCGACTATCAACAGAGACTAAAACCGAGTCAGTAGGCGCAAAACTATATCGTGGCTGAATTTTTTATTGAATTTTTTTCTTAATAAAAATATTGACGGCATCTGTGGTGCAGTGTTAGAGTTCGCGACTGATGTTATGAGGCTTCTCGTTTGATGTTCGAGTGGAGCTAAAATTAAATGTTTGTAAAATGTTCATGGTACAAGCTCTGGTGTGAAACTAGATGGCGCTGTGTGTCAGATGTCTGAAAACTATACCAAATTGACTTAGAAACATTAATAATAAAATACTAGGCACTTTATTATATTAAGCCAACATTCATTTTTGTTATTGGAAAGCCATAGTTCAACCCAAATGGGCTCTCTCGATCGGAGGGACATAATGGCCTCACAGATAGTTGGTGCTATGAGAGTTTTTGTGTTGATTTCCATACAGTGAAAGAGTGAAAGAGGTTACTATATCCCAAGCCCTCCGACCTCTGATTCTGAGGCAAAGGCACTTCCAGTAAGCCACTTCGAGTTCTACTCACATTCGTTAATCCGATCAGCATTCTTTTCAGTATTCTGATATGATATTACGACCTCATGGAAAATCAGTATGGGATTGGGCTCTTGAGTGATAAATGTTTATACAGCCCCTCGAGTTGAGTTGCATTCTACAAACGTAATAATAATAATAATAACTCTCTTTATTGCACACCAGATAAGTAACAAAATTAACTAAACAACGAAAGCTTAATCTAGGGAAGTACAATTGGCGACCTTATCGCCCGGAGGCAATCTCTTACAAGCAACCATGACAGACAGATACACAGGTAATCTATATTAAAAAACCAGCCAAGTGCTAGTCAGATGCGCACACCGCGGGTTCCCTAATAACCTGTATTTGCAATATGGGATTTGATTCCCTTGAGAGTGTCGGAAATGAATATGGGCCTCCTGTTTCCTCACTCACTCTGTGAAACTGAGGCTGCGGTATCACTTCGGTCGAGCTGGCCCATGCGTGTTGAAGCATGGCTCTCTCACGGTTAACCTGCGTCATTAGCTCCTATTCCACAAAAACTACAGTTACTTGTTAGTCTAACCCAAACGGGGAAGGAAGGGCAAGGTAAATTAACCTTTATCCCCTAGTATTGTAAGCAACTATTTATCTGCACCGTCGTTTTCTCTATCGTTATCGTAAACTATCGAAAGATGAAATGTAAATATTATTTTATTACAGCTTAATGATACGGAGCCCAATTTTTGGAAACTTATTTAAAACAGGCAATATGAAGGCTAAGGACAGTAAGTATTTGATTTGTTTATTATAATTTATTCATAATATTACGTTATTTCATTTGATTCATAAACAGAACCTCTTCATGAAAAAGGTACTAGATAACGGTGTATAACGATAAAATTAAAACTCAGCGTTGAAATTCGCCATTATTTTTCGCAAGATTTTATATCTTAAATTTCCGAAAAGCTTGTTTTTATTATTAATGTACGTTTCAGATTACGACGGGTAGTACACTCGTGGACTTAAAAAGTACTCTTCCAATTTTCTTCAATACAAACTTTGTCCTGACAATAGCAAATACGTAAAATAGAATTATCCCATTTGGTGCAGTCGATCGGAAGTTATGCGCGTACATATATTTTAGTGATTCATTTTTATTTTTTAAAGATTGATTTATTAAGAGGTAGTTAAATTTTATCGAAACACAGTTCTGAATGTTGATAAAGGTTTTATTTCAAATTGTGCTGTTCGTTGTTGTATGTCTGTCTTTCTGATGTCACTATGTGTAATTTTCTTACATAGGTGGCTTTTACAACATCCATGGACTTGCTTGATTGTGAGATATGTTAAATTGTGGAAAACTTGCAACATTTATTGCTGGAGTGTGTCATATATGAGTCTAGGAAAAATAATTTAATGTCCGACCTGAATTTGAATGAAGCCCAAGTTGGGATGTTTCACAAAATTCTATCGGAAACAAACAACGATAATGCGAAAACTCTGTTCAAATTCATGTCGATTATGTTGAGATGATATGCGTGTGATATGTTCAGGATATTATTAACGATGGAACTGTCTAACGCTGAGCGTAAAAGTAAAAAAACTTTGACTAAAGGCGGTCTCTCCATATTTCTTGTTCTAATACACATTTAAAACTTACCGTACATTCCAGAATGTATAGACTACCTACATACCCTGGATTACAAATGCAAAAAGAATTTACCCACTCTTAAACCCACAAAGAAAATGATGGATGCTGAGGCTAAATGTACATATGAAGGAAGAGAACCCCTTGAACCCACTAGTTATGCAGTAGGAGGTAGGAACGCAGGAAGAGAAGAATTTCCCCACATGGTATTATTGTAACTTACTTTGATCATTCATCATTAATATTTATTAATAGTCCACTGCTCGATATAGGCCTCTGCTGAGTAGGCTGACACTCCATAATCTTAATCAGACAGACTTTTATCATCAGGGTACTATTTCTCTGAAGGTCTGTCACTCATGGTTCCGAAAATGGCTCTGCTCCTCAGGATTTTAACATGAAGTAAAACAGAAATTAACCTCTAAAAATGGCCTACGAAACGAGGCAAAACAGGAAATTTAAAATCTTACTAATAATTAACTTAACTGACTTAAGTTAGTTAAACTGAAGCACCGTCTTCAATCCTTGGCATATTGAAGTCGTCTTTCGAACATAAAAGTAATGAAGATAATATAGTGTTAACCTAAGACTGATATTAAGTTCTGAAAGAGAAAATTATTAACATAACGAACTTATAAGGTCATATTTTAGAAGCCATACCATGACCATATCAGAACTTTATCAAAACTCTCATTAGATGACTTAACAAATAGCCTGTTCAATATTATGTCTGCCTACCCCAAAAGAGAGGCTTCATGTAAATATATAGAGACATATATATTTATATGTATTAATAACTAATGGGTTGTTTGAACCACCAGGACAACTGTTTAGAAAGAAACTAGGACAAATAGCATTCAGCACATTTTGTTTTTGAACGGTAATGGTCATGCCAAACAAGTTATATTAAATTTCAATAATTTATTAGACTGTATAATGATTCATAAAGCTAAGGGAACACGAGGTCAAGGGATCAAGAGAGATATACACATACCTTATGAGCTGAGTAGTGGCTGCTCAACTTCTCTCTAGTAGCGGGCCCACCACCGATCCGATCCAGGGCACCTCCAGGTGTAACCCTAACACGCAGAACGATCTCCGTCCTCCATAAGCGTAGGCCTGGGGGTGACAGATGAGGCCATCCGTCACCCTAGCAGAAGCAGGTGCAAGTGACGGCGCGCCCTAGGGGACAGTAAAGGGAACATCAGGGTTCCCACATAGTCGGGCGCCATCTAGGTACGTCGGGGTTCCAGGGTTTTCCTAACTAGGGTGCACCTGGTCCCCCGGCTCCTAGTATCCAAGACGGCGTGCGGTCTTAGTTCCAATACAAATGGCCTACGATACATCTATCGATGGCAAGAATGCCGTACAAAAATATATAACCAAAATGTACTCCCTCTACCTGCGCTTTTAAACACTCACCTGTACTTAGTTGGACAGCTTACAAGTGACGGCATAGTGCTGAATGTTATTATTTTATGACCCAGTATCTTTTACGTCTCTTAGCGGTTCAAATGACCTATCAATTTTTTGTAATGCAGTCTACAACTTACAATTATTTAGGAAAACTTATATACAGCTTACAAATTTTTCCTAACGAATTAACACTGACTTTATCATTCATTTCTCTTTTTTCTTTAGTCTGTAACCTAATTTTGCAGGCGTTGCTTGGTTTCGGCCATACTGTTGACACAGCAGAGTGGCTCTGTGGAGGATCGGTGATCAGCGAAAGATTCATCCTCACCGCAGCTCATTGCGTGTTTAATCGTACAGTGTAAGTAGGAAGAAAATATCTTCTCTATAAATTAGTAATAGCATCTCGTTTACGGTCCAATGACATAATGACATAAAACCAACTATCGCTTGTGGTCCCTTATTTCATTTTATTAAGTACCTACAGGTATATTCTGAAGAACCGTAGACTGACTTTTGGTGTTCCTGAATTAGTTTCTTCGCCGCAACTAACAAAAAAGTTAAATAATTAATATTTCTAAATCTATGCTACTCTTAATGTTATTTATTCGAAAGTAACTCTGCCTGTTTGTTACGTTTTCACGGTAACCTACCGATTTGAATGAAATTAATTCTGTAGATGCTTAGATTTTTAAAGATGAACGTTTACTACCATATACTCGCATTGCGATAACCGAATAACACGTGGATAGACTCGGGCAAAAGCTAGTACTTCTTACACTCAGACAGAGATCATGATTACACTCATCACATGTTATGTGTTCGCATGATTTTCAAATGCTAAATGTAAAGAAGGCTTTCTGAATGGAAAGCTGGATACGAGAAGTCCTAAATCGACCAGAGTGGCGTGCAATGCGAGAAGCCTATGTTCAGCAGTCGACTGCAATTGGCTGATGATGATATATTTAATAGAACTGTATTATGTTTCAGCCGTAATCTGAACTTTGTCGCCCTGGGTATATTGAAACGATCAGATCCTCCGAGCCTTTGGCAAACGTACAACGTGAAGAGAGCCATTCCTCACCCAGACTATTCACCTCCCTCCAAGTATCATGATATCGCTTTACTGGAAACTGACAGAGAGTAAGTGTGATAATAATAATAATTATAATGAAACGAGTGAATATCGCAAACCGACTGACTTTATTTGAATGTAAGAATGAATCACATATTTCACATACACTGGCCAACAGATGGCGCTACTAGTAATGAACATTTATTTATCTTGATACAATTACAACACCCCCACTTATCAATATAAACAAATAAAATTATTTGGGTATTATTCCCAATTTGCGCAGAAACTTGTAATGTTTAACAGGGCATAAACCTTTAGTGAAAATATCAGCTGTCATCTCTTCAGTACATAAATACATAATTTTTATATAATTACACTTAATAACATCTCTGATATAATGATATTTCACATCAATATGTTTGGATCTGTTGTGATTTTGATTACTTACTGACAACTTCAATGCACTTTGATTGTCACAACAGAGAATCTCGTGAAAGTCGAAAAAGAAAAACAAATAAAATATTTGGATTTATCTCACGAGATTGTCGATATGTGGAATGTGAATTCGGTAATAATTGTTCCGATAGTCGTATCTGCTCACGGATTGATAGCCAAGAGCCTCGACCAACACCTTAAGAGGCTCACGTTAAAAGGATGGATCAAGGGTCTGATACAGAAGGCAGTCCTTCTTGACACGGTACTTATAGTGAGGAGGTTCCTGTCTTTGGAGCCCTAACCACCGGTTTCTTGGTCCCTGTACCCGAAGTCGGTGGTCTACTGTTTTTAATATTTTTAAATGTATTTATTTTTATATGTATATTTAAAAATGTAATTTATATGTGTATTTAAATGTAATAAAGGAAATAATAAAAATATGTTTATTTCCACCTCAAACAACACATTATAGACACACACATATATATACAACGTGTCCCAAAATTCAACGATAAGCCGGTACCAGAAGGTCGGCCTGCTCGTGACTACTCGTGAAAAAATGTTAAAAAATAATTATCTTTTATTTTTAAATTACGAAAAAAAAACTAAAATTCTTAAAAATTTACACCTCTTAAGATATTTTTAACTACCATCTCCACAATTTTCCAAATATTTCAGTTTTTTTTTTTGTATCAGCATCCTAAGTAACACCGTTACCCATCACAATTCTTAGAAAACCCATAACACCTGTAGATTTTACACGAAAATTAATGAAAGTTTTTTCTTTTCTTCAAAACTCTAAAAGATTTTTCTTTAAGGGTATTATATATTAAATAACTCATCGTGGTGTAAAAAGAATGTATGGTCACTACTATGGAAAATGTTTTAAAAAAATTACGCATCTAACCATGAATCTAAAATGGTACAATACTTCTTGAAAACCAACCACAAAAAAAAATGCTAATTATTTATCTAAACATAAACCAACATTCATGAATTGTTTATAGTACTAAATTTTTGACAATATTTAAGGTTTTTGTCGAATTTTTCGTCAACCCTTATTTTGGTAGTAACTTATTATACATAACTAGTTAGATCTCATCTAGATCTACCTAGTTTATAGCAAATTACATAAGTCCGGTAAATAGAAGTTTGAAATTTTTTACATACAATTATAGTACTCAATTTTACTACCTGCGCACAGAATGCCTGCCGTACTGCTATTCAAGCGAGATTTGTGAGATATTGTAGGGTTCCTTCCCTACAATATCTCACAAATCTCGCTCCTCCTGGATTATACTATCATATTTTTGTACGTAAGTGAGATTCAAAACTATTGAGAATGTTGAATAAAATAAAACAATTTAATAAAATTTTTATACATTTATTGCGTTATCAACATTACAGTAAATGTTCAAACTGTTTGACGCCGGCATTAATACAATCATTTTTTGCAGTTTCTCTTGTCCAATCTAGACAAATGGGATGTCGTTTGACGGGTCTTGGTGAGACTTTTCCAAAAATGCAAAAATTAAAATTTTAGGACTAAGGGTCATCGAGCTATTCGACAAAAACCTCAAAAAATACCAAAATTTAAGTTAAAATGTAAAAAATTTCAAACTTCTATTTACCGGACTTATGTAATTTGCTATAAACTAGAGATGAGATCTAACTAGTTATGTATAATAAGTTACTACCAAAATAAGGGTTGACGAAAAATTCGACAAAAACCTTAAATATTGTCAAAAATTTAGTACTATAAACAATTCATGAATGTTGGTTTATGTTTAGATAAATAATTAGCATTTTTTTTTGTGGTTGGTTTTCAAGAAGTATTGTACCATTTTAGATTTATGGTTAGATGCGTAATTTTTTTAAAACCTTTGCCATAGTAGTGACCATACATTTTTTTTACACCACGATTAGTTAAATTGCCCTTAACGAAAAATCTTTTAGAGTTTTGAAGAAAAGAAAAAACTTTCATTAATTTTCGTGTAAAATCTACAGGTGTTATGGGTTTTCTAAGAATTGTGATGGGTAACGGTGTTACTTGTGATGCTGATACAAAAAAAAAACTGAAATATTTGGAAAATTGTGGTGATGGTAGTTAAAAATATCTTAAGAGGTGTAATTTTTAAGAATTTTAGTTTTTTTTTCGTAATTTAAAAAAAAAAGAAGATAATTATTTTTATCATTTTTTCACGAGTAGTCACGAGCTGGCCGACCTTCTGGTACCGGCTTATCGTTGAATTTTGGGACACGTTGTATATATAATAATAAATCTCTTTATTGTACACCAGCTTATATGATTACATAGTAAACTTAGAACTATATATGAATTATGTACAAGCGGCGACCTTATCGCTCCATGGCAATATCTTACAGGCAACCATGGGATGGAAAGAAGAGTAGGGATGAAAAAGTAAATGGTAGTTGCTGGTGTATTATTGGTGTAAAGGAAATTAAGATACTGTTTACACATTACATAAAATAAAAGCAACACGTAGTGTGAAGGATTATACATACAAACATAACACATACAAACATAATACATACAAATAGTAGAGTGAAACATACAGACACTCCATGCAGTATAGCAAACTATGGGACATTGACATCTCTCAAGTAATATTGCTTTACCAGTCTCTTAAAGACGGTTAAAGATTTCGCATGTCTTATTGCGACTGGTAGGGCGTTCCATAAGCGAACTGCTTATACAGAGAAGGAATGGTCAAGGAATTTTGGTTGTAAGTCCGGCCATTATCAATATCAAATTCCCTGACGATCTCAACGGCTCAGAATGTGAGGCAAGTAGGAAGTCAAACCGTGATTTCAGGTAATGTGGAGTAAGTGGATTGAAGAGAATATTGTACAGAAGATAGAGAATGTGTGCATTCCGGCGAAGGCGGATGGGTAACCACTTAAGCTGTTTACGATAATCGGAGACATGGTCATATTTGCGTAATCCAAATATGAACCTTATGCAGAGATTTTGGAGTCTTTCAAGCTTATTTAATTGGTCTTCAGTAAGATCAAGATAACTGGCATCAGCATAATCAAGGATGGGGAAAAGAAGGGACTGTGAAAGAGCAACCTTCGTAGATATGGGCAAGAAATTGCGCATTCTACGCAAAGACCCTGCAGCGGCAAACATTTTGGGACTCAGCTCCTGCAGCTGAGGACCCTAGGATAAGGTACTATCAATATAGATCCCCAAGTTCTTTACCTTGTCACTGTAAGGGATAGGTGTGCTATTGCAAGTGACCTGAGGCAATTTTGTCCAATCAATTTTGGAGACCAAACGCGAACTTCCAACGACAATGACCTGAGTCTTGGATGGATTTATTTTCAAGCCATAGGTGTTACTCCACTTACAAATTTTTCCCAGGTCAGCATTAATGGTGTTAACAGCATCAACCAGATTAATCAGTGATGCCCTGGTGTAAATCTGGAGATCATCAGCATATAGGTGGTAGGAGGAAGAAAGATCATTAGTGATTGTGTTATTAAAAACGGAAAAAAGTAGGGGAGAGAGCACGCCGCCCTGTGGTACGCCAGCTGTAGTACTACACCAAGAAGAAACAGTGTTCTCAATACTAATGCGCTGCCGGCGACCAAACAGGTAGTTGTGAAACCAGTCAATCGCCGTTGGAGATATGTTGCAAGAGTGTAGTATACACAGCAAGATGTCAAAATTAACGGTGTTGAATGCATTGCTGAAGTCGAGGAGGGTCAGAACTGTAAGCTGGCCATTCTCCATAGCAGATCTGATGTCGTCAGTAATATGGACTAGGGTGGTAGTGGTGCTGTGACCGGGTCGAAAGCCAGACTGGAGAGGGTTTAGTAGCAGGTTTTGGGATAGGAAATTTGAAAGCTGAGATTGGATAAGGCGTTCTAGGACCTTGGAGAGAAACGGAAGAATAGAAATCGGGCGGTAATCGGAGAAGGAGCCGGGATTTTTCTTTTTGGGGATAGGGATTATTTCAGCATCCTTCCAAGCATTTGGGAACACGCTATAGGAAATTGAATAGTTTAGGATGTGACATATGACAGGGAGAATTTCATCAAGGATTGGGATTATCATACTACGGCTAAGACAATCAGAACCCACTGCATTTGAAGTGATTGATACTATGCTCTTCCTAACATCACAATCAGAAAATTGACTAAAGAAAAAGGGAGAACAGTCAGGAGGTGGGGCATCGTTTGTCATTTTATCAAAATTTGACGAAGCAGATATATATATGTGTGTGTCTTTATTTTTAAAAGTATTTATTTTTATATGTGTATTTAAATGTAATAAAGGAAATAATAAAAATTATATATATTTTTAGGATGGAAAGTAAAATGAAAACAAAAATAATAATTATATAAGTAACTACCTTTTATTTATATAGAAACAATTACATTCGATCTCCAACTTTCAATGTAAGTAAATAACTTACATGACATGTAGTTTTTACTTTAACCATTTGATAATAGCATTTTTTTAATAACAAAGATCACAACATCGTTCCTTCAGAGTTGTTACCACACCGAGCGCCAAACGAGAAATGTGTCATGAATAGGTGCGCGCTGCCTTTTATAGTTTTAGATTGTTAGATATATAACACGGCTTCTCCTGACGGTACGTCGTCCTCGACGACTTCTTGAACCTCTGCATCCTCTGGCACCAACATTTCGGCATCCAGCTGGGGCTCCCATTGAAGCAGTGGCGTTGATGGCGGCGGACTAGGTGCAACCAGACGCAAAACGGGACCCTGACTGGATTCTTCATTGTCAATCACTGTGAAATAACACAGTCTAATTATTTTCAGTCCCTTAAAATTTCGAACCAGAACTGTATATGTAAGTTTAGTGCGAGTGAAACATACAAGGCGCCTTTTGTATGCACCACACAAACACCGCATCCACACATAAAATTCCAGTACACACAGTCACATTTTCACATATTAATAACATTACTCGTATAAAGTACTCGTATAGAGTATAAAGTGGGTAGTCAACCGAACAAGTTGTCAAGTTTTTGCTCTAATTAATTATTTAGTTTATTATTGGTTTTAGTGCATATTTGGGAAGCTTTATGTTATTTGCCATCAGCTAAACCATCCAGCTGCCGGATCCTATAAAAATCCTTTCTCAAAACCAACAAACACTCATCTCACCTCATCACTCAAAAAAAAAAAAAAAAAAACATAATAACTGCTGCAACATGAGCACTATGCAGGCTATCAACGACCTTGCCAGCACTTTCAACAAAAGGATGGAAGAATTTGAGGCTCAGCTCACTAAAACATCCGGTCCCTCTACGGGTGTGGCTAGTTTATTCACTGAATTTGCTGTATTTAGATCATTCATCACTCAAACCCTTCAACTACTTCAGCAGCAAGTGGAGGCGCTGACACAAACTGTGGATGGCATCGAGATGCAGGGGCGAAGAAAGATGTTGCTCTTGCATGGTGTCACAGAGATCAATGAGGAAAATGTTGCTGACACCGCCTCAAAAATGATTGCACAGCACCTCAATATACAGGTCCTCTCAGCAGCCAGTTTCAAGCGATGTCAGAGACTTGGTCGGGCCACTTCTAATAAGAAGCCACGACCTATTCTCCTTAAGTTCGCTGACGTGACAGTTCGTGACGGTCTTTGGTACAGCAAAACAAAGCTTAAAGGCACTGGTATTACGCTGTCAGAGTTTCTAACCAAGCCTAGGCATGATTTGTTCATGGCAGCCCGTGAGAGGCTGGGCATAGCAAGGTGTTGGACCAGAGAGGGCTTTGTTTACATCCTGGGGCCGGGCGGAGTGCGTCATCGTATCACGTCAATAGGTCAGCTGAACGAAATTGAAAATACACCACCAAAGCCGCCTATTGCAGTTCCAAAGACCACCGGGACTAAGCCTAAGCGCGCAGCAGCTACAAGGAAGTAAAATACTTTGCATACTATTACAGTCCAGGTACGAGTTACAATTTTTAATGTTTGTAAACTTGAAACAATGCTTGCAATCTACCTGTGCAACGCAATGCAACCTCGTGATGACTACATTTTATGTAATTTTTTTTGTTCTCATCCGTATTCGCCCTTTTATCTCTGTAACCCACTTTTATAAATATGCTGGTAAACTGTGTTGACATTAATCATTTCTCACATTTATGACAGATGACAGGCAATATGTCATTCCTTGCGTTTTCGTTCTGCAATCAATACGTTAGAACTCACTACTATGTTTGACACCGACACCTTTCAGCAACGTGCCTGGACTGGGAGTATAGTTTCAGTTAATTACTAATATTTTTTTGTTTTGTGTTTAATTTTATTTTTTTTATTCTTGGTACTTATTTTGTATTACTTATTTATTTTTTGACTGGTTTGTTTGTAACCGGCAACCGGCAAATGGAGTATTTTATTTTTATATTTATATATTTTTTTTATTTTTTACATTAATTTATACGTTTACTGTAACTTTTATTTAGCCAGTACACAATACAGTTTTAGTGTTTACTCTATACACATACTTTTCTTTTATCTATATAGCTCATAAAAATTCATTTTCAATTAACTTTTTAATTAAATTTTGAATTAAACAATTAACAACTGATTTCAAAACCTGAAATGTCTTCTACTGACTGCCTTGATGATAGCGATGAGTTCTTGTCTGCATACAGTAGTACTGGTTCCCGGGGTGATCCAACTGTCTTTGGGACTCTCTCATCGCAGTTTTCTGACGTTCCCAAAAATTTTAATCTTGTGCACATCAATGCTCGAAGTGTTCCGGCTCATTTCCCTGATATGCTGGCATGTTTTGACTGTACGAATTTACACGCTATACTTGTTTCAGAATCGTGGCTTAAGCCCTGCTTACCCTCTTCTGCATACACATTACCAGGATTCAACCTCATAAGGAATGATCGCACTGTTGGGGGTGGAGGTGGGGTTGCTATTTATTTGCGCACTCATATCCCTTACTCCATTATTAGTATATCACCGCAGCCACCACCTACTGATGCGGGTGAACATCTCTTCCTTGAAGTTGAACTTCTCCATTCTAAAATCCTGCTTGGTGTCTTTTATTGCCCTTCGTTACGCATAAACTTCTTCACTTCTTTTGAACTGCTCCTAGAGCAATTAACGCCCTCGTACAGTCATACCATAATCATGGGTGACTTTAACACCTGCCGCCTTAAAAACGATTCTCGGTCTTCCACTCTTAAATCTGTAATCCAATCTAGCAATCTGTTCATCCTTCCTTCCAATGCAACTCATTATTTCCCACAATCCGCTCCTTCGCTGTTAGATCTTATTGTTGTATCCTCTCCTAACCTCGCAGTTAAGCACGGTCAGTGCTCTGCTGACGAGTTCTCCTACCACGACTTGTTTTACCTATCCTATCAGCTCCGACCTCCTAAACCCAGAGTTAAGATCATCCTGCAGCGAAATTTGAAGAACATGGATATTGATGCCTTAGTGAAGGATGCCAATAATATCGACTGGGCACCTCTCTTCAGTGCTGACTGCATAGATGAGAAGGTTGATTTATTTACGGCCAAATTAACGACTCTCTATAACGAACATGCTCCAGTTCAAGAATTTAAAGTAAAACGGCTTCCATCACCGTGGCTAACTCCAGATATTAAAGAACTACTTAAAAAAAAGGTGATAGCTAAATCAAAATTCAAAAATAATTCAAGCGATAGGAACCGGGACAACTACATAACTATCAGAAATCATTGCAGCAAGGTGTGTAGGAATGCACAGCGCCGATACATCCACAGTTCCGTTGAAAACGGAGATCCAGCTAAAGTCTGGAAATTTCTGAAGTCATTAGGAGTAGGCAAATCTGTTCAAGACCCTTTTCCTAAAAAAATCGACTTAAGCCTTCTTAATCAACATTTCTCTACCTCCTCAAATTTTGATCAAACAACAAAAGACACAACACTGAAACGTCTTACTTCTGCCCCAACTCCTGACTGTTCTCCCTTCGTCTTTAGTCAATTTTCTGATTGTGATGTTAGGAAGAGCATAGTGTCCATCGGTTCGAATGCGGTAGGTTCTGACTGTCTAAGCCGTAATATGATCCTTCCAATCCTTAATGAAATTCTTCCTGCCATCTGTCATATCCTAAATTATTCAATCTCCCACAGTGTGTTTCCTAAGGCCTGGAAAGAAGCTCAAATTATACCTATTCCTAAGAAGAAAAACCCTGAAACCTTCAGTGATTACCGTCCCATTTCCATTCTCCCGTTCCTTTCCAAAGTCCTCGAACGTCTTATCCATAATCAACTCTCGAGCTTCCTAACCAGAAACCTGCTTTTAAATCCCTTGCAGTCCGGCTTTCGACCCGGACATAGCACTACCACTACCCTAATCCATATTACGGAGGACATCAGATCTGCTATGGACAACGGTGAAGTCACCGTACTAACACTCTTGGACTTCAGCAATGCTTTTAACACCGTTGACTTTGACGTAATGCTGTGTACGCTGTGCTCTCTTAACATATCTCCAACCGCAATTGACTGGTTTCGTAACTACCTGTTTGGTCGCCGGCAGCGTATAAGCATCGAAAACACTGTTTCTTCTTGGTGTAGCACTACAGCCGGCGTACCACAGGGCGGCGTGCTCTCTCCCCTGCTTTTCTCTGTTTTTATAAACACAATCACTAATGATCTGTCTTCTTCCTACCACCTATACGCTGATGATCTTCAGATCTATACCAGGGCATCACCGGTTAAGTTGGTTGATGCTGTTAATATCATTAATGCTGACCTGGAAAAAATAAGCAAGTGGAGCAACTCCCATGGTCTCAAAATAAACCCGTCTAAAACTCAGGTCATTGTCGTTGGAAGCTCGCGAATGATTACAAGGATCGACTGGACAAACTTGCCCCAAATTACCTGCAACAAAACACCTATTCCGTTTAGTGACAAGGTCAAGAACTTGGGCATTTATATCGATAGTAACTTATCTTGGGGTCCACAGCTACATGAACTGAGCCGTAAAATGTTTGCCGCTGCAGGATCTCTGCGCAGACTACGCAATTTTCTTCCTACATCAACCAAGACTGCTCTTACACAATCTCTTCTTTTCCCCATTCTCGATTATGCTGATGCCAGTTATCTAGATCTCACCGAAGACCAATTGAATAAGCTTGAAAGACTCCAAAATCTCTGTATAAGATTCATATTTGGATTACGCAAATATGACCATGTCTCCAACTATCGTAAACAGCTTAAGTGGTTACCTATTCGCCTTCGCCGGAATGCACATATACTTTCTCTTCTATATAATATTTTATTCAATCCTTTTACTCCACGTTACCTTAAATTGCGGTTTACTTTTCTACATGATTCGCACTCAAGATTGTTGAGATCGTCAGAGAACCTGAAATTAAAAATGCCTGGACATTCTACCAAGTTTCTAGACCATTCGTTTTCTATACAAGCGGTGCGACTGTGGAACGCCCTGCCGGTCGAAATCAGACTTGCACAATCACTGACCGTCTTTAAGCGACTGGTACAGGAGCATTACTTGGGAGACATCAATATTCCATAATTAACTGTAACTCTTGTCAATTAGGTGACAATATTAATTTCAGTGTGTATAACATTTACGAATTTCGCTTATTATATTTATTTTGTATGTATTTGTATTATCATCCACACTATGTATAACTGGTATTGTTTATGATATTGGTCATTTATATATATTTATTTTCACTTCCCCAACTACTCTCGATTACACAAGACACTACCCTTTATTATTATCTGTATTAATTTCCATCCCACGGTTGCCTGGAAGAGATTGCATGTTAAGCGATAAGGCCGCCATTTGTACTGACCTAGCATTAAGTAATTTATTTAATTATCTGGTGTACAATAAAGAGATATATTATTATTATATTATTATTATTATAATCTTTATTGCTTTATTTATTTATTTTCGTCTTACCTAGTTTTACACCAGACACTACCCAACACTCTCTTAATCTATTTTTTTTTCTCTCCATCCAATGGTTGCCTGTAAGAGATTGCCTCCGGGCGATAAGGCCGCCAATTGTACTTCTCTAATTTTAAGTTAACCTTGTAATGCATCTGGTGTACAATAAAGTGATCTATTATTATTATTATTATTACTCATGCGTTTTATCGGCTCCAACTAATAAAAACGCAGACTCAGTTTGGCTACAACCAACACAGTCGATGAATACAGTTGGCTACAATCAACACAGTCGATGAGTATAGTTGGCTACAACCAACACAGCTTCACGCCACTCGCAGAGGCGACACAGCCTCATGCCGCTCGCAGAGACGACAGCGTTCGGCGCACGCAGAGGTGACACAGCCTCACGACACACGCAGAGGTGACACAGCCTCCGGCGCCGCCCACGGCGTGGAACGACAGCGTCACCAGCTGCTACCCGAAGTTGACCTCGAACTCAGTGGCGATGTTGGTTCGCATTGAGTAACTCAGATGCTCACCGTCTTCTAAGAGTTAAAAGAGCCTCCCTGTGGGACGAGAATTATTTAGTGCTGCATCACGCACCAGTGATGTTATAACTAGCGTTGCAACATATAGACCTACTAATAGCTGTAGAGGTGAAGCTTGAATAGTATCTCGCTTTGCTATATTTAAAGCAAGCTGAATTTTCCACAGTACAGTGGACCACTCTGATCCCTTACTACCAACATACGCTTTACATAGGTAGGGCGGGGAACTCGAGCAGTGAAGGTGAGCGTTGATGCGCATCTTAAAGGGGGCCTCCTTAAACCTACACCTAGATCGTAAGTCCTGGGAACTGCTTTGGGTTTCTCCCTCTGCAACACGATGGACCCGGCACCCGCACGGTGAATCCATGGAGTGCTAAGAAGTTTGCCTCTTATTTCCAGAATCTCATTCAGCTCATCAGTTCTTCCAGCATGTCTCAATGTAGATCAAAACGAGACGTATTTGGCGACCGCCACGGGCTGGGGTGATCTTGCATACAAAAAGGGTGTTTCTGATGTCTTGCAAATTGTAAGTATCGTCTATCACTAACATTTTTAAATGAAAAAGCGTAACCTAAAATCCATGAGTTCGTCTGTTACGCTTTCACGGCTAAGTAACCACACTGATTTCAATGAAATTTGGCATGGAGATAATTTGATTCTTGAGGAAGGACATACACTACTCTTTACCGCAATAATCGATATAGAGGTATACGGCAAAGCTAGTAGAAATTCAAATTAAGTTTTGGGGGCTTCATAAACATACACGACATGGACAGATAATCCCCTAAGAACAGAACAGCATTTCGTCAATCACACAAAGTGTTGTTCCATGTGGGGATTGCATCCCCAAGATAACGCAATGAAAAAAAAAGGTGTTTTAACCATAGCTGCCTACAAGATACGTAAGTGCTTTTGTTTTGTTGTTAGGCCAGACATATAATTTGTGTGTCTGAATATTTCATTTGTTCTGGGTGTTCCTATTTAAATGTTGTATGTATTTATAAAAAAGGTATGTTATATGTATTTATATCAGTTTTTTAATTCTATTTTTTTTTTTCAGTATTTCTTTCAGTATAAATTCTAGTTAGTTTCGGATTGAATGGCACTGTGTATCTATGTTAGAATATTATTATTATTTATGAAATTAATATATTGAAATAAAATAATAGTTAAAATGCATTTTCAGGTAAAGCTGAAAAAATATACATACGAAAAATGTTCAGTACTGTACCCAACACACAGACACCTGAGCAGGGGCGTTGATACATCCACACAAATATGCTACGGGGACATAGGAAATGGTTCAGTCGCTACAGACACCTGTCAGGTAATATTTAGACCTACATATTTATGATATAGAATGCTGGAGACCATACCGTTTGTTTGCGTAGCGACGCATCGCCGCGTTATGCGTCAATACGCTATGATATTAATCATCACAAAAATCCCTTAATTATCTCATGCTAGGGCTGCTATATGACTCTTTTTAAAAAGAGGTTATGACTTACTATACCGCGCTGGCCACACAGATTGATAAAGAGTTTATCTTCAGTATCATTCTGTTTGTAGTGCTGTTGTCCAGCGTGGATTGCTGCCTTAGTAAGCTCCGTCACCACACTTATAGTATTGGATAATATTCAGTATTTATTTCAATTTCCTCAGGGAGACAGCGGTGGCCCATTGCAGACTCTAGAAAATAGTTTAGATAAAAATACCAATTGTGTTTACACGATTCTGGGAGTAACTTCGCATGGGATCACACAATGTGGGTCTTCAAATATTGCAAGTATATACACCCGCGTCAAGAACTACATAACCTGGATCGAAGATATTGTTTGGCCTTGATTTATAAGAACTTCTAAGAATGTTTTACATATTTTTTGGAAGTAATTAAAAAGTTAACACTTTTTTCGAAGGTCGTTTCTGTATGATAATTCCCTGAAATAATCATGAAGTATCAAAGGATAAACTTAAGACATTTTCGAAGATTTGGCCGCCTAGCCAAGTTATAAGCGTTTTTCTTTCTGCAATCGTTAATGCCTAAATTCTCATATGTCATTAGCTTATATTTTATCTAAGATTCGTCGGATTTGTCGGTAATGGGCATGTGGTGGTTACCCCTTTCGACATACGCAGTAAAATCGCAACTCCTTCGTAGATCTTGCATAATACAGCAAGAAACGTAAGCTTCGACCTTACAGATACTTATATCTTCATTATCTATTCTCTATCAGGTATCCTTTATTTTAATCCCCAAATACTTAAGATCACGCAATGCTTTCAATCCTAGGTAAGTAGAAAGAAACCAAAGAGAAGAGAAGAAGAGACCAAATCTGCCAGCTTCTTCGCACTCTCTCTTTGTAGAAGCCACTCCGAGGACTTTTGAAAACAGCGCCTGAATGTAGACTGTAATGGAAATCTTATTTCATAAGTCTCAATTCCCTTAACCAATATTTTACTACTTTATTACTTCGTTCACGTTAGACAGTTTATCTGAATATTATACTAGAAATTATATCAAAAGTCTATCGCGCCCTGACTTAAACCTTTTTTATTTTAAGTTCGGTTACAGAAAGAGAGATTAGAAGATTATCCTGTATATCATTATAATAATAATATCATAATCCCAAGCAATTGGCTGTGATCGCAATGGAATGAAGAAGAATGATCACAACATTGCTAGTCCACCTTCTTCCTGCTGTCTCCCACATTGTTAACTTCTCCCTCATGTCTGGCACATTTCCTTCTCTGTGGCGGAAAGCGTATGCGCGTCTGTTACCTAACATTTCTAATCCATCTCTTCCTACTCACTTCCGTCCAATCTACATACTTCCCTTTCTCTCCAAAGTGCTAGAAGCCTACGTTCGTAAACAGTTCTCACATTTTATTTACAGTAATAACTTTCTCAGCCCTCTTCAGTCAGGTTTTCGAACAGGTAACAGCACAGTTTCCGCCCTTCTTAAAGTGACTGGCGATATTAAGTCGTGGATGGAGAATACTAAGGTCACTATCGTAGTACTGGTTGATTTTTCCAATGCCTTCAATACCGTCAGTCATGAACTTCGCCTTGATGTCCTATATCACTTCTCGGTCTTTCAGAAAGCACTAAACTTTCAGATAACCGGTGTGAAATAGCGCTAGCGCAATGTTTTACTGATTGAGTGAGGATACTGGAGACCCATATATCTATTCTCACACATATAAAAACCAAAATGCACCTACCTTTTGCCTTCTTTGCAACACCCAATGGTTTACGAGTAGAGAATCTCGTAGGCATTATATCCGATAATGCACTAATTATGCAAAATATTTTTATGAATAAATAAATATTTTTGACAGTCTATGTCTGTATGTTCCACCACTGCAATAATACTGAACCGATTTTAATGAATGTGGTGTAAATAGATAACCATGGCCAGAGTGACATAGGCTATTTAATTTTATCAAATTTTTCAGTAGTGGTAAATAACAATACATATAGTTAATCAAACCAGCTCACCTTCAGGCAACAAACAAATAGTGTGGACAATTGCACGAAATATCAGAAATCAAAAACAGTATTACAAAACACCGAATCAGTTTTACACAACACACAACTTATTTCAGGAAATTTTCTTCTTTAAATGTAATATACAAAACCGCAGCAACGATATTTATACTACGCTGACTCTAATTTTAGGTAAATTCGTTTATCAACACCAAGTTGTTTATAATGTGTTCTCTTATACCTACTCGTATATAAAAATAACATGCGTTTTGGCCAACGAAACAACAGATCTTGAAATAACAAATTTAATAATATTTGTGGAAGTTAAGTGAAGATTTTTAAACACCAATAATAGGTAACTGAAAATACTAAAAACGACAATCAAATCCATTACAAATTGTTACTAGCTATGAAACATAATTTATGATGTCTCTTGCATTTCGGAAATAAAATTTGACAATAGGTTGCTCAACATTTATAGCAACTTTTAGAAAGTCTCCACATTGTACATAAATATATGTACATAGGTGTAGTCAAGTCCATCAGTCATGTAGTCATAGATAAAATACTCTCACACTCAGAACTGTAAGATCCTGCTCATCTTATAGCAATTTGTCCAGATTGGGAATTGCAGAGTAGCTAAGCATTTAGCAGTTAGACTCAGTAGCCAATACACCAAGAAGGATGTCAGATTTAATAACTTAACTAAAATAATAATAAGCGTTTATTTATCTTCCACAAAGGTTCCGTAACACTAGTATTTATAATAATATGTATTTGTTAATTCCTTTGTGGGAGACTGGTATCCGTACTAGGTGTTCCTGTCACACAGATTACCAGCCCCCTGCAGAAAGTCGAAAAAGAAAAACAAATAAAATATTTGGATTTATCTCACGAGATTGTCGATATGTTGAATGTAGATTCCGTGATCATTGTTCAGATAATCGTATCTGCCCACGGATTGATAGCCAAGAGCCTCGACCAACACCTTAAGAGGCTCACGTTAGAAGGGTGGATGAAGGGTCTGATATAGAAGGCAGTCCTTCTTGACACGGCACGTATAGTGAGGAGGTTCCTGTCTTTGGAGCTCTAACCACCGGTTTCTTTGTCCCTGTACCCGAAGTCAGTGGTCTACTATTTTTTATATTTTTAAATGTATTTATTTTTATATGTATATTTAAAAATGTAACTTATATGTATATGTAAATGTAATAAAGGAAATAATAATAATATTACAGAAATTATAACAAGCTTTTATTTAATTGGCTAAGATTCGTAAATTTGGGATAATAAACCTTTTGTCAACTAAAAAGAGTTTATAGCTATCACACATAAAAATGTTTAAACTCTGATATTGCATTCGCCGGCTTTAGGTTTATTACATTCTCAAGACAAACTGGGGCCAGGCAGGTGGCTGTCCGTAAAATAAATGAGCCTAGATCTTTCACAATGGAAAGAAAGTAAATAAGGATGTCGAGAGTTAGAGTGATGCCTTTTACAGGCCACAGCTGAACATTAACCTCTCTAAAGATAGGAGATTGTGGTTTTACATCACGCTGATCAGCCTACAGGGTTAGTTTCAAGTATTCTCTTTGCAGTGCTCTTATCTTGAGTTTTCTCATGGTTAATTGATGAATAGGGTATGTTGACACTGTATTCCTAATCTGTCACCATATTGATATCAATGTGGTGACAGATTAGGAATACAGTATCAACAAAGAAATGAATGGAAAAGATTAGAAAAAGACAAAGGTTATGTTAACTAACTTTAACAATTACCTTTGTTTCAGATCTGTTCACTTGTAGGAAACAGTCCTATTTTATGCTGTACCGATTGTGATTTGGTTGAAGACACTAGGTATGATGGATCCTTGATAGCTTGAAAGCCATAAATTATCTATTTATCTCAATACACAAGAGAGACCTAAAATTGTGAAAACAGTCTTTCTGCGAAGCTACGATGTCGCCTAATACTTGGGTTGTGAAGATCTGATGTTAGTCACTCTGTGTAAAAAAACCAACGACAGTCGTATCGGAGTAGACTTAAACCGACTTCAAAAAAGAGAAGGAAAAAGATTAAGAGAGTTTAGATTGCAACACTACGAGACAGTTTGATGACGACTGGATAGGAATTCCATTTTAAAAGGGTTATCAAAGCCGGTTCAATAGATTCAAAGATTAAAGACCCGACTATGAAAAGAGTTACATGACCTACCAAAACCGAGTCAGACGGCGCAATACCTTTATCGTGTCTGGGTTTTTTATTGAAATTTTATACTAATAAAAATATTGACGGCATCTGTAATGCAGTGTTAAAGTTCGCGACTGCTGTTGTGAGGCTGCCCGTTTGATGTTCGAGTAGAGCTAAAAATAAATATTTGTATAATGTCCGTAATACAAGCTGTAGTGTAAAACTCGATGGCGCTGTGTGTCAGATGTCTGAAAATTATATCAAACTGATTTAGTGTTCGGACTTTAAGGCGATTGAAAATAAAAGGCAGCAGGTACTTGATTATGTGACTTTACTCGGGTGAATGACATATAAAAAGAAATCTTTGTACATACATTAAAGTAATCATTCTCATTTATATGAACACAAATTATAGCTAAGCCTATCTGTGCAGGCGTTTGAACATTTAATTGTTTATTAATTTATTAGAAATAATATATTTATTTATTTCTTAACATGCCGTAGGAGAAAGGCAGGATCGGACCACCACATCTCTAAACTATGCAGGTTGCTAATATCTACACCGCGAGATATTAGGTCTGCTGGGTTTTTGTCAGTTGGGACATGTCTCTAAGTACAGTGAGCTGCCTGATCTAATATTTCAGCTACGCGATTGCGTACAAATGGCTGAAGCTTCGAAGGCAGCATTTGTAACCATCCTAACACGATAGACGAGTCAGTCCAACAAAAGACGCGAGAGAATTTAAGTCGTAGTGAGTTTGAAACCTTCTCATACAGACGAGCTCTCATTACAGCGCCACACAATTCCAACCTGGGAATCGTAGTCGGTTTAATTGGCGCCACTCGACTTTTGGACATAAGTAACCTAACCACGCACTCACCTTTATCATTGATGCTGCGAACATAAACACATGCGCCATATGCACGCTCAGAAGCATCAGTAAATACAGGGTGTCTCAAAAGAAATTTTATATTTGTTTAGCTTACTGCGTGAACGCTGCGTACTTGAGGGGTGCGGGGGTTATGTCAATTGGTAGCTTGGCTCTTGGGGATTCAGTCGCTATGGAGCGTTTCTCGGGAGCAGACCGCGCGTTGTGCGTGCGAGAGTTTTACAAGAACGGCGATTCGACAACTGTCGCGCGTAGAAAATTCTGCAGTATTCGAGGTTTTCGCCACTTAAATGATGCGCCAAGCCTTCCTCTCATTCGACATTGGGTTAAAAAGTTTGAAGAGACTGGATCAACGCTGGATAAATCAAAATCCGGGCGACCTAGGTCATCAAGAACCGTAGAAAACGTGGAGAGTGTTAATCAATCTGTACGTGACGACCCGAGCCTTTCAATTCGGAAGCGCGCGAGTGCTTTAAATGTGCATAGATCATCATTACATCGCATTATGCACAAAGATCTAAAGCTGCACCCCTACAAAATTCAATTGGTGCAAGAATTAAAGCCCCAAGATGCCGGTCAGAGGCTTAATTTCGTAAATCAGATGATTGAGCGATTTTCAACGTATACCAACATTTTGTTTTCGGATGAAGCTCATTTTCATCTTAATGGCCACGTAAATAAGCAAAACTGCCGCTACTGGAGTTCAGCCAATCCGAAACGCAAACATCAGAAACCCCTACACTCGCCTAAAGTGACCGTATGGGCTGCCATGTCGGCGCGAGGAATTATCGGCCCTTACTTTTTTGAAGACGAAATGGGGCGTACAGTTACAGTGAATTCAGAGCGTTATGTGGAGATGTTAGACAACTTCTTGGTACCTGAACTGCAAAACTTTCCTGGCTATAACCAAAGAACATGGTTTCAACAGGACGGAGCAACTTCACACACGTCCAATATATCTCTGCCACGTGTTCGTGAAATTTTCTCAGGAAAATTGATCTCCCGGAGAGGTGACATAAATTGGCCTCCACGTAGCCCAGATTTAACCCCTATGGACTTTTTCCTATGGGGTTATCTTAAATCTAAAGTTTACGCCAATAAACCAACTTCACTGGCGCATTTGAAAGAAAATATCCGTCACGAAATGGCAGCCATCCCTCACTCCACCTGTCGAGCAGTCATAAGTAATTTTACTGTTCGATTAAATGAGTGCCAACAACGTGAGGGTTTACATTTAGACGATATTATTTTTAAGAAATGAATTCCCAAAAAGTGTATTTTAACAATAAATAAACATTTTTTCTATATACCGCTTCCTTTTTTTGCGTTTTCTGAGAAGATTTACCATAGTAACATATATTTTTTTTTTCGCCATCGGAAAGTAGAGATTTCAACGAACAGAAACTATACCAACTTTTTGAAAAAAGCTGATATTTTGACTGGTGAATTTTCGATTGAAAATTAGGGTGTTTTTTCGATATTAATTCAAAATAAGGTGAAAAATAAATATTTTTAATCAAATAAATTACAGCGTATTTGGGACATAAAAAGGTAAGTTTTCACAAAATTTCGTTAAAAAAAAAAAATTGTTGTAAAAGATACAAATAAAAAACCAGAAACTTGGTTTTTTGAAATTTTCACATAAATTTTGAGGTTATGTGAAAAAAGTGTAAATACAAAAGTTTTAGATCTTTTTATTATCTACAACTTTTCCATTCGACTTTTTTCGATAGGACTTTTATTTTTGCCGGAAATAGAGAAAAACCGTTTTTTACCCTTAAAAACTCACCCCCATCCCCTTCCCAACCTCAGATCGCCCGTAAATTATTTTTCCTTTCATTTTTATCATATTTCCCTCCTTTTCTAATGGGTTTCATCCTATTATGATTTTTTTTGGTTTTAAAAATTATCGACCCTGGACTAATGTTCCTGACCATTACGATTATGTAATATTTATTATAGTCGTTCCAATCGTTTATTTAACTTTTGACAGCTCTAATACTTAATCAAATAGTGATACCCTGACCCGTCACCGATTCGATTTCTTTTATAGATCGATTTTATGCATGAAGAAGTTTTAATCGATTTAACACCCTCATTATTTTATCGATAATTTCGTACTATTATCGATTATTAAACAGCAACAACAGACGCGGAGCCGACGCGCATCGCCATTTTGTTGTTAGTGTTAATCCACATTTTCATACGTCGAGTCGAATATTAATATTACTCCGTATTGATTTATTTGTGAATTCTCACGTTTGGTTGAGTTGAGCGTATCGTTCCTCCCTTCGTTACTGTCAAAATACCAAAAAATAAAGTACTCAAAGGACATACAAGAATAATTTTATTGTATGTTTTATAAATATAATCGATAATTGATTTATTTCAAAACCATTTTTATAGTCTGTGGTCAATAATTACGAATTTCACATCGCTATGTGGGCGGAGCCCGTCCATGAAGTACAGTATTCCCTATAGTACAGTGTATCAAAAATTATTACAAAACTTTATGTGCGTGATCTGTCAAAAGTTAAATAAACGATTGGAACGACTATAATGCGGTTGACAATAACACACCATGTGTCACAGCGTTGTGTGAAGATGTGACGTTGGCCGACAAAGCAACATTATTCGTCTCAGTCACTGAGGACGTCGAAGACAATTGTTGCAACATGTTATTGGACGAGTCATTACTCTTATTGTTTGGAATATTTCTAATTTTATCATAAGATTCAAAATCAGCCATATGTATCAGAGTGAAATGCCTGCGCTTGCATAGCTTGCAGCCAGGTCTTTTACAAAGGTTCGCGAAATGTCCCGAACTAAAACAATTAAAACAAACCTGTAATTACGCAACAACTTAAAACGTGCTTCGTTATTTAATGCGAGAAATTGTAAACAATCGCTTAAGCTATGGTGACCGTTGCATTTGGGGCAGACCTTTTTACCTAATTCTGAATTAAAATTACTAGCGTTTTGTACGGCAACCATAGACTTTAGCTTAACCCCTAACTTACTTGATTGAGGCTGATTATTACGAGATAATTCTATGCTTTCAAGTAAATCGGCACGCTCACGTATAAATAGTAAAAATGCATCGAAAGTAACTCTGATATCTCTGTCCATATGACCTTTGTACACCTCCCACTCACGAAATGTTTTATAATCTAATTTGTGGGTAAAAATGTAAATTTAAAGAGTATCCCAGTATTCAACAGGCTCACCTAAGGTACCTAATGCACGCAGGTGTTTATTTATTTGGTCAATTAGTTTCTTCAAACTTATAGCAGATTCTTTTGTGAGAGATTCCATATTAAAAATAGCCGTAACATGGTTATTAACTAATAATCTCTTATTGTCGTAACGCTCACATAATACTCTCCAAGCCACGGAGTAATTAGAAGCTGAAAATGCAATAGAGTAAATAACCACGGCAGCAGCTCCCTCCAGAGAAGTTCGAAGGTAGTGAAATTTGTTGATCTCGTCGATAGCATCATTGGAATGGATAGGACTAGTAAAGGTGTCGTGGAACTAGTTGGTATAGGATCCACTGTACTTTGGTAATTGAATGGTTGGCAACCTAACCGGCTTACAACTATTACCACAATTACTTTTATTACTACAGACAGATTCACTATCTTTATTGTGATTATTTATAAGCTCCTGGGCCCTAGACATTGTTTTATAATACGAGGACTCAAAATCGGTACGTTCACACAACTGTATTTTAATGTCCTCCACAATACATTCCAACTGCAACTGTACCTCATCGTATTGTTGGTATAACCTTATTCCATCTTACCTATACGTAGCTGTAGTTTCGTTATGTTGGAACTAGATAACGATTTACTATCTAACGTGTCCAAATAATTGATAAAAGCAGTAAGCCTGCCTTTCAAACCAGCTCGTTTCTTTATCAACTTCCTTTCCTCGGTCATTCTGAGATTTGGGTGTAAATCTGGAATTTACAGTAATACAAGTTTACAAACAATAATAATGAAACTAATTGAATATGTATGTATTAACGCTAAACCTGTTAACAAGTTACAATTAAATTGATACAAATAAATGGTCACTGACCTTATTCACTATGTACTGGTTACCTACGAGTACATTTATAATTCTCTTATACTTTTTACACTTCGGTTTTTATATAAAGTAAATATTATGTGTCTATAACAATACTGACTGCACGGATGGCCGAGTGGTTTAAGCGGTCGCCATGCCGCTTTCTATTGCGCCAAGTGTCTTGGGTTCAAATCCCACGCGGTATAACACTTTGTGTGATCCACGAATTGTTGTCCCGAGTCTGAATGTTCTTTGTGTCCGTTTCATGTATCTTTGTAAAGTCCCCCACGACACAGGATGTTTATTCCTAAGGTGGGAGATGTCTTTAAAAAAAAAAAAAAGATACAGCACAATAATAGTCCACGGGCCCACGAACAAGGGATTTCAGTGATTGACAACAGGCTGAAAGTCCTTTAATCACTGAAATCCCTTGTTCGTGGGCCCGTGGACTATAACCTTTAAATACGGCAATCAAAGTACTAAATTAATCATGAATACCTACACATAACAAATATGCTTTTTCCTAACATACCCACCTAACATAAATATATTGACTGGGACTATCAAATTAAATAATGTAATATACAAATATATATTACTATACTTAGCCAAGTATGGTTCTAATTTAATTTCTGTAAATTAATATCAATATATACGGTAGAATAATAATTGTTAAGAAATAACTGGTCACGCATATAACACAATTAGACTAACTGTAAAATTAATTATTACAAAATACTAACCTTTATTTTTAATGTATGTTATGTACGACCTGATACGAGTGTTGGGTGACGATAATATCATGAATTAACACCGCAAAACTTATTGTAAATGATTCACATACCACACCGCCGGCAATATTCGAAGTAAAAATTGCAATCATTAATTCTCACGCCAAATCCACTATATATTTGTTGAATCTTCAATATTCTTGTTATTTAATTATATCCAGTTCGTATGTACCAATATGTTCGGACGTTAAGGCGATTGAAAATAAAAGGCAGCAGGTACGTGACTATGTGACTTTACTCGGGTGAATGACATATAAAAAGAAATCTTTGTACATACATTAAAGTAATCATTCTCATTTATATGAACACAAATTATAGCTAAGCCTATCTGCGCAGGCGTTTGAACATTTAATTATTTATTTATTTATTAGAAATAATATATTTTTTTAATTCTTAACACTTAGAAACATTAATTATATAATAATAGGCGCTGTATTATAATAATAAAAACATATATTTTTGTTATTGGAAAGCAATAATAGTTCAGCCCAAATGGGCTCTCTCGACCGGAGGACATAACGACTTCACAGATAATTAATTGGTGCTATGAGAGTTTTTGTGTTGCTTTCCATACAGTGATAGAGGTTACTATATTCCAAGCCCTCCGACCTCTGATTCTGAAGCAAAGACACTTCCATTAAGCAACTTCGAGTTCTACTCACATTCCTTAATCCAATCAGCATACTTGTCAGTTTTCTGGTATGATATTACGACCTCATGGAAAATCGGTATGGGAGGGAGGCTCAAAGTGCAGCAACGAGCTTAAGACTCTTGAGTGATAAATGTTTATACAGTCCCTCGAGTTGAGTTGCATTCTGCATACGTAATCATTATTAAAATACCGGCCAAGTGCAGGTCGGATTCGTTCACCGAGTGTTCCGTACAAACCTGTAGGTCACAAAAAATTTACGTAATTTCCAATTTTCCTTTTATCTGTGCTATAAGAGTGGTAGATGGTGGTATCACTCCGGTCGAGCCGGCCCATGCATGCCAAAGCGTGGTTCTTCCACGGTAAACGTGCCTTATTAGCTCCTATTCCACAAAAAATACATTTACTTATAAGTCTAACCCAAACGAGGAAGGAAGGGCAAGGTAAATTGAATTTTTTCTCCTAGTAATGTAAGTAGCTATTTACTTGCACCGTCGCTTTCTCTATCATTATTGAAAACCATCGAAAGTCGAAATATAAATGTAAAGAAAATTCAATGTGTATTTTCTTAATTTGAATTTTGCCGCCTAAACTGTATCGCCACTAGTTTATTATATAGTCTATGCTAATTGTTTGATTTATACTCTGGAAGATAAAAATATGGAGATTTGTGCTAATGTATGTTTGGAATATTAAAATTTGTTAATAAGAGCAAACTACTTAAAAGAAAGGAATTGTGAAGTGGGAAATAATAAACTTGATAATGTCGTTTCTTTGTTTACAGGTATGTGTTTGGGTAATAGGTTGTATGTTGTATATTAGTGTTAATTATTTATAAGCATTGGGTTAAATATAAAACTCTTTGTTTACAGAGCAACACATATTAATTCCTTTTATTTCACAATTGAAGACTATATGAGCTTATATAAATATTGTTTTATTGCAGGTTAATAGTAAGGAACCCAGTTTTGGGAAACTTATTTAAAACAGGCAATATGAAGGCTAAGGACAGTAAGTATTTGATTCGTTTATTATTATTTATTTTTAATATTACGTTATTTAATTTGACTCATAAAAATTAAAAATTAAAAGTGAGCATTGAAATTCGCTATTATTTTCCGCAAAATTTTTTTGTTAAATTTCCGAAAAGCTTGTATTTATTATTAATGTACATCTCAGATTCCCACGGGTTGTACACTCGTGGACTTAAAAAAGTACTGTTACAATTTTCTTCAATACAAACCTTGTCCTGACTATAGCAATCACAAAAAATTAATTCTCCAATTTGGTGCAGTCGATCGGAAGTTATGCGCGTACATGTCGCGACCGAGAGACGGTTTAGGGTTCGCTTTACCGACGAAGTGGGTTTTGACATCGTTCCTTCATTAGGGTTAATTCTTTTCTTTTTTTTTTTAAAAGACAACTCCCGCATTAAGAATATACATCCTGTGTCGCGGGGACTTTACAAACATACATGTAACGGACACAAAGAACACCCCCAATTAAATCAACATCGTTCGGCTTCTTGGGTCGCAGGTAGCCATGGGTGCCGGTTATCATTTACCATGATTTTTCAAGATAGTAGAGCCGATTCATCACGAACGGCCCAGCTAGACCGGGGTCGGTATTAAGTAGTAGTCACTTTAGTAGGCTCAGATATAAAGAAAAATGTGCCACGTTTGGCGTTGTATCTGGTGCAAAGTACGAGTATAACACGCCAAACAAGCCGCCGAACACTCTCACCATTAAGTTGACTTGAGTTAAAGTCATACAAGAGTTCGGCGACTCAGTTCCATGCGATTGAGCGTTATGTGTCTACATAATATAAAAAAACACACAAAAAAGCAAACAGTTTTTGTATATTTCAGTTAACGTTGCGAGCTCCCTCAAGTGAGTTGTGTGTTTTTGTAAAATGATTCGGTATATTGTGATTCTGGTTTTAATATGTCATTTGTCGTGCGAACATTTGATGTTACCTCAAGGTGAGCCAGTTAAATTAACTATATGTATTGTTATTAAAATATTTGGTTGATTCACCGCTGCGCTTATTATTGTGTGTTTTAGTAAAAAATGTTCTCGTAGCTGGTATAAAAACAAGAGATGAAGTTGATTTCTGTACGGTTCAAGGACACAAACAAGTTTTGCATCGATTGATCTTAAACTTTGCGTTATGCGAGGCGAGTCAGAGAGGCATTTTATCTATTATTGCGACTATTGGTGTGATAGGGTACAACTAGAAGTTATGTAATTATAGTTATGTACCATTTTAAATGAAGAGGTAAAAAACGGTACCTTTTTATGATAACTTTGTAGTCCGTCTGTCTGTCTGTGAAAACCCTTTATTTCGGGCAAGCGTGAAGGTATCGAGTTGAAATTTAAACCGCATACTCAAGTCTACCTCTGTCCTCTGTTTTATATAGAAATCTGCCAAAGTGACTCTATTCTACCTGATGGAAAGCATGAGCAGAGTCCAAAAGTAGTGGTCACCATACTCATTGCAGACAGTGCAGTAAGGTGCCGCACTATAACGGCCTATTGAGATATTTCTTCATCACAATCTATACTGATTCTTAAAGTAATTGAAACAAGGCTAATTTAACAGGAGATCATAAATTTAATGACTACCAAGTCAATTTAGGCTTTGTAGTGAGGGCTCTAAGGGCTCATCATCATCGGCCTATTGAAGTCTACTTCTGGCTATAGACCTCTCTCATTACACGACACTCTGATCGATTTTGAGTTACTCGCACCCAGATTCTGCCAGGCATGCCAGGCATCATGAGAGAGCCACGCTTCGGCATTAATGGGCCGGCTCGACCGGAGTAATAGCGGATATCACTCCGGCCGAGCGAGGCCGTGGGGCCTCTCAGAAAACCGATGTGAAACAGCGCCTGCGCTGTGTTTCACCGAGTGAGTGAGGATACCGGAGGCCCATACCCCAGCTCCTTCCCCCATCTCCCTCCCCATTCCCCAAAGGCAGGCAATGCAGTTGTGACGCCTCTGATGTCGCGGGTGTTGTCCATAGGCGACAGTAATCGATTTGTCTGCTCGTTTGCCCCGTTTGGGCGGCTTGTACTTATTCTGCTGAGACGTGGACATTATTTACTAAACATCAAGTGTCAAGGAAGGTACAAATAATTTATACCATAGCATATTTAGTTAAAAAATTGATTCGAAAATTACCTTGATGAGAGCTGGAGTTTGTACTAGGCTCGAAACCTGTGTCACAGATCTCCAGGCCCACCCTACGGCCGACAAAATATTTATTTTATTTTATTAACTATGCTCAAAAAATTATACAGATACATAAAATAAAAAATGCTGCTGCACCTCCAAAGACAAGAAAAATATATACTAAGGTAGGTACTTGGTTCTATACAAAATTATCACTAACTAGCTGAACCTCGCAGTGTTACCTGCAGTTATTAGTTTACATATTGTTATTTTTGTTCTTTTTTCCTTACAATTAAAATAGTCTATATTAATAAGTGATAATGTAGCATTCAAATGGTGAAATAATTTTTTAAATCCGTCTAGTACTTTTTGAGCCAATTCGTTACAAACATACTTACATACAAACCTTTCCTATTTATAATATTAGTATAGATTAATCAAAAAATTAACAATACTTGAATGAGATCAAAATTCTAAGGTAGGTATTTAGGTTGTGTATGTGTTGTGTGTGTGTGTGTGTGTGTGTAGTGTTGTGTATGTGTGTGTGTGATAGTTTAGGTAAATTGTGCAAATTAGATACAGAACAAATACTTATTCCTAGGACATTGAACTCATAAGGTCATTCACCAGTAGATTGACATCGACTATATTAGTACCTACAATATATGGATGACCGAGCTTTGCTCAGTATTGGTTTTATGATATTTTTTCTAAAAATGAATACTAGTTAAATCGATTTATCGCCCCGAAACCCATACATACTTTCCTGGGCTAGTGTTTATAGGACGGTACTGTATACAACGTTTTCAGTATTATCATCTCAGCCTATTGCCGTCCAGTGCTGAACGAAGGCCTCCCCCAAAGAGCGCCAACCATCCCTGTCCCGGGCAGCCCGCATCTATCCGTTGCCAGCCATTTTCTTCAAGTCGTCGGTCCATCGTGCCGCAGGGCGCCCTACACTGCGTTTGCCTAAACGTGGTCTCCAGTCTAAGACCTGTCGGCTCCAGCAACCATCAGTCCGCCTGGAGACATGACCGGCCCACTTCCACTTCAGCGTGCTGATCCTGCGTGCGATATCGGTTACTCCAGTTCTCTTTCGGATTGTCTCGTTACGAATCTTATCAAGTAGAGAAACACCCAGCATCGCACGCTCCATTGCACGCTGAGCAACCTTCAACGTTTTCAGTAGCAACGACTTATTACGTTATTAATAAAGTAAAAACATTTAAAATGTTTATACTCGTATTTATTTATTTATTTATATTATATATTTATTATCTTCGTGGTCAGGATGGTGTCATTGTGCTTATTCTGAGATTATATCAATCATGATTGGCTTGGATAGAATAACAGCGGCTGGCATGCCCTGCATCGTCATCCATATGCTGAGTCCAAGACCATTTTGTTTTTCCAGTCACTGTTTAAACTCTTAATAATTATAAGTAACTGTGTAATATGAAAACAAATAAAGTTTTTCTTATTCTTATTTTTACATACAGGCATACCAAATTTCATGAAAATCGTTGGAACCGTAGCCGATATTCAGGTTATATATGCAAGAATTGATCGTTTTAAGGCATTGAATTAGAAAGTTATCGATCCCTGTCTCTGTTACTTTAGGACTTCGAGATACATTTTAGGTGTAAATTTCTTGAATTATATTGTATTGCACTTCATTTAAGAAATAACTGGCACGCAACAGAATAAAAATACAAGTGATACAAAATGAAATCGCTGTGTGTGTGTGTGTGTGTGTGTGTGTGTGTGTGTGTGTGTGTGTGGGTGCGTGCGTGCGTGCGTGCGTGCGTGCGTGCGTGCGTGCGTGCGTGCGTGCATGCGTGCGTGCGTGCGTGCGTGTGTGTGTGTGTGTGTGTGTGTGTGTGTGTGTGTGTGTAAGATGTGTTTAATACAACACAGTGTAATTACCTTAAGTTACCTAGTAATTACTTACCTTGTAGAACTTTGAAAATAAATAACTTCAATACAAAATTCACCCCGTATTTTAACTATTTATTGGCGAGATTTTCCAAAAATTGTTTACTTACCACCCTCTATAACGAAGTTGATATTCTGTAACATTTACAGAATATCAACTTCGTTATAGAGGGTGGTCAAAGTCACATGAATATACTCGTATTTTGTGCGTGTGTATGTGACTAAACGGCTCCTTTAAACGGCAAATAACTTTTAATAAAAAAAGGTGTCTATTTCTGAGGTTTCGAGAACGGATTAGATTTCTTTCTGATGATTGATGTAAAACCCGTGTCATTATTATGAATCTACTGACACCTCATGCATCAAGATCGTTTAGGCGCCACACTGTACCATATTTCTAGCAAATAAAGAATCTTATCTGTTTCAGGCTCACTCTGTTCGTGGGATGGAATACCTGGAAGGTGTGTGAGTGTTTACCAATGTCTTACCGCCGGTTTTGACATTGCCAATAGAACATATCCACCTGTAAGTATTTAAAACTTAATATATTACTAGCGGTCACCCGCGGCTCCGCCCGCGTGGATGTCGGTTACCGCTGCAAAAAGCCTACCCATTAGAGCATTTAATGGTTCTATCTTTAACAGTTTAGGCAGCGTACGCAAAATAAGTTACTTTTCTGGTTGATTTTTTACACCTTGTGTCCGAAAAACGCAAATATCTTACGGAACCCTATTTTTTCCAAAATAAAATATAGCTTATATTACTCATGGATAATGTAGCTTTAGAATGGTGAAAGAATTTTTAAAATCGGTCCTGTACTTTTTGAGTTTATTCGTCACAAACAAAAATACAAATCTTTACTCTTTATAATATTAGTGTAAATAATCAAACACCAATTTATTTGTTTAAAAAAAACAATTCAATCTTACACGGAACACGAAACAATATCTGGTTATTTAACTCTATATTATACTGTTAGCGGTAATTCTAATTATAAAATACAGTAGTGTAATTGACTTCCGGAATATTTGTCAATTGAATATTAGGTGCGACCGAGCTGTAATAATAATGCAGATAATTCCGAAAGCCAAAGATATAATTTATTAAATTATTAAAACATATTAAATGTCATATATTTAATAAATAAGAAATGTAAAAGGCTGACTTGTCTAAGACAATGAATTAATAGACGTATGAAAGCACTGTGGATCAATTAATTAAAAAGTTATGTTGTTAAGTATAATATAATTAGCAAACAACGGACGGACTGTTGGCGCCCTCAAAGATATGAAGAGAACTATTCCAGTTCATCAGGGGATATCATATGACTAGAAAAGATATTAAAAATATGAACCTTTTCGTCTATTGTATGCGCCTCGAGCAGAGGTTCCCAATTTAGTGCTGATGCATCATTGCACAGTTTTTTCTGGTTCATCAGTCTAAAATAGCGAATATGGCGAAACTGCAATGAGTTGCTGACAATTGTAACACATGCGGACTGGATGATTCGTTAACCTGGAGGAGTTGAGGGGAACAGGAAGAGAGGAGATCGGTAGTGAAATCGCCCATCATGTTATGGTGTGTATACTCAGACCCCAAAGATTCCAGAACCGGTTCGAGACTGGAGAAGTAGTCGGCGTTAGGGCGATTTTTATAAAATTAGAAAAGTTTGTAGCACAGGATATTGTCTTTCCCTGATTTTGTTTCTCTTTGTACGTTATTTAAGCTCTTGATCCAGTCTGTATGAGTGGTTAACTGTTTATAAGTGATTCTGTAGCGAGTTATGTGTTAAGATTTATTTTTGTCTTTGCTGCTTGTAGTCGTTTCTTTTAGTTAGTTTCTTTGATGAAAGTGCAACCAGCCGGATCACTCGGATCAGTTACTACTGCCAATCTCAAGTATTTATAGTCTTCAATTCAAAATCTTCGAGTCGTCGTCGTGGTGAAATTAATGATAAAATTTATATAAAATGTGGATGACATGCAATGGGGACCGTCTTTCGAAAAACAAAATAACGATCTCCTAATCGTTTCTTATTGACTTGCTAGTTTGTTTGAACAGGACTGATAGCTCTTTTGTCATTTCGTGTGATTTTTTTTGTTTTAATAAGTTTAGTACGCATATGATATTTTAGCGTTCCATTACTTTTGATAATGTGTTATTTAGCTAATTTTGAACTTTTGAATTCTGGCGCTAAGCTTAGTATGCTATTTATCTATGCTACGGTTATATATGAATTTTTGAAACATTAACATGCTCAGCGAGGTTGACTGTATACTGTTGTTAAATATCAATTTGTAATGTGGCAAGAAATAAAAAAACATTAGTTTTTTTATTTGTTAATTAAATTTTAACCACTTTTTTTCTGTTTCAGGTCTGTTCATTTGAAGGAAAAACTCCTATTATATGCTGCACCGACTGTAAGTTGGTTGAAGATACCAGGTAATGTACATTTTTAATAGCTTAGAAGCCTTAAATTTAGTATTTTATTGGAGAACCAAATTCCAAAGTCCGACGGCGACCTTTCTACAGAACTTTGAAATCGTCTAGTAGTTACTTGGGTTGTGGAAGTCCGAGTGCAGTCGCTCTACGTAATAAATCGAAGTTCAGCCGTATTACAGTACACTTAAACTAACCCCAACCCAGTCTGATAAAGACTCAGAGACAGAATTGTCTCAAAAATTATTTTGAACGGTCGATTCGATTCTGACTTCCTGTACACCAACAGCAGTGAGCTACGAACACACCGAATTATGACATTCAAGAAATCCCAGGAAAAATTAAGCTGTAATTGTTTGACTGTCTCGGTGGCGCAGTGGTAGTGAATACGACTGCTGTGCTTGAGGTCTCGGGTTCAAATCCTGGGTCGGACCAAGTGTTTGTGTGATCTACAAATATTTTTTTCGGAGTTTGGGTGTGTTTCTATGTACATACTATACAAAATGTTGACAAAAGAAAGAAAGACGCATTATTTCGAGTCTAATAATATATCTACTATACATGATACTTGTAGGTATACATTACATAACAATAACTTTAGAATACTACAGATGTTATTTACTTATTTACAGATATCATGTCTATCGGAAACCTCCATAAAAAAGGGCTACGAACGTTACATAAAAATATAACTACGACATGCTAATTATTATCGAAAAAAACAAAGAGACGGCACACGTTTACTAACCGCAAATTCTCGCTAAAATTTTAAATACTTGTTAGGGAAACATTTTACAAAAATATTAACATATTAATCTTAATTTTATCCTCTCCACACAAACATGTATAATGCGTGTTGAAGGCGCTCATAGCCCAGTTACACTCAGTGATTACACACAATTACTGAGGGTAAGCAGCGACGGTGCGGTCAGTACCTGAATGGGTGACCGCTGGTGGCATGTAACCATGAGCGGCTCCATGATTCGGAGGTCACGTTAAGCAGTCGGTCCCGGTTGTTATCATATCAGTCGTGAAGCTTAGTTGGAGGCCTTTGGACGGCTTAAAAACATCCAGCGGCAAAAATTACGTAGCCATAACATTGTCTTGCCAGTCACCAACCCGCACTTGACCAGCGTGGGGACGTTATGGGTTTTTGATAAATGTAGTTATATATGTATATACGTAAGCTCCGTGGATTTATGATATTTTATTTTAGGATAGACAAAATAATTAAAAATAGATTTCCAATTATTGTGCAACTACCATGTTCTGCTCTGCGTCTACCTAAGGTCGACTGGTAGAAAATGCCTACGGCATTAATGCCGCCGTTATTATATAAGTGCATAAAGAGTTAATTAAATAAATACATTCTTAAAAAGGGGGTTCGAATATAACGATCAATTTTTTTTAACGTTATGCCTAGCTAAATACCTTTCAAATATGTGGTATTGAACTAATACCTAACAAGTTATTACTAATTTGTGTATATATATCCAATCTGATGCTACTGTATTTCATACTATAGTAAATAATTAATCTCTCATGAATTAATTAAAAAAGAAACTCAAACAAACAGTGTTATGTCTTTAGACAACATACAGGTGCTAAATAAATCTACGATAATCGTAATTGCAATCGTTTTATTACATTGATCGTTACAGTTTTAATATACAGCTTAGAGTTTAAAAAGTGACAAAATTGTGACATAAGTCGAGTAAATGACAGACATTGTTTCCGTCTAACAACCACAGATAATACAGTTACTTATTGTACTCGACGGTTGCAGCGGCGCTGGAACATATTCCCGGCCGTTGAAAGGTTGACCCTTTCAACTCTTCAGTTCATCAGCTGTTGGTAGTGGACAGAGACGTACCAGGGAGCGGCGTACACACCCCCTCATAGTGTTAATATCCGCGATTCGAGGTATCTTGTCTGGTCCGTAGATGAGGCGCAGAACTCGACCCAGTCTCCACTGCAGCGGCGAAGAATCATCATCGGCCAGGAGCACCATATCTCCAATGTTCAACTTGGATGTATCAGCCCGCCACTTGGTTCGCTGCTGTAACTCGGAAAGATACTCCTTACTCCATCTTCGCCAAAAGTGCTGCCGTATTCTTTCTAGATGTTCATATCGATTGAGGTGATTGTATTTGCTGTCATCGAAGATTGGCCCCGGCAGAGCAGTCAAGGGTCTCCCGATGATAAAGTGTCCTGGGGAAAGGGAAAGGAGGTCGTCAGGACATGAGGACAGCGGGCACAAGAGACGGCTATTCAAAATTGCCTCCACTTGTGCGAATAAAGTTGATAACTCTTCGTAGGTTAAGTGGCTATTGCCAATGACGTGTTTTATATGATGCTTGGCCGACTTAACCCCGGCCTCCCATATGCCACCGAAATGAGGAGAGTAAGCTGGTATGAACCTATAGTTTATACTTTGTTGACTTGCAAAATCAATTAGAGATAAAGGACGATTGGCTTCCGCTATCCAGCAGAGCACGAACTTTGACCTTTAGATGGTCAAATGGATTCGAACGCTGGACCACGGCACCGATCAATAGAGCCTGACATATATCTTGATTAAAACGTAAAGGACGATTTGCTTCCGCTACCCAACATAGGTCGAACTTTAACCTTTAGATGGTTAAATGGATTCGACGGTAGCGGACAACAGAATCTAACCTATACTTTGATTAGAACGTAAAGGACGACTTGCTTCCGCTCCCCAACATAGGTCGAACTTTAACCTTTAGATGGTTAAATGGATTCGACGGCAGCGGACAACAGAACCTGATTAGAACGTAAAGGACGACCTGCTTCCGCTACCCAACATAGGTCGAACTTTAACCTTTAGATGGTTAAATGGATTCGACGGCAGCGGACAACAGAACCTAACCTATACTTTGATTAGAACACAAAGGACAATTGGCTTCCGCTATCCAGCATAGCACGAACTTTAACCTTTAGATGGTTAAATGGATTCGCGACCCGGACCACGGCAGCAGACAACAGAACCTTTTTGTTAATAATTCCTTAAATCGTTGTTTATCTTCGTTAGGCATGATAAAAAAATACCTTGCCCTTCCCCAAGAATAAAATATTACGAATAAACCAAATTAACTAAATGGAATGGCTCACGCTCCTCGTAACGGTGACACTTGACGGGCAGCAAACGGAGGCAGCAAGCACAGCAGCACACTTTCTACCGCCTGCCTGTCGCTCGCTATCGCACCCAAATCTTACGCTTAAAATAATCAGCGCGAGTGTCGATATGTCCTGGAATAGTCGGCAAAGTACGCTAAGTATTTGATATTGATAATAATATATTAGGCAGGTAGTGAGAAATAAACTGATACTGAGACAGTTAAGTTAATAAAAATATCGAAGTATTTTACGTTATTAAAGGACAATGCATGAAAATAGCATGTAATTATTACAATGGGATCACTAAAGTTACCAATTCTTGTATAAATAACTAATATTGAAGCTAAATATTCATATATTCACAATATTTTAATTGTTTATTTTTCTAAATGTGGGTAGATATTTTTAAAAAAAGATGATGCAATTACGATTTTTTATTGCAGATTTTGCATAAATTAGCACAGAAACTCTTTCACTAGTATTACTAGCACAAGTGGATTAGTATTTTCAATAGTTATAATGGATAAGGAGAGGTATTTTGGACTTTGGGTTAAAAGTATAATATAGGAAGGACACTTATCTTTGGTATAACGCTGCTGACCGATGTGATACTTTAGATGTACCACTGCTCGTAACCTTGAATTCTGGTTCACAACGGCCTTTGGACCTCTGTGGCTTTAGTCTACTCACTGGAAGGCTCCGCTGGTAAATAACTTGACTTGAAAGTGACTTCTTGATATATTTCGCGGTTATATCAAAACTTTTATTTAATTGTTCCCCTCATGGGCCACCATGTTATGTCTTTAGACAACATACAGGTGCTAAATAAATCTACAAAAATCGTAATTGCAAACGGTTTATTGCATTGATCGTTACAGTTTTAATATACAGCTTAGAGTTTAAAAAGTGACAAAATTGTGACATAAGTCGAGTAAATGACAGACATTGTTTCCGTCTAACAACCACAGATAATACAGTTACTTATTGTACTCGACGGTTGCAGCGGCGCTGGAACAAACAGTTTGTCATTGTTCCGGTTTGATATTACGATCTTATATATATTTATTTATTTATTTAAACTTATTGCACATGTTGTACAAAGGAGGACTTAATGCCTTGAGGAATTTTCTCCCAATCAAACTTCAGGTGATCTAGAAATAAGAACTGGTAGGTGCAAAGAAAATGAATTTAGTAAAAAGAGATAAACCTACATTAAATATAAATACATAAATATATATTTATGAGTCGAGGGGGGCGACTTAAAGAGCTGCAACGCATTTTAAGTTCCAGTTCCCACGAAGACACTTCAGTTGTAGCTGCCTATGAAGGTCGATATCAGGTCACACATTTTCCGGTTTACCCCTATACAGAAATATATACACTTGATTAACCTTAGAGAATAAAAAGGAAAAGTTAATTAAACTTTACTCAAAAGTCTTGAAAGTATCTCTTTGTCTGCAACGTCGATTTTCATGTATATTTTATAAATAAAACATTAAAAGTCAAATTGTTTTTTTTATTCCAGGTTGCTGGTAAGGAACCCATTTTTGGGAATCTTGGTAAAATCAGGCACAATAAAGGCTAAGGACAGTAAGTAACTGTAATATCCTCTTAATCGTCACGGCCGTTTTGGCGCAATATGCGCATGCGTCATTCGCCTTTTGGAAGAATTCCCGCTAGATCTGTGATGACTCTCGTGTAAATACGGAGCTGCGAATGCTCGAATGTTTAGGAGTTCTTAATGAAACATGTTACTTGTTCTGTGTAATTTATTTGAATGCCTATAAAACTTATCAAGTAAAATTAGTACACTAAGTTTAACTGCGCATTACATAATGATAAATTACAACCGTCGCATTCTTAGTACAGTGTCATAATATTACATTATATAACTGATTCGTTAATTAAAAAATAAAATGTTTATTCTTCAAATTAGTTAACTTCCTTTAAAGTCACTAGATGGCACTGTGTTATGGCGATGAAAATTAGAACTCGTCGTTAAGATTCGCCGTTGGTGAATGACCTACTTAATATTTTTTTGATTAACCTATTTTACATAGGTGGGTACGAGATACATAATATAGATCTCTCCATACAGTTTTCTCTATGCATTACAGAATGTGTGGACTACATACATACCCTGAAATATAAATGCAAAGAGAATGTATCCCCTCTTTCACCCACCAAGAAGAAACTTGACACATCTGCGAATTGTACATACGAAGGGAGAGATTTCCTCCTAGCCGCTACCTTTGCGGCTGGAGGTCGGAATGCTCTAAGGGAAGAATTTCCACACATGGTAATATTCCAATTTACTTTTATCCCTCATCATCATAATCACAACTATTGATAATTCACTTCTCTTTAGATGGGAGGTTTTTGCCTATTGTAAAACGTTGCCCAGACTGGTTGGCGTGTAGAGCTTGTTCCAAATTTTTCGTCTCCTATTAGTGCTTTCGTTTTACATAGCGCCTCCTTAGTCTGCTCTCGACATCCACAGGATGAATTGGTGAAAACCCCATAGTTCATTCTTAATACATTATCAGATGGACTTTGATCATAAGGGGAGTTTTTCTCCGCAATTCGCACATAGTTCTGATCACGATTCTGCACTTCAAGATTGCAGCATGAAGTTTTAACTTAGTTTTTTTGAGTGCATCTTTGCCGGCCAAGTGCAAGTTGAACTTGCGCACTGAGGGTTCCTTACAAACCTGCAGGTATATTATATTATGTAAATGTAACTAAAGATTTATGGTTTTTTGCAATTTTCCCTTACTCTGTGCTATATAACGTTGCTTCGTATAAAATTTAAATATTCTAAGTTCACGGGAAGTATCCTTTATGTTTTGATTCCTTTGCGAGTGTTTTGCGAGTGGGAGTTTGATTTTTTCACTGCTCCAAGGGACAGTAGATTTAAGATTGATAGCTCCACCTGTTCCTGAGAAAAAAGGGTCTTGACAGACAGACGGAAAACAAAGTGATCCTATAAGGGTTCCGTTTTCTTTTTGAAGTACGGAACCATAAAAAAGGGCTTTGAAATAATAATAATAAATATTTCGGACATCTAACACACAACGCTATCTAGTCCCAAACTAAGCAGAGCTTGTATTATGGGTTCTAAACAACTGATAGAAATACTTACATACTTTTTCTTTGTAAATACATACATAATTATACAAAAAAAACACCCAAACTCCGAAACAAATATTTACAGATCATACAAACACTTGGTCCAATCCGGGAATCGAACCCGAGACCTCAAGCACAGCGGTCGCATACGCTACCACTGCGCCACCGTGGCAGTCGACGAAAATACAACGATCCAAAACTAGGAATTTCTAAGCTTTTATTTAGGTAATAGTTGACTTTATGATGTAGCATCGATTGCAGCCATAGGTACATTGAAGTCGGTTTATTAATATAAAAGTTCTGAAGATAATATAATATTCCCTATTCTCAAGAAGAGAATTATTAGAGTCATATGAGGGTGAAATACTTAAAAAGTTTATAAGGCCAGACCATGGCACCCCTTACCACGCCGGTCGTGGACTTTTGCAGCATCAGGGGATTACATAGTTATCGTGATACTGTCGATCACACCTCGACACAGCAAAACCAGCCTTACTCTTTTTACTCTCTTTTTTTTCTACTTTTTACTACTCTTTACTCTACTTTTTGAACGAGACGCAGTTATCGTCTCCAGCGGACACATCCTACCTCGTTTACCTAGTACCTAGACGAACTGGAACATTCCTTTAGGTCTAAATAAAATAATAAAATGGAAGACATGAAGGAGCCTCTTTAAAAAAGACTTGATGAAAAATGCGTGTCTAATGACTAATATTTCTGCCTCCTCAATGTTTAATGAAATTGCACCGACTTCATCATTATTTTTCTTTTGTCTCTAATATGTTTCTTGCAGGCGTTACTTGGATTCGGCGATACTATTGACACAGCGCTGTGGTACTGTGGAGGATCGGTTATCAGCGAAAGGTTCATCCTCACTGCTGCTCATTGCGTCTTCAGTAGAAGTATGTAAGTTTGAAATCATTACCTTTTCTAAAAGTAATAAAAATAATTTGGTACACCTTCCACACAGTCGTCCGACCTCGAACCAGGTAGAGCCTGTAATCAAACTGATGATTAACACATTTGATATATTTTTAAATGTCCCAGACACATAACAAATAATCGCACTCGTCACAAAACTATTTACCCTGAGTGAGCATCGAAACCACGATCTCTGGTTTAGTAGTTAGAGTCACTAACCACTGAATAAACAAGCCAGTCAGTTTTGTACTTATAATTACGTTTATTTTTATTTACTTATTAACTTAATGTAAATGAAGTACAAGGGCGAACTTAATGCCATAAAACATTATCTACCAGTCAATATTCAGGTGTTGCAGAAATATGATGCGTAAGGTGCAAGGCGAACATATTGAATTCGACAAATATTAATTATGCAAATTAATAGATAAACCTACATCAGATATAGACAACATACAAAATTGTACTACTACATATATATGTATATATATTAATAAAAGTACCATTCTCTTCATATGTAAAATTTTTAAGGCATCTAGATATCAGTGTTGACAAAGGGTACAGGTTACATATTTTATTGACTTTGTTATAAAGGCGACCACTAAGGCACTGGTAGTTTCTACTTGCTAAGGCCATCCTCACAGTAAATCCTGGACATACAATGTCTTTACGCCGTTTATTCATCGGTAACTGAGAATTAAAATCTATTGAAGAATGTTTGCGGAGAGCCACATGTAGCACACACACAACTGTCTCACAGTTAACACAGAAAATTCTTTGTATAAATTCAAAGTTAAATATCTATAAGGCCTGTTAAGCACTACCTAATAGTGATGGTAAGCGATCACCACCGCCCATCGACACCCACAACACCAGAGGCGTCACAAGTACGTTGCCGACCTTCTAAGAAGGAGTAAGCTCTTTTCTTGTAGGTTTGAGGGTCGTATTGGTCCGGGAATACCGCAGGCGACAGTTCATTCCACACATTTGTTGTGCGATGCAGAAAGTTTTACGGAAAGCGCATAGTTGTAGACTGCCAGCCATCCAAGTGATGGGGATGAAATTTCTGTCGGGTAGGACGATGGCGAACAGAGCCGGCAGGAATCAGTACGAACAATTCCTCGGAGCACTCCCTATAGTAGATGCGGTAGAAGGTGCATAACTAAGCCACATCTCTACTCAGTGCCAAAGAGTCCAGTCAATTCGAGCCGCTCTCCGTTGAATGCGGTCCAGAGGGAGGAGCTGGTACTGGGTTGCCCCGGCCCAAAGATGGGGACAGTATTCCATATGAGGCCGAACCTGTGTCTTATGAAGTCGAAGGCGGTAGGTCGGAGTGAAATACTGTATCGATCTGTTGAGAACGCCAAGCTTCTTAGAGAACAATTTAGCTTTATCCTCCAAATGACCCTTAAACTGGATTCACTCGATATGCCAGCACCAAGTATATCAATGTTGGCTGAGGCAGACAGGGGAGTGTCTTCAAACCGAGGACATATGACCCAAGGCAAATTTGTGTCTTTGTGGAGTTAAACTGGACTAAATTGAGTCTACCCCAATCTGAGAACTTATTTAGTATTCTGAATACGTCACCATACGATCTTTTGCCAATAGCTCAGGAAAATATATGCTGTGTATTAATTAAAACTGTTTTGTTTTTCAGAGGTCCGGTGAAGTTTATCGCCCTGGGTATATTGAAACGATCAGACCCTCCGAGTCTTTGGCAAATTTACAATGTGCAGAGAGTTGTTACCCACCCAGGTTACAAACCTCCCTCCAAATATAATGATATTGCTTTACTGGAGACTGACAGAGAGTAAGTGTTATACCGTCTGATGCAAAACTATGTAAAGCTTGTTCTATGATGACCAGACATTTAAATTTCCATAATCTTGTCATTGATAGATTCTAAAATAGGGATAAAGATCAGGGTTAAAATGAGAACATAATTCTTTTCTTTTTTATTTTAACTTTCCAAAGTTATTACGTTGAGTTCACCTTAAATTAATATACTAGCTGATCCACGCAATTTCGTCTGTGTTTCTTCTTAATCACGCTCGGCTTCTTTTAAGCGTTTAACTATTCTGTCTTCAGCACGCAAAGCACATATTTAAATAAACGTACAAAATTATAGTCATATATGTAGTTTAGCTAGTTATAATTTCGAATTTCATCGTGGGCAACAACGTGCCACGAAAATTGTACACGTACATGTACATGTCACCATCATATTGTAAATTGACTGCATCGGTGGCGTAGTGGTAGCGTATGCGACTGCTAAGCTTGAGGTCTCGGGTTCGATTCCCGGGTCGGACCAAATATTTGTAAGATCTGCAAGTGTTTGTTTCGGACTTTGGGTGTTTTCTATGTATAATATGTATGTATTTACATACAAAAAGTATATAAGTATTTATATCAGTTGTCTAGTAACCCATAACACAAGCTCTGCTTAGCTTGGGACTAGATGACGTTGTGTGTTAGATGTCCGATTTTTTTTTTCTTTTTAATTTTTATACCGATAGATTATATACTAACTAACAATAATACATTAAATTCACAGTTCACAATCTTTCGACAGTTGACAATCGTTAGTTAGAAACAGTTCTAATAACAATCTTACGGTAACATAGGTATATGTCGGGATGAGGGTATTCGAATAATAAAATTGTTACCAACACGCGACATGGCTCACTTCTGGGTTATAGTTTTCTATTATTTAATTATTAATGGTTATTATGTATTGTGTTTATGTGTTTATATTTATACCGTGTGCCTATATTGCTCTTTGTGTAACCAATTGTTATTTAATAAATTTGTCTATAAAAATATTCATAATCGTTTAGTTTTTATTTACAGTAATCATTAATTATTATCTTTATTCCAAATTAACTATACTTGTGGTTCATATTTTCGATTGTAGATAAATAACTACCTACCTTAATCCCTTTATAGAAATGAAGGTTTTCAAACAGCGCGCACCTTCATCGATTTTGCTATTGATTTCGGTTACAGCCGAAATATATAATAGATATTTATTTTATCCCTAGTATCGCGTTTAGCTCTCAAGTTCTTCCAGCGTGTCTTCATGTAGATGACAATGTGGATCGATTCGCGTCCGCTGCCGGCTGGGGAGCCCTTGGAAACAAGAAGAGTGTTGCTGATGTCCTGCAATCTGTGAGTATCATCATCAAGAAAATTAAACAGCTTTAATCTTTAAAAATAAATTTTGCAGAAGGAGGACGAGAGTCATTTTGGGGAGCTTAAAAACATTCGTGAACCATACAGATCGTACAAAATCCCAAGATTCAGCGCATGTGGCTAAGTGCCCACTAACTTTACAGTTCATAGTGCATGAATGCACGAGTATTTGGTCCTTGGGAGATACTTCGATACATAAGAGATGGTTAAGCCACAGTGATACCATGGCTTTAGAGAAAACCGGTGTATAGATACGAGTTCAATGCCTTTCGCAGAGAGAAACCTTATGTTACCTAATGCAAAACTATTTTCCCCATTCAATTCTCTTTTATTAACTGTTTTTCCTATAAAACTACTATTGCAACGTTAAGGTAAACGATCATTTTATTAATTAAGTTCTTAAATATCAAATTGTTGAAATACCATTTTGTGGCACTGGCAACTTTGATTTAAATATATCCTCTTTGGAATTCTAAATTAAAATTTACAAAATCCATTTATTTGAGTTTCGAAAACGGTCATTCATTTGTTTTTTTCCTCATTAGTTTTTTCTTTGGCGTCGCTCATCTTGCACAATTTAAAACTTGAAATATTACTTTATTTCTATCATGAGCACGAGTTTATCAAAATTGGTCTGTCGCAATCCGATGAATTTAATGTTATTTATTTTCCTCTTAGTTTTTAAGCTTTAGTAATTTAAGTACCTTTCTATAGTGTCTTAACAAATATGTTAAGATAGAAAAATAAACGCAATTCTCTAGTATTGCTCTAAGCAGCATTGTTTCGCGCCCATTGTACAAGCTCCGCTTAAGGCAAAGTCAAAGTCAAATCATTTATTTCCATAGGCCCCAAAAGGCACTTGAACACGTCAAAAATACAAACATCAAACATTATTAATACAACTATAAAATAAAACTCAAGTACTGAATTGATCAGTGATAAAAGGATGTAACTCAAGTAATCAATGATTTGAATTACCGGAGCTTAGATTGATTTCAATTCAACTCAAAGGTTTAAATTGAAATCAATCCAAGTACCAGCTCCGATGGGTATTGCATTCATGAGAAGAGCTGGTGAGAAACTCATGTGCACCATCTTTTCCAATAATTCATACAAAGTTTGTTTGTTTTTGACAATAATACTTATATGTGCAAGTTAAGGCAACCAAACCACAAAGGCTAGAAAACGGTCTAAAGAAATATTAAAATTAGGGAAATCAATTTTTTGTCTAATAAAATAATTAAAATTAGTCCATAGCATATAGGTTGCAATCACTTACACATCAAGGAGTAAAAGCAATGTGTGCATACATACTGGTTCCAGAAAAAAAATCGTTCAAAATGTAATAAAATAATAAATACTAATTATTTACGCTCCAACAATGTAAACACAGATCGCCTTAACTTAACAAAATTCAAATGTCTGGTAATCAGAATAAGATGCCAAGAATTAATTACAATCAAATAAATTATATTAAGGATTATAAATAAATAAATATATTGCGTATCAAATCAATCAATCAAATCAACACCAAATTCTCATTCACATCCAAGGCACCGCGTCGGTCAAGAAATCGTTCACCGTATAATAGCCCCCCTTCACAAGACGACTCTTAACGGTACTCTTGAACTTTTGTAGGGGTAAGTTCAAGATTTCGACAGGAATTTTGTTATATAAACGCACACCAAGTCTTTCAAATGAATTGTGGACTTTGTTCAAGCGATAATATTGGCCTACTAATTTGTGCTTATTCCTTGTGTTTAGTGAATGATGATCACTTTTGATAGTGTATTTATGTATGTTTTTTCGTACAAACATAATATTAGCAAATATATATTGAGATGCTACTGTTAAAATACCTATTTCCTTAAATCGTTCTTTCAGAGAATCTCGAACTTTGAATTGCCCGTTTTTGAATTACAAAAATGGTTTGAATATCAGCTGCCTTGCCCCATAGTAGAATACCATATGACATGACACTGAAAATAACTAAAATAAACCATTCGCGCAGTTTCAATATTAGTTAACTGGCGAACTTTCCAAACAGCGAATGCCGTGGAGCTCAGTTTCCCTGCTAGATACGATATATGGGCGCCCCACTGAAGCTTATGATCCAAGGTTATTCCTAAAAACATAGTTGACTCTACGAGATCAATCATTTCGATATTTATTATGATGTTCGTGTTGAGTTTCTTAACATTAGGCAAAGTGAACTTTTGTTAGTTAGTTAGTTAGACTTAGTTTTGTTAGACGGCGTGAAGTTATGTGACTATGGTAGAATATAACTGGAGAAACTTGGTAGGTACAGTTCAAGTTTAATAATAATAATCCTTTATTTGCCAGAATGTAGGTGTACACAGTACGGTCTTAAATTTATACATGGCCTATATACATTCTACCAGTACATTCATGGTATGCAAATATTTGGTAATGACATTAATTAAATTAAAAATATATTGTTTGAATTTGTTTGGAGGAAGCTCTTTGAAATCGTTTGGTAATTTATTATAAACTTTTACGACATTTACATAAGAGGAACTTTTAAACATTTTTGGTTCAAAATTAACACAGTGGTTGAAAGATAGATGTTTTTACAATTTAAACGAATATATTCGTATCGCGAGGACTGGAAGTATTATCGGTTTATATTTCAATTTCATTTGCTTTGCATATTTTTATTTATTTTTTGTTCATTGACATTGACATCTGTGGACATTGTATGATTGTCATTAGCTAGACATTTTTCTTTTTTATTTATTTGACTGTACTTTAAATTTTTGACATACATTGATATTTTTGACATTGAGTCACATGTAAGTTCAGTTCATTCATATATTTTTAATTTATATGGAAGAATAGTGCATAAAGCTAAAAAACTAAAATTAAGGAAATGACAGTTATATTCCGATGGGTGACCATTAGTTACTACTATTAAACTAAATTTATCAAATAGAAATAAAGTAATATTATGCACTTTCAGGTGTTACTGCGTCAATATACTGAGGAAGAATGTTCGGAACGGTATCCAGAACACAGGCACTTGGTCAGAGGCTTTGATACATCCATACAAATGTGCTACGGGGACACGGAAAATCTACCAGCTCCTACAGACACCTGTGAGGTATTTAGACCTCCATATTTCTGATATGAAACGTCTAATGGAGAAAACCACACCGGCTGCTAGCGTGGTGATGCAACGTCTCCATCGATGTCGATTTAGTTCTCGTGGCTCTTCGACCAGCACTTAGGACAGCTTGCTCCAAAACTGGTCGGCGCTGTTATTGCCCTTGGGCAACTTTTACCCAATTTGGGTGGAGCTGGCGTCACAACAAGACAACTTTACACGGGGGCTGTACGGTTAATGGCACTGTATAGTGAACTGATATAGGCGCCTCTGACCGCCCTAAATAGGGCACGCCTCTGGCGTTCTAAAAATATAGAACAAAGAGCTATTCCCGGATCCCTCCCCTTCTTAGTCTCCCAAAATTGAAATTAAATTACTTAATTAAGAATTGTACAGTAGCCAATTAAAATTAAGTCTTAGCTCGCTTTTTATGGGATAAAGTTCAAACGATGGTAATAGGTTACCGCCGCCCATGGACACCTGCTACGCTAGATGTGTCACAAGTACGTTGCCAGCATTTTAAGAAGGAGTACTTTTCTTGAAGGTTTGACGGTCGTATTGGTTCGAGAATACCGCAGGCGATAGTTCATTGAGGTCGGCTACTAGTTTAACCGGTTTTACCTGAATATCAGTTTTTCCACAGAGCGATTGGGATCGGTCCTCCGCAACCCTAAGCGTGAACTGAATTCGAAATAAGAACTAGTTGTCAATAACGATTGTCATAGATGTTCATGACAACCGGGACCTACGTATTAACATGCTCTCTGAGGCATGGGCGGGAAACACCGCCATCTTCCATACTACGGGTTACTTATTGGTTACATAAAAAAGTTTCCTCCGGTTTACGGTTAAGAATTTCTTGTAAGAAAGCAGAGCCGAATCGGGAATCGAATCCAGGACCTCTTGATCGGCAGTCGCTTGCGCTAGCCGCTAGACCATCGAGTCAGTCACCTAGGACATACGACCTTTATGCTTCTAGCTGCTAAAAAACTAGTGACTCATTCGCATAATTTCTTAGAAAGCCCATAGGAAGGGATCTTCAAAGGAAGCGCTTCACGCCAGACCCGATCGAAGACCTTAACTGCCTAGGCCTCCCCCTTAGTCTTAATCGCATGGGCCCAGTGGTGTGTTATATACTAGAAGATCACCAGCTGATCGACCCTTACCCTTCCATCACGGCCATTCGACTTATAGATCAAGGAATAAAAGTGCTAAACGTACTGAGCATTGGTGGAACTGGATATCCAGCATACGGCTCTCACACCGCAGTATAGTTGGCGGCTCTTGTTCCTCGTCCTCCAAGATAGAGTTGGACGCAAAGTACTTTCCCAGAAGATCGGCTTTTTAACATCACCATTATAAGGTTTCCACTTTTTCTCAATTCTCTTTTTGCAGTGAATAGCACTATAAAGTCCTGTTAATTTGAACCCTTACTTAAGTTTTACGCCAACCGCAAGATGAATAGGGGTGATAACACTCCGTATTTAGAATCCGTTTCCACACAAATAGTATTATATAATATTCAGTAATAATTTCATATTTTTCAGGGAGACAGCGGTGGCCCATTGCATTCTCGAGATCATGAGCAGTGTGTGTTTACGATTCTGGGGGTAACTTCGTATGGCAGACCGTGTGGGGAAGCAGCTGGGGCTGGCATTTACACCCGCGTCAGGTCCTACGTACCCTGGATCGAAAATATTGTTTGGCCTTGATTTATGAGAATTTTTAAGGCTGTTTTATGTAGGTTTTGAGGTAATTACAAAAAATAAAATACTTTTTTACAAGGCAGTTTCTACGTTCCAACGATCTGAAATGATTAGAAAGTGTCGAAATATAATCTTTAGACATTTGATGACTTTCCTTTTATGATACGAACGGAAAATAATCAGATGAATGACCTGGTAGAAAATAACTACCTCTGCCCATGAAGGCCTGTAGCTTAGAAGTCAAAAGCGCGTCAGCGATATTTTAGGTACGCTCGTTCGTGGACTTCTTTAAGAACTCTAAATGGAGATCCTCGATTGATCGATACTTAATCGAGTAAATCATTGGGAGCCATTCTAGATACAAATAAGAGATCGGCTGAGCTATTCGTTTATTTCATTACACTTTTCCTTGCTGTGGGGAAACCTCGCCCCCTGTACGCCCTCCCGAACTATCTACAGCTCCAGACGAGTTCGCGTTTTTATGCCTTAAACCTGTGTAAACGCTCACCTATGTTGACTGGTGCCGATATTATTGACTCCAAAAATATCATTAATTGTAAAAAATATGTATACATTTTTATTTACTTTTTATTGCAATTTTATAACTGACATCAAAAAAGGAGGAGGTTTTATGTTCCGCTGTATGTATTTTGTACTTTGTACTTCTCTAATTTTAAGTTAACCTTGTAATGCATCTGGTGTACAATAAAGTGATCTATTATTTTATTTTTTTTATATATGTTCACCAGTCAATTATGGACCGATAAGGTCTGCTCCCGAGGCTATTGCCATTACCACCATGTCAGATTCTCACGATGGGATCCCAGGAAAATTGAGGGATGACAGATGACATGAACGAAGACAGGGAGTGTATCAATACAATATTGAATTTAAAATAAATTTTTACCCATTTTTTTCTAAAACTAAAGTAACCACTAATAATATTACTAATTAAACATATAAACTTGAAAAGTATTGCATCAGTCAAGGACACCATTATCTCATTGACTGGCACTGATTCCCCCATCTCAGTCACCGAACCAATTATTTTTGACTTATTTAGTAACAGACCATGATGTTATTAACTATAACTTTAGATTTCCCTTTGAGGTAATATACCAACTTATTTTTTATGGATTACCTGATGGTAGGCGATATGGAATAGCGGTGTGAAATAGCGACTACGCTGTGTTTTACCGAGTGAGTGAGGATACCGGAAGCCCATAAAAGGCGCGCTGAAGACGTCGATTTGCGGAAACCCAGCCCGCAAGTTTCAAGTATCAAGATACGTATGCTCGTTTGCCCACTATATAATAAAAACAACTAGGCTAACTTAACCAGAGTAATACCATGGACTCACAAAACAACTGGTGTTAAGTACTACAAAGCGTAAAGCGTATCAACAATACTTATATTCGATGGGTATCGAAAATACGTTATTTTTTTATAAATAATCTTAAACTTATTCTATATATTCGTATGTTTAATACGTGCATATTCTGTGCAACGAATACGACCGGTGCTCTAACAGTGTGCCTATAATACCTACTCAAATGCGCTCGCATCTCGAACAAATCAAATACATAACACTTATTATGAACATATTATGTTTATAAAGAATCCAATACCTAGAAGCGATCAATATATCTTTATATTTTTTATTTTCTTTTTTTATGGAATATCGTATCACCTGATGGTAAGCGATTACCGCCGCCCATGGACACCCGCAACACCATTGGTGTCACAAGTGCGTTGCCGGCCTTTTAGGAAGGAGTACGCTCTTTTCTTGAAGGTTTGTTTCTATTTATGACGAAGCATGCCTCTCCATCGCTAAATATTTGTATAGGCATTTAACACTTTAGTATATCGCTAGTCTGGATAACGTTGTAATATAAATGTAAGTTGATATTTATTTATGTCGTAATAAAGATTGAGTTTACAATAGATCTCCTAATCATAAATACCATTCCTTAAATTTCCATTCCTTTCGTTTCGCCATATTCGCTATTTTAGACGGATGGACGAGAAAAAACTGTGCAATGATGCATCAGCACTAAATTGGGAACCTCTGCTCAAGGCGCATACAATAGACGAAAAGGTTCATATTTTTAATATTTTTTCTAGTCACATGATATCCCCAGAGGGCACCAACAGTCTGTCCGTTGTTTGCTAATTATTATACTTAACAACATAACTTTTTAACTAATTGATCCACAGTGCTTTCATACTTCTATTAATTAATTGTCTTAGACAATAATAACAAGGCATTTTTATGTTTGAATTAATCATAATAAATAAAATAATATATATATTTATATATTTTTTAACACACAACGTCATCTAGTTCCAAGCTAAGCAGAGCTAGTGTTATGGGTACTAGACAAGTGATATAAATATTTGTATACTTTTTTTTGTAAATACAAACATATTATACATAGAAAACACCTAAACGCCGAAACAAATATTTGCACAGCATACAAACATTTGGTCCGACCCGCTCAACTCACAAGGACTCAAGCTTAGCAGTCGCACACGCTACCACTACGCCACCGAAGCAGTCATTACATTTGTTTAAACGCGCTAATATCAGGAACCACTGGTCCGATTTGAAAAACTCTTTCAATAATGGATAGTCCATTTATCGAGGAAGACTATAGGTTATATATCATCACGCCAAGACCAATACGAGCGGAGTACTAATGAAAAATGTTACAAAAACCGGGGAAATATATTACACTACGGGCAATAAGAGACATAAACAAGATTGCGTAGGTTACCTAGTATTATATAAACATAAATTGATTGTAGTGCTACCGATAATTTTAATAACAAAATACAGTTGTGGTTGTGTAATTGATATCTGGAATACCTCTTAATTAAATATAAATTTCGAGTCACCAAACTGTAATAATAATGCTGGTAATCCCAGAAGTCATTATCATAACTAATTAAATTATTGAAGCGTATTAAATGCAATAAAAAGTGTTAGTTATGAATATATATTAAATTAAAAATGCACATTTGATTGGAGTTGACTTCCAGAATATCGGAAACTGCCTCGGTGGAACAGTGGTAGCGTATGCGACTGCTGACGGTCTTGGGTTCGATTCGCGGGTCGGACCAAATGTTTGTATCATCTGCAAATACTTGTTTCGGAGTTTGGGTGTTTTCTATGTTTAATATGTATGTATTTATAAAAAAAAGGTATCTATATATTAATATCAGTTGTCTAGTACCCTAGTTTGCTTAGTTTGGGACTAAATGGCGTTGTGTGTTAAATGTCCGGAAATATTTATTTATTTATTAATATCTGATCTACACTAATATTATAAAACTGAAGAGTTTCTTGTTTGTTTGTTTGATCGCGCTAATCTCAGGAACCGCTGGTCCGATTTAAAAAAATATTTTAGTGTTGGATAGTCCATTTATCGAGGAAGGCTATAACTATATATCATCTGATACTAATAGGAGCGGAGCACCAATGAAGAATGTTTCAAAAACGGAGGAAAATTTCACGCTACAGGCAATAGAAGACGCAAACGAGTTTGCGCGGGTTAGCTAACCCCTCCCCCATCCCTCTTCCCACCCCCCCCCCAGGTCGGCAACGCACTTGTGACGCCTCTGGTGTTGCGGGTGTCCATGGGCGGCGGTAATCGCTTACCATCAGGTGATACGTCTGCTCGTTTTCCAACTATTACATAAAAAAAACATAGAAAACACCCAAACTCCGAAACAAATATTTACAGTTCATGCAAACATTTGATCCGACCCGGGATCGAACCCGAGACCCCAATCACAGCAGTCGCTTGCGCTACTACGCCACCGAGGCAGTCAAATAAATGCAGTTATGTCCAGCATTAATTTTCGGTATAGTTTACAGGAAAATAAATGATTTTAAGTTACCTCTAAGGAAAATCCCAGACTTATGGTTAAGTATGTAACATACGAGTAAGTGATAACAGTGGAAATATGTAATTGGTTCGGTGGTTAGAGGACGGAAAGAACTCCAGGCAACGAGATAAAGGTGTCCTGGTTTAATATTATATAAACTTATATGTATGATGGGTAATATTATTAGTACCTACTTAACACTTATAAGCGTGTAAGGAAAAAAGGTATTCGCATGTGTTGACAGGTGTTTAATTATGTTTTCGGGGAATTTGTGATTCCAATTGCATATAGCAACATATCCCGTTTTCATTTATACGGTCTCATTTAAATGTCGAAGACTTTTAAATATATATACCTAAACTAGCCGATGTATTAAGACCTACGAGTCGGCATGAACGGTCCGGCTCGACCGGAGTGATACCTCACAGAAAACCGGTGTGAAATAGCGCTTTCGCTGTGTTTCACCGAGTGAGTGAGGATACCGGAGGCCCATACCCCAACCCCTCCCCAATTCCCTCTCCCCATCCCCCAAAGGTCGGAAACGCACTTGTGACGCTTTTAGTATTGCGAGTGTCCATGAGCGGCGGTAATCGCTTACCATCAGGTGATGCGTCTTCAGCAGTGGACGTAAAATAGTTTGATTGAAACCGAAACGTGTAAACACAAACAATAAAGACAGCAACATATGGATCGGCAGCAGAGCCGCTAACCAGTATACAAGATAACGTTTCTTCCTATAGGACTGGATGGATAGGTAGGATGGATAGAATGGATTGATCCTACCCATCCATCCATTATGGCATTAAATACAACTTTAAATGAGCTGCGTTTTTTAGTAGATCTGCCCATACTCAGACAAATATAATCTGTTAGGGATATAAATAAATATCATATATAAAATTCTCGTGTCGCGGTGTTTGTAACCAAACTCCTTTCAAACGGCTGTACCGATTTTTATAAAATTTGGTGCGCATATAGGGTAGGTCTGATAACGGCCAACATCTATTTTTCATACCCTTGAATGATAAGGTTGTAAGGTAGGGATAAGACCCACCCTTTTTTTTTATTGTGCGGTAATCCCCTCGGATGGGGATCACCCTCTGTTGGCATGTCGGACTCGAACCGACCACAACTTTTCCCGCTACTGTCCCTAAAGGCGCGCACGCTACGCAGCGTCCGCGCCGTCACCCGGGCCTGCTTCTGCTAGGGTGACAGATGGCCTCACCTGACACCATTAGGCTTGCGCCACCCTATACTTTTTTTTATGGCAAACCATCGTTTGCCGGGTTAGCTAAATGTATATTCAGTCAAAAAGTATCGGGCATGGATGATTTATTTATGGTTCCAAAATATTTTTTTTTTAATTATCTTGATGTTAGATTGGCACAACTGTTTTTCATTTAGACGTAGCGTTTGAGTTGTGTCTGCTATTTATATTAAACACAACGCTCGTATCGTTTTAAATAATCACTTGGGTATGATACATGTTGCCGCTCGGCTAGTCCCAAAAGACCTAAATTTTCTTCGAAAACTCAATCGCATGAGTGTCGCCGAGGACATGCAAGTACGAGTCAATTCCGACAAAACATTCATGAAACGCATTGTAGCTGGTGACGAGACGAGTTTACGAGTTTGACATGCAAACTAGTCAACAAGCTTCGAAGTGGCGCCTTCCAACTGAACCGAAAGCGAAAAAAACACACCAAAATCTATCAAAAATCTAAATCATGTTGACTGTTTTCTTTGATTCTCGCCGTGTTGTGCACTCAGAGTTCTTGCCAGAAGGTCAAGCGGTAAATAAATACTACTATTTAAGCGTTATGCGGTTTTTAAGACAGCAAATTCGACGAAAAAGGCCATATTTGTAGAAAGAAAATTCTTGCATTTTGCACCACGATAATGCACCTTCGCACAAGGTCATCATTGTGAACGAATTTTTGAACAAATACCATCGAGCAAACATCATATTTACCAGATATGGCTCCAACCGACTTTTGTCTTTTCTTTTCTTTTCTTTTTTTGTCCTAAACTCAAATTACTACTTCGTGACCCCCGTTTTCAATCGGTAGAAGACATCAAGAAGAATTCGCAGCAAGATTTGAACTCAATTTCGGAAACAGTGTTTAATAAATGTTTTGGTGATTGGATTATTCGTTGGCGTAAGTGTATCGTTTCTGAAGGAGCATACATTGAAGGTGATAAAAAAAATTTGGATGAATAACTAACATTTTGTATATTATTGATCTTTTCCCGGTACTTTCTTGACAGAGAAATATATTAATATGAAAAAAGAACCGACTTCAAACAGAAAATATCCTAAGACAAGGAATGCACCAAAAATTTCAAAAATAATTATATATTTTTGTATCTACAATTATTGTTATTTTTGGAGTCGGTTACGGCCGTCGTAGATTGTTTCATAACAATTATAAATAGCAAATAAAGTTTTCCTTGAACGTCTAATAACAACTTATAATGTTACGCCATTATTTATTGTCCGTTTATTGCGCTTTTGTCCCGGTAACCTCACAGTATTTATACACACATACCCTGGAGATCTTTCACTTAGGGACTTGTATCCCTTTTCCACAAAAGACTACTACAAAAGAAAGCAACAGGGTTCCTACAGAGACCGGAGATAGCCCAAGGGACGTCGGGTTCCAGGGAAGGTGCACCTGGTTCCCCGGCTTCTAGTACCCAAGACGGTCCACAATTTTTAGTTACCATAGCCACCGACTGGTGGCTATGTAGGACTGGAACCGACTGCTCTTTACAGACCTCGCGCTGCCACCTCGGCCTGCTTCTGCTAGGGTGACTGCTGGCCTCACCTGTCATCTTCAGGCTTGCGCTCATGGAGGACGGAGATCGTTTAGCGATCTCCGGCGCCTGGGGGCGGTACTACCCTCGGACATCAGCGTCGCTCTACAACCTTGACTTAAATCTCGCGACAAGCTATTTTATCATATAAATAGTGTAATGACATTATAAGTTGATAACAAAAGTTTTCAAGGAAAAGTATTATTTTACTTTTAGAACTTTCAAATAAATATTTTAAATAAATAAATATTTCGGACATCTAACACACAACGCCATCGAGTCCCAAGCTAAGCAGAGCTTGTGTTATGGGTACTAGCCTAGTGATATAAATACTTATATATATATTTTTTTGTAAATACATACATATTATACATAGAAAACACCCAAACTCCGAAACAAATATTTGTAGATTATACAAATATTTGGTTCCTCAAGAACAGCAGTCGCATACTCTACCACTGCGCCACAGATGCCTCTGTTTGTTTGCAAATAAATGCTTTAAACGAAGTTTTTAGGATTAGGATTCCATAGTTCATGTCTCGTAACCCTTATAGTTTTATCATGTCTGTCCGTCTGATTTTTTTATACGACTTCAAAAAATGAGGAGGTTCTCAATTTGTCTGTTTTTTTTTGTGTGCTACCACATGACTTTCGACTGGGTGAACTGATTTTGATGATTATTTTTTTATTCGAAAGCTGGTGCTGCCCGTGTAGTCTCATTTTAATTTGGTTTAGTTCTTGAAGTCGGTTGCTTTTTTGTTAATATTTGTGATTATTGTTAAAACAGAGCTCTCTCCCGCCCTCCTAAAAGCTTAACGGCTGGTTTTAAGAAGCTGAAAAAAATCATTATGGTAATCTATGCGATGAATTTTGGTGTTCAGGAGTTTTGGAGGCCTAATTTTCAAAATTCGCTGACTTGGAAAATTTCATTCAAAAATAACAAAATAATAAGCAAGCATGAAAAATAATTAAAATGAAATCATAGTAAATGACTTTTAGTCCAGTTTTGGACTAAAGTATTACCAACTAAAATAGGCCGCTCATGATCGCAAGGGATACCGTCTGCTGATCACCAAATTTCATTATTATTTTTATGGAGTAGGGGGGCAAACGAGCAGACGTATCCACCGCATATTACCGTTGCCCATGGACACCCCCAGCACAAGAGACGTCACAACTGCGTTGCCGGCCTTTGGAGTATGGCGAAGGGGATGGGGGGAGGGGTTGGGGTATAGGCCACCGGCATCCACACTCACTCGGTGAAACACAGCGAAAGCGCTAATTCACACCAGTTTTCTGTGAGGCCGTGGTTTCACTCCGGTTGAGTCAGCCCATTCATGCAAAGCGTGGCTCTCCCACGGAGTAAATTTATACACTATGATGATAATGAAATTAGTTTTAACGTTAATAGCACCCACTGGCGATATAGAATTACTATATCAAAAGGGAACGAACTGTAATGCGTAATTAGAGACTTACAATGTTACATTACATCTATGGATTCCTGACTTGCCAATAAAAGAAACAGTTTGTTTGTTTGTTTGAACGCGCTTATCTCAGGAACAGCTGGTCCAATTTGAAAAATTCTTTAGATAGACCGTTTATCGAGGAAAACTATAAACTATATATCATCACGCTAAGACCAATAGGAGCGAAGCACCAATAAAGAATGTTACAAAAAGCGGGGAAAATTATTACTCTACGGGCAATAGCAGAATAAAATTAAACAAATCTAAATTGATTCATATTGACTTACAAATAAAAATACTCATTAGTCAATAGACAAGATCGTAATATCGATGTGATATAATATCATGATTAGTATGTCATATACAGATAAAGAAAAAGCAAATGAGTGACTACGGACGCCTATTATATGTGTGGTCTGACACGCACTAGGCCAGTTTTCTTTCCTTTAAATTTATTAAATAAAAGTCGCTTTTTACAAACGAACTCAATAAATTACTCCAAGTGTTAGCGTAAATTTAATCATTAGATACATTTTTCGTCTTTCTAAAGAGGAGCCTGTCTTCAGCAATAAATATGATCTCGATGTCCTTAAATCTTCTTATAGTTAATTGTATCGTGTCACGATATTTGTGGTCGCATTCCTTTGAAACGGTATCACTTAAGCGTTAGTTTTAAGCGGATCTTAATCAGACTTTTCCCTATGTACACTTTGCTAAAACAGCTTAACATAAACCGAGAAATTCTAAAAAGTGCCACTCTATTTAATTATAAGAAGAATATAAGGCAACCAATTATAACCGACTTGTTGTTAATAAACGAATTGATCTAAAATTAGAGTCAGCGTAGTATAAATATGGTTGCTGCGGATTTGTATATTACATTTAACGTAGTAAATTTCCTGAAATAAGTTGTGTGTCTTTGTAAAAATGATTCAGTGTTTTGTAATACTGTTTTTAATTTCTAATATTTCGTGCGCAATGTTGGCGTTGCCTGAAGGTGAGCTGGTTTGATTAACTATATGTCTTATTATCTACTAGTACCGAAAACTTTGATAAAATTAAATGGCCTATGTCACCCAGGCTATGGTTATCTATTTACACCGCATTAATTAAAATTGGTTCAGTAGTTTCGCAGTGGTGGAACATACAAACATAGACTGTCAAAATTATTTATCTTTCTTATATATAAAATTCTCGTGTCACGGGGTGCGTAATCGAACTCCTCCGAAACGGCTCGACCGATTTTGATGAATTTTTTTGTGATTATCCGGTATCTATGAGAATCGGTTGTAATCTATTTTTCATCCCCCTAAATGTTAGGGGTAGTCCACCCCTAATTTTTTTTTTTTTTTGACAAAATTTTTAATTTCTATTTTTTTATGATACAGCATTAGTAAATACATACAACCCTTAATTTTCAACTCTCTAAGATCAACCCCTATTTTTCCATCGCGATTTTTATTGACCCACCTCTACAACATATATTTCCTTTTATGGCAAAGCAACGTTTGCCGGGACAGCTAGTTTATTCATAAAAATATTATGCACATTTAGTGCATTACCAGACATAATGCCTAAGGCATTTTCTACTTGTCAACCATTGGGTGATGCAAAGAAGGCAGAAAGTAGGTGCATTTTGGTTGTAATGTGTGTGAGAACAGAAAACTAAATAATGTATAAGTAAGTACGAAAGTAATTTTTAGTAGTAAATTACCGAGCGGTAAGGCACTTGGTAGTTAAGTTTAGACTCTTAGAATCAAACAGTCTAACTCTAATTCATATTGAATCCAATATACGTCCTCAAGAATCAAAGTTTCTCCATGCCAAATTTCACTGCAAACGGTGTAGCTGTTTAGCTGTAGCAACAGACAAATTATAAATTCTTATTATACCTGTATCTTATTATATATCTATACAAATAAATAAAATTGGAGTGTCTGTTTGTAATATTAAAATAACCGCTTTCTACTACATGCATATGAATATATATAATATACGGTACACAAACCAAAATATATATTTTTAAAATTTTTGTCTGTCTGTCTGTCTGTTTGTTCCGGCTAATTTCTGGAACGACTGGACCGATTTGGACGGGACTTTTATTGGTCGCTGATGGTACAAGGAGTAACTTAGGCTTACAGACTAGACTTTTAGGCTAGCTTCGCCCCGCAGCGTTACCCACGATACAACAATAACCGCGGGTAACACCGCGGGGTTCAGCTAGTATATTATAAATTATAAAAAACAAAATAAGACAGAGTTAGTGACTTATAAATTCACTAACTCTGTCTAAGAGCTAGTATTTTTATAATTTAGAATGGATAATGATTTTGATACCCTAAGTGTTACTATTGCTATATGCTATATAATAGTGAAACTTGATTGAGTTGAACCTGGATAAGTGAGAAATCTCCATGACTGGAACTTTTTTTTTATGGAATAGTGGGCAAACGAGCACACGTATCGCCCGATGTAAAGCGATTACCGCCGCCCATGGACACCCGCAACACCAGAGGCGTCACAAGTGCGCTACCGGCCTTTGGGGGTCGCTGTTTCACACCGGTTTTCTGTGAGACTGTGGTGTCACTCTGGTCGAGCCGGCCCATGCATGCCGAGGTGTGGCTCTCCGTGGCTCACGGTATAACTTATTGTGGGGTCCCAACACTTTGGCACTGAATTACCTCTGCTAGTAGGATGAAGCTAAGCTCTATATCTTGGATTCATTCTTTCGATTCTATCGTCACCTCTATAACTGATATAGCGAGTGAGTTTTTAACGACTTCAAAAAAAGGAGGAGTATATCAATTCGACTATATTTTTTTTTATGTTTGTTACCTCATAACTTTCGACTGAGTGAACCCATTTTAAAGATTCTTTTTTCGTTAGAAAGTTGGTGCTTTCCGTGGGCCCATTTCAATTTTGTTCAGTTTTTGAAGTCGGTTTTTTTTTTTTTAATTTGTATATACATTAACGTCTGTAACTGAGATAACTTCGTTTTGTTTGTTTACTTACTTATTCTACCTGTAAATTTCAAATCTATGATCTGCAAATATTTCTAAGCAGAGCTTGTGTTATAGGTACTAGACAACTGATATAAATATATACATTCTTCTTTTTCGTAAATGCATACATATAATACACAGAAAATACCCAAACTCCGAAACAAATATTATATAAACATTTGGTCCAATCCGAGAATTAAACCTGAAACCTCAAGGATAACAGTCACATACACTACCACTGCACCACCAAGACAGTCTCCGTATTGTGGGCGTCAACGATGACCCGTAGGGGTTTCCAATTGATACGATATCTTCGTAACCAAGAGAGTAATCAAAATGATAAAATATTTAAAAAGAAAGAATAAGAATAAGAAAAACTTTATTTGACTTTATATAACACAGTTGCTTATAATTATTAAAAGCTTAAACAGTGGCTGGAAAGACAAAATGGTCTTGGACTCAGCATATGGATGACGATGCAGGGCATGCCAGCCGCTGTTATTCTATCCAAGCCAATCATGCACTGCACGGTTGGCCGAGTGGTGTCAGCGGTCGCCATGCCGCTTGCTACTGCGCCAAGTGTCGTGGGTTCAAATCCCACGCGGTACCTACAACACTTTGTGTGATCCACGAATTGTTGTCCCGAGTCTGGATGTTCTTTGTGTCCGTTTCATGTATGTTTGTAAAGTCCCCCACGACACAGGATGTTTATTCCTAATGTGGGAGTTGTCTCTGTAAAAAAAAAAAAAAAATATAATCTCAGAATAAGCACAATGTCACCATCCTGACCATGAAGATAATAATTACTAAACATTTAAACTTTAATAACGAATAAGTTGTTGCTACTGAAAACGCTGTATACAGTTCCGTCTTACAAACACTAGTCCAGGAAGGTCCCACTACATAAAATTATATGTTAGTACACATTATTCAGTAGTCCCCTCGGATTGCCTCACTACACTACACTCACCTGGTACAGCGTGATTTAAATGACCCTAGTTCTAAATGTAACATGGGTGGGTGTAGAACATTCCAGCACTTGGAAGCGGCTATCTTGAAGCGACCCTTAGGTTTAGATAGTGAATGCTTGGGTAGGAGTAGTGAACGGTTACGTGACCTTGTTTCATATTTATGTACGTCAGAGCACCATGCGAGTTTGTCATAGAGATAGATAGGAACTTTATTTTTAGTTAGGCATCTGACAAAACATGAAAGCTTTAGTTTACGCTGACTAAGCATATTCAAAATTCCCTTTTCATTTAGGTATGGTGATATATGATGTCTTTTAGGGATGTCAAAAATGAAACGCATGCACGCATTCTGTACTCGTTGAATAGCGGCTATGGTTTTTTTAAAAAGGCATGGTCCGTAAACGATGTTGCAGTAATCTAGATGCGACAACACCAGACTACTACACAGCTGTTGTAGCACTTTATCATTTAAAAATTGTCGCAGTTTGTAAAGTGTATTTAGGGAAGAGAAACATTTACTAATTTGTTGCAGAACATGATCCTCAAATCTTAACGTCTCATCCATGTATAATCCTAGATTGCGTACGGATTCACATCTGGGTATCATCGAATTAGAAATTTTAATGCTAGGCTGATAGGACTTTATAGTTTTCACTTGATTTTCAGTGACGCATATGATAAATAAACTCTTTGATGGGTTGAGTGCTAGACCATTTCTATCGATTTCTACAAAAAAGATATTTATGTTTTGTACTCCTGTTAACTACAAATGGAAACATACTTTAATTAATTTATTTAGGTATACCAACAGCACACATACGATACACATTCACCACATGAGATAAAATAAAATACGCCTAACAACACAGTGTTAGGAGTAAGGTAACTTTTACAAAACAACAAAATAATACAGGTAGTTAATACTACTTAATTATAAATTACAATTACGATACTCTTATTAATATTATGTAATAAAAGAAATAATAGATAAAAAAATTAAAATAACAAGTAAGACAGGATAAAATATTAAGGGCGACATAATCACTTCGTGACTAAGCCTTCATTAAATAAATAAAGAAAAAAAAAAGGATAAGATATTAAATTTGGTTAGTTTTGTTAGTATTATCAGCTATAGAGCGTCTAAATTTATTAAAAGAATTGATCTTCACATAGTATAAAATAAAGTCGTATCCGAAGTCTCTTCGCTTATATCTTTTAAAATATTCAACCAATTGTACTGAAAGTTTCTGTAGTAGATAGAGTTATTTCGTATATTATAGTAGAAGAAAAACTAGAATTCAAAATACTCAAGTGCGAAGACGCGCCGGGTCACTAGTATCCTAACTATTATAAATCTGAATGATACGATACTACTAAACCGATCATCGTGAAACTTTGTACACATATTCTTGGAGGTATTAGAAGTAACATAGGATAACTTATAACTTTTTTAATGCGAGTGAAACCACGGGCAAAAGCTAGTTTATTATAATCTCAATTTAGTTTGTGTTTCAATACTTAAAATTTTCTGCACCAATTGAGACAAATTTTGATGCGACACGCTTCCATGTTTGTGTATATTTGCATATTTTTCCTGTCATTGTTTCTCACTTATCATTTATGCAACTACAGTAATATGTTACCACATGTTATGTTTTCATATTGGCGACTTCCACATATACTTTTTAACTACCAATGTGTCGTGTGATTTGTCTCAGCCCATAGGTGAGCTATTATTCCCTAGTAGCATTGAGGATGGTGACCACCACTCCCGGATTCTGCTCGCGCTTTCCATCAGGCAGAGCAGAGTCATTTTGGCAGCTAAAACATAAAAAAAAGCAAACAAAAAATTTTTATTTATTGTTATTGCTGCGCTTAATGTAGTGCATCTACATGACTGCCTCTTTGGTCTAGTGGTTAGCGTAAGCGACTGCAGATCAAGAGGTCTCGGGTTCAATTCCCGGGTCGGACTGCTGTTGGGTTTTTCCTACAAGAAATTCTTAATAGCAGCCCGGAGTATGGAAGATGGCGGTATTTCCCGCCCGTGCTTCGGAGGGCACGTTAAGCCGTCGGTCCCGGTTGTCATGAACAGCTATGGCAATCGTTATTGGGAAGTCAGTGCCCTCAAATATATTGACAACTAGTTCAACCTTCGAATTCAGTTCGCCCTCAGGGTTGCGGAGGTCAGATGCCAGTCGCTCTGTGTAAAAACTGATATTCAGATAAAATCGGTTGAACTGGTAGCCGACCCCAAATAATATTGGGAATAATAAAGGCTAGAAAGGAAGTTATTGCTGCGCTTAATGCATCTGAGAAAAAGTAGTTTTCATGACTTGTACGTATACAATTACGCTCCTGACACGATATATGTGGTCACAATATGCCACAGCGAAGTACAGTGGAACAGATTACCAGTACTTATAAAAAAATATTAATTTGGATACGGTGGAACTCACAAAACTTCTGCACTCAAACCATCCCCACGACGCTCTTCTTCACAACAGACGCTTAATTGCGCTTAATTCAATGCATGTTATCGTTATAACTTTTAAACATTCATCCAAATTAGTGTATACGATAAAGTTTTTCTACATTAAATACTAAACGCGACATATTATGTACCAATTTCAATAATAATTTGATAAATACTCTAATCTAAAGTGTAAATACGTTGTAAAAAGTATGCAGTTGATTTACGTTTATGTCTCTACATTTGAAGTGATATACGTGGGCTGTTCCAAAAATAGTAAATATAATAAAAAGATAGGATACAAAAAAAGTTTATTTACAGCATTTCAAAATATCTCCCTCCAATCCTAATGCACAACATTCGGGTGAAGCAGCTTTCAAAACATTTTAAAGAAATGTCTTCTTCTTTTGATGAAATGGCAACCAGCCGGATCACTCGGATCAGCTATTTCTGGCAATGTCAAGTATTTATCGTCTTCAATTATCAAGTCTTCGACTCTTCAAGTAGTCATCGTGATGAAATTAGTAATCTACACTAATATTATAAAGGAAAGATTTGTATTTTTGTATGCAACGAATAAACTCAAAAACTACTGGACCGATTTTAAAAATTCTTTCACCATTCGAAAGCTACATTATCCACAAGTAACCTAGGCTATATTTTATTTTGGGTAATAAATAAGGTAAATAGGGTTCTGTAAGATACTTGCGTTTTTCAAGAAACAAGGTGTAAAAAATCAACCAGAAAAAATTACTTATTTTACGATTTACAACAATATAGCTTATACATCAGAATAACACGTAGGCTATAATTTATAAAGATGCTAGCTTTGCCTCGCGACGTTGCCTGTGATTATTGTCGTACCGCGGGTAGCACCGCGGGGTTCAGCTAGTAAATATATAAAATGTGGATGACATGAAATAGGGACCATCTTCCGAAAAACAAAAAGCGGTCTCCCCTTCAAAACATTTTAAAGACGGAAATAGAAGAGTGACAGATAATCTTTGTACATAATAAAAAATTACATGTAAGTGGCCAATGATTATCACAAAGGAGGTTTGTTTTGATATAAGCCGTCAATCCCAAAAAAAAATAATGAAAGTAGAGACTGTATTTATTCTGTGGCTATCAACTTTTGGAACAACCTAGCTACGAGTACCTATTAACTTCCACATAAAACGAAGATATAATTAAGTTCTTTTGTGTCATTATGTGGATGTGATATGATATTATGCTGTCGCCGACTTTTATACCAGTACTATTTGAGACAAACAATCCCACTGGTCATTATTTTCATGTGACTCTAACGGTTTGAGTATCGTACTTCGGGATAGTTCTCAGACGGCAGGATTTTTTTGACTAACTCGATACTTATCGTTATATTATAGCCAAATTGGATAAAATTTTAATGGATTATAGCCCATATGTTATTTTGATATATCTAATACCATTTAATGACCAATTCTTGTATATGTAATATCTCTAAAACGGCTCCATCAATAAGGGCGATAAGGCCGCCAACTGTACCTCTTAGTTTAATCCAGATACTAACCCATAATTTTTTTTTATTGAATAGTGGGCAAACGAGCAGACTTATCACCTGATGGTAAGCGATTACCGCCGCCCATGGACACCCGCAACACCAAAGGCGTCACAAGTGCGTTGCCGACCTTTGGGGGATGGGAAAGAGGATGGGGGTATGGGCCTCCGGTATCCTCACTCACTCGGTGAAACACAGCGCAAACGCTATTTCACACCGGTTTTTTGTGAGGCCGTGGTATCACTCCGGTCGAGCCGACCCATTCATGCCGAAGCATAGCTCTCCCACGGTAGGTAATATTGTTAAATTTCATCTAAATCTGTGCAGTGGTTTTACGTGAAGGTGTAATAAATATCAGTACATCCAAACTTCCAAGCATCCTTCATCACAAACTTTTGCAAATGTAATATGTATATTAGTAGAATAGGATATACAGTAGGACAGGAAGTAAAATTTGGTCCCCCAAATCATTCCTTAAGAGGTTGAAAAGGGAGAGAGGATTTCCTCTGTCTAAGTCGGTAATAGCTGAAAAACGTATGTAGTGATGACCGTTCCATCATGTTGGGTGTGCCACAAGGAAGTATACTTGGGCCATTATTTTTGCAGACGACATTAAACTGATTGTTTAGGTCGTGTCCTGGGATACGCATACTAGTGTGTAAGTAATCTTCTACTATTTCACCTTACAAGTTATTTGTTTTCAGCAGTAGGTATTTGTTTTTAGGTATAATTTTCCTTAGGTTATTTGGTCTGGCCCTAAAGCTAAACCATAAAAAAATGGAATACCCTTTACATTACTGGCAGCGGATAGATATCGACCGCCAAAGATCAATAGAGTAGACCCTCCTATGAGGAGGCTTTGAATCAGCTGTGGACGGCATACGCCATAAGCTACAACTAGACGTGGTGTGGCAAAAATTAAGATTTCTATTTTGTTTCAGACTCATCCTGTGAATGGAATGGGTTACGTGGAAAATGTGTGAATTATAACCGATGTCTTACTGCTATTAAAGACGTTGCTGCTAGGAAATATCCACCTGTAAGTATATTATTGTGACATAGGAATCCCTCAAATGATTTTATCGATACCTACATCTAATAAAGCAAGGATACTCTGTCGCATGACTAAGCCCGCAGTGACTCCTCCATCTTAGTTTAACATATGCATAGATCGATGTTTGTTAAAATGGTTACAATGGGGTTGTCATATTCGAAAGTATAAAAACCCCCAAACTATGAAAGATATAAAAAAAAGAAATTAGCTGAATACATCTCATTTACGTCAGATTATAAACTAGACACAACCTGTACTATTGTAACAAAATACTGATGACCGTACTCTTATATATCTAAATACATATCGGTATATATGAAAAATAGTTGCTGTTCGTTTATGCCGCTAAAACTCAAGAATGGCTGGACAAGTTTGTTTAATTTTGATCTTGAAATATTTGTGGGAGTTCAGTGAAGATTTTTAAACACCAATAATTGGTAACTGAATATACTAAATACGACAATTAAATCCATTACAAATTGTTACTAGCTATGAAACATAATTTATGATGTCTCTTGCATTTTCAGAAATAAAATTTGACACTCGGTTGCTAAACATTTATTAAAAGTTTTAGAAACTCTCCACATTATACATAAATATATGTATATAGGTGAAACAAAGTTAACCGGTCATGTAGTCATAGGTAAATTACTCTCACACTCAGAACTGTAAGATCTTGCTCACCTCATAGCAATTTGTCCAGATTGGGAATCGCACCGACTCCAGAGTAGCTTGGCAGTTAGCAGTTAGACTCAGTAGCCAATAGACCGAGAAGGATGTCAGATTTAAAAACTTGACACATCTATTTCACGTCTGTTCCTAAGTTAAAGCCTGTGCTATTATTACAAGCTTTTATTTAATTGGCTGAGATTCATTGATTTGGAATAATAAGCCTTTCGTCAACTAAAGAGAGTATAAACTTAAAAGTTTAAACATTTTTATGTGTGATAAGTATAAACTTATCACACATAAAAATGTTTAAACTTTGATATTGCATTCGCTTTGGCTTTAGGTTTATTACATTCTCAAGACAAACTAAGGTGCCAGGCAGGTCACTGTCCGTTTAATAAATGAGCCTACATCTTTCACAATGAAATGAAAGTAAACGACTATGTCGAAAGTTAGAGTGATGCCAGACACTCAAATTCGTCATTAGCCACGTAGAAGATTGTGGTACTACACCACGCTGACCTGCCTCCAGGGTTTGTTGCAAGTATTTTCTTTGCAGTGCTCTTATCTTGAGTTTTATCTCGGATAATTGATGAATAGGGATGGTGACACTGTATTCTTAATCTGTCACCACATTGATATAGAAGTGAATGGAAAAATTAGAAAAAGGCAATATTGCACCGATATATTAATATGTATCTAATTCAAATATAACGGTTATTTTAACTAACTTCAATAATTACCTTTGTTTCAGATCTGTTCATTTCAGGGAAATATTCCTATTATATGCTGTACCGATTGTGATTTGGTTGAAGACTTCAGGTAAGATGGATCCTTGATAGCTTGAAAGCCAACAATCATCTATTCATCTTAATAAGCAAGAGAGATCTAAAATTGTGAAAACAGTCAAAGTACCCTATGGGTTTTGATTCCCTTGAGAGTGTCGGAAATGAATATGGGCCTCCTGTTTCCTCACTCACTCTGTGAAACCGAGGCTGTGGTATCACTCCGGTCGAGCCGGCCCATGCATGTCAAAGCATAACTCACTCTCACGGTAAACCTGTGTTATTAGCTCCTATTCCACAGTTATAATAATATACAAAAATATAGTTACTTATTAGTCTAACCCAAACGGGGAAGGAAGGGCAAGGTAAATTAACCTTTATCCCCTATTATTGTAAGCAACTATTTATCTGCACCGTCGTTTTCTCTATCATTATCGTAAACTATCGAAAGTCGAAATATAAATGTTGTTTTATTACAGCTTAATGATACGAAGCCCAATTTTTGGAAACTTATATAAAACAGGCAATATGAAGGCTAAGGACAGTAAGTATTTCATTCGTTTATTATATTTTATTCATAATATTACGTTTTTAATTTGATTCTTAAACAGAACCTCTTCGTGAAAAAGGCACTAGATAACGATGTATAACGACAAAATTAAAAATTAAAACTCAGTGTTGAAATTCACCATTATTTTTTTTCCCGCAAGATTTTTTTTGTTAAATTTCCGAAAAGCTTGTTTTTATTACTAATGTCCGTCTCAGATTACCACGGGTAGTACACTCGTGGACTTAAAAAAGAACTCTTCCAATTTTCTTCAATACAAACTTTGTGCATTGGTGCAGTCGATCGGCAGTTATGCGCGTATAAACATTTCAGTAATTCATTTTTATTTTTAAAGATTTATTTATTAAGAGGTACTTAAATTTTATCGATACACAGTTCTGAATGTTGATAAAGGTTTTATTTCATATTGTTCTGTTCGATGCTGTATGTCTGTCTTTCTGATGTCACTATGTGTAATTTTCTTACATAGTTGGCTTTTACAACATCCATGGACTTACTTGATTGTGAGATACGTGAAGTTGTGGAAAACTTGCAACACTTATTGCTGGAGTGTGTCATATATGAGTCTAGGAAAAATAGTTTATTGTCCGACCTGAATTTAAATGAAGCCCACGTAGGGATGTTTCACAAAATTCTATCGGAAACAAACAACGATGATGCGAAAACTCTGTTCAAATTTATGATGATATGCGTGATATGTTCAGGATATTATTGATGATGGAACTGCCTAACGCTGAGCGTAAAAGTAAAAAAAAAATGTAAAAAAAACTTTGACTAAAGGCGGTCTCTCCATATTTCTTGTTCTAATATACATTTAAAACTTACCATACATTCCAGAATGTATAGACTACCTACATACCCTGGATTACAAATGCAAAAAGGATTTACTCCCTCTTAAACCCACAAAGAAAATGGTGGATGCTGATGCTAAATGTACATATGAAGGAAGTGAACTCCGTACAGGCACTGGTTTCGCGGTAGGAGGTAAGGACGCAGGAAGAGAAGAATTTCCCCACATGGTAATATTGTAACTTAATTTGATCATTCATCATTAATATTCATTAATAGCCCTCTGCTCGATATAGGCCTCTGCAGCCGGTTTTAACCTACCATAGAAGGTTGGGCAGCTGGTTTGGTATAGACTTTATTTCAAGTTTTCCTTCTCTTTGCAGAGCTGTTATCCTGTGTAGGTACTTTGCTTTATTAGTCGGTACTCTATCCCCATGAAATGAATAGGGGTGATGAGTAGGATGACACTCCATAATTTTATTCAGACAGACTTTTATCATCAGGGCACTATTTCTCTGCAGGTTCACTCATGGTTCCGATAATGGCTCTGCTCTTCAGGATTTTAACATAAAGTAAAACAGCAATTAACCTCTAAAAATGGCTTACGAAACAAGGCAAAACAGGAAATTTAAAATGTTACTAATAATTAACTTAACTGACTTAAGTAAGTTAAACTGTAGCACCGTCTTCAATCATAGGCATATTGAATTCGGTTTCCAAACATAAAAGTAATGAAGCTAATACAGTATTAACCTAAGACTGACATTCAGTTCTCAAGGAGAAAATTATTAGCATAACGAACTTATAAGGTCATATTTATCAAAACTCTCATTGGATGACTTGACGAATAGCCTGTTAAATATTATGTCTGCCTACCCCAAAAGACAGGCGTCATGTAAATATATAGTGATTGTGTGTATAAAGGTGTGTGGAAAGGAACGTCTCATAACAACAATAAAGTTCATCTAACTATTAATTAGGCGTAACTAGGTAATATTATATAATAATTGTATTAAGCAATATCATGTTAAAAAAAGTTGGCGTACAAGGTCAAATTATTAATAATAAGAATAGTTACAGTGTTCTAGCGTTTATTTATTTGTGGTTCACAAGTTACAAAAATGTAAGAACAACAATCGTAACTATGCTAATTTCGAATCAGTGATAGACATGTGTTAAATAGGACTCCGGAGGCCCATAACTCAACCCCTCCCCCATCGCCTTCCCCATCCCCCATAGGTCAGGAACGCACTTGTGATGCCTCTGGTGTTGCGGGTGTCCATGGGCGGCGGTAATTGCTTACAATCAGGTGATACGTCGGCTAGTTTGCCCGTAATTCATTAAAAAAAAATGTTCATAGGCCAGTATATATATATGACCAACAGCTTTCGAAATCCCTTTATTTTTCTCCCTTGTCGCATGGTTTTTGTACGGTGTTGTAGAATAATAGATTAGAAGAGATATTGAAATTGTATGGAGTCGATGCCGTACAAAATGAAATGTACAAAATCACAGAGAAAATCGCCTGAATATCAAAAATTTTTGCCTTTTAGTAAGGAGTACGCTCTTTTCTTGAAGGTTTGAAGGTCTTATTGGTCTGGGAACACCGCAGGCGACAGCTCATTCCACAGTTTTACTGTGCGCGGCAGTTAGTTTCGGGAAAATCGCACAGGTGTGGACTGCCAACCATCTAGATGATGGGGATGAAATTTCTGTCACGTAGGACGATGGCGGAAAGATGCGGCAGGGATCAATCCGAACAATTCCTCGGAGCACTCCCCATGATAAATGCGGTAGAAGATGCACATCTCTACGAAGCGCCAGAGAGTCTAGCCAAATTGGAAGATCCTGGCAATCGACGATACGAGTCGCCCTCCGCTGAATGCGGTCCAGAGGGAGGAGCTGATATTTGGGTGCCCCTGCCCAAAAATGAGGACAGTATTCCATGTGAGGCCGAACCTGCGCCTTATAAAGCCGAAGGTGGGCCGGAGTGAAATACCGCCTCGACCTGTTGAGCACACCAAACTTTTTCGAGGCCAATTTGGCCTTGCCCTCTAAATGGCCACGAAACTGGACTTCGCTCAATACGTCGACACCAAGTACTCCATTATTGGCAGAGGCAGATAGGGTAGTGTCTTCAAAACAAGGTTATACGACCCACGGAAGTTTTTTAGCGGTGAACGCGCAAATTTGTGTCTTTGTCGGGTTGAAATGGACCAAATTAAGTCTACCCCAATTTGAGACCTTTTCCAAAGTGATTTCAACTTCAGACACAAGTTTGTTTCGACTCTCAATGACGTTTTCCCGAGAAATATTGGCGTGGCCGGTGTAGAGAGCATCGCCCGTACTGTTATCCGCATAACAATGAATGCCGCTAATTGGCAGCATGTCATTGATATGAAGGAGGAACAGAGTGGGGGATAGCACACAGCCTTGCGGGTCACCAGCAATCACAGGCGTGTTCTAAACCGTACCCAGGATAAGTGAGGTAGGAAGTGTTCGCTGGAGACGATATCTACGTCTCTGTCAAAAAGAGCAAGGCTGGCTTTGCTGTCTCGAGGTGGTGATGGACAGCATCAAGATTACTATGTAATCCCCCGATGTTGCACAAGTCCACGACTAGCGTGGCAGGGGGTGCCATGGGTTTACTGCTCTTACCCCGAGCAGGATAAAGCGTAGTTTTGCCCCCCCCTCAGAATACGAGCGGCAGCCTGGGCATCCACGCTCAGGCGCGTTGTGTTCTGAGTGTGGACGTCCAGAGAGGGATTATCCAACGTTAGCGCAGTTGGTACCTTCCTGGGGTAATATGAGTTTCAACTGCGCCATCATAGGGGATTGGGGGATGGGCCTCCGGTATCCTCACTTACGCGGTAAAACACAGCTTAAGCGCTGTTTCACACCGGTTTTCTGTGAGGCCGTGGTATCACTCTGGTCGAGCCAACCCATTCACGCCGAAGCGCGGCTCTCCCACGGTTCAAGTACACTCATACCTTCTCAATTGGAATTTGTCATACCTGTTTGGAACACTATATACACGAAATATTCGTACAGACTAGAATTAGTGCAGAAGAAATTCTTACGCTCTGCTTATTATAGGTGTGCGAGATCTAGACTACCTTATTCTGAATTGTTAAGCTATTTTAATCTTTTAAGCTTGGAGTCTAGACGTCTGCTTTTCGATGTCATGATTTAGCATGTAACTGTTTTTTGTTCCAAATAAATAATATGAAATAAAATGATCCATCAATTTTCATAATGTAGTCTTCAATATACAACTTACTGATTATAAGTTTTTCTAAAGAAATAACACTGACTTTATCATTAATTTCTTTTTTTCTTTAGTCTGTAACATACTTTTGCAGGCGTTGCTTGGTTTCGGCAATACTATTGACACAGCGCAGTGGCTCTGTGGAGGATCGGTGATCAGCGAAAGGTTTATCCTCACCGCAGCTCATTGCGTGTTAAATCGAAAAGCGTAAGTTGGAAGAAAATACCAATAATATAATAATAATATTTAATAATATCATAGTATTTTTATTTATAGTAATAGCATCTCGTTTACGGGCCAATGACATAATGACATAAAACCAACCTCACTTCACTCACTTTATTTCATTTAATTAAATACCTACTATTAGTACCTACAGTTGTATTCTAAACAACACTAGGCTGACTTTTGGTGTTGCTGAATTAGTTTCTTCTCCGCCATTCGGCGATGACTCTAAATTTTACTGCTTTTTTTCTTATAGTTTTTAATAAAGATTTTATTATTTATTTTTCTAAATCTATGCTACTCGTTATATTATTTATTCAAAACTTTGCCTGTCTGTTACGCGTTCATGGCTATCGATTAGAATCAAATTTATTATGTAGATGCTTAGATTTGTAAGAATGGAAGTAGACTACTACATATTGCGATAACCGAATGACACGTGGATAGATTCGGGCAAAAGCTAGTATTTATTACACTCAGACACAGAACATGATCCCACTCATCACATATCTATTTATCCTGGATGGGAGCCATTGCCACGATCTTTTGTTTAATGTAGAGGCTCACTAATCACCGATCGGTTTTAGATATATTATTATGTTGTACTGCTAAGTACAATTTATGATAGTGATAATTTTCTATGAAGTCGTGGTATCTCATCATAATTAAACACGACGTTGTGTGTTGTGTGTTTGCATGACACATGCTACAGTGCATGCATATTTTTTGTCAATAGCTTAGAAAAAATTGTGTTTAACATTTAATGAGTGCAGTGTCAACTTGTACCTTGACAAAAAAAGAGGGCATTCTGGATGGAAAGATGGATGCGAGTAGTCCAAAATCGATCAGAGTGGCGTTCAATGCGAGAAGCCTATTGATGATATATTTAATCGAACTGTATTGTGTTTCAGAGGTAAACTGAACTTTGTCGGCCTGGGTATACTGAAACGATCAGATCCTCCAAACCTTTGGCAAACTTACAACGTGAAGAGAGCCATTCGTCACCCAGACTATTCACCTCCCTCCAAGTATCATGATATCGCTTTACTGGAAACTGACAGAGAGTAAGTTTGATAAAACTCTTCAAATTCTTAACAAAAATACCTCACACAATTCTTGGCTAGGCTTTCCCTACACCACAATGACCAGACTGTTCATTTATACATTATCTTTCCGTTGATAGACTAGCAAATCGCCATGTTGGTGTAAGCGACTGCAGATCAAGAGGTCTCAGGTTCGATTACCGAGTCGAACTGCTGTTGGATTTTTCTTACAAGAAATTCTCAATCGCAGCCCCCGGAATATGGAAGATGACGGTGTTTCCGGCCCGTGCTTCGGAGAGTACCTTAGTAGTTAGTAGCTATCGGTCTCGGTTTTCATGAACATCAATGGCAACCTTTATTGGGAAGTCAGGGTTCAACCTTCGAATTTATTTCATCGATAGATTTGCGGTAGTCAGATGTCAGTCGCTCTGGTAAAAACTGATTTTCAGGTAAAACCGGTTAAACTGGTGGTCAACAAATAATATCGGGAATAATAAAGGCTAGGAAGATGATGATGATGATAGACTAGCAAATATAAGGATTAGGGATAAAAACGGTGCCACCTCGAGACCCAGCTGCCGGATTCCCACGACAACTTGGACAACCCTGGCCTTGGCCCTCAGGATTGCCGCACCGCAAATCCGTGGCTTAGTTCCTTCTTGGGCCTCGTAGTAAGCCACCTGATGGTCTCAGCCTCATAGTAGGAAGCACTAGCATCGGCATCGTGCCCTCTACGAGGTATTTGGGGCTTGTACTCGACAGCCGATGGGGCAACAGACATCACTTCCGAATTCTGGTCCCCATGCTGGTTGGCGCAGCCATGACTCCTGCAGGAGACTACACGGTGGGATTTTAAGGTTTATGGCCTTTTATGGAGCCCTAGTATGGGCGGAGGTCCTGAAGATCAGCAACATCGCGCTATTGCGATGACCGAAACGAGTGCTGGCTATCAGGATCATAACACTTGGGTAGCAGACTCGAAAAATCGGTGATCAGAAATCCCAACTCCACCAGGTCCTCTTGCAGGAATAGAAGGAACGGCGTACGCTCCGCAGCGCTCGCGCCTTTCATTTTGGACATACCAAAAGAAACATCGGGGTTTCCACATGGGAGAGGGCCATCTACAAACTGTAGGTGGCCCGAGGTACGTCGGGTTTCCAGGGATTTCCTTTCTAGGATACACCTGGTTCCCGCCTCCTAGTACTTGAGACGGACACGTGCGCTTTTAGTCGCTTTGAGTCCGACATGCCACCACCAGTATCCGAGGGGATTTACGCACGGGAAAACACTAAAAAAATGTTTAAGAACGGTAACAATTAGAAATTGCTTCATAATATTATATATTCATTTTATTTCCAGAATCACATTCAGCTCATCAGTTCTTCCAGCATGTCTCAATGTAGATGAAAATGAGAGGAATTTCGCGACCGCCACGGGCTGGGGTATGCTTGGACACAATAATAATATTTCTGATGTCTTGCAACTTGTAAGTATCGTCTGTCACTACTTTTTTTAAATGAAAAATCGTAACCTTACATCCATGAGTCTGTCTGTTACGCTATCACGGCTAAACAAACTCACTGATTTCAATGAAATTTGGCATGGAGATACTTTTATTCTTGAGGAAGGACATGCACTACTCTTTATCGCAATAATCGATAGTAAAATTCAAAGCTAGTAGAAATTCAAATTAAGTTGTGGGGGCTTCATAAACATACACGACGAGGACAGATAATCACCTAAGATCAGAACAGCAATTCGTCAATCATACAAAGTGTTGTCCCATGTGGGGATTGAATCCCCAAGATTTAGCGCAATGAAAATAAAGCCGAAAAGATTTGTTTTGTTGTTGGGCCAGATTTATGATTTGTGTGTCTGAATATTTCATTTGCGGTGGGTGTTCCTATTTAAATGTTGTATGTATTTATAAAAAAAGTATGTTACGTGTATTTATATCAGTTTATTAATGCCTATTGTACAAATTCTAGTTAGTTTCGGATTGAATGTCGCTGTGTATAGATAGATAGATAGATAGATAGAAAACTCTTTATTTGTACACCTTTTTACATATTATAAGATGACATATAGATATAATGTAATGTATAAAGGGCGGCCTTATTGCCGACAGCAATCTCTTCCAGGCAACCTTAGGATGGATTAAAACGTATCAGAGAGACAGCAGCAGTTGACGGTGCAATTGATTTTAAGAAATATTTATACTATTATTGAATATAATAGGGCACATATACATAAATCTACTTATACAAACATACATACATACATACGCATAAAATATAAACATAAACATATACATATACTACATATAATATACACAAATTAACACAATCATTTAATTATATCGCAACACAGAATCAGTTACGACGTGACTGAATCTGTTATGATGACCAATACAACTCTTGAACCATTGTCTTAAAACTAGTTACTGTTTTCGCTTTCCTGATATTTATCGGCAATGCATTCCACAAGCGTACAGCTTCAACCGTAAAGGACTGGCCATAGATTTTTGTCTCAAATCTTCAGACGACCTTGGATATTTTTTATGTGTGTCATTAAGGAACTTGAATCGTTCTTTGAAATAGGTAGGGGCTTTAGGATTAAACAAGATGTTATAAAGAAAATCAAGAATATGAGTATTCCGGCGAGAGCGAATCGGAAGCCACTTGAGCATTTGACGGAATTCCGAGACGTGATCATATTTTCGTAGTCCAAATATAAATCGTATACAAAGATTTTGTAGTCGCTCAAGCCTGTCAAGTTGAGCTTCGGTGATATTCAGATAGATGACATCGGCATAGTCGAGAATTGGGGGAGAAGTACTTGTGCAAGTGCAGCCCTAGTTGCAATCGGAAGAAAGTTACGCAGTCTGCGCAAAGACCCGGCAGAAGCAAATATCTTTTGACCGATTTCCTGTATATGCGTACCCCAAGATAAAGTATTATCTATGTGGATTCCTAGATTTTTAACGGTAGTACTGATCTCAAGGGCGGTCCCATTGAATTGAATTGGAGGCAGTTGTGACCAGTTAACTCTTGAGACCATCCCGGGACTGCCAATAACACATACCTGCGTCTTCACAGGATTAACTTTAAGTCCATGGTTATGACTCCATTCTCCAATACGCAATAGGTCAGCATTGATCTTGTTGAATGCTTTCGGTAACAAATTAATCGGAGCTTGTGTATATATTTGTAAATCATCTGCATAAAGATGGTAGGACGAAATTAATTGATTTGAAATTGAGTTTATAAAAACAGCGAAGAGTAAAGGAGATAGAACGCCACCCTGTCTCACTCTGTGAGGACATCGAGTCTTCAATGCAAATACGTTGCCGGCGACCAGACACGTAACTATGAAACCAATCAATTGTGCCCGGAGACATGTTAAGAGACCGTAGTATAGCAAGTAGGATATGAAAATCAACGGTATTAAAGGCGTTGCTAAAATCAAGTAAGGTAGTACCGTCATCATTCCACTATCCATGCCCAGTCTGATGCTGTCAGTAATGTGTATCAGCGCCGAAGTTGTGCTATGGCCGGGACGGAAACCGGATTGGAAAGGATTCAGTAAAGAATTTTTGGAAAGGTAATAAGTCAGTTGGGAGTGGATTAGTCGTTCGAGCAGTTTAGATAGGAAAGGTAAAATGGATATGGGCCGATAGTCAGAAAATGAAGAGGACTTACCTTTCTTAGGTAGAGGGATTATATGAGCATTTTTCCATACAGATGGAAAAACACCACTTGACACGGAATGATTCAGGATATTGCACAGGATGGGAAGTACTTCGTCAAGAATAGGCAGAATCATGTTGCGACTGATACAATCACTTACCACAGCATTCGATGAAATCGCCAGAATGGTCTTCCTAACATCACAAGCAAGCAATTGATCAAAGACGAATGGTGAATAGTTGGGAGCTGAGATAGATGAAATTTATTTGAGAGTATTAGCTTTAGTATTGACTTCAATGTCAGACGAGATAGAAAAATGTTTATTAAGTAAATCAATATCTAAATTTTTAAGAATAGAATCTTGACGAGATCTCCCGACTCCCAACGTTCGTAGAAATTTCCAGACTTTTGCTGGATCTCCGTTTTCTACGGAAGAGTGGATATGTTGGCGTTGTGCATTTCTACACATCTTATTGCAGAAATTTCTTAGGTACACATATTTTCTAAGTTAGTATCCGTTGGTCGACGTTTGAATTTGCTTTTCGCTAGACATTTCTTGGACATAATCTGACGTATCTCCTCAGTAAGCCATGGAGCCGGTGAATGTTTTATTTTAATGGATCGCAAGGGTGCGTGAACGTTATATAGTTGCGTTAAATTTTCGGTAAATATTTCGACTTTTTCATTCACACACTGCGAATCTAACAAATTAAATCAGTCGATGTTACGCGCATCCTCCTTAAGATTTGATAACCAAAATTGCGTTGCACAAGAATTCTCGGCTTTGCCTTGGGGGGGGGGGCGGATAGCATACGACAGAAATATCAAGTCATGATAAGAGATTGCATCGGCTGGATACTGTCCATGGCTGATGACATGATTAGTAGAAGAGAAAAGAATAAGGTCAAGAAGAGATGGGGTGCAGTTAGGAAAGTGGTGGGTAGCATCAAGTGTTAAAATTGACAGGTTATTAGAATTGACTACAGTGCGCAGTGAAGAAGAGCGATAGTCATTTTTCAATAGGCAAGTATTAAAATCGCCCATTATTGTAGTGTGGCTAAAAGAGGGAGTTAAATTTTCAAGTAAATTATCGATGGAGGAAAAGTAGTTGGTGCGTAATGAGGGCGAATAGTAAACGCCCAGTAAAACTTTTGCGTGATTAAGGTCCAATTCCAAGAAGAGATAATCACCAGCGTCCGGCGGTGGGGGCTGTGAGGATATACTTACAATTGTGAAGGGAATATGTTGTCGTAGAAATATACCAACACCACCCCCACCACCAATCGCGCGATCATTCCTTACAAGATTGAAACCCGGAAGAGCATATGATATAGATGGTAAGCAAGGTTTAAGCCATGTCTCTGAGACTAAAACGGCGTGTATGTTGTTAGAATTAAAGGTAGCCAGCATATCAGGGAAATGAGCAGGAATACTCTGGGCATTAATATGGACTACAGTGTATCTATGTTAGAATATTATTATTATCTATTAAATTAATATATTGAAATAAAATAATAGTTAAAATGCATTTTCAGGTACAGCTGCGCAAATATACATACGAAAAATGTTCAGAACTGTACCCAATACACAGACACCAGAACAGGGGCGTTGATACATCCACACAAATATGCTACGGGGACATAGGAACTGGTTCAGTCACTGCAGACACCTGTCAGGTAATATTTAGACCTACATATTTATGATATAGAATGCTGGAGACCATACCGGCTGTTGGCGTAGCGACGCATCGCCACGTCATGCGTCAATACGCTCTGATATTAATCATCACAAAAAGCTCTTAATTATCTCATGCTAGGGCTGCTATATGCCTCTATTTAAAAAAAGGTTTTGAGTTACTTTACCACGCTGGCCACACAGGTTGATAAAGAGTTTATCTCCAGTATCATTCTGTTTGTAGTGCTGTTGTCCAGCGTGATTTGCTCCCTTAGTTGGCTCCGTCATCACACGTTCGAGTATTCGTAGTCGTATAGTATTATATAATATTCAGTATTTAATTCAATTTCCTCAGGGGGACAGCGGTGGTCCATTGCAGACTCTAGAAAATACTATAGATAAAAATAATAAATGTGTTCACACCATTCTGGGAGTAACTTCGTATGGGATCACATACTGTGGGTCTTCAAATAGTGCAAGTATATACACCCGCGTCAAGAACTACATATCCTGGATCGAAGATATTGTTTGGCCTTGATTTATAAGAACTTGTAAGACTTTTTTATGTATTTTTTGGAAGGAATTAAAAATTAAACACTTTTTTCGAAGGTCGTATCTGTATTATAATTCCCTCAAATAATCATGAAGTATCAAAGGATAAACTTAAGACATTTTCGAAGGTTTGGCCCCCTAGCCAAGTTACAAGCGTTTTTCTTTCTGCAATCGTTAATGCCTAAATTCTCATGTGTCATTAGCTTATACTTTGTCTAAGATTCGTCGGATTTGTCGTTAGTGGGCATGTGGTCGTTAGGCCGTTGGACATGCACAATAAAATCGCAACTCCTTCGTAGATCTTGCATAATACAGCAAGAAACAAGCTTCGACCTAACAGATACTTATATCTTCATTATCTATTCTCTATCAGGTATCCTTTATCTTAATCCCCAAATACTTAAGATCATGCAATGCTTTCAATCCAAGGTAAGTAGAAAGAAACCAAAGAGATGAGAAGAAGAGACCAAATCTGCCAGCTTCTCCGCACTTTCTCTTTATAGAAGCCACTCCGAGGACTTTTGGAAACAGTGCCTGAATGTAGACTGTAATGGAGATCTTATTTCATAAGTCTCGATTCCCTAAACCAATAGTTTACTACTTCCTTCACGTTAGACAGTTTATCTGAACATAAAACCAGAAATTATATCAAAAGGCTATCGCGTCCTGTCTTAAACCTATTTCATTTTAAGTTCGGTTACAGAAGGAGAGATTAGAAGATTATCCTGTCTATCATTATGATAATAATATCATAATCCCAAGCAATTGGCTGTGATTGCATTGGAATGAAGAAGAATGATCACAACATTGCTAGTCCACCTTCTTCCTGCTGTCTCCCACATTGTTAACTTCTCCCTCATGTCTGGCACATTTCCTTCTCTGTGGCGGAAAGCGTATGTGCGTCTGTTACCTGACATTTTATTTACAGTAACAGCTTTCTCAGCCCTCTTCAGTCAGGTTTTCAACCAGGTAACAGCACAGTTTCCGCCCTTCTTAAAGTGACTGGCGATATCAAGTCGGGGATGGAGAATACTAAGGTTACTACCGTAGTACTGGTTGATTTTTCCAATGCCTTCAATACCGTCAGTCATGAACTTCTCCTTGCTGTCCTATATCACTTCTCGGTCTTTCAGAAAGCACTAAACTGGTTTTCTTACTATCTTCGGGATCGTCAGCAATTAGTCAGTATGGAAGATACTACAAGTGAACGTGAACTCTAACACTGCAGCACAGATGCCGTCAATATTTTTATTAAGATTAAATTTCAATAAAAACCCAGGCACGATCGCACGGCGCAATACCTATTATATTGCGCCGTATGACTCGGTTTTGGTAGGTCACCTAACTGTTTTGATAGTCGGGTATTTAATCTTTGAAACTACTGAACCGTCTTTGATAACCCTTTAAAAATTACATGAGTATAGAATTCCTCCTTGAATTACGACACCACGAGACAGTATGATGACGACTGGGTCTATCGACCTGCCAAAAACATCATTGAGAAAACTCTCTTAATCTTTTTCTCAATCTATTTGGAAGTCGGTTTAAATCTACTACGATACGACTGGCGTTGGTTTTTTTTTACACAGAGTAACTAACATCAGACCTTCACAACCCAAGTATTAGGCGAAATTGTAGCTTCGCAGAAAGACTGTTTTCACAATTTTAGGTCTCTCTTGTTTATTGAGATAAATAGATGATTTATGGCTTTTAAGCTATTAAGGATCCATCTTACCTGGTGTCTTCAACCAAATCACAATCGGTACAGCATAAAATAGGACTGTTTCCTACAAGTGAATAGATCTGAAACAAAAGAAATTGTTGAAGTTACTTAACATAACCTTTGTATTTGAATTAAATATTCAAATACCGGTGCAATATTGTCTTTTTCTAATCTTTTCCATTCATTTCTACATCAATGTGGTGACAGATTAAGTATACAGTGTCAACATCCCCTATTCATCAATTAACCATGAGAAAACTCTAGATAAGAATACTGCAAAGAGAATACTTGAAACAAACCCTGTAGGCTGATCAGCGTGATGTAAAACCACAATCTCCTATCTTTAGAGAGGTTAATGTTCAGCTGTGGCCTGTAAAAGGCTGTTGCTAATGCTGTATTTGAGTATCTGGCATCACTCTTACTCTCGAAATCCTTATTTACTTTCATTCCATTGCGAAAGATCTAGGCTCATTTATTAAACGGACAGTGACCTGCCTGGCCCCAGTTTGTCTTGAGAATGTAATAAACCTAAAGCCAAAGCGAATGCAATATCAGAGTTTAAACATTTTTAAGTGTGATGGCAATAAACTCTCTATAGTCGACAAAAGGCTTATCCAAATCAACGAATCCAATTAAATGAAAGCTTGTAATAATAGCACATGCTTTAGCTTAGGATCAGACGTAAAATAGATGCGTCAAGTTATTTTAACAACTTATGCTTTGACGAGGTCGAAATGCAAAGAAAAAGTGACAAAGTGGCTTTTCTCAATCTATACTAATATTATAAAGAAGTAAAGTTTGTGTGTTTGTTAAATTGTAGGGGGTAATCTCGGGATCTACTAAACCGATTTTAAAAATTCTTTCACCCATAGAAAGGCACATTATTGCTAAGTGTCATAGGCTATATAAAAAACCGAAAAATAAAAAGGCTTTTACGTGGTAGTCGGTTTTGCAAAGTGAATCGGAGAAATTTCAACGAAAGGCCAAAGCAGCGGACGGCGCGCGATGGCTTCGGGCTTAATTCGGTTCGCGTTCGTGCTAGCTTCGGGAGAAGGAGGCGTGGCCTTTCATATCTGGGAATACGCTAATTGAAAAAAAAACCGCGCAGCTCAGGCGCGTGGTTGGCTTCTTACGCAGCGGACGTCTCCGAAATTGAATTTTTCGAAACGTAATTAGTACACTTTCGACATTGTTTAAATAAAAGGTTCTTATCAGAACTACTTTCTATCTTATTCTTGGCAGTTAGAAATTAAAACATAACACTCTGTACTAAAAAAGGATTATTAATATTATGCCCAACGAAGTGGGCACGGGTCAGCTATCTATACTAATCTATACTAATATTATAAAGAAGTAAAGTTTGTGTGTATGTATATTTGTTAAATTGTAAGGAGTCATCTCGGGATCTACTAAACCGATTTTAAAAATTCTCTCACCAATAGAAAGCCACATTATTGCTGAGTGTCATAGGTTACATAAAAAACCGAAAAATAAAAAGGCTTTTACGTGGTAGTCGGTTTTGCAGGTTTTGGTAGTGAATCGGACAAAAAACGGTCGAATGAAAGCGTTTCTTACGAACGCTGCCTTAACTATGAAAGATATATATTTGAGTTCTAGAGAAAAGATGTGGAGCTTGAAAATGCCTATTTTGAACAATTAAAATGGGTAGTATTTAAATCCTACAACTGTAAACCCAATATTTTCTATTCAAATATTCGCAATTACCACCAAAAATACTGATTTGCACACTAAATTTGCTCATCAAATAAATCAAGTCTAATATACTGTTTGATCTATAAAGCTAAACTGTTTTACTGAATTACTATCTGTTAACTAAAAGTAAAACTGATAATTCTGTGTGTGCAACAAAATATTTAAATCAATTTTTTTTAAATCCATCAACTGTTAAACTGTTAAGAACAAGAGTTATTCTAAATAAAACACCAGTTAATCAGTCATATTTATCCAATTAAAGTTCACAAAAATCAGCTAAGTGTAATCGTAATATACACTAATAATTGCAAAACAGTAAGGTAACTCAGTTTTTTTTTACAATTCAATCTTTGTTAGTACAACATAAAAGAAATCTTATTGGGTTAGTGGGCAGGTCTTGCTTTTGTTGGACGTTCGCGTTTTTGCTTCATGCCGATGGGTATGTTTTAAGCTCCTACAGGTGGTGTGACATATTTCAACCTGATAGTAAGTCCGATGACATGTTGGCAAATGGCAATACAACCGTCCAATATGCAGCATGCAGCAATAAGCATATGAAAAAACTCCAGTCTGGTCCAAACTGAACGGTTGATGCTCCTGAACTTGCAATAAAGTAGGTCTTTTTCATGGAATCTGCCTTTAAGACCGCTACTTTTCGGTCTGACTTCGCCCGCGGTCCAATCTTTGAGCTCGATCGAAGAAGAATTTGAAAATGATTCCAACTGATAGGTTTCTGACCATTCTTTCAACATATCTTTTTTTCTTTTTTTAAAAAGAGACAACTCCCGCATTAGGAATATACATCCTGTGTCGCGGGGGACTTTACAAACATACATGTAACGGACACAAAGAACACCCAGACACAGGACAACATTTTTTGGATCACACAAAGTGATGTCCCCCGTGGGATTTGAACCCACGGCACTTGGCGCAGTAGCAAGCGGCGTAGTGACCGCTTAAACCACTAGGCCAACCGTGCAGTCAACAACCAAAAATCTGGATAATGGAGAACGTTCTCGAAGAGTGTGGGAACTTTTGATAGATCTGTTAAATGATTTAAAAGCATTCTTTGTAACAGGAGATCCTTTTGAAGAGCCAAGATACCAATTCGAATTTTGACATACCCAATCTTTTTTGAAGTAAGTTATGAAGTCTCTTTGGTCAGTATACTTTATCAGAAAAGCTGCTGATGCAGACTTGAACATATCTGGAGATGTAGCAGAGTGTAACACATCAATATCCTGTAATAAAGTCTTCTGCTTTTTTTTGTTTACTAATTTACCGCCGCTGATAACAGCGTGCCAAAACACTTTTTCAATAAAACAGATGAACAAAAAGAAATAAAGTTGGATGATAAGGATTTTAGCTACACGAGTAGTTAATTCGTGGAATGTAATTTGATAATATAAACCTACATTATCTGTTATGCAGTTTTAGAAAATTATTTTGGAAATCCGTTGGAAGATAGTTAATTTAGTGTGCAAATCAGTATTTTTGTTATACGGTGAGTAATTTTGTCTTAAAATCTGTATATCTGTGGTTTCAGCTAGATTTTCGTTGTGAATTAGATAAAAAGGCCATCTGATTTTGATTAATTTTATACGTGTTTTAGGAAAATATGTTTTGGTAATTAAGTAGTTAATTAGTAACGCAGTCATTTATCTGATATGCAGTAGGTTTTTAGTCAGGCGATTTAGTTTGCTTGAATTTTAAATAGAGGTGCAATTAAAAATTTCCCAATTAAAATTACCATAACCAAACTAACTTTTCCCGCAACTTGGTCCTCATGGAATTCGTTTATCGCAAATCCCGCAGAAAATGGTTTTTCTTTCGGACATATTAATATTAGCATGCAAATACAAACTATACCTACGTATAACCCTCCTTTTGGCAGTTAGAAATTAAAACACAACACACTGTTCTAAAAAAGGCTATTTATTATCTAACATTATGCCCAACGAAGTGGGCACGGGTCAGCTAGTAAATAATAAAGTAAATAGAAACAGAACACACACCCAAACATACACACACTCACACATACAACACACGCACAAACACAAAAATCTTTAAAATATATATTGTTTCTTTCAAAAGTTCAAATGTTATCCAAATATTATGTATTGTTTTGTAATAGCTTGCTGTGATGTGTTAATGAAGCATTAGGTATATATATGTGGGCAGCTTTAATCCTGAAGGGGGGGGGGGGCTGGTAATCTGTGTGACAGGGACACCTAGTACGGATACCAGTCTCCCACAAAGGAATTAACAAACACATATTATTATAAGTACTAGTGTGAAGGAACCTTTGTGGAAGAGAAATAAACGGTTATTATTATTTTAATTAAGTTATTAAATCTGACATCCTTCTTGGTGTATTGGCTACTGAGTCTAACTGCTAACTGCTTAGCTACTCTGTAGTAAATGCAATTCCCAATCTGGACAAATTGCTATAAGTTGATAATTTATCTATGACTACATGACTGGTGGACTTGACTACACCTATGTAGATATATTTATGTATAATGTGGAGACTTAAATTTTATTTCTGAAATGCAAGAGACATCATAAATTATGTTTCATAGCTAGTAACAATTTGTAATGGATATGATTGTCGTTTTAGTATTATCAGTTACCTATTATTGGTGTTTAAAAATCTTCACTGAACTCCCACAAATATTATTCAAATTTGTTATTTCAAGATCTGTTGTTTCTTTGGCCAAAACGCATGTTTTTTTATACACGAGTAGGTATAAGAGAACAAATTATAAACAACTTGGTGTTGATAAACGAATTTACCTAAAATTAGAGTCAGCGTAGTATAAATATCGTTGCTGCGGTTTATATATTACATTTAAAGAAGTAAATTTCCTGAAATAAGTTGTGTGTTTTTGTAAAAATGATTCGGTATTTTGTTATAATGTTTTTAATTTCTGATATTTCATGCAAAAGTGTGGAGTTGTCTGAAGGTGAGCTGGTTTGATTAACTATATGTATTGTTATTTACCACTATCGAAATATTTGATAAAATTAAATGGCCTATGTCACCCATCTATCTTTAGGTTATCTATTTGCACCACATTAATTAAAATCGGTTCAGTAGTTTCGCAGTGGTGGAACATACAAACATAGACTGTCAATGTTATTTATTTATTCATAAAAATATTATACATATTTGGTGCATTATCGGACATAATGTCTTAGAGATTCTCTACTTGTAAACCATTGGGTATTGCAAATAAGGCAAAAGGTAGGTGCATTTTGGTTGTTAAATGAGTGAGAATAGATATATAGGTCTCCAGTATCTTCACTCACTCAGTTAAACACAGCGCAAGCGCTGTTTCACCCCGGTTTTCTGTGAGGCCCTGGTATCACTCTGGCCGAGCCGGCCCATTCATGCCGAAGGGTGACTCTCCCGTGGTATTATTGATGTGGGATAGTAGACTAGGTGAACCCCACGGTATTTTCCGCGGTTATTGTTACACAGCGGGGCAAAGCTAGTCTAAAAAAAGGAGCCTAAGTTACCCCTTATATCATCAGCTACCTATCAGTGAAAATCCCGTCAAAATCTCCCCCATGAAAAAAAATCTCACTAGGCCGCTATAGTCTCTAGGCCACCATGCTACATTGTCCCTATTAGCATTGTTGATAGGGACCCCCACTCTTGGATTCTGCTCGTGCTTTCCATCAGTCATTTTGGCAGCTAAAACATAAAAAGAAAAAACCTTTTACATGACTGGCAGCGGATAGATATCGACCGCCAAAGACCAATAGAGTAAACCCTCCTCTGAGGAGGCTTTGACTCAGCAGTGGACGGCATACGCCATAAGCTACAACTAGACGTGGCGTAGAAAAAATTGAGATATCTATTTTATTTCAGGCTCACCCTGCGAATGGAATGGAATACCTGGAACATGTGTGAATTATAACCGATGTCTAACTGCTATTAAAGACATTGCTGATAAGAATTTTCCACCTGTAAGTATGTTATTAGCTGGAAACATCACATTTACGTCAGATTATAAACTAGACACGATCTGTTCTATTGTAACAAAATGCTGATGATTGTACTCTTATATATCTAAATACATATCGCTATATATAAAAATTAATTGCTGTTCGTTTATACAGCTAAACCTCAAGAATGGCTGGACAAGTTTGGTTAATTTTGATCCTTAAATATTTGTGGGAGTTCTGTGAATATTTTTGAACACCAATAATAGGTAACTAAAAATACTAAAAACGACAATTAAATCCCTTACAAATTGTTACTAGCCATGAAACATAATTTATAATGTCTCTTGAATTTTCAGAAATAAAATTTGATACTAGGTTGCTAAACATTTATAGAAAATTTTAGAAAACCTCCACATTATACATAAATATTATGTATATAGGAGAAAAAAGTTCACCGGTCATGTAGTCATGGATAATTTAATCTCACACTCAGAACTTTAAGGTGTTGCTCATCTTAGAGCAATTTGTTCAGATTGGGAATTGCACCGACTCCGGAGTAGCTTAGCAGTTAGATTCAGTAGCCAATTTACCAAGAAGGATGTCAGATTTAATAACTTAACATCTCTATTTCACGTCTGATCATAAGCTAAAGCCTGGATATTATTACAAGCTTTTATTTAATTAGCTGAGATTTGTTGATTTGGGATAATAAACCTTTTGTCAACTAAAGAGAGTTTAAAGCTATCACACTTCAAAATGTTTAAACTTTGATATTGAATTTGCTTTGGCTTTAGGTTTATTACATTATCAAGACAAACTGGGGCCACTGCCAGACACTCAAATCGTCATTAGCAATACCCTTTTACAGGCCATAGCTGGACATTACCCTCCCTGAAGACTGGAGTTTTTTTTTTTTTTGTTGAATAGTGGGCAAACGAGCAGACGTATCACCTGATGGTAAGCGATTACCGCCGCCCATGGACACCCGCAACACTAAAGGCGTCACAAGTGTGTTGCTGACCTTTGGGGGATGGGAAAGGGGATGGGGGTGGGGTTGGGGTATAGGCTTCCGGTATCCTCACTCACTCGGTGAAACACAGCGCAAACGCTATTTCACACCGGTTTTCTGTGAGGCCGTGGTATCACTCCGGTCGAGCCGACCCATTCATGTCGAAGCATAGCTCTCCCACAAGATTGTGCTATTACATCACGCTGATCAGCCTACAGGGTTTGATTCAAATATTCTCTTTGGAGTACACTTATCTAGAGTTTTCTCATGGTTAATTGATGAATAGGGGATGTTGACACTGTATTCTTAATCTGTCACCACATTGATATAGAAGTGAATGGGAAAGATTAGAAAAATAAAATATTGCACCGATATTTTAATATTTAATTCAAATACAAAGGTAACTAACTTCAACATTTACCTTTGTTTCAGATCTGTTTACTTGAAGGAAACATTTACTCGTTCACTTTTATTATATGCTGTACCGATTGTGATTTGGTTGAAGACACCAGGTAAGATGGATCCTTGATAGCTTGAAAGCCATAAATCATCTATTTATCTCAATACACAAGAGAGACCTAAAATTGTGAAAACAGTCTTTCTGCGAAGCTACGATGTCGCCTAATACTTGGGTTGTGAAGGTCTGATGTTAGTCACTCTGTGTAAAAAAACCAACGACAGACGTATCGTAGTAGACTTAAACCGACTTCAAAAAAGATTGGGAAAAAGATTAAGAGAGTTTAGATTGCACCACTACGAGACAGTTTGATGACGACTGGATAGGAATTCCATTTTAAAAGGGTTATCAAAGCCGGTTCAATAGTTTCAAAGATTAAAGACCCGACTATCAAAAGAGTTACATGACCTACCAAAACAGAGTCAGACGGCGCAATACCTATATCGTGCTTGGGTTTTTAATTGAAATTTTATCCTAATAAAAATATTGAAGGCATCTGTGGTGCAGTGTTAGAGTTCGCGACTGCTGTTATGAGGCTGCCCGTTTGATGTTCGAGTAGAGCTAAAAATAAATGTATGTATAATGTCCGTAGTACAAGCTGTAGTGTGAAACTAGATGGCGCTGTGTGTCAGATGTCTGAAAGTTATATCAAATTGACTTAGAAACACTAATAATAAAATAATAGGCACTTTATTATATTAAGCCAACATTCATTTTTGTTATTGGAAAGCCATAGTTCAGCCCAAATGGGCTCTCTCGATCGGAGGGACATAATGGCCTCACAGATAGTTGGTGCTATGAGAGTTTTTGTGTTGATTTCCATACAGTGAAAGAAGTTACTATATCCCAAGCTCTCCGACCTCTGATTCTGAGGCAAAGGCACTTCCAGTAAGCCACTTCAAGTTCTTCTCACATTCCTTAATCCGATCAGCATTCTTGTCAGTATTCTGGTATGATATTACGACCTCATGGAAAATCAGTATCGGAGGGAGGCTCCAAATGCAGCAACGAGCTTATGGCTCTTGAGTGATAATCGTCGCTTGTAGAATGCAACTCAATTCGAGGGACTGTATGTACATATGAAGGAAGTGAACTCCGTACAGGCACTGGTTTTGCGCCAGTAGGTATGGACGCAAAAAGAGAAAAATTTCCCCACATGGTAATATTGTAACTTACTTTTATCATTCATCATTAATATCTTTTAATAATCCAGTGTTCGATATATGCCTCTCCTTAGACAGGAGGATTTGACCTACCATAGAAGGTTGGGCAAATGGTTTGGGTATAGACTTTATTTCAAGTTTCCTTCTCTTTGTAGAGCTGTTATCTTGTGTAGGTACTTTGCTTCCTTAGTCGGTACCCCATGAAATGAATAGAGGTGATGAGTAGGATGACATTCCGTTATCTTAATTAGACAGACTTTTATCATCAGGGCACTATTTCTCTGCAGGTTCACACATGGTTCCGATAATGGCTCTGCTCTACAGGATTTTAACATAAAATAAAACGGCATTTAATCTCTAAAAATGTTTTTTGTTTTTTTAATCTTTTTCGATTTTCTGGATCACTATTTTTGTACATACACATCTATCGATGGTAAGAATACCGTTCAAAAATATATGATCGAAATGTACTCCCTCTACTGTACTTGTGAATACCACTTGTACTCCGTAAGACAGCTTACAAGTGACGGCATAGTGCTGAATGTTATTATTTTATGACCCGGTATCTTTTACGTCTCTTAGTGGTTCAAATGACCCACAAATTTTCGTGATGTAGTATATAATATACAACTTACAAATTACAAGTTTTCCTTAAGAATTAACACTGACTTTATCATTAATTTCTCTTTTTCTGTAGTCTGTAACATACTTTTGCAGGCGTTGCTTGGTTTCGGCGATACTGTTGACACAGCAAAGTGGCTCTGTGGAGGATCGGTGATCAGCGAAAGATTCATCCTCACCGCAGCTCATTGCGTGTTTAATCGTGGAGTGTAAGTAGAAAGAAAATATCTTCTTTATAAATTAGGAATAGCATCTCGTTTACGGCCCAATGACATAATGACATAAAACCAACATCACTTGTGGTTCCTTATTTCATTTCATTAAGTACCTACAGGTGTATTCTGAAGAAACCTATACTGACTTTTGGTATTCCTGAATTAGTTTCTTTGCCGCAACTAACAAAAACATTAAATAATTCATATTTCTAAATCTATGCTACTCTTAATGTTATTTATTCAAAAGTAACTCTGCCTGTCTGTTACGTTTTCACGGCTACCGATTTGAATGAAATTTAATCTGTAGATGCTTAGATTTTTAAATATGAACGTTTACTACCATATATTACGATAACCGAATGACACGTGGATAGACTCGGGCAAAACCTAGTACTTATTACACTCAGACAGAGACAGACACACTCATCACATATCTATTTATCCTGGATAGGAGCCAATGCTACGATCTTTTGTTTAATGAAGAGGCTCAATAATCACTAAGGTTTTAGACTTATAATTATGTTGTACTGCTAAGTACTGTTTATGATAGTGACAATTTGCTTTCAAGTCATGGTATCTCATCATAATTAAACACGACGTTGTGTGTTATGTGTTTGCATGATTCTCAAATGCTAGTGACTCGGCTTTTTTGTCAATAGCTTAGAAAAAATTGTGTTAAACATTTAATGAGTGCAGTGACGACTTGTAACTTGACATAAAAAGAGGGCTTTCTGAATGGAAAACTGGATGCGAGAAGTCCAAAATTGATCTGAGTGACGTGCAATGCGAGAAGCCTATGTTTAGCAGTCGACTGCAATTGGCTGATGATGATATATTTAATGGAACTGTATTATGTTTCAGCAGTGAAGTGAACTTTGTCGCCCTGGATATACTGAAACGATCAGATCCTCCGAGTCTTTGGCAAACGTACAACGTGAAGAGAGCCATTCGTCACCCAGACTATTCACCTCCCTCCAAGTATCATGATATCGCTTTACTGGAAACTGACAGAGAGTAAGTGTGATAAAACTCTTCAAATAGTTAACACAAATACCTCACACGTCTAATTCACGGCCATCTCAAATCCTGATTCTAAGCTAGGCATTCCCTAAACCACAATGGTCAGACTGTTCATTTATCCATTATCTTTCCGTTGATAGACTAGCAAATCGCCTCGTTGGTGTAGTGTCTAAGTGTAAGCGACTGCAGATCAAGAGGTCTCGGTTTCGATACCTGAATCGAACTCCTGTCGGATTTTTCTTACAAGAAATTCTTAATCGCAGCCCCCGGAATATGGAAGGTGGCTGTGTTTCCTGCCCGTGCTTCGAAGAGGACGTTAAGCTATCGGTCCCGGTTGTCATGAACATCAATGGCAATATAGTGACCACTATTCCTTCGAATTTAGTTCTCCGTCAGAGTTGTGATGGTCAGATGTCAGTCGCTCTGGTAAAAACTGATATTCGGGTAAAACCGGTTAAACTGGTGGTCAACAAATAATATTGGGAATAGTGAAGGCTAGGAAGATGATGATGATGATAGACTAGCAAATATAAAGATTATGGATAAAAACGGAGCCACCTCGAGACCCAGCCGCCGGATTCCCACGACAACTTGGGCAACCCTGGCCTTGGCCCTCAGGATTGCCGCACCGCAAATCCGAGGCTTTATTCCTTCATAGACCTTCTAGTAAGCCACCTGATGGACTCAGCTTCATAGTAGGAGGCACTAGCATCGGCATCTTGCCCTCTACGAGGTAATTGGGGCTTGTACTCGACAGCCGATGGGGCATCGAACATCATTTCCGAAGTCTGGTCCCCAAGCTGGTTGGCGCAGCCATGATTCCTGCAGGAGACTATACGGTGAGGTTATAAGGTTCGTGGCCCAGTATGGGCGGAGGTCCTGACGATCAGCAACATCGCGCTATTGCGATGACCGAAACGAGTGTTGGCTATCAGGATCAAAATCTTTTGAGGTGGCAAGTCTCGTGGTGGGAACTTCACTATGGTGCTAGAGGCGAGAGTCCTTGCGGCTCTTAACCAATGGCGCAAGGAGGCGCGGGAGTTGGGTAGCTGTCCTGAGACTCAAAAAATCGGTGATCAGAAATCCCAACTACACCGGATCCTCTTTCAGGAATAAAAGGAACAGCGCATGCTCCGCAGCGCTCGCGCCTTTCATTTTGGACATACCAAAAGAAACATCGGGGTTTCCACATGGGAGAGGGCCATCTTCAAACTGTAGGTAGCCCGAGGTACGTCGGGACTCCGGGGATTTCCTTTCTAGGATATACCTGGTTCCCGGCTCCTAGTACTTGAGACGGACACGTGCGCTTTTAGTCGCTTCGAGTCCGACATGCCACCAGGAGGTGGTATCCGAGGGGATTTACGCACGGGACAAAAAAAACTAAAAAAATGTTTAAGAACGGTAACAATTTGAAATGGCTTCGTAATATTATATATTCATTTTATTTCCAGAATCACATTCAGCTCATCAGTTCTTCCAGCATGTCTCAATGTAGATGAAAATGAGAGGAATTTCGCGACCGCCACGGGCTGGGGTATGCTTGGACACAATAATAATATTTCTGATGTCTTGCAACTTGTAAGTATCGTCTGTCACTACTTTTTTTAAATGAAAAATCGTAACCTTACATCCATGAGTCTGTCTGTTACGCTATCACGGCTAAACAAACTCACTGATTTCAATGAAATTTGGCATGGAGATACTTTTATTCTTGAGGAAGGACATGCACTACTCTTTATCGCAATAATCGATAGTAAAATTCAAAGCTAGTAGAAATTCAAATTAAGTTGTGGGGGCTTCATAAACATACACGACGAGGACAGATAATCACCTAAGATCAGAACAGCAATTCGTCAATCATACAAAGTGTTGTCCCATGTGGGGATTGAATCCCCAAGATTTAGCGCAATGAAAAAAAAGCCGAAAAGATTTGTTTTGTTGTTGGGCCAGATTTATGATTTGTGTGTCTGAATATTTCATTTGCGGTGGGTGTTCCTATTTAAATGTAGTATGTATTTATAAAAAAAGTACGTTACGTGTATTTATATCAGTTTTTAATGCCTATTGTACAAATTCTAGTTAGTTTCGGATTGGCGCTGTGCATCTATGTTACAGTATTATTATTATCTATGAAATTAATATATTGAAATAAAATAATAGTTAAAATGCATTTTCAGGTACAGCTGCAAAAATATACACACGAAAAATGTTCAGAACTGTACCAAGCACAGAGACACCTGAGCAGGGGCATTGGTACATCCACACAAATATGCTACGGAAACAAAGGAACAGGTTCAGTCGCTGCAGACACCTGTCAGGTAATATTTAGACCTACATGTTTATGATATAGAATGCTGGAGACCATACCGGCTGTAGGCGTAACGACGCATCGCCACGACATGCGTCAATACGCTGTGATATTAATCATTACAAAAAGCTCTTAATTATCTCATGCTAGGGCTGCTATATGCCTCTATTTAAAAAAAGGTTTTGAGTTACTTTACCACGCTGGCCACACAGGTTGATAAAGAGTTTATCTCCAGTATCATTCTGTTTGTAGTGCTGTTGTCCAGCGTGGTTTGCTCCCTTAGTTGGCTCCGTCATCACACGTTCGAGTATTCGTAGTCGTATAGTATTATATAATATTCAGTATTTAATTCAATTTCCTTAGGGGGACAGCGGTGGTCCATTGCAGACTCTAGAAAATACTATAGATAAAAATAATAAATGTATTCACACCATTCTGGGAGTAACTTCGTTTGGGATCACATACTGTGGGTCTTCAAATAGTGCAAGTATATACACCCGCGTCAAGAACTACATATCCTGGATCGAAGATATTGTTTGGCCTTGATTTATAAGAACTTGTAAGACTTTTTTATGTATTTTTTGGATGGATTTAAAAATTAAATACTTTTTTCGAAGGTCGTATTTGTATTATAATTCCCTGAAATAATCATGAAGTATCAAAGGATAAACTTAAGACATTTTCGAAGGTTTGGCCCCCTAGCCAAGTTACAAGCGTTTTTCTTTCTGCGATCGTTAATGCCTAAATTCTCGTGTGTCTTTAGCTTATACTTTGTCTAAGATTCGTCGGATTTTTCGGGAGTGGGCTTATGGTCGTTATGCGTTTCGACATGCTCAATAATATCGCAACTTCTTCCTAGATCTTGCATAATACAGCAAGAAACATAAGCTTCGGCCTTACAGATACTTATATTTTTTGAATGTTTATCGCCTTACAAGTAGAACCTGTAAATTACTAACGATTGGCTTCATACTCTGAACTATTAAGAGCTAGAAATCATGGCTAACCCGCATGCTTTGAAATAGTTCTTACAGATTTCCTCGAATACATTATTTCAGCCTCACAGACACACACGCACGCGCGCACACACACACACACACACACATACAATTGACTCACACCTCTCTCTGTGTCTAATACATACACATACTCATATAATAATACACATACTAATTTAGTTTTAGTAAAGTTTGTATACAAATCATCTGTTCTCAGCAATTTATTTAAACTTGTAGCAGACAACAACGTGCGCAACGAGCCCGAATACTTTCTCCCTCGCACAGCGATTATGTGTCTTATTCAACGCGCATTACATCGTGGAGGTGGTCGCACAAGGCCTATATAAACAGCCGCGCAGCCTGCATTCAAACAGTTTACAGCTAGACGACTCAGAGTGCGATAGCCCCGCAGTCCTCTCTGGTGTCCAGTAAGCATAGCTGACCTGATCGATAGCCCCGCAGTCATCAGGTTCTGCTAAGTATTGAGATCTTATAGAGCGATAGCCCCGCAATCCTCTTAAGACATTCACGTAGCGAAGGAAGGTAGTGTTGAGCGATAGCCCCGCAGTCCTCATCACTCCCAACATAGGGTTATATGTATGAGTACAATGTTTGTGAATATATGTATGAACTACACAGAAACCAGAATAAACGATCAAAAGTACCAAATACGCCTATAATTTCTGCACTGGTAACCCTATCGGCCTACAAACTTCATTTAATTTGTATTGTTTATATATATTATAATATTTTCGATGTAAGTCTGACGGCTTCGGACCGGAGGAGGCGTTAATTGCTGCGACACAGTTTTTAACTAATGCAGGCATTCTTGCACATAATGTTTCTGTTTCTTTTTCTTTTAGTTTCCAATAAAGATTTATTATTATCTTCATTCTCTTAAGATCATGCAATGCTTTCAATCCAAGGTAAGTAGAAATAAGCTCTGGTGAAGAGACCAAATCTGCCAGCTTCTCCGCACTCTCTCTTTATAGAAGCCACTCCGAGGACTTTCGGAAACAGCGCCTGAATGTAGACTGTAATGGAGATCCTATTTCGACCTGAAATGAGAATTATAAACTTCGTAGTGATGTGAAAAACTTACTAGATACGACGTTCAATAATCAAAAACCAGGAAACTTATCGTCGAATGAACCTGTTTCTTTTTTATAAGGCAACTCACGGTTTAGAATTATGTATCGTGTCACACGGAACGTAACAGATATACATGAAACAGACATAACAATACTCAAAGTCAAAACAAATTTTTTTGGATAACACAAAGTGTGATCCTATGTAGAGATTTAAATCCACAGCACTAAATGCTGTAGGAAGCGCGGAAGCATGATAACGAAGAGTCAACACCAGCATATACTTGAGAAATACTTACCTCGAATGCACGTTTGTGTTTTTATTTTTTATTTTTTTGCGGAATGGGGGCAAACGAGCAGAGGTATTGCCTAATGATAAGCGATTACCGACGTTCATGGACATCCGCAACACCAGAGGCGTCACAAGTGCGTTGCCGGCCATTGGGGGGTGGGGGATCGGGAGAGGGATGAGGTATTTGAGGGGGATGGTGTATGGGCTTCTGGTATCCTCACTCACTCGGTAAAACACAACGCAAGCGCTATTTCACACCCGTTTTCTGTGAAGCCGTGGTATCAAGCTGTGGTTGCCAAACGTGTTATCATGGTGTGACTGAGAGCATGCGGGCTTGTCTTTGAAAAAAACACTCTTGTCTTTAAAAAAATCACTATAAAGGACCTTTGAAAAAGACGAAGAAGTAAAAAGAACAAACTTAGATCACATGTGTCTTTATGTTTTTCTGTATTTCCATTACACATCTGGGTAGTCAGGTTATAACCATTTTTCAGCGTCGGTTGTGACGTATTGGAAAATGAACACAGTTCAAATAAGTTCTTGATTTTTATCTGAAACAGATAAAAATACACATCCACATGATTGGCATATGGGTCTAGTGATTACTGATCCTGACTGGTAAACCGGGGTTTGTGAGTTCGATTCCTACCTTGGAAAAGTATTGTGTAATAAGCACGATCATTTACTTACTTACTTGGCTGCCTCAGAGGCCAGTGGTAGTGAATGCGACTGCTGTGCTTGAGGTCTTGGGTTCAAATCCTGGGTCGGATCAAGTATTTGTGTGATCTACAAATATTTTTTTCGAAGTTTGGTAGTTTTTTTATGTATAATATGTAAGTATTTACAAAAAAAAAGTATTTATGTGTATTTATATCAGTTGTCTAGTACCCATAACACAAGCTCTGCTTAGCTTGGGACTAGATGGCGTAGTGTGTTAGATGCCCGAAATATTTATTATTAATAATATACGTATACATCACATTTTTAAATAAACATATAAAAATAAAAACATTTAAAGTATCGGGAATGGATGAATTAGTTATGTATGGTTCCAAATTTTTTTTTTTTTTCTTGATATTTGATTGGCACAACTGTTTTTCATTTGAGTTGTGTCTGTTATTTATGTTAAATACAGCGCTCGTAACGTTTTAAAATGTATTAGGGCATCAATAAATACACAAGTTCTAATCAATTGTATACTGGTTTATTAATAACAATGCACTCAGACAGTTTTTTACACGGCTAGCGACACTAGTTATCCGATGCGATTGAGCGCACACATAGATACTACCTACATATACATCGATACAATACATCCATGCGCGTTGACACAAGTTCAGAGATCTTCGTATACCATAATAGATACGATACGATACATATGATACATGTTGCCGCTCGGCTAGTCCCAAAAGACCTAAATTTTCTTCAAAAACTCAATCGCATGAGTGTCGCTGAGGACATTCTAGAACGAGTCAATTCTGACCCAACATTCATGAAACGCATTGTTGCTTGTGGCGAGACGTGGGTTTACGAGTTTCACATGCAAACTAGTCAACAAGCTTCGAAGTGGCGCCTTCCAACTGAACCGAAACCGAAAAACCACACCAGTATGTTAACTGTTTTCATTGATTCTCGCGGTGTTGTGCACTCAGAATTCTTGCCAGAAGGTCAAACGGTAAATAAATACTACTATTTAAGCGTTATGCGGTTTTTAAGACAGCATATTCGACGAAAAAGGCCATATTTGTGGAAAGAAAATTCTTGGATTATGCACCACGATTATACGCCTTCGCATAAGGTCATCATTGTGAACGAATTTTTAAACAAACATTCAACAAATACACGAGCAAACATCATATTTACCAGATATGTCTCCACCCGACTTTTTATTTTTCCTAAACTCAAATTACTACTTCGTAGCCCCCGTTTTTAATCGGTAGATAATATCAAGAAGAACTAAACTCAATTTCGGAAACAGTGTTTAATAAATGTTTTGGTGATTGGATTATTCGAAAGTGTATCGTTTCTGAAGGAGCATACTTTGAAGGTGATAAAAAAAATTTGGATGAATAACTAATATTTTGTATATTATTGATCTTTTCCTGGTACTTTCTTGTCAGAGTAGTATATTAATATGAAAAAAGAACCGACTTCAAACAGAAAATATTGTAAGACAAGGAATGCACCAAAAATAAAAAAAATAATGATATATTTTTGTATCTACAATTATTGATATTCTAGGAGTCGGTCTCGGCCGTCGTAGGTAGTGTCATTATAATAATAAATAGCAAATAAAGTTTTCCTTGAACGTCTACTATAAGTTTATAATGTCACGCCATTATTTATTGTCCGTTTGTTGCTCTTTTGATTGCGGCGCCACCCGGCAACCTCACAGTATTTATACACATATATCCTGGAGATCTTTCACATAGGGACTTGCACCCCTTTTCCACAAAAACTACTACAAAAGAAGCAACAGGGTTCCTACAGAGGAGCGGGTCATCTACAAATCGGAGATGGCCTAAGGTACGTCGGGTTCCCCGGCTTCTAGTACTCGAGACGGTCCACAATTTTTAGTTACCATAGCTAACGACTGGTAGCTATGTAGTATTTGAACCGACTGCACTTTACAGAGCTCGCGCTGCCACCTCGGCCTGCTTCTGCTAGGGTGACTGCTGGCCTCACCTGTCATCCTCGGGCTTGCGCTTATGGAGGACGAAGATCGTTTTGCGCTCTCCGGCGCCTGGGGACGGTACTACCCTCGGACATCAGCGTCGCTCTACAACCTTGATTTAAATCTCGCGACAAGCGGTTTTATCATATAAATAGTGTAATGACATTATAAATTGATAGCAAAAGTTTTCAAGGAAAAGTTATTTTTTTACTTTTAGAACTTTCAAATAAATGCTTTAAACGAAGTTTTTAGGATTAGGATTACGTAGTTTGTTTCATCATGTCTGTCCGTCTGTCCTTTTTAACCGACTACAAAAAAAGAGGAGGTTCTCAATTCGTCTGTATTTTTTTTGTGTGTTACCACATAACTTTCGACTGGGTGAACTGATTTTGATGATTATTTTTTATTCGAAAGCTGGTGCTGCCCGTGTAGTCTCATTTTAATTTCGTCCAGTTCTGAAGTCGGTTGCTTTTTTGTTAATATTTGTGATTATTGTTAAAACAGAGCTCTCTCCCGCCCCCCTAAAAGCTTAAGGGCTGGTTCTAAGAAGCAGAAAAAAATCATTATGGTAATCTATGCGATGAATTTTGAACGCAATCTATAACGTCTTAGGTAACTTTGTTAATTCAGGAGTTTTGGAAGCCTAATATTCAAAACGCGCTGACTTGGAAAATTTCATTCAAAAATAACGAAATAATAAGCAAGCATGAAAAATAATTAAAATGAAATCATAGTAAATGAGTTTTAGTCCAGGTTTGGATTAAAGTATTACCAACTAAAAGGGGCCGCTCATGATCGCAATGGATACCGGCTGTGACCACCAAATTTCATTATTATTTTTATGGAGTAGGGGGGCAAACGAGCAGACGTATCACCTGATGGTAAGCGATTACCGCCGCCATGGACACCCCCAACACAAGAGGCATCACAAATGCGTTGTCGGCCTTTGAAGGATGGCCTTGAGTTTGGATGCCTGCGGCATCCAAACTCAAGGCCATCCTCTCAATAAGCAGTTTATTGAGTTCGTTGTCCAAGTGTCAGCGTAAATTAAATCATTCTATGCATTTTTCGTCCTTCTAAAGAGGAGCCTGTCTTTAGCAATGAACTATTAAATGTGATCTCGATGTCCTTAAATCTTCTTATAGTTAATTGTATCGTGTCACTATATTTGTGGTCGCATTTCTTTAAAACGGTTTCACTTAAGTGTTAGTTTTAATCAGACCTTTCCCCATGTACACTTTGCTAAAAACAGCTTTACTTTAACCGAGAAATTCTAAAAGGTGCCACTATTTAAGCGAGTATAAGGGAACAAATTATAACCGACTTGGTGTTAATAAAGGAATTTATCTAAAATTAGAGTCAGCGGCGTAGTATAAATATGGTTGCTGCGGTTTAGTATATTACAATTAACGAAGTACATTTCCTGAAATAAGTTGTGTGTCTTTGTAAAAATGATTCAGTGTTTTGTAATACTGTTTTTAATTTTTGATATTTCGTGCGCAATGTTGGATTTGCCTGAAGGTGAGCTGGTTTGATTAACTAAATGTATTGTTATCTACTAGTACTGAAAACTTTGATAAAATTAAATACCCTATGTCACTCTGGCCATGGTTATCTATTTACACCTCATTAATTAAAATCGGTTCAGTAGTTTCGCAGTGGTGGAACATACAAACATAGACTGTCAAAATTATTTATTTATTCATATAAATATTATGCATATTTAGTGCATTATCGGACATAATGCCTAAGGCATTCTCTACTTGTCAACCATTGAGTACTGCAAAGAATGCAGAAAGTAGGTGCATTTCGGTTGTAATATGTGTGAGAATAGAAAACTAAATAAAGTATTGAAGGAACGTAATTTTTTTGTAGTAAATTACCGAGCGGTAAGGGACTTGGAAGCTAATTTTAGACTTTTAGAATCAAATAGTCTAAGTCTAAATCATATTGAATCCAATATACGTCCTCAAGAATCAAAGTTTCTCCATGCCGAATTTCACTGCAAACACAAAGGGAGGATCTTCCGACCAGGCGAGGTGATCATGCCTGGCGGGCTACTGCCCAACAGTTGATGTTGGGATGTTGTATATATGATAATCGGCGCGGGAACTTTATTTGCGCGATTCAGGATTGGTATTTACTCCGTGTAGTGTAGTTTGTAGGTACAGTGCGTTACTTCGTAGTTCAGTGTATCTTCGGTAGATGGCGCTGTATGTGGAGGTCGCCACATCACTCCCCTCCAAGACTGGAGGTCGATATATGTTGAGTCAGCTGTCTGTGCTCTGATGCGGAGCTTGCCAGTGCCAGGAGTGAGTAGTTCCAGTGAGTCGGAACTGAATGCCGCAAGTTCCAGTGAGTCGGAACTGAATGCCGCTAGTCCCAGTGAGTCGGGGCTGAAGTCCGCTGATCCCAGTGAGTCGGGATCGCATGCGGTGCGCGGTGCTGCGGTGAGGTCCCCAGTGAGTCGGGGCGATTGCTGCGTAGTGGCTGGCTGCTGCGTAGACGGGAGCGATGTGCTCTGCTTACATGGACCGTAGGTGCAGTGTGCTGTGCCTAGACGCTGTAGAGGCCGTAGGGGTTACCAGGCTGGAGCGGTCGCGTCCTGCGTGTGGTATATCCCAGTTGAGGCCGAAGTTGCTGGCTGGCTTGAGACTTGCTGTGGGAGTGAACATGATGGTGGCGCGGCTTGAAGGCTGCTTCCAATCACGTCGGGGTCACCACTGTGGGGGAACGGGTATAATGTTCCACCCAACACAAAGGGAGGATCTTCCGACCAGGCGAGGTGATCATGCCTGGCGGGCTACTGCCCAACAGTTGATGTTGGGATGTTGTATATATGATAATCGGCGCGGGAACTTTATTTGCGCGATTCAGGATTGGTATTTACTCCGTGTAGTGTAGTTTGTAGGTACAGTGCGTTACTTCGTAGTTCAGTGTATCTTCGGTAGATGGCGCTGTATGTGGAGGTCGCCACAAGACAAATAGACAGAGTTAGTTAATTTATAATATTAAAATGGATAATGAATTTGATAACCTTGGTGATACTCTTTAACCTATTATATACAGTGAAACTTGATTGAGTTGAACCTGGATAAGTGCGAAATCTCCATGACTGGAACTTTTTTTTTATGGAATAGTGGGCAAACGAGCACACGGACCGCCTGATAGTATGCGATTACCGCCGCCCATGGACACCCGCAACACCAGAGGCGTCGCATGCCGAAGCGTGGCTGTCCCACGGTATAACTTATTGTGGGGTCCCAACACCTTGGCACTGAATTACCTCTGCTAGTAGGATGAAGCTAAGCTCTATATCTTGGATTCATTCTTTCGATTTTATCGTCACCTCTATAACTGATATGGCGAGTGAGTTTTGAACAGACTTAAAAAAAAAAGGAGATTTTCAATTCGACTGTATTTTTTTTATGTTTGTTACCTCATAACTTTCGACTCAGTGAACCGATTTTAATGATTATTTTTTCGTTAGAAAGTTGGTGCTTTCCGTAGTCCCATTTCAATTTGGTCCAGTTTTTGAAGTCGGTTCTTTGTACTTAAAATTTATATATACATTAACGTCTGTAACTAAGATGACTTCGTTTTGTTTGTTTACTTATTCTACCCGTAAATTCTAAATGTTTGTATGATCTGATGATCAAATATTTTTAAGCAGAGCTTGTGTTATAGGTACTAGACAACTGATACAAATACATATATACTTCTTTTTTGTAAATGCATACATATTATACACAGAAAACACCCAAACTCCGAAACAAATATTATATAAACATTTGGTCCGACCCGGGCATTGAACCTGAAACCTCAAGGAGAACCGTATTGTGGGCGTCGGCGATGATCCGTAGGGGTTTCCAATTGATACGATATCTTCGTAACCAAGAGAGTAATCAAAATGACATAATATTTAAATAGCTTTGCCTGCTGTTATTAAGGCTAAGCTTTTCGTACTAAAGAAAGAAGATATTTATTTAGGTATACCAACAGCACACGATACAGTTTTTAAAAAAATATTCAATAATATTATCTAGTGTGCATGCCTATTACAGGTACACACAACATTTACCATATGTGATAAAATAAAATACGCCTAACAACACAGTGTTAGGAGTAAGGTAACTTTTACAAAAAAACAAAATAAGAAAGGAAGTTAATACTACTTAATTATAAATTACAATTACGATACTCTTATTAATATAATGTAATAAAACAAATAAAAGATGAAAAAATTAAAATAACAAGTAAGACAGGATAAAATATTAAGGGCGACATAATCACTTCGTGACTAAGCCCTCATTAAATAAATAAAGAAAAAAAAAAGGATAAGATATTAAATTTGGTTAGTTTTGTTAGTATTATCAGCTATAGAGCGTCTAAATTTATTAAAAGAATTAATCTTCACATAGTATAAAATAAAGTCGTTTCCGATGTCTCTTCGCTTATATCTTTTAAAATATTCAACCAATTGTACTGCAAGTTTCTGTAGTAGATAGAGTTATTTAAGATGAAGGTTTATTGTATAATACATGTATATTATAGTAGAAGAAATACGACAATTTCAAATACTTAAGTGCGAAGACGCGCCGGGTAGCTATTATTCTAATTAATATAAATCTGAATGATACGATACTACTAAACCGATCATCGTGAAACTTTGTACTCATATTCTTGGAGGTATTAGAAGTAACATAGGATATCGTATAACTTTTTTGATGCGAGCGCAGCCGCGGGCAAACGCTCGTTCATTATAATCTCAACTTAGTTTGTGTTTAAACACTCAAAATTTTCTGCACCAATTGAGACAAATTTTGATGTGATACGCTTCCATGTTTGTGTATATTTGCATATTTTTCCTGTCATTGTTTCTCACTTATCATTAATCCAATTACAGTAATATGTTACCACATGTTATGTTATCATATTGGCGACTTCCATATACAACGTGTCCCAAAATTCAACGATAAGCCGGTACCAGAAGGTTGGCCTGCTCGTGACTACTCGTGAAAAAATGTTAAAAAATAATTATCTTTTTTTTTTTTAATTACGAAAGAAAAACTAAAATTCTTAAAAATTTATACCTCTTAAGATATTTTTAACTACCATCTCCACAATTTTCCAAATAGTTCAGATTTTTTTTTGTATCAGCATCCTAAGTAACACCGTTACCTATCACAATCCTTAGAAAACCCATAACACCTGTAGATTTTACACGAAAATTAATGAAAGTTTTTTCTTTTCTTCAAAACTCTAAAAGATTTTTCTTTAAGGGCAATTTAGCTCATCGTGGTGTAAAAAAATGTATGGTCACTACTATGACAAATGTTTTAAAAAAATTACGCATCTAAACATGAATCTAAAATGGTACAATACTTCTTGAAAACCAACCACAAAAAAAAAATGCAAATTATTTATCTAAACATAAACCAACATTCATGAATTGTTTATAGTACTAAATTTTTGACAATATTTAAGGTTTTGTCGAATTTTCCGTCAACCCTTATTTTGGTAGTAACTTATTATACATAACTAGTTAGATCTCATCTAGATCTACCTAGTTTATAGCAAATTACATAAGTCCGGTAAATAGAAGTTTGAAATTGTTGTTGTCAAAAATTTAGTACTATAAACAATTCATGAATGTTGGTTTATGTTTAGATAAATAATTTGCATTTTTTTTTGTGGTTGGTTTTCAAGAAGTATTGTACCATTTTAGATTCATGGTTAGATGCGTAATTTTTTTAAAACATTTGCCATAGTAGTGACCATACATTTTTTTTACACCACGATTAGTTAAATTGCCCTTAAAGAAAAATCTTTTAGAGTTTTGAAGAAAAGAAAAAACTTTCATTAATTTTCGTGTAAAATCTACAGGTGTTATGGATTTTCTAAGAATTGTGATGGGTAACGGTGTTACTTAGGATGCTGATACAAAAAAAAAACTGAAATATTTGGAAAATTGTGGTGATGGTAGTTAAAAATATCTTAAAAGGTGTAAATTTTTAAGAATTTTAGTTTTTATTTTCGTAATTTAAAAAAAAAAGAAGATAATTATTTTTTATCATTTTTTCACGAGTAGTCACGAGCAGGCCGACCTTCTGGTACCGGCTTATCGTTGAGTTTTGGGACACGTTGTATAACACAACAATAACCTACTACAGCGCCATCCACCGAAGATACACTGAACTACGAAGTAACACACTACACGGAGTAACTACAAATCCAGAATCACGCAATAAATAGTTCTCGCGCCGATTATCATATATACAACATCTTAACATCAACTGTTGAGCAGTGGCCCGCCAGGCATGATCACCTCGCCTGGTCGGAGGATCCGCCCTTTGTGTTAGAGGGACATGACACCCGTTCCCCCACATTAAACTTACTTTTTATAAAGAGGTCATAGCCTGCAAAAGACTTTTAGAGGCTGTTGGTGCGATTACAACATCTCTATCGTAGCAAAAAGAGTGCGCAGGGACTAGGGATGATTTATATGTGGCAGTGTTTCATAGATTGATGACATGACGATCTAGCTGACATGAAATGTATTCACAGTAGACCCTCAGATGAGTGGTAAATATGGACATTAAAGTATATACAAGATCAAATAGGTAAGATAGTAGCAACATACAACGACTGAGCCGATAGGCAGGAGGAAGACTCTAGTTGCTTTTCCTAGGATAGTGACTAGATGCATATCTAGTCACTATCCGAAGTCGACCCAGGGTGGAACCTGAAATGAAATGGTCTGGATTCTTCCCAGAGCAGTGTGCCTGAGACTGGCCGTCGAGGTAATTATTAATGAAAATACCACACACTCCTAACTCCTGAGTTCCCCGGGAGCAGAAATCCGGCGGGATTTCCGTAATCGTCAATATGAAAATTCCCTTCAGATGAGTGCCGTGGTTATTAATTTTGTATGATATAGCATTATGCACTTTAAGCTATTAAAAAGTAAACATTTTTTGCACATTTCAGTAAACGTTGTGTCTTTGCTTGTTGTGTGTTTTTGTATAAATGATTCGGTGCATTTTATTGATGCTGTTTTTAACTACCAATGTATCGTGTGATTTATCTCAGCGCATAGGTGAGCTATTATTCCTTATTAGCATTGAGGATGGCGACCACCACTCCCGGATTCTGCTTGCGCTTTCCATCAGGCAGAGCAGAGTCATTATGGCAGCTGCAACTTAAAAACAAAAAAAATATCTGTATTTATTGTTCATGCTGCGCTTAATGTAGTGCACGACGCCCTTCTTCACAATAGGTTTTAATTCTTCTCAATAACTTTTAAACATTCATCCAAATTAGTGTACGAGTATACGATAAAGATTTTTTTTTTTTGATAAATCCTCTAAAGTGTAGGTACGTTGTAAAAAGTATGCAGTTGATTTACGTTTATGGTTCTACATTTGAAGTGATATACGTGAGCTGTTCCAAAAATATAAATGAAATAAAAAATAGAATACAAAAAAAGTTTGTTTACAACATTTCAAAATATCTCCCTCCACTCCTAATGCACAGCATTCGGGTGAACCAGCTTTCAAAACATTTTCAAGATATGTCTTCTACCTTTGATGAAATGGCAACCAGCCGGATCACTCGGATCAGTTATTTCTGCCAATGTCGAGTGTTAATAGTCTTCAATTATCAAGTCTTCGAGTCTTCAAGTCGTCGTCGTGATGAAATTAGTAATAAATATATAAAATGTGGATGACATGAAATAGGGATCGTCTTTCGAAAAAACAAAAAGCGATCTCCCCTTCAAAAACTTTTAAAGACGGAAACAGAAGAGTGACAGATAATCTTTGTACATAATAAAAAAATAACATATAAGTGGCCAGTAATTTTCACAAAGGAGGTTGTTTTGATATTAGCCGTCAATCCAAAATAGTTTCATGAAAGTAAAGATTGTATTTATTCTGTGGCTAACAACTTTTGGAACAACCTAGCTACCTATTAACTTCCATATAAAACGAAGACATTGTAGGCACACAGTATTATATTTTAGCTGAATAAGCTTTGACGGTTGGCCACCCGTGAATATGTAAGACCGGGCAACGCCAGTTGCTTTGCGTCGTGCCAACCCTACACAACGAGTAAAGATACCTTGTACTCGTATATCTTTTTCAAGTATTAAATATTTTCAGTTTAAATTCACTCCGTGTTTTATATCTCAGTCCCGACTAGGAACACTGCAAAAGTGCTAATTAACTACATACAATCTTATTGACTTTATTCGCATTCATAGACACATATATATAGTAACATCTCGTTAATGCGATGACATAATTAAGTTCTTTTGTGTCATTATGTGGATGTGATATGATATAATGCTGTCGCCGACTTTTATTTAGTACTATTTGAGACAAACAATCCCACTGGTCATTATTTTCATGTGACTCTAACGGTTTGAGTATCGTACTTCGGGATAGTTCTCAGACGGCAGGATTTTTTTGACTAACTCGATACTTATCGTAATATTATAGCCAAATTGGATAAAATTTTAATGGATTGTAGCCCATATGTTATTTTGATATATCTAATACTATTTAATGACCAATTCTTGTATATGTAATATCTCTAAAACGGCTCCATCAATAAGGGCGATAAGGCCGCCAACTGTACCTCTTAGTTTAATCCAGATACTAAGCTATAATATTGTTAAATTTCATCTAAATCTGTGTAGTGGTTTTACGTGAAGGTGTAACAAATATCAGTACATCCAAACTTCCATGCATCGAGGGATCACAAACTTTTGCAAATGTAATATGTATTCTCAACACCATTAGTTGCTACTAGGTATCGACAAAACAGTTTCCTTTATCGATCTTGCCGTATGTATAATGACGTAGTACGCAAACATGACCTTGACATTTTTGCTATGAGTATTTCTACTATGAGGAGGAGACTGCACTCAATGTCGTTTTGAATTCTAACTGTTTTATTATAACTTAATTTATAAAAATTTTACTTCATTATTGCTTATGCAATTGTTGGTTGGCAGGTAATATTTTTATATTTTTATAATATTTTTATAAACGGACTAAACGTAAATTTTTCTATAATTTGTTATCACTTTAGTATAAGGGATCTCTTCTTTTTTTATGTATTTAGCTTCTATCCGTGGAGACTTATTAATGGCGTGTTGTTGCTACTTTTATAAGTTATGTTAAGTGTATCGCTGTAAGTTTCCCTAAGATTAATAAATAAAATAAAAAAAAAATTAGTAGAATAAGATATAGGACAGAAGGTAAAAGTTGGTCCCCCAAATCATTCCTTAAGAGGTTGAAAAGGGAGAGAGGATTTCCTCCGTCTAAGTCGGTAATAGCTAAAAAACGTATGTAGTGATGACCGTTCCATCATGTTGGGTGTGCCACAAGGAAGTATACTTGGGCCATTATTTTTGCAGACGACATTGAACTGATTGTTTAGGTCGTGACCTGGGATACGCATACTAGTGTGTAGTAATCTTCTACTATTTCACCTTACAAGTTTTTTGTATTCGGCAGTAGGTATTTGTTTTTAGGTATAATTTTCCTTAGGTTATTTGGTCTGGCCCTAAAGCTAAAACATAAAAAAATGGAATACCCTTTACATTACTGGCAGCGGATAGATATCGACCGCCAAAGATCAATAGAGTAGACCCTGCTATGAGGAGGCTTTGACTCAGCTGTGGACGGCATACGCCATAAGCTACAACTAGACGAGGTGTGGCAAAAATTAAGATTCCTATTTTGTTTCAGATTCGTCCTGTGAATGGAATGGATTGCCTGGAACATGTGTGAATTATAATCGATGTCTAACTGCTATTAAAGACGTTGCTGCTAGGAAATATCCACCTGTAAGTATATTATTGTGACATAGGAATCCCTCAAATGATTTTATCGATACCTACATGTAATAAAGCAAGGATACTCTGTCGCATGACTAAGCCCGTAGTGACTCCTCCATCTTAGTTTAACATATGCATAGATCGATGTTCGTTAAAATGGTTACAACGGGGTTGTCATATACGAAAGGATAAAAACCCCCAAACAATAAAAGATATAAAAATAAAAGTATATTATTAGCTGTATACATCTCATTTACGTTATATTATAAACTAGACACAACCTCTACTATTGTTACAAAATGCTGATGACCGTACTCTTATATATCTAAATACGTATCCCTAAAAAATAGTTGCTGTTCGTTTATACTGCTAAAACTCAATAATGGCTGGACAAGTTTTGTTAATTTTGGTCTTGAAATATTTGTGGGACTTCAGTGAAGATTTTTAGACACCAATAATAGGTAACTGAATATACTAAATACGACAATTAAATCCATTACAAATTATTACTAGCTATGAAATATAATTTATGATGTCTCTTGAATTTTCAGAAATAAAATTTGACACTAGGTTGCTAAACATTTGTTGAAACTTTTAGAAACTCTCCACATTATACATAAATATAATAATTAATAAATAAATAAATATACCGGATGCCAGACACTCAAATTTGTCATAAGCAACAGCCTTTACAGGCCACAAGAAAAAGACAATATTGCACCGATATTTTAGTATTTAATTCAAATACAAAGGTTATTTTAACTAACTTCAACAATTACCTATGTTTCAGATCTGTTCATTTCAGGGAAATATTCCTATTATATGCTGTACCGATTGTGATTTGGTTAAAGACACCAGGTAAGATGGATCCTTAATAGCTTGAAAGCCATAAATCAGCAATTTATCTTAATAAACAAGAGAGATCTATATTGTGAAAACAGTATTTCTGCGAAGCTACGATGTCGCCTAATACTTGGAATGTGAAGGTCTGATGTTAGCCACTCTGTGTAAAAAAAACCAACGACAGTCGTATCGTAGTAGACTTAAACCGACTTTAAAAAAGACTGTGAAAAGATTCAGAGAGTTTTCTCAATAATGTTTTTGGCAGGTCGTTAGATTAGATTGCAACACTACGAGAAAGTTTGATGAGGACTGGATAGGATTAAAATTTTTAAAGGGTTATCAAAGCCGGTTCAGTGGTTTCAAATTATAAAAGCCCGACTATCAAAAAAGTTACATGACCTACTAAAACCGAGTCAGTCGGCGCAATACCTATATCGTGGCTGGATTTTTTATTGAAATTTTATCTTAATAAAAATATTGACGGCATCTGTGGTGCAGTGTTAGAGTTCGCGACTGCTGTTATGATGCTTTCCGTTTGATGTTCGAGTAGAGCTAAAATTAAATGTTTGTATAATATTCATAGTACAAGCTCTAGTGTGAAACTAGATGGCGCTGTGTGTCAGATGTCTGAAAATTATACCAAATTGACTTAGAAACATTAATAATAAAATAAAAGGCGCTGTATTATAATAATACCAACATTAATTTTTCTTATTGGAAAGCCTTATGGCTCTTGAGTGATAAATGTTTATACAGCCTCTCGAGTTGAGTTGCATTCTACAAACGTAATCATTATTGAAAAACCGGCCAAGTGCAAGTAGGACTCGCACACCAAGGGTTCCGTACAAACCTGTAACTCTCACATGGTCACTAAAAATTTGCGTTATTTGTAATTTTTTTTTTATCTGTGCTATAAGATGTTGCTTCGTATGAAATTTCAAGGTCCGGAAACGGAAAGTACCCTACGGGTTTTGATTCCCTTGAGAGTGTCGGAAATGTATATGGGCCACCTGTTTCCTCACTCACTCTGTGAAACCGAGGCTGTGGTATCACTCCGGTCGAGCCAGCCCATGCATGTCAAAGCATAGTTCTCTCACGGTAAACCTGTGTCATTAGCTCCTATTCCACAAAAAATATAGTTACTTATTAGTCTAACCCAAACGGGGAAGGAAGGGCAAGGTAAATTAATCTTTATCCCCTAGTATTGTAAGCAACGATTTATCTGCACCGTCGTTTTCTCTATCGTTATCGTAAACTATCGAAAGATGAAATGTAAATATTATTTTATTACAGCTTAATGATACGGAGCCCAATTTTTGGAAACTTATTTAAAACAGGCAATATGAAGGCTAAGGACAGTAAGTATTTGATTCGTTTATTATATTTTATTCATAATATTACGATATTTAATTTGATTCATAAACAGAACATCTTCGTGAAAAAGGCACTAGATAACGGTGTATAACGACAAAATTAAAACTCAGCGTTGAAATTCGCCATTATTTTCCGCAATATATTATATCTTAAATTTCCGCAAAGCTTGTTTTTATTATTAATATTCATCTCAGATTACCACGGGTGGTACACTCGTAGATTTAAAAAAGTACTCTTCCAATTTGCTTCAATACAGACTTTGTCCTGACAATAGCAAACACATAAAATATAATTATCCCATTTGGTGCAGTCGATCGGAAGTTATGCGCGTACATATTTTTCAATAAATAATTTTTATTTTTAAAGATTGATTTATTAAGAGGTAATGAAATTTTATCGAAACACAGTTCTGAATGTTGAGAAAGGTTTTATTTGAAATTGTTCTGTTCGATGTTGTATGTCTGTCTTTCTGATGTCATTATGAGTAATTTTCTTACATAGTTGGCTTTTACAACATCCATGGACTTACTTGATTGTGAGATATGTGAAGTTGTGGAAAACTTGCAACACTAATTGTTGGAGTGTGTCATATATGAGTCTAGGAAAAATAGTTCAATGTCCGACCTGAATTTGAATGAAGCCCACGTAGGGATGTTTCACAAAATTCTATTGGAAACAAACAACGATGATGCGAAAACTCTGTTCAAATTCATGTCGTTTATGTTAAGATGATATGCGTGTGATATGTTCAGGATATTATTGATGATGGAACTGGCTAACGCTGAGCGTAAAAGTAAAAAAAAAAATGTAAAAAAAACTTTGACTCAAGGCGGTCTCTCCATATTTATTGTTCTTAATATACATTTAAAACTTACCATACATTTCAGTATGTATAGACTACCTACATACCCTGGATTACAAATGCAAAAAGAATTTACCCCCTCTTAAACCCACCGAGAAAATGGTGGATGCTGATGCTAAATGTACATATGAAGGAAGTGAACTCACTCAAGGCACTAGTTTTATGTCAGGAGGTACGAACGCAGGAAGAGAAGAATTTCCCCACATGGTAATATTGTAACTCACTTTGATCATTCATCATTAATATTCATTAATAGCCCTCTGCTCGATATAGGCCTCTGCAGCCGGTTTTAACCTACCATAGAAGGTTAAGCAGCTGGTTTGGTATAGACTTTATTTCAAGTTTTCCTTCTCTTTTCAGAGCTGTTATCCTGTGTAGGTACTTTGTTCATTAGTCGGTACACTACCCCTATGAAATAAATAGGGGTGATGAGTAGGATGACACTCCATAATCTTAATCAGACAGACTTTTATCATCAGGGCACTATTTCTCTGCAGGTTCACTCATGGTTCCGATGATGGCTCTGCTCCTCAGGATTTTGACATAAAATAAAACAGTATTTAACCTCTAAAAATGGCCTACGAAACAAGGCAACACAGGAAATTTAAAATCTTACTAATAACTAACTTAACTTACTTAAGTTAGCTAAACTGTAGCACCGTCTTCAACCATAGGCATATTAAAATCGGTTTTAAAACATAAACGTAATGAAGATAATATAGAACGAGTATTAACCTGAGACTGACATTAAGTTCTCAAAGAGAAAATTATTAGCATAACGAACTTATAAGGTCATATTTTGGAAGCCATACCATGACCATATCAGAACTTTATCAAAACTCTCATTAGATGACTTGACGAATAGCCTGTTAAATATTGTGTCTGCCTACCCAAAATTAGAGGCGTCATGTAAATATATAGAGACATATATATTTATATGTATTAATAACTAATGGGTTGTTTGAACCACCAGGAGTACTGTTTAGAAAGAAACGAGGACAAAAACATTCAGCAAATTTTGTTTTTGAACGGTAATGGTCACGCCAAACACGTTATAATAAATTTCAACAATTTAGTGGACTGTATAATGATTCATAAAGCTAAGGGAACACGAGGTAAATGGATCAAGCGAGATACACACCTACCTTATAAGCTGAGTAGTGGCTACTCAACTTCTCTCTCGTAGCGGGCCCACCACCGATCCTATCCAGGGCACCTCCAGGTGCACGCAGAATAATCTCCGTCCTACATAAGTGCAAGCCTGGGGGTGACAGATGAGGCCATCTGTCACCTTAGCAGAAGCAGGCTCAGGTGACGGCGCGGATGCTGCGGGTCGTGCGCGCGCTAGGGGACAGTAAAGGGAACATCGGTGATACCACACATTCGGGCGCCATCTACAAACTGGTAGGTGGCCCGAGGTACGTCAGGGATCCAGGGTTTTCCTTACTAGGGTGCACCTGGATCCCCGGCTCCTAGTACCCAAGACGGCGTGTGGTTTTAGTCGGTTCGAGTCCGACATGACACCAATAGGAGGTATCCTAGGGGATTTCCGCACGGAGCAAAAAAAAGGTGAAATCGTGACGTGAAGCATAGATTATTTTTTTTATAATATACGACGTGGATTTGTATGCTCCAACGCGGCGGGTAACTTCTAATCCTCTTCTTTATCCACTAGGGGCGCTGCTATCGCAAGCGCCGAGTGTGTGTTCAAAGGTGTGTGGAAAAGCACGTCTCATAAAAACAATAAAATTCATCTAATTATTAATTAGGCGTAACTAGGTAATATTGTATAATGATTGTATTAAGCAATATCATGTTAAAAAAAAGTTGGCGTACAAGGTCAAACTATTAATAATAAGAATAGTTGCAGTGTTCTAGAGTATATTTATTTGTGGTTCACAAGTTACAAAAGTGTACGAACAACAACCGTAACTATGCTAATTTCGAATCAGTGATAGACATGTGTTAAATAGGATTCCGGAGGCCCATAACCCAACCCCTCCCCCATCGCCTTCCCCATCCCCCACAGGTCGGCAACGCATTTGTGATGCTTTTGGTGTTGCGGGTGTCCATGGGCGGCGGTAATTGCTTACAATCAGGTGATACGGCGGATCGTTTGCCCGTAATTCATTAAAAAAAATATGATCACAGTCCAGTATATATATAAATTTGCGACCTCCAATACAAATGAACAACAGCTTTCAAAATCCCTTGATTTTTCTCCCTTGTCGCATGGTTTTTGTACGGTGTTGTAGAATAATAGATTAGAAGAGATTTTGAAATTGTATGGAGTCGATGCCGTACAAAATGAAATGTACAAATTCACAGAGAAAATCGCCTGAATATCAAAATCTTTTTTGACTTTATGGCGCACTAATTTTGTACGATTCATCGGGTAAAAATCCAGTACAAAAACATATGAACAAAATGTACTCCCTCTCCCTGTGCTTTTGAATACTACCTGTACACAATTAGACACCTTACAAGTCTCTGCATAGTGCTGAATGTTATTATTTTATGACCCAGTATCTTTTATGTCTCTTAGTGGTTCAAATATCGTATCGTATTTAAATTTTTATTCTGTGTAATTGTGGCCTATTGTATAATGTTTAGCACTATAAACTATTATAATAACACCGTAAAGGCTACTTAACAGTGAACATCCTCCTAATTCAGTGAAACAAATCAACATAAACAAATACAGTTTTAGAAATTTGTTGAGTGTGTGACTGGTAAATGTGTGAATGGCGGTAACAAGTGATTATTTTCACAAATAACTCGACTACCCTGGGTGCATATTTCTTCAAGCAGCAACTGCTCACCAATTTGATTCATATGAGTAATAAGCTTCTTGACCTCAAGGCTAAAGTGTGTAGCTAGTGGTAATCGGAAGCCGTAGGATCAAACCAACGATAGCGCGATTTACTCTTTTTGTGATTTATTTTGAGACTTTCTTACCGAACCGAAATTAAAGAGAACTCCTCCCAAACAAAATGTTCCAACACGTTCCGAATCGGATATACACAAACTAATGGCAGGTGAAGACGTAAACACTAGTAATGTCGAAAAAATCACTCAAAGACCTAAGCGACGTTGTCCGTCTAGCGACGACGCTGTGACTGACGACAGTGATGACTTGAGCGACTTCAAAAAGGAAATAAGAGAAATGCTCGACAGTATGATATGTCAACAAAATACTCGTATGGACAAACTAGAAAGCCACATCATTGAGTTAAAAAAATAAATACCAAAATTGATAAAACAAATTCCGAGATTGAAAAGTCTATGTCCTACTTAACTGACCAATTAGTGACACTAGATTCAAAGATTACTAGTGTCGAGAAAGAAAAAAACTCAATTACTTCTAAACTGGCAATACTTGAAGAGAAATTAGAGTCCTTTGATCGTACCATCGTTAAAACCAGCATTGAAATACGTTATGTTCCAAAGCGACCGAATGAAACCAAGGAAATGTTGTACAGTTCTAAGCTGGAACTGTCTAAACACTTGAGCTTGAACTGTCTAAATACTGTCCTACATTTTTAATCTCTGTTTCGACACTGCTGTATTCCCCACTTCTCTTCAAAAAGCGATTATTCATCCTATTTTTAACGGCGGAGATGGTTGTTTGCCTAGCAACTACCGAACCATCGCTGTTCTTATTGCGATTTCCAAGGTACTCGAGAAACTGATAAACAAAAGACTGGTATATTACCTTGAACATTACAAATTATTGTCACCTCAACAGTTTGGTTTTCGTAAAAGCAGATCTACTTGTGATGCCGTACAGGACCTTACGAATCATATCGTAGGGTGCCTTAACTCTAATAAAAAGGTGCTTACCATTTTTTTTGGATCTCGCGAAGGCATTCAACACAGTCCCTGTCTCTATTCTCGTTAATAAGCTCGAAGGTATGGGTGTCAGGGGGAAACAATTGGATCTATTTCGAAGTTACTTTACGAATCGGACTCAAACTGTGAGAATCGATACTTTCAATAGCACTGAACTTCCGATCTTTTGCGGCGTGCCGCAAGGTAGTATTCTTGGCCCTACTCTCTTCCTGGTGTTCATAAATGACCTGTGTGATCTCAACATTCCTCATGCTAAAGTGGTGTCTTTTGCGGATGATACAGCTATTACGTTTGAGGCCGACACTTGGTCCACACTTCGGCATTGTACTCGGCACGGATTGAACGATGATTTCAATTGGTTATGTTCTCACACTCTAACAATAAATATCAGCAAAACCAAATTTATAACATACTCGATCAACTCTGCAACCCAACCTAGCATTCCAATTACCATAAAGGCACATAATTGCTCACTACCAAGAAAAGCTCAATGTGATTGTCTTAATCTAGATTGTGTGGAACATACTAAATACCTTGGTATAATTATAGACGAAAATCTCAATTTCAAAGCCCACATCAATGCCCTTACTGGTAGGGTGCGTAAATTAATATATATTTTTAAAACATTAAGATCAAGATCGAATCCTGCGGTGATCCGTGACGTATACTTTGCTTTGTGAGTCTCCATTATTGCGTACTGTATTTCGTGTTGGGGGGGGTGCCGCTAAAACCATCTTGAAACCTCTGGAGATTGCTCATAGAGCCATATTGAAGGTAGCAACATTCCACCCCATTATGTACCCGACGCACAAACTATGCAGTCAATGTAAGGTCCTAAACGTACGGCAACATTTTATTAAACAAATGGATCTTCTCCAGCATTACACAGTTTGCAGCGTACGAAATACATACGAAATTCACTCAAAGATTCTTTTATTTCTTGGGTCCAGCTCTCTACAATAAAATTAGTCGGGAATGTTTGGTTAATGAGTTGTCACGTCACAATTGCAAAAAGGCGCTAACTGCACTCCTACATGTCAAAACTTACGAGGAGACGGAAGAATATATTTCATTCCCTTAGTAAGACATAAAATCATACACCAACATATCACCCACACCCACCCACACACACACACACAAACACACACACACACACACACACACACACACACACCAACACATCAGAAACACACAGACTCACACACACACACACAAACACACACACACACACACACACACACACACACACACACCAACACATCAGAAACACACAGACTCACACACACACACACACACATGCATACACGCACGCACTTATTATATGTGGATTTTGTATGGTATAAAAAGCATGTTTGTACTCTTATTTTTAGCACCCCCTGAGGTTCGGGACTGTTACTCCTTAATACAGGTTTATTCAAACCAACCTAGGAGACAGCGCTCTAACCACTGATTGTACGAGTATTCACTAGCAAGATGTAATTCTGTTATGTATTATGTACTACAATTACCTTTGAGAAATAAATTATTTTTATTATTTATTTATTTATTTAAATACACTCATACGTTCTCAATTGGAATTTGCCATACCTGTTTGGAACACTATATACACGAAATATTCGTACAGACTAGAATTAGTGCAGAAGAAATTCTTACGCTCGGCTTATTATAGGTGTGCGGGATCTAGACTACCTTATTCTGAGTTGTTAAGCTATTTTAAGCTATTTTAATCTTTTAATCTTGGAGTCTAGACGTCTGCCTTTTGATGTCATGATGTTGCACGGACTATGCAATAATAGACTGCTCTGTAATCATAAATGAAATTTGCTGCATTGTGCCAAGAACAGGCTATCGCCGAAAAGCGCATTAATACCAAATTTTTCACACACCATCTTGTAGGACTAACGCTGGTGTCCGCATACCTCTGCGACGCCTAGTGGATACATATACTAGATATTTAAATGATGTTGACATATTTGCTTTATCCAATAGTCTCTTCAAGAGTCAGGCCATAAGATTATTGTCTGCATTGCCAACTAAATAAGTTATTCTTTATAATTGTCGTGCCTGAATGCGTTTAAGTTTAAATGTCACTAACAGTGTGATCTGTGTCCTCTCAATTTTATTTATGTAAATCTGTGAACAATAGTGTGGGTTACTTGTTCATTACCTCTAATATTTAAATGTAACTGGTTTTTGTTCCAAATAAATAAAATGACCCATCAATTTTCGTAATGTAGTCTACAATATACAACTTACTAATTATAAGTTTTTCTAAAGAAATAACACCGATATTATTAATAATTTATCTTTTTTCTTAAGTCTGTAACACACTTTTGCAGGCGTTGCTTGGTTTCGGCGATACTATTGACACAGCACAGTGGCTCTGTGCAGGATCGGTAATCAGCGAAAGGTTCATCCTCACCGCAGCTCATTGCGTGTTTAATCGTATAGTGTAAGTAGGAAGAAAATACCTTATCTATAAATTAGTAATAGCATCTCGTTCACGGTCCAAAGACATAATGACATAAAACCAACCATCGCTTGCGGTCACATTATTTCATTTCATTAAATACCTACATTTGTATTCTAAAGAACACTAGCTGACTTTTTGTGTTCCTGAATTAGTTTCTTCGCCGCCATTCGGCGATGACGCTAAATTTTACTGTTTCTTTTATTATAGTTTTTAATAAATATTTTATTATTTATATTTCTAAATCTATGCTACTCGTTATTTCATTTAATCAAAAGTAACTTTGCTTGTCTGTTACGCGTTCACGGCTATCGATTTGAATAAAATTTATTATGTAGATGCTTAGATTTGTAAGGATGGACTTAGACAACTATATATTGCGATAACCGAATGAAACGTGGGTAGACTCGGGCAAAAGCTAGTACTTATTACACTCAGACACAGAACATGATTATTTATTTATTATTTAATTAAACACGACGTTGTGTGTTGTGTGTTTGCATGACACATGCTACACTGACCCGGCTTTTTTGTCAATAGCTTAGGAAAATTTGTGTTAAACATTAAATGAGTGCAGTGACAACTTGTACCTTGACAAAAAAAGAGGGTTTTCTGGATGGAAAGCTGGATGCTAGAAGTCCAAAATCGATCAGAGTGGCGTTCAATGCGAGAAGCCTATTGATGATATATTTAATGGAACTGTATTATGTTTCAGAGGTAAACTGAACTTTGTCGCCCTGGGTATACTGAAACGATCAGATCCTCCGAACCTTTGGCAAACGTACAACGTAAAGAGAGCCATTCGTCACCCAGACTATTCACCTCCCTTCAAGTATCACGATATTGCTTTACTGGCAACTGACAGAGAGTAAGTGTGATGAAACTCTTCAAATAGTTAACACAAATACCTCACACGTCTAATTCACGGCCATCTCAAATCCCGATTCTAAGCTAGACATTCCCTGCACCACAATGGTCAGACTGTTCATTAATCCATTATCTTTCCGTTGACAGACTAGTAAATCGCCTTGTTGTTGTAGTGTCTTAGTGTAAGCAACTGCAGATCAAGAGGTCTCGAGTTCGATTCCCGAGTCGAAATGCTGTTAGATTTTTCTTACAAGAAATTCTCAATCGCAACCCCCGGAATATGGAAGATAGCGGTGTTTCCGGCCCGTGCTTCGGAGAGTACGTTAAGCTATCGGTCTCGGTTTTCATGAACATCAATGGCAATCTCTATTGGGAAGTCAGGGTTCAACCGAATCATTTCGAATTCATTTTTGCGATAGTCAGATATCAGTCGCTCTGGTTAAAACTGATATTCAGGTAAAACCGGTTAAACTGGTGGTCAACAAATAATATTGGGAATAATAAAGGTTAGGAAGATGATGATGATGATAGACTAGCAAATATAAGGATTAGGGATAAAACGGTGCCACCCAGTCGAGACCCAGCCGCAGGATTCCCATGACATCTTGGGCAACCCTGGCCTTGGCTCTCAGGATTGGGGCTTGTACTCGACAGCCTATGGGGCATCGGACATCAATTTCCGAAGTCTGGACCCAAGCTGGTTGGCGCAGCCATGACTGCTGCAGGAGACTATACGGTGAAGTCATAAGGTTCATGGCCCTTTATGGAGCCCCAGTATGGGCGGAGGTCCTGAAGATCAGCAACATCGCGCTATTGCGATGACCGAAACGAGTGCTGGCTATTAGGATCATAAGACTTGCCAGCGTGGCAAGTCTCGTGGTGGGAACTCCACTATGATGCTAAAGGCGAGAGCCCTTGCGGTTCTTTACCAATGGCGCAAGGAGGCGCAGGAGTTCGGTATCTGTCCTGAGACTCAAAAAATCGGTGATCAGATATCCCAACTCCACCAGGTCCTCTTGCAGGAATAGAAGGGAGGGCGCGCGCTCCGCAGCGCTCGCGCCTCTCATTTTGGACATACCAAAAGAAACATCGGGGTTTCCACATGGGTGGGGCCATCTACAAACTGTAGGTGACCCAAGGTACGTCGGGATTCCAGGGATTTCCTTTCTAGGATACACCTGGTTCCCGGCTCCTAGTACTTGAGACGGACACGTGCGCTTTTAGTCGCTTCGAGTCCGACATGCCACCAGGAGGTGGTATCCGAGGGGATTTACGCACGGGAAAACAAAACTAAAAAAATGTTTAAGAACAGTAACAATTTAAAATTGCTTCATATTATAATATAATATTATAAATTCATTTTATTTCTAGAATCACATTTAGCTCATCAGTTCTTCCAGCATGTCTCAATGTAGATGAAAATGAGACGAGATTCGCGACCGCCACTGGCTGGGGTATACTTGGACACAATAAGAATATTTCTGATGTCTTGCAACTTGTAAGTATCGTCTGTCACTGCCTTTTTTAAATGAAAAATCGTAACCTGAAATCTATGAGTCTGTCTGTTACGCTTTTACGGCTAAACAACCACACTGATTTCAATGAAATTTGGCATGGAGATACTTTGATTCTTGAGGAAGGACATACACTACTCTTTATCGCAATAATCGATATAGAGGTATACGGCAAAACATAGTAGAAATTCAAATTAAGTTTTAGGGGCTTCATAAACATACAGGACGCGGACAGATATCACCTAAGATCAGAACAGTAATTCGTCAATCATACAAAGTGTTGTCCCATGTAGGGATTGAATTCCCAAGGTGTAGCGCAATGAAAAAAAAAGCCGAAAAGATTTGTTTTGTTGTTGGGCCAGATTTATGACTTGTGTGTCTGAATATTTCATTCGTTGTGGGTGTTCCTATTTAAATGTTGTACTTACGAGTATATCAGTTTTTTAATGCCTATTCTACAAATTCTAGTTAGTTTCGGATTGAATGGCGCTGTGTATCTATGTTAGAATATTATTATTATCTATGAAATTAATATATTGAAATGAAATAATAGTTAAAATGCATTTTCAGGTACGGCTGCACAAATATACACACGAAAAATGTTCAGAACTGTACCAAACACACAGACACCTGAGCAGGGGCGTTGATACATCCACACAAATATGCTACGGAAACATGGGAACTGGTTCAGTCGCTGCAGACACCTGTCAGGTAATATTTAGACCTACATATTTTTGATATGGAATGCTGGAGACCATACCGGCTGTTGGCGTAGCGACGCATCGCCACGTCATGCGTCAGTACGCTCTGATATTAATCATCACAAAAAGTTCTTAATTATCTCATGCTAGGGCTGCTATATGCCTCTATTTAAAAAAAGGTTTTGAGTTACTTTACCACGCTGGCCACACAGTTTGATATAGAGTTTATCTCCAGTATCATTCTGTTTGTAGTGCTGTTGTCCAGCGTGGATTGCTCCCTTAGTTGATTCCGTCATCACACGTATAGAATTATATAATATTCAGTATTTAATTCAATTTCCTCAGGGGGACAGCGGTGGTCCATTGCAGACTCTAGAAAATACTATAGATAAAAATAATAAATGTATTCACACCATTCTGGGAGTAACTTCGTTTGGGATCACATACTGTGGGTCTTCAAATAGTGCAAGTATATACACCCGCGTCAAGAACTACATATCCTGGATCGAAGATATTGTTTGGCCTTGATTTATAAGAACTTGTAAGACTTTTTTATGTATTTTTTGGATGGAATTAAAAATTAAACACTTTTTTCGAAGGTCGTATCTGTATTATAATTCCCTGAAATAATCATGAAGTATCAAAGAATAAACTTAAGACATTTCCGAAGATTTGGCCCCCTAGCCAAGTTACAAGCGTTTTTCTTTCTGCATTTGTTAATGCCTAAATTCTCGTTTGTCATTAGCTTATACTTTGTCTAAGATTCGTCGGATTTGTCGGAAGTGGGCATGTGGTCGTTAGGCCGTTCGACATGCACAATAAAATCGCAACTCCTTCGTAGATCTTGCATAATACAGCAAGAAACAAGCTTCGATCTTACAGATACTTATATCTTCATTACCTATTCTCTATCAGGTATCTTTTATCTTAATCCCCAAATACTTAAGATCATGCAATGCTTTCAATCCAAGGTAAGTAGAAAGGAACTCTGGTGAAGAGACCAAATCTGCCAGTTTCTCCGCACTTTCTCTTTATAGAAGCCACTTCGAGGACTTTTGAACACAGCGCCTGAATGTAGACTGAAATGGAGATCCTATTTCACCCTGAAATGAGAATTATAAACTTCGTAGTGTGTGAAAAACTTACGAGATACGATGTTCAATAATCAAAAACCAGGAAAGTTATCGTCGAATGAACTTGTTTTTTTTTCTTATAAGGCACTCGGTCTAGAATTATGTCTCGTGTCACACGGAATGTAACAGATGTACATGAAACAGACATAAAAAGCGTTCAGAGTCAGAACAACATTTTTTGGATAACACAAAGTGTGGTCCCACGTGGAGATTTAAATCCACAGTACTAAATGCTGTAGGAAGCACGGAAGCATGATAGCGAAGAGTCAACAACAAGTATTTCTCAAGTATATGCTGGCATATACTTGAGAAATACTTGCCTCAAATTCACGTTTGTGTTTTTATTTTTTGTGGGATGGGGCAAACGAGCAGAGGTATCGCCTGATGATAAGCGATTACCGCCGCCCATGGACATCCGCAATACCAGAGGCGTCACAAGTGCGTTGCCGGCGATTGGGGGATGTGGGATCGGGAGAGGGATGAGGTATTTGAGGGGGATGGTGTATGGGCCTCTGGTATCCTCACTCACTCGGTAAAACACAGCGCAAGCGCTATTTCATACCCGTTTCCTGTGAAGCCGTGGTATCAAGCTGTGGTTGCCAAACGTGTTATCATGGTGTGTCTGAGATCATGCGGGCTTGTCTTTAAAAAAGGCACTCTTGTCTTTAAAAAAATCTCTATAAAGGACCTTTGAAAAAGACGAAGAAGTAAAAAGAACAAACTTAGATCACATGTGTCTTTATGTTTTTCTGTATCTCCATTACACATCTGGATAGTCAGGTTATAACCATTTTTCAGCGCCGGTTGTGACGTATCGTCGTACGTCATCATGGCAGAGACGCTCCAGGACCTACAACAGATGCTGAACGACCTCGCTGACTCTTCTGTACGCATAGGCCTACGGATGAACTTGGACAAGACCAAGGTCATGTTCAATGAACATGTACTACCGGAACCGGTTGCGGTACACGGTGCCGTTCTCGAAGTTGTTCAAAAATACGTGTACCTCGGGCAGGTTTTGCAGTTAGGAAAGAACAACTTTGAGGACGAGGTGAACAGGAGAATCCGGCTGGGTTGGGCAGCGTTTGGGAGGCTTCGTCGGGTCTTCTCATCATCGATCCCACAGTGCCTAAAGACAAAAGTCTTCAATGAGTGCGTCCTACCCGTAATGACATACGGAGCCGAAACGTGGACACTTACGGTACGGCTGGTCCACAAGTTCAAAGTCGCTCAGCGTGCTATGGAAAGGGCTATGATCGGCGTTTCTCTAAGGAACCGTATTAGAAACGAGGTGATCCGGCAGAGAACAAAGGTCATCGACATAGCCCACAGGATTAGCAAGCTGAAGTGGCAGTGGGCTGGCCATATTTGCCGCAGAACCGATAACCGTTGGGGTAAACGGGTTCTTGAGTGGAGACCGCGTCTCGGCAAACGTAGTGTAGGACGTCCGCAAGCCAGGTGGAGTGATGATTTGCGCGGCTGGCAGGAGCTGGATGCGAGAAGCCGAAGATCGAACTAAGTGGCGTGCAATTGGAGAGGCCTATGTCCAGCAGTGGACTGCGATAGGTTGATGATGTGACGTATTGGAAAATGAACACAGTTCCACTAAGTTCTTGATTTTTATCTGAAACAGATAAAAATACACATCCACATGATTGGCATGTGGGTCTAAGGATTATTGATCCTGACTGGTAAACCGGGGGTTGTGGTTTCGATTCCTACCTTGGAAAAGTATTGTGTAATAAGCACGATCATTTACTTACTTACTTGGCTGCCTCAGTGGCCTGTCGTAGTAATTGCGACTGCTGTGCTTGAGGTCTTGGGTTCAAATCCTGGGTCGGATCAAGTATTTGTGTGATCTACAAATATATTTTTCGAAGTTTGGTAGTTTTTTACGTATAATATGTAAATATTTACAAAAAAAAAGTATATGTGTATTTATGTCAGTTGTCTAGTACCCATAACACAAGCTCTGCTTAGCTTGGGACTAGATGGCGTAGTGTGTTAAATGTCCGAAATATTTATTATTAATAATTTGCACCACTATAATACGCCTTCACACAAGGTCATCATTGTGAACGAATTTTTGAACAAACATTCAACAAATACCATCGAGCAAACATCATATTTACCAGATATGGCTCCAGTCGACTTTTTTATTTTTCCTAAACTCAAATTACTACTTCGTAGCCCCCGTTTGTAATCGGTAGAAAATATCAAGAAGAATTCGCAGCAAGAACTAAACTCAATTTCGGAAACAGTGTTTAATAAATGTTTTGGTCATTGGATTATTCGAAAGTGTATCGTTTCTGAAGGAGCATACTTTGAAGGTGATAAAATAAATTTGACGGTGACGATAAACGGTTACTGAGATAGACAAAATTGAGTGGGGGTGTAAGGGGTCCCACCAACTTCCTTCGGGGCCCAAGTCAACCTCGCCTGCCTGCGGTGCACTCTGCTGAATAACGAAGAAGGCTCTGGCGATCCGCCAACACGCACTGGACCAGCGCGGCGGGATACGGTCCAAACCCCCTTACACGATGACAGACAAAGGAGCATGGCCCCAAGCGCTCGGGGACTCCAGCTGCAAGATTGACGTTGACGGGTATCGGTCGAGCACTGGAGTCAGGGGTGCTAAGAATCTCCGGGCGAGGTGCTACCGTCAAACGACCGCAGGCAATTGCTCAACGGAATACCGACGTGGGATGTCGCTGGTGACATATAATACGCGCACATTAAGGACAGATGAGAAGATCGATGAGCTGGAAGAGGAGATGAGCAAGCTGCATTGGGTCGTAGTGGGTTTATCGGAGGTCCGAAGAGAGGGCGAGGACACAACTACCTTAAAGTCTGGCAACTTGTTCTACCACTGGGAGGGCGACCAACAGTCCCAGGGTGGTGTTGGGTTCCTCATTCGCAAGTCCCTCGCAGGCAACGTGATATGTATCACGAGTGTGTCGAGCAGGGTTGCGTACCTGATACTCAGAGTATCAAAGAGATATTCGTTGAAGGTCATACAGGTTTACGCACCGACCTCGGCGCACCCGGACGACGAAGAGGAAGCTATGTATGAGGACATCAGTAGGGCCATACATACTTCCAAAACATACTTCACTGTTGTTATGGGAGATTTTAATGCAAAACTGGGTAGGAGGGGCGATGGCGAGTTGAGAGTGGGGCAATTTGGATGTGGGCGGAAGAATCCCAGGGGTCAGAGGTTGGCCTACTTTCTGGAGAAGGAGGAACTCTTTATGATGAACTCCTTCTTCAAGAAACCACCTCATAGGAAATGGACCTGGATGAGTCAGACGGGTCCACAAGGAATGAGATCGATTTCGTTATGTCTACAAAGAGACAAATATTCAATGATGTCTCCGTGATCCACAGAGTAAAATCCGGAAGCGATCACAGAATGGTAAGAGGCACATTGAATATCAATGTCCGACTGGAAAGGACGCGACTGATGAAGTCCACGCTCCGACCTACTACAGCCTATTTACAAAACCCCGAGAGCTTTCAACTCGAGCTCGCAAATCGCTTCTCTGGCCTGGAGGATTGCGTTTCAGTGGACGAGGTCAACAACAGGCTGGTAGAAACTGTCTACAAGGTAGGGAAAGCCTTCTTTAAACCACGCCGGAAAGATAGACCTCAAAAGCTAACAGATCACACCCTCGACCTTATGGCACAACGACGCTCATTGATGCTGCAGACGTCCGAGGACGCTGAAGCATATCGGCATCTCAATAGACGGATCTCAAAGTCCTTGCGGCACGATATCCGTATCTTTAATACTAACCATATTAAAGATACGATAGAGCGAAATAAGGGCTCCAAAGTGTTCGCAAGAGACTTGTCTATCGGACAAAGCCGGTTGACGAAGCCGAAGATGGAGGACGGCAGTATAGCGTCTACAAAGCCAGAGGTACTGAGGGAGATTGAAAGGTTCTATGAACAGTTATATACCTCGACTGCTAAGCCTGTTGGCGATTTGGATAAAGACCCAAGAGCCAAATTAACCCGACATTACACAGAAGACATCCCGGACATCAACCTGTATGAGATTAGGATGGCCCTCAAACAGTTCAAAAAGAACAAAGCGCGGGTGAGGACGGAATTACAACTGAACTTTTGAAAGCGGGTGGAACACCGATACTGAAAGTCCTTCAGAAGCCCTTCAATTCCGTCCTACTCGGTGGTACTACGCCCGATGCGTGGAACAGGGGCGTAGTAGTTCTCTTTTTTAAGAAGGGCGATAAAACCTTGTTAAGGAACTACAGGCCCATTTCGCTTCTAAGCCATATTTATAAGCTTTTTTCGAGGGTCATCACGAATCGTCTCGCACACAGATTTGATGACTTCCAGCCTCCCGAACAAGCTGGTTTCCGTGAAGGTTACAGTACCATAGACCACATTCATACGCGGCGGCAAATTATACAGAAGACCGAGGAGTATAATTTGCCACTATGCTTAGCGTTCGTGGATTATGAGAAAGCCTTCGATTCGATCGAGACTTGGGCGGTGCTGCAGTCTCTTCAAAGATGCCACATTGACTATCGGTATATCGAAGTGTTGAAGTGCTTGTATAAAAACGCCACCATGACGGTTCGAGTATAGGACGGCAGTACAGATGATATTCCGTTGCGGAGGGGAGTTAGGCAGGGTGATGTCATCTCGCCTAAACTCTTTACCAATGCATTGGAAGACGCCTTCAAGCTTCTGGATTGGGAAGGATTCGGCATCAATATTAATGGCGAATGCATCACTCACATTCGGTTTTCCGACGACATCGTAGTCATGGCAAAATCTTTAGAGGAGCTCAGTACGATGCTCGAAGGCCTCAATAGAGTTTCACAGCGGGTGGGCCTGAGGGTGAATATGGACAAGACGAAAGTCATGTCAAATGTCCATGCTCCGCCCACCCCCGTATCAATAGGAGGCTCGGCTCTCGAGGTTGTCGATGATTATGTCTACCTGGGACAAACGGTCCAACTAGGCAAATCCACCTTCGAGAAAGTGGTAAATCGATGAATCCAACTCGGCTGGGCTGCGTTCGGGAAATTACGCAGCGTCTTCACGTCCAAAATACCACAGTCCTTAAAGACGAAGGTCTTCAATCAGTGCGTGTTACCAGTAATGACCTACGGTGTCGAGACGTGGTCTCTAACTATGGGCCTCATAAGGAAGCTCGGGGTCATACAGCGAGCTATAGAACGGGCTATGCTTGGGGTCTCTCTACGAGATCGAATCAGAAATGAGGAGATCCGTAAACGAACTAAAGTTACCGACATAGCAGAGCGAGTCAGCAAGCTGAAGTGGCAGTGGGCAGGGCACATAGCCCGGAGAACCGATGGCCGATGGGGCAGAAAGGTTCTTGAGTGGAGACCACGTGACGGTAAACGCAGCGTAGAAAGACCTCCCGAAGGTGGACGGACGACCTGGTTAAGATCGCGGGGACTCGTTGGATGCGGGCCGCTACCGACCGGTCAATATGGAAGTCACTAGGGGAGGCCTATGTTCAGCAGTGGACTTCTTGTGGCTGAGATGATGATGATGATGATGATATCAGACTACACGACAGCTGAACCAAAATGACGGTGTCGTGGTCTTTGTGAAAAGTGCACTGAGACCTCGGCTTAAGGAAATATTACTATCAGAAGCCTCTTGCCTTCAGCTAGACATACTAAATAATATTATCTTATATATCTACTGTTCACCGTCAATTACTTACACTGACAATTTCCTTGATACACTCAGTATTCATTTAGATACTTTAACATCATACAAAAATATTGTTATAGCGGGTGACATAAATATTAATATTATAACGAAGTTTACCGAGCGGTCTCACGAACAAAAAAGTAGAACAAACTACCTCAACATGTTGTCCCTTCATGGTATCCTGCCTGGGCATTTGTTACCAACTAGAGATAAAACCTGTTTAGATCACTTTATGCTGAAAACTGATAAAAAAAGATTTCTGCCACTATTGCTATCATACATTCAACCATCACAGATTTCAAACTATACCTAGAAGTACTACCTCACTGAACTACGAACAAGCTCTAATTCAATTAGAAAAAACTTGAGAGGTGTCAAGGGACACCCGGATGGAACGAAGTTCGAAATAGAAAGACGATACAAATATTATATTTACTTCAATATTTTACGTAATTTCTAGTTTTATGATATATGTGTACACAATAATATTAATAATAATAATAATGATAATGATGATAATGGTGAAAATGATGAAGATGATGAAAATGATGAAAATGATGAAAGTGATGAAGATGATGAATTGATGAAAATGATGAAAATGATGAAAATGATGAAAATGATGAAAATGATGAAAGTGATGAAGATGATGAAAATGATGAAAATGATGAAAGTGATGAAAATTATGAAAATGATGAAAATGATGAAAATGATGAAAATGGTGAAGATGATGAAAATGGTGAAAGTGATGAAAGTGATGAAAATGATGAAAATGATGAAAATGATGAAAATGATGAAAACGATGAAGATAATGAAAATGATGAAAGTGATGAAAATTATGAATTGATGAAAATGATGAAATGATGATTATGATAATAGTGATGATAATGATGATAATGATGATATGTATATATAAAAGTTCGAAATCTTATCTATCTATTATATATACATATATATATATAGTATATATATATATAGTATATATATATATAGATATATATATAGTATCTGGCTTGCTTCAAGCAATGAAAAATAAACTAATAACAAATAAAATTTAAAATAGCAAAAAGTGTCGTGACAACAAAAAGTGTCGTGACAACAAATTATGTCGCGACAATTTCCGTCTAGCCCCCTTCGTTTTCGTTCATATCGCGCGATAAGGAACTTCGTTCCAAAAAACAAAATAAGTGATTTACTATTCTGTGATGACCCGGATCATTTGTGTCGACTTTTGTTGCACTCTCTTACCAACACTATTAATTCTAATACAATTACAATAAATATTCCTAGCAGTAAACGCATAATCAAACCATGGATCACTAGTGGCATTTTACGCTGTATACAGAGTCGTAATAAACTTCAAAAAAAGCTAAGTCATGACCCAGAAAATGTAATGTTAAAATTAACCTACACGCGATATAGAAATTTTTGTAATAATTTGCTAAAAAAATTAAAAAGAAAATATGAAGAGCTGCTTTCGAAATCGATAGGAAATTCAAAATTACTTTGGAAAAATATAAGTCAAATAAACATAATTCGGAATTGCTTACCTTGAAATCATCTCCCTCTGAATCTGTTAATTATATCAACAAGTATTTTGCTAATGTAGGATTTGAGTTACCTCAGTCTGGAAACGTAATTCCGAGTTCTCTATCTAGTGTTGCATCGACGCAGGTAAATTCTTTTGTGCTTCTTGAGGCCGACTGTAATGAGGTACGTGGAGCTTTGATCAATCTAAAAACCAAAAGCGCTTCTGGCTGGGATAACATTTCTACAAAGTTTTTAAAATATACCTACATGCTTGTGGTCCCCATTATAACACATCTTGCAAATCTTTGTTTTGCAAGGGGAGTTTTCCCGGCCCCTTTAAAAGAAGCCATCGTTACGCCGGTCCACAAGGGTGGTGACGCTTACGATATTAGTAATTATAGATCAATCTCAGTTCTACCTATTTTATCTAAAATTATTGAGAAACTAATAAATACTAGACTACTAAACTATATGAGTAAATTTAATATACTTTCGGACTCACAATATGGCTTCAGAAGGGGTCTATCGACGGACGATGCTGTTGGTGCTCTGTCCTCTTTAATAACCAAACATCTTGATAATGGAGAGAAGTGCCTCACTGTCTTTTTAGACCTTAAAAAGGCATTTGACACTGTCTCAACCTCTATTCTTGTAAACAAACTGGAGAAGATTGGCATTAGGGATAGGGCTCTTGATCTTTTAAAGGACTACCTTTCTAACAGAAGGCAAAGAGTGAAAGTTGACCAGCACGTCAGTGGTAACGCGACTGTCTTATATGGCGTTCCTCAGGGGAGTGTGTTAGGCCCAACGCTATTCTTAATATATATTAATGACCTCTGTAACATGAGTTTACCTAATGCCAAAATTTTTTCATACGCCGATGATACAGCCGTTGGCTTTTATGGGAGCTCTTGGCTTGATGTCAAGCATCATACTGAAACAGGTATGACCCACGTTGCTCAATGGCTAAACTCTAACCTCCTAACGTTGAATACCTCAAAAACAAATTGTATATGCTTTAGTATCTCTAAACGTAGTGAGCCGGCGCCTGATTTTGGTATTGTTATACGTACATGTAAGAGAGATAACGACAATAATTGTAACTGCTCTACTGAATATTTGTGAATGCAAGGCTACTGAGGTAAAATATTTAGGTGTAGTGGTCGATAATAGACTCTCTTGGTACCCTCACTTGGAACAAGTTGCAGCCCGAATTAGAAAACTAAGTTGGTTGTTCAAAACCCTAAGACATTTGGCTCCATTGGACAAATTAAAAAGCGAAAGCCCGTCTAATAATCTGCTTACACAGATATACCTTGCGCTGGTTCAGTCCGTGCTCATATACTGCATTTCCGTTTGGGGAGGAGCAGCAAAGAATAAATTCATACACCTAGAACGATCACAACGTGCACTCCTAAAGATAATGCATTTTAAAAAACATAGATTTCCTACTGTAACTCTGTATCAGATTAGTGCTGTATTGTCTGTCAGACAGTTGTATATAGTGCAGACGGTGTTAAAGAGGCATAAGTCTCTGCACATTAGATTGGGTACTGCAGCTGCCTTTAGGAGAAGGAGGTGTAATGTTGTGAATATACCGAGAGTGAAGACCAAATTTGGAAGTGTACAGTTTAATAGAAGATCGGCTCAACTGTACAACATAATTAATAAACAGTTAAATATACACACAAAAAAACTCATTTGATTGCAAAAAGACACTTATTAAGTGGATAAAACCATTAACATATGAGGACACAGAGGCATTGTTGCAATACGGAGAATGATTTATATATAGTATAAGTACACACACACACACACATACACACACACTCACTCACACACACACACAAACATTATATACATACAATTTTGTAAAATGTTAAATCTGTTTAGTGTTATAATAGGTCTTTACCTATGAAATTGCGTTTCTTCAGTACTGGTCATTTCAAATAAAAAAAAGTTTGTAATGGCTCTGTATTCTAAATTCAAATTAATTTTGTTTTAAAACCATGACATTCTATTTACAAACTCAGTCTTTTGTTTTTTGATTAGCGTTGTATTTTCATTACATTTGAACATTTTTCGTCATAATGGATACTTTAAAAATTCGTGTAATTATTGAATATGAGTTCCGTCGTGGCACCAACGCGACACAAACGGCACGTAACATCAAAAACGTTTACGAAGAGAACTGTACAAACGAACGCACAACCCTTTATTGGTTTTCCCGGTTCCGTTCTGGAAATTTTGACTTGAAAAATGAAGCTCGTGGTCGTCCGGAGACTTTGGTTAACAATAATGAATTAAAGGCGATTGTGGAAGCTGACGAAACTCAATCTACAGCTGAGCTAGCAGCAGCTTTTAATGTAAGCATCAAAACAATATTGATCCATTTGCGACAAATTGGCAAGGTAAAAAAGCTTGATAGATGGGTGCCCCACGACCTTAACGATCGCCAGCGCAACGTACGCGTCGAGACCTGCCTTTCGCTGCTCAACAGGCAAAGAAATGAAGGAATTTCGAAACGAATAGTTACGTGCGACGAAAAATGGATTCGGTTCGACAATTGACAGCGCTCAGCAAGTTGATTAGACCCTGGTTCAGCACCAAAGCAATGCCCTAAACCAAAAATGACCCCTAAAAAGGTCATGGTCACTGTTTGGTGGTCTAGTGCGGGTGTGATTCACCACAGCTTTTTACAAAACGGCATGAGCATTAATACAGATGTGTACTGTGAAGAACTGGAGAGAATGATGGAGAAGCTTGCACATCTGCAACCAGCTTTGGTCAATCGGTCGTCCCCACTGCTCCTTCACGACAACGCGCGACCCCATACTGCGCAACAGACAGTCTCCAAACTGCAAGAGCTGGGGTTGGAAGCTCTCCCTCATCCGCCATACTCACCAGACCTTGCACCTACCGACTATTACTTTTTCCAAAATTTAGACAACTTTTTAGTGGGTAAAAAATTTAATTCCCGAGAGGCAGTACAAAATGCCTTTGAAGAGTTTGTTGCCTCCCGTCCAGCTGATTTTTACGAGAAGGGCATCAATAAACTGCCAATGCGTTGGCAAAGATGCGTCGATTGCATGGGTGATTACTTCGAATAACAGAAATAAAAAAGTTTGAAAAAATAAGTACTTTCACTTATTGCATACAAAACGGCAATTTCATAGGTAAAGACCTAATATTAGATTTAAATAATTATTCTGTCAAATGATCAAGTTGTTTGCAATGTGGAGGAGCAGAGTCTTCTACTACAGGCATTATTTGCTTAAAAGAAGATTCTGAACACTAATTTTGTTGTTGGCAGGGTTATTTAACACAATAAATAAAATTTTTATTTTTTTAATTTTATGAATTTGGATGAATAACTAACATTTTTTATATTATTGATCTTTTCCCGGTACTTTCTTGTCAGAGTAGTATATTAATATGAAAAAAGAACCGACTTCAAACAGAAAATATTCTGAGACAAGGAATGCACCAAAAATTTCAAAAATAATTATATATTTTTGTACCTATCTACAATTATTGTTATTTTTGGAGTCGGTCTCGGCCGTCGTAGGTAGTGTCATAACAATAATAAATAGCAAATACAGTTTTCCTTGAACGTCTACTATCAACTTATAATGTCACGCCATTATTTATTGTCCGTTTGTTGCGCTTTTGATTGCGGCGCCACCCGGCAACCTCACAATATTTATACACACATATCCTGGAGATCTTTCACTTAGGGACTTGCACCCCTTTTCCACAAAAACTACTACAAAAGAAGCAACAGGGTTCCTACAGAGGAGGAGGTCATCTACAAATCGGAGCTATGTATGTGGTAGCTATGTAGTATTTGATCCGACTGCACTTTACAGAGCTCGCGCTGCCACCTCGGTCTGCTTCTGCTAGGGTGACTGCTGGCCTCACCTGTCATCCTCGGGCTTGCGCTTATGGAGGACGAAGATCGTTTTGCGATCTCCGGCGCCTGGGGACGGTACTACCCTCGGACATCAGCGTCGCTCTACAACCTTAATTTAAATTTCGCGACAAGCTGTTTTATCATATAAATAGTGTAATGACATTATAAATTGACAGCAAAAGTTTTCAAGGAAAAGTTACTTTTTTTAATTTTAGAACTTTCAAATAAATGCTTTAAACGAAGTTTTTAGGATTAGGATTACGTAGTTTGTTTCATCATGTCTGTCCGTCTGTCCTTTTTAACCGACTTCAAAAAATGAGGAGGTTCTCAATTCGTCTGTATTTTTTTTTGTGTGTTACCACATAACTTTCGACTGGGTGAACTGATTTTGATGATTATTTTTTTATTCGAAAGCTGGTGCTGCCCGTGTAGTCTCATTTTAATTTCGTCCAGTTCTGATGTCGGTTGCTTTTTTGTAAATATTTGTGATTATTGTTAAAACAGAGCTCTCTCCCGCCCTCCTAAAAGCTTAACGGCTGGTTCTAAGAAGCAGAAAAAAATCATTATGGTAATCTATGCGATGAATTTTGAACGAAATCTATAACGTCTTAGATAACTTTGTTAATTCAGGAGTTTTGGAGGCCTAATATTCAAAACGCGCTGACTTGGAAAATTTCATTCAAAAATAACGAAATATTAAGCAAGCATGAAAAATAATTAAAATAAAATCATAGTAAATGAGTTGAAGTCCAGTTTTGGACTAAAGTATTACCAACTAAAAGAGGCCGCTCATGATCACAAGGGATACCGTCTGCTGACCACCAAATTTCATTATTATTTTTGTGGAGTAGGGGGTAAACGAGCAGATATCATAACGCTAAAACCAAAAGGAGCGAAGCACCAATAAAGAATGTTACAAAAACCGTGGAAAATTATTATTCGACGGGCAATAGCATACGTAGTGAATAAATTAAACAAATCTAAATAGGTTCATATTGACTTACAAATAAAAATACTCATTAGTTAATAGACAAGATCGTAATATCGATGTCCTGGTGTATTAGTAAGGCTTTTACAGATAAAAACTGCAATTGAGTGACTACGGAGGCCAATTATATGTGTGGCCCGACACGCACAAGGCCAGTTTTTTCTCCTTTAAATTTATTAAATAAAAGTCGCTTTTTACAAACGAACTCAATAAACTATTCCAAGTGTTAGCGTAAATTAAATCATTAGATGCATTTTTCGTCTTTCTAAAGAGGAGCCTGGCTTCAGCAATGAACTATTAAATGTGATCTCGATGTCCTTAAATCTTCTTATAGTTAATTGTATCGTATCACGATATTTCTGGTCGCATTTCTTTAAAACGGTTTCACTTAAGTGTTAGTTTTAATCAGACCTTTCCCCATGTACACTTTGCTAAAAACAGCTTTACTTTAACCGAGAAATTCTAAAAGGTGCCACTATTTAAGCGAGTATAAGGGAACAAATTATAACCGACTTGGTGTTAATAAAGGAATTTATCTAAAATTAGAGTCAGCGGCGTAGTATATATATGGTTGCTGCGGTTTAGTATATTACAATTAACGAAGTACATTTCCTGAAATAAGTTGTGTATCTTTGTAAAAATGATTCAGTGTTTTGTAATACTGTTTTTAATTTTTGATATTTCGTGCGCAATGTTGGATTTGCCTGAAGGTGAGCTGGTTTGATTAACTATATGTATTGTTATCTACTAGTACTGAAAACTTTGATAAAATTATATACCCTATGTCACTCTGGCCATGGTTATCTATTTACACCTCATTAATTAAAATCGGTTCAGTAGTTTCGCAGTGGTGGAACATACAAACATAGACTGTCAAAATTATTTATTTATTCATATGCATGCATGCATATTTAGTGCATTATCGGACATAATGCCTAAGGCATTCTCTACTTATCAACCATTGAGTGCTGCAAAGAAGGCAGAAAGTAGGTGCATTTCGGTTGTAATATGTGTGAGAATAGAAAACTAAATAATGTATTGAACGAACGTAATTTTTTTGTAGTACATTACCGAGCGGTAAGGGACTTGGAAGTTAATTTTAGACTCTTAGAATCAAATAGTCTAAGTCTAAATCATATTGAATCCAATATACGTCCTCAAGAATCAAAGTTTCTCCATGCCAAATTTCACTGCAAACGGTGCAGCTGTTTAGCTGTAGCAACAGACAAATAGACAGAGTTAGTTAATTTATAATATTAAAATGGATAATGAATTTGATAACCTTGGTGATACTCTTTAACCTATTATGTACAGTGAAACTTGATTGAGTTGAACCTGGATAAGTGCGAAATCTCCATGACTGGAACTTTTTTTTATGGAATAGTGGGCAAACGAGCACACGTACCGCCTGATGGTATGCGATTACCGCCGCCCATGGACACCCGCAACACCAGAGGCGTCGCATGCCGAAGCGTGGCTGTCCCACGGTATAACTTATTGTGGGGTCCCAACACCTTGGCACTGAATTACCTCTGCTAGTAGGATGAAGCCAAGCTCTATATCTTGGATTCATTCTTTCGATTTTATCGTCACCTCTATAACTGATACAGCGAGTGAGTTTTGAACCAACTTCAAAAGAAAGGAGGAGGTTATCAATTCGACTGTATTTTTTTATGTTTGTTACCTCATAACTTTCGACTGAGTGAACCGATTTTAATCATTATTTTTTCGTTAGAAAGTTGGAGCTTTCCGTAGTTTCATTTCAATTTGGTCCAGTTTTTGAAGTCGGTTCTTTTTTCTTAAAATTTATATATATTCATTATTGTCTGTCTCTGAGAAAACTTTGTTTTGTTTGTTTACTTATTCTACCCGTAAATTCTAAATGTTTGTATGATCTGCAAATATTTGTAAGCAGAACTTGTGTTATGGGTACTAGACGACTGATATAAATACATATATAATTTATTATATAAACATTTACGTTGAATTCCTGGGTCAGACGACCCGGGAACTAAACCTGAAACCTCAAAGATAAGAATCAATAACACTACCACTGCACCCGAGACAGTCTCCGTATTGTGGGCGTCGGCGATGACCCGTGGGGGTTTCCAATTGATACGATATCTTCGTAACCAAGAGAGTAATCAAAATGATATAATATTTAAATAGCTTTGCCTTCATTCTTATTAAGGCTAAGCTTTTCGTACTATTAGAAGTAACATAGGATAACTTATTACTTTTTTAATGCGAGCGAAGCCACGGGCAAAAGCTAGTTCATTATAATCTCAACTTAGTTTATGTTTAAATACTCAAAATTTTCTGCACCAATTGAGGCAAATTTTGATGCGACACGCTTCCATGTTTGTGTATATTTGCATATTTTTCCTGTCATTGTTTCTCACTTATCATTAATGCAACTACAGTAATATGTTACCACATGTTATGTTACGAGTATCATGTTAAACTTTGTTTCTATAAAGAGTTCATAGCCAGCAGATGACTTTTAGAGGCTGTTGCTGCGATTACAACATCTCTATCGTAGCAAAAAGAGTGCGCGGGGCCTAGGGAAAGTTTATTTGTGGTAGTGTTTTATAGATTGATAAAGGTTTCAATGCAATGTCGAACGGACTGACCGTGACGATCTAGTTAACATGAAATGTATTCTCAGTAGATTCAGATGGGTAGTAAATATGGACATTAAGGTATGGATAGGTAGGATGGTAGCAACATGCAATGACTGAGCCGATGAGCAGGAGGAAGCCTATTGTAGTAGCCTTTTCCTAGGATAGTGAATAGATGCCTATCTAGTCACTATCCGAAGTCGACCCAGGGTGGAACCTGAAATGAAATGGTCTGGTCTTCCTTACTCCTGAGATCCCCAGGAGCAGAAATCCGCCAGGATTTCCGTAATCGTCAATATGAAAATTCCCTTGAGATAAGTGCCGTGGTTATTAATTTTGTACGACATAGCATTATGCACCTTAAGCTATCAAAAAGTAAACATTTTTTTGCATATTTCAGTAAACGTTGTGTCTTTGCTCAAATAAGTTGTGTGTTTTTGTATAAATGATTCGGTGCATTTTATTGATGCTGTTTTTAACTACCAATGTGTCGTGTGATTTGTCTCAGCCCATAGGTGAGTTATTATTCCCTATTAGCATTGAGGATGGTGACCACCACTCCTGGATTCTGCTCGCGCTTTCCATCAGGCAGAGCAGAGTCATTTTGGCAGCTAAAACATAAAAAAAGCAAAAAGAATATCTGTATTTATTGTTATTGCTGCGCTTAATCTAGTGCATCAGAGAAAAATTAGTTTTCATGACTATGCCAGAGCGAAGTATGGTGATACAGATTACCAGTGACTATAAATAAAAATATTGCATACGGTCGAAAAACTCAAAAAACTTCTGCACTCAAGTCATCCCCACGACGCTCTTCTTCGCAACAGGCGCCTAATTGCGCTTAATTCAATGCATCTTATCGTTATAACTTTTAAACATTCTTCCAAATTAGTGTATACGATAAAAATTATCTACATTAAATACTGAACGCGACATATTAATGTGCCAATTTTAATAATAATTTGATAAATACTCTAATCTAAAGTGTAAATACGTTGTAAAAAGTATGCAGTTGATTGACGTTTATGTCTCTACATTTGAAATGATATACGTGGGCTGTTCCAAAAATAGTAAATAAAAAAAAAATAGAATACAAAAAAAGTTTATTTACACCATTTCAAAAGGGAGATATCCCTTCAATCCCAATGCACAGCTTTCGGGTGAACCAGCTTCTTAAAACATTTTAAAGATATGTCTTCTTCTTTTGATGAAATGGCAACCAGCCGGATCACTCGGATCAGCTATTTCTGCCAATGTCAAGTGTTTATAGTCTTCAATTATCAAGTCTTCGAGTCTTCAAGTGGTCGTCGTGATGAAATTAGTGATAAATATATAAAATGTGGATGACATGAAATAGGGACCGTCTTTCGAAAAACAAAAAGCGATCTCTCCTTCAAAACATTTTAAAGACGGAAATACTCGTAGAAGAGTGACAGATAATCTTTGTACATAATAAATAATTACACATAAGTGGCCAATGATTTTCACAAAGGAGGTTTGTTTTGATATTAGCCGTCAATCCAAAATAGTTTCATGAAAGTAGAGATTGTATTTATTCTGTGGCTACCAACTTTTGGAACAACGTAGCTACGAGTACCTATTAACTTCCACATAAAACGAAGACATAATTAAGTTCTTTTGTGTCATTATGTGGATGTGATATGATATTATGCTGTCGCCGACTTTTATTTAGTACTAGCTGAACCCCACGGTGCTACCCGCGGTACGACAATAATCACAGGCAACGCCGCGAGGCGAAGCTAGTATCTTTATAAATTATAGCCTACGTGTGATTCTGATGTATAAGCTATCATTTCTTGTTTTTTCGAAAGACGGTCCCCATTTAATGTCATCCACATTTTGTATATTTTTTATCATTAATTTCATCACGACGACGACTTGAAGACTCGAAGACTTGATAATTGAAGACGATAAATACTTGACATTGGCAGAAATAGCTTATCCGAGTGATCCGGCTGGTTGCCATTTCATCAAAAGAAGAAGAAGAATCATATTAGCAGGATTATATGGTAGAAACGGTATTCTGACGGAATGACTCTTTAAATAGTAAACGACGCAGTATTTATATAAGTTTATAATTTTACTGCCTCGGTGGCGCGAGTGGTAGCGTAAGCGACTGCTGTGCTTGAGGTCTCGGGTTCGATTCCCGGGTCGGTCCAAATGTTTGTATGATCTGCAAATATTTGTTTCGAAGTTTGGGTGTTTTCTATGTATAATATGTATGTATTTACAAAAAAAAAAAAGTATATAAGTATTTATATCAGTTGTCTAGTACCCATAACACAAGCTCTGCTTAGCTTGGGACTAGATGGCGTTGTGTGTTAAATTGTCCGAAATATTTATTATTTATTATTATTATTATTATTATTATATTATTTGGTCCGCCAATATTATTATAAAATTCCCATATCGCGGTGTTTATTATCAAACTACACCGAAACGGTTGGACGGATTTTTATGAACTTTTGTGTGCATATCAAGTAGGTCTGAGAATTGACCAACACCTATTTTCAATACTCGTAATGACAGGGTTACCCACCCTTAAATATTTTTAAATATTTTTATGACAAAACAACGTTTGCCGGGATAGCTAAATATAATTTTATAAATATATAGCGGTCGCCCGCGGCTCCGCCCGCGTGGATGTCGGTTACCGCTGCAAAAAGCCTACCCAGGAAAGACACGGTCAGCAAAATGACCCAGGTCAATTCACAGACACCGACACTAACATCGACGACGCAGTCATAATCCGCAGGCTGCACAGATTGTCTTTCTATGGATGTTAGAGTTGTTAAGTTTTCACTTCTGCCGGCAGTCCCCGAGTGCAACCCGTTGTTTTAGGATAGATAACTATAGCGATTATTGGAGAGCTTCTCTATAAACAACATTTGACGTTAAATTATTTTCAGGTAACAAAATATACTTATGGTCGGGAGCCCCGACCCATGATAGGGCAACGTAAAGTTGCCCATGCGTAAAACATATTTTAATTTTGCCATAACTTCAAAACCAAACGTCCAATTTTTATCATTCAAAGACTAAATATTATCTACATAAACTGTAGTTAGTGATAAAATAATTTATTTTGATAAGGATTGATAGCATGAGTAAAATAAACGTTTAAATGTAATCCAAAAAAAAATCAAGATTTTTAAATAAAAAAAATGGTTGTTGTGCCGCACTCTACATAGATAGGTATAGTGTGTCGCTGACTTTTTTGTAGATATTTATAAGATCTACGATAAATTAGAACATTTTATGGTTCTATATTTTATAGTATAGGCAGCGTACGCAAAATAAGTAACTTTTCTGGTTGATTTTTTACACCTTGTGTTCGAAAAACCCAAATATCTTACGGAACCTTATTTTTTTCCAAAATAAAATATAGCTTATGTTACTCGTGGATAATGTAGATTTCGAATGGTGAAAGAATTTTTAAAATCGGTCCTACTGGACCGATTTTAACCTTTTTGATTTTATTCGTTACATACAAAAATACAAATCTTTTCTCTTTATAATATTATTATTAATTATTATTATTATTATTTTTTTTTTTTTTTTGTGGTTTAAAAAAGACAACTCCCACATTAGGAATAAACATCCTGTGTCGTGGGGGACTTTACAAACATACATGAAACGAACACAAAGAACATCCAGACTCGGGACAACAATTCGTGGATCACACAAAGTGTTGTAGGTACCGCGTGGGATTTGAACCCACGACACTTGACCCAGTAGTAAGCGGCATGGCGACCGCTGACACCACTCGGCCAACCGTGCAGTCGATTAATTATTATTATAGTGTAGACTACACTCATTTGCAAAAAAAACGGGCGGTTTCGATTTTCTTCCTGGCTGAAAAAAATAAAATACCAAAAAGGTTTTAATCATTTGAACATGTTACTGGCCAGGTATAAAAGTGCCATAATGTTTATAAGAGTACATTCCAAATTCAAATTTTTGACTGAGCCTGGTTTTCAAAGAAAACAACTTTTATCTACATTTTGTGGCGCGAATTCCCTATAGTTAATATCGACTCTAATTAACTTTTTGCCAATTTTTATTAAATTATCTGATGTCCTTGACATTTAAAAGTATTGTTATTGCTGTTTAGCAATCTCGAAAATGGTAGATAAAGTGATAAAGCGAGCAAAATTATTGCGCTGCTTGAAGAAGGTTGCAGCCAATGCTTCGTGGCTCAGAGGCTAAATGTGAGTCGGTCGACAGTTCAAAGGACCTGGCAGCGCTATCAAGAGACCGGTTCCGTCAAGAGAAGGCCTGGTTCTGGCAGAAAGACATGTACCGAACCACGGGATGATCGTTTTCTAGTTAGTCAAGCGTTGAGAAATCGCAAATCTTCTTATGTGGACCTCAAGAACAGCCTCGAAGAAGTAAGAAATGTGCAAATTAGTCTATGGACGGTCAGGAGGAGGCTTCTCGCTGCTAATATACACAGTCATCGCCCGGCACGCGGCCCTAAATTACTCCGTGGACATCGAGTTGCCAGGCTTAGCTTCGCTCGAAATTGTGTGACATGGACTCATGAGGACTGGGATAGGATATATGTGGAAACGTATATGCTAGAAGTCGGAATTCATCGTTTGGACTGGCCAGCTAGAAGTCCGGACCTCAATCCCATAGAGCATGTCTGGGACGTTCTGAAGCGACGAGTGAGATCAGTGCAGCCGGCTCCGCAGACCATCAGAGAGCTAAAGAATGTGATTACCGCGGAGTGGGAACGTATTCCCCAAGAAGCCATAAAAGATATACTCGCTAGCATGCCCAGACGAATGCAAGCCGTGATTTCAGCAACAGGGGGTCACACTCAATACTAAACTTTTATCTGCTTTTATTGTATTCAAGAAAAACAAAGAAATTAACGCGTTTCATTTTTATTTAGCAAACAGGTACAATAACAGTCTTTTGAGCGTAAACATTATTTCTCAATAATTTAATCAAAATGTTATGATAAAACTGATGATACCTATTCCTTCCTAATTAATTTATGAAATTCTGAGGATAACAATACCTAAAATTGTCAAACAAACTAATAGTAACTATAAAATAGTTATTTGCTTAAGTGCCCGTTTTTTTTGCAAAAGAGTGTATTTGAGACAAACAATCCCACTGATCATTATTTTCATGTGACTCTAACGGTTTGAGTATCGTACTCGTACTTCGGGATAGTTCTCAGACGGCAGGATTTTTTTTGACTAACTCGATACTTATCGTTATATTATAACCAATTGGATAAAATTTTAATGGATTGTAGCCCATATGTTATTTTGATATATCTAATACCTTATAAGAACTAATCTTAATATATATAAATCTCGTGTCACAATGTTTGTCCTCAATGGACTCCTAAACCACTTAACCGATTATAATAAAATTCGCACACCATGTGCAGTTCGATCCAACTTGAGAGATAGGATAGTTTAAATCTCAAATTATAGTCGCAATTTTAATTTATTGATAATTATTTGTCTGTTATTATTTGACAGTCACAATTATCTGTTAACTCCAAATGATTCTAACAGGTGTCGATACCTTTCGACTGGGTTGAGTAAGTAATCAATAGATGGCGCTGCTATGGTAAATCTATAGGCTATATTTTATTTTGGAAAAAAATAGGGTTCCGTAAGATATTGGGGTTTTTCGGACAAAAGGTGTAAAAAATCAACCCTATACGGGGGAAAATTTTTCGCTACGTGCAATAAAAGACGCAAACGAGGTTGCGTCGGTCAGCTAGTTCTTATATATGTAATATCTCTAAAACGGCTCCATCAATTTTCATGAAATTGAGTATCCAGGTTTTCGGTGGCGATCGTGGTTGCCTGTAAGAGATTGCCTTCGGGCGATAAGGCCGCCAACTGTACCTCTTATCCCGATGATTTGAAGAGGGCTATAATACGACCAATTTATAAATCTGGTAGTCACAAAAACTATGAGAACTATAGGCCTATTGCAATACTGTCGATTATAGATAAAATTGTGGAAAAGGTGATTGTTGGCCAAATAAGTAGGTTTCTGGAGGCCAATTATATACTATCTGACACGCAGCATGGATTTCGGAAAGGACGTAGTACGGTGACAGCGCTTTCCCGGTTTGCGGACCAGGTCAATGGGAGTCTCAACTCTGGACAACAATTAATTATTCTATTCATTGATTACAAAAAAGCGTTTGACACATTAGATCATGATATTCTGCTACAGTCTATGGATGAATGTGGAATCCGTGGTCCCATAAAGAGCTGGTTTAAAAACTATTTATCTAATAGAAGGATACGCACGACAGTGGATGGTGTCTCGGGGGAGGTGGCTCCCGTTGATCTTGGTGTCCCGACCGGGTCAGTATTTGGACCCGTAGGGTATATAATGCACGTAAACAGCGTTGCGAATGTAGTGAAAAGGTGTAGCGTGTACATGTATGCTAATGACATGTGCCTACTGAGTGCGTCTAAAGATGTGTATGAAGCTATGAGGAACGTTCAACACGACTTCGAGAAAGTCGCACGGTGGGCGCATGACAACAGTATAATATTGAATATCAACAAAACTAAAGTCATGCATGTTTACTCACCTTACAATCGCCGTGCCAGAGCAATAAATAAAGAGGAGATAGTAGTTGTTGGACACACATACGATTGCATACACATAAATAAAATAAATTGTAAGTGTGAAAAGTTACAATCGGTTATAAGTTACAAATATTTAGGATTTTAATTGGAAATTACATATTAGTTAAGTTAATAGTAAACTTAGATCTATTTTAGGGAAATTTTATGTTTTAAAAAGAATTGTTAACAAACATAAGTTAACAGTGGTATACCATGCTCTTGCGGACTCATTACTTAGCTATGGCCTCAGTGTGTACGGGCGAACGTTTAAAACTTATGTAAAAGAGATAAAATATCTTCAAACAAGGCTTATAAAGTATCTGGCTAACGAACAAGACAAATAAATGTGTAGCAAAGAATATAAAAACCATATCCTATATGTAAAATTTTACCAGTAGATAAAAAAATTGAATATTTAATAGGCATAGAATACTATTTTAATGATAAACACAAAAAAGCTGTAGAAAATATATACAATACAAGAAGTATAACAGAAAAGAAACTGAGTAAACCTAGAGTAAATAATTATTATGGTGAAAGAATGTCTTCATACTTGGTTCCCCGTGTTTTTAATGAAATCAACCTACTGCGACATTTACCTAAGTTGAGTTTATGTCAACTGAAGACACAACTAAGGGCTCATTTGTTAGAGAGGATGGGGGTTGTTGATGAATTTGATGGTTTTGTAATTTTTAATGTACTAGTGAGAGTTATTTAAATATATATGTAGATAAGAGCGCGTCTCGCCAACAAGCTTAACAGCTTGGCGAGTATTTGATTTTTTTTCATGTGTAAGACGAAGAAGAAAAATAAAAAAAAATAGTAGAATAGGATATGGCAGGAAGTAAAATTTGGTCCCCCAAATCATTCCTTAAGAGGTTGAAAACGGGAGGATTTCCTCTGTCTAACTCGATAATAGCTGAAAAACGTATGTAGTGATGACCTTTCTATATCACTGATCGTTTAGGATGTGTCCTGGAATGCGTATACTAGTGTGTAAGTAATCTTTTACTATTTCACCTTACAAGTTTTTTGTTTTCGGCAGTAGGTATTTGTTTTTAGGTTTAATTTTCCTTAGGTTATTTGGTCTGGTCCTAAAGCTAAAACATAAAAATAGAATACCCTTTACATAACTGGCAGCGGATAGATATCGACCGCCAAAGATCAATGGAGTAGACCCTCCTATGAGGAGGCTTTGACTCAGCTGTGGATGGCATACGCCATAAGCTACAACTAGACGTGGCGTGGCAAAAGTTAAGATTTCTATTTTGTTTCAGGCTCATCCTGTGAATGGAATGGATTACCTGGAAAATGTGTGAATTATAACCGATGTCTAACTGCAATTAAAGACGTTGCTGCTAGGAATAATCCACTTGTAAGTATATTATTGTGACATAGGAATCCCTCAAATGATTTTATCGATACCTACATCTAATAAAGCAAGGATACTCTGTCGCATGACTAAGCCCGCAGTGACTCCTCCATCTTAGTTTAACATACATATGCATATATCGATGTTCGTTAAAATGGTCACAATGGGGTTGTTATATCCGAAAGTATAATAACACCCAAACAATAAAAGATATTAAAAAAAAGTATATTATTAGCTGGATATATCTCATTTACGTTAGATTATAAATTAGACACAACCTGTACTATTGTAGCAAAATACTGATGACCGTACTCATATATATCTAAATAAATATCGCTATTTATAAAAAATAGTTGCTGTTCGTTAATACTGCTAAAACTCAAGAATGGCTGGACATGTTTGGTTAATTTTGATCTTGAAATATTTATGGGAGTTCAGTGAAGATTTTTAAACACCAATAATAGGTAACTGAATATACTAAATACGACAATTAAATCCATTATAAATTTTTACTAGCTTTGAAACACAATTTATGATGTCTCTTGCATTTTCAGAAATAAAATTTGACGCTAGGATGCTACACAAACTTTTCGAAACTCTCCACATTATACATAAATATATGTATATAGGTGAAACAAAGTTCACCGGTCATGTAGTCATAGGTAAATTACTCTCACACTCAGAACTGTAAGATCTTGCTCACCTCATAGCAATATTTGATTAGATTGGGAATCGCACCGACTCCAGAGTAGCTTAGCAGTTAGCAGTTAGACTCAGTAGCCAATAGACCAAGAAGAATGTCAGATTTAATAACTTGACACATCTATTTCACGTCTGTTCCTAAGTTAAAGCCTGTGCTATTATTACAAGCTTTTATTTAATTGGCTGAGATTCATTGATTTGGAATAATAAGCCTTTTGTCAACTAAAGAGAGTTTATAGCTATCACACTTAAAAATGTTTAAACTTTGGTATTGCATTCGCTTTGGCTTTAGGTTTATTACATTCTCAAGACAAACTGGGGTCAGGCAGGTCACTGTCCGTTTAATAAATGAGCCTACATCTTTCACAATGAAATGAAAGTAAACGACGATGTCGAAAGTTAGAGTGATACCAGACACTCAAATTCGTCATTAGCCACATAGGAGATTGTGGTACTACACCACGCTGACCAGCCTACAGGGTTTGTTGCAAGTATTTTCTTTGCAGTGCTCTTATCTTGAGTTTTATCTCGGATAATTGATGAATAGGGATGGTTACACTGTATTCTAAATCTGTCACCACATTGATATAGAAGTGAATGGAAAAATTAGAAAAAGACAATATTGTACCGATATATTAATATTTAATTCAAATACAAAGGTTATTTTAACTAACTTCAACAATTACCTTTGTTTCAGATCTGTTCATTTCAGGGAAATATTCCTATTATATGCTGTACCGATTGTGATTTGGTTGAAGACTTCAGGTAAGATGAATCCTTGATAGCTTGAAAGCCAAAAATCATCTATTCATCTTAATAAGCAAGAGAGATCTAAAATTGTGAAAACAGTCTTTCTGCGAAGCTACGATGTCGCCTGAAACTTGGGTTGTAAAGGTCTGATGTTAGTCACTCTGTGTAAAAAAAAAATAAACGTCAGTCGTATCGTAGTAGACTTAAACCGATTTCAAAATAGATTGGGAAAAAGATTAAGAGAGTATTCTCAATAATATTTTTGGCAGGTCGGTAGATTAGATTGCAACACCACAAGACAGTTTGATGACTGGTGGACTGACTGTGGTGTCGTAATTCCAGGAGGAATTCCATACTTATGTAATTTTTAAAGGTTATTAACCCTAAACTATCCAGAATGCTTTTGTGACGTAACTGACCAGTAGTGTCCAACAGACTCATTTTATAAATGTAAGGTGTGATGAAAGAAAAGAAAGATATTTTGAATGAAAAAGACAGTATAATGTATTCAGTAATGTATATTTACACCTATTTACTTACAGATATTACAAATACCTTTTTTTCAGAATGTTCAGAGCAGACATTGCGATTGCATTTATCACAACACTGTTTAGAAGCCCTTGATAATTTCGAAGGGCAAATATAACAACGCTTCTTCCTTTTCGCAGCAGGTTCAGAGGATTGAGTAGCTTCCTGATTTGACCCTGCCACGTCTTGCATGGCTGCTTACTTGCTGGTAACTTGTTAGTCCTTTCGTGCTTCGTCTCCGTATATGAGGTGTTACCAACTCGGTTGCGATTTCACGTAAAAATAGTTTTCTAAGTGTATTTTTTTTACGTGAGTTCCAATCAGGATGTATATTTTTCCATATAATAAGAGATGCAATGCTAACAACATCTATAATATTTTGAAGAAATGCAATTGGCCACCTATTTGTTTTACGCCGAACTGTATACTCATGAACCATCTGGTCCAGTATAGCGACACCTCCCTTGGTGGAGTTGTAGTACAAGTTTATTTCAGATTTGTTGTTTTTGTTCACATCTTCTTCCTTTCCATGATGCATCGTAGACAAAAAAATTACAGCACGATTCTTTTTTGGTACATAAGAGACCAATGTCATATTTTTATAAAATCCAAATACATAAGACTCAATATCGCTGGTTTTCTTGGGTTGAAAATTAGGAGGTATACACGTCTTGTTTTTTCTCAATGTTCCAACTATTGTAAGACCATTTTGTGCCAAAGATTTTGCGACATCAATGAAATAATTATCAAAAGTAACATTTCTGTTACTTCGGAAGTGTGGTTCACATAACTGGTTGACTACATTGTACGCTAAATTTTCCGCCCTGTTTTGTCCTTCTTTTCCGAGATATGGTATACCAAATAGGGGGTAACTAGTTTTGCTGTCACAGATCCACCAAATTTTCATACCATACTTATCAGGTTTGCTGGGTAGGTACTTTTTGAATGATACGCGTCCTCGAAAAGGTACAAGCTGCTCGTCAATAGTGAGATTTTCTCCAGGCAAATAAAACTTTTTCAGGTTTTGATTTACGTATTCCCATAATTCTCTAATAGGTGCAAGTTTATCTTTTGACTTTCTCAGGGACCTAGTATTTTTATCATCGAATCTTAAGAATCGTAATTAAGAAGCAAATCTATTTTTTCCCATTGTAGGTCGATATATTAGATTGCCAAAGGTAGGGTCCCAGTATTCTCTAAAATCCACACCGCCCTGTTTATTGACGCCTATAGTCAATAAAAGACCTAGAAATGCTTGCATTTCGATTTTGTCTATTGATTTCCATCGATTTTGTAAAACTCTAAGTCCTTCAGTATTGGTATATTTTACTATTATTTCTAATACTTGATCGTCGAAAAAAAAAAGGTTGAAACTGTCTCTCGGATCTATTATAGCTTGCCCCAGAGGAAGAATCACCATATGAATACCACCGCGAATTATGTTGTGTCGAGGCGTTCGGCTTTGCCTGTCAGGTTCTGATTTCCAAGTTGTTCCATCTCTTCCTTTATAAGTGTCAATTGAGACGTATTCTTGTAATGGTACATCATCACTCTCACTCCATAATTGTTCATCATCGTTTTTCAATGATACGTGATACGATTACAAAGACTACGATTATAACACAAACAAAGGTCTAGCAGCCGCTATTGCCCTCCCGATACCATAAGATTATAAGTAAATGTAAATAAAAACAATCTACCTTCACACTCGAATCAAACAAAATGTTATTGTGTCTGTTGGACACTTCTGGATTGATGAAGTACTATTTTAGTTTCTTAACCAAAAATAATAAATAATTCATGTTACAAATATTTTCATTGCACATTTAGATTCGTAAAACATTGGCGATAAATTAGATAAAAGGCCGATTCATAAAAATAAATACTTTAGTTTTTATGAAAACATAAACGCAAAATTGTGTCCGCAAGACACTGGTGGGTTGTTAAGGGTTAAAGTCGGTTCAGGGGCTTCAAATATTAAAGACCCGACTATCAATAGAGTTACATGACCTACTAAAACCGAGTCAGTCGGCGCAATACCTATATCGTGCCTGGGTTTTTTATTGAAATTTTATCTTAATAAACAAATTGACGGCATTTGTGGTGCAGTGTTAGAGTTCGCGACTGCTGTTATGAGGCTTCCCGTTGGATGTTCGAGTAGAGCTAAAAATAAATGTTTGTATAATGTTCGTAGTACAAGCTGTAGTGTGAAACTAGATGGCGCTGTGTGTCAGATGTCTGAAAATTATATCAAATTGACTTAGAAACATTAATAATATAATAATAGGCGCTGTATTATAATAATAAAAACATATATTTTAGTTATTGGAAAGCCATAGTTCAGCCCAAATGGGCTCTCTCGACCGGAGGGACATAATGGCCTCACAGATAATTGGTGCTATGAGAGTTTTTGTGTTGATTTCCATACTGTGAAAGAGGTTACTATATCCTAAGCTCTCCGACCTCTGATTCTGAGGCAAAGGCACTTCCAGTAAGCAGATCAGCATTCTTGTCAGTATTCTGGTATGATATTACGACCTCATGGAAAATCAGTATGATGGGAGGCTCAAAGTGCAGCAACGAGCTTATGGCTCTTGAAACAAATGTTTATACAGCCCCTCGAGTTGAGTTGCATTCTTCAAATGTAATCTATATTAAAAAACCGACCAAGTGCAAGTCAGATTGGCGCACCGAGGGTTTCGTACAAAGCTGTAGGTCACAAAAATTTTACGGTATTTGCAATTTTCCCTTTATCTGTGCTATAAGATGTTGCTTCGTACAAATTTTCAAGGTCCGGAAACGGAAAGTACCCTATGGGTTTTGATTCCCTTGAGAGTGTCGGAAATGAATATGGGCCTCCTGTTTCCTCACTCACTCTGTGAAACCGAGGCTGTGGTATCACTCCGGTCGAGCCGGCCCATGCATGTCAAAGCATGGCTCTCTCACGGTAAACCTGTGTTATTAGCTCCTATTCCACAAAAAATATAGTTACTTATTAGTCTAACCCAAACGGGGAAGGAAGGGCAAGGTAAATTAACCTTTATCCCCTATTATTGTAAGCAACTATTTATCTGCACCGTCGTTTTCCCTATCATTATCGTAAACTATCGAAAGTCGAAATATAAATGTTGTTTTATTACAGCTTAATGATACGGAGCCCAATTTTTGGAAACTTATATAAAACAGGCAATATGAAGGCTAAGGACAGTAAGTATTTCATTCGTTTATTATATTTTACTCATAATATTACGTTATTTAATTTGGTTTTTAAACAGAACCTCTTCGTGAAAAAGGCACTAGATAACGGTGTATAACGACAAAATTTAAAATTAAAACTCAGCGTTGAAATTCGCCATTATTTTTTTTCTGCAAGATTTTTTTTGTTAAATTTCCGGAAAGCTTGTTTTTATTACTAATGTCCGTCTCAGATTACCACGGGTAGTACACTCGTACACTTAAAAAAGAACTCTTCCAATTTTCTTCAATACAAACTTTGTCCTGACAATAGCAAACACATAAAATAGAATTATCCAATTTGGTGCAGTCGATCGGAAGTTATGCGCGTATATACATTTCAGTAATTCATTTTTATTTTTAAAGATTGATTTATTAAGAGGTAGTTAAATTTTATCGATACACAGTTCTGAATGTTGATAAAGGTTTTATTTCATATTGTTCTGTTCGATGCTGTATGTCTGTCTTTCTGATGTCACTATGTGTAATTTTCTTAAATAGTTGGCTTTTACAACATCCATGGACTTGCTTGATTGTGAGATATGTGAAGTTGTGGAAAACTTGCAACATTTATTGCTAGAGTGCGTCATATATGAGTCTAGTGAAAATAGTTTAGTGTCCGACCTGAATTTGAATGAAGTCTACGTTTCACAAAATTCTATCGGCAACTAACAACGATGATGCGAAAACTCTGTTCAAATTCATGTCGATTATGTTAAGATGATATGCGTGAGATATGTTCAGCATATTATTGACGATGGAACTGGCTAACGCTGAGCGTAAAAGTAAAAAAAAATGTAAAAAAAACTTTGACTAAAGGCGGTCTCTCCATATTTTTTATTCCAATATACATTAAAAACTTACCATACATTCCAGAATGTATAGACTACCTACATACCCTGGATTACAAATGCAAAAAGGATTTACGTGCTCTTATACCCACCAAGAAAATGGTGGATGCTGATGCTAAATGTACATATGAAGGAAGTGAGCTCCATACAGGCACTGGTTTTGCGGTAGGAGGTACGGACGCAGAAAGAAAAGAATTTCCCCACATGGTAATATTGTAACTTACTTTGATCATTCATCATTAATATTTATTATTAAGTCCACTGCTCGATATAGGCCTCTGCGGCGGGTTTCGACCTACCATAGAAGGTTGGGCAGCTGGTTTGGTTTAGACTTTATTGCTAGTTTTCCTTCTCTTTGCAGAGCTGTTATCCCGTGTAGTTACTTTGCTTCCTTAGTCGGTACTCTGCCCCCATGAAATGAATAGGGGTGATGACTAGGATGACACTCCATAATCTTAATCAGACCGACTTTTATCATCAGGGCACTATTTCTCTGCAGGTTCATTCATGGTTCCGATAATGGCTCTGCTCCTCAGCATTTTAACATAAAGTAAAACAGCAATTAACCTCTAAAAATGGCGTACGAAACAAGGCAAAACAGGAAATTTTAAATCATACTAATAGTTTACTTAACTGACCTAAATTAGTTAAACTGTAGCACCGTCTTCAACCATAGGCATATTGAAGTCGGTTTCCAAACATAAAAGTATGAAAGTATTACCCTAAGATTTACATTAAGTTCTCAAGGAGAAAATTATTAGCATAACGAACTTATAAGGTCATATTTTGGAAGCTATACCATGAACATATCAGAACTTTATAAAAACTCTCATTAGATGACTTTTTTTATTGAATAGGGGGTAAATGAGCAGACGCATCACATGATGGTAAGCGATTACCGCCGCCCATGGACACCCGCAACACCAAAAGCGTCACAAGTGCATTGCCCACCTTTAGGGGATGGGGAGAGGGAATGGGGGGGGGTTGGGGTATGGGCCTCGGTTATCCTCACTCACTCGGTGAAACACAGCGCAAGCGCTATTTCACACCGGTTTTCTGTGAGACCGTGGTATCACTCCGGTCGCGCCGGCCCATTCATGCCGAAGCGTGACTCTCCCATGACTTGATGAATAGCGTGTTAAATGGCCATTATGTTGGCCTACCCCAAAAGAGAGGCGTCATGTAAATATATAGAGACATATAAATTTATATGTATCAAATGAATGGGTCATTTGAAGTACCAGGAGACCTGTTTAGAAAGAAGCGGGGACAAAAAACATTTAGCACATTTTGTTTTTGAACGGTAATGGTCACGCCAAACAAGTTATAATACATTTCAATAATCTATTGGACTGTATAATTATTCATAAAGCTAAGGGAACACGAGGTAAAGGGATCAAGGGAGATATACTCATACCTTATCAGCTGAGTAGTGGCTGCTCAACTTCTCTCTAGTAGCGGGCCACCACCGATCCGATCCAGGGCACCTCCAGGTGTAATCGTAACACGCAGAACGATCTCCGTCCTCTATAAGCGCAAGCCTGGGGGTGACAGATGAGGCCATCCGACACCCTAGCAGAAGCAGGTGCAGGTGACGCTGCGGACGCTGCGGATCGTGCGCGCCCTAAGGGACAGTAAAGGAAACATCGGGGTTCGCACATAGTCGGGCGCCATCTACAAACTGATAGGTGGCCCGAGGTACGTCGAGATATTGAAATATTATGGAGTCGATGCCGTACAAAATAAAATGTACAAACAAAATAAAATGTACAAATTCACACAGAAAATCGCCTGAAAATCAATTTTTTTTTCGACTTACTAGCCCACTAATTTTGTACGATACATCTATCGATGGCAAGAACGCTGTACAAAAATATGTCACCAAAATGTACTCCCTCTACATGTGCTTTTGAACACTCACCTGTACTTAGTTGGACAGCTTACAAGTGACGGCATAGTGCTGAATGTTATTATTTTATGACCCAGTATCTTTTACGTCTCTTAGCGGTTCAAATTTTCGTAATGTAGTCTACAATAAACAACTTACAAATTTTAGGTTTTCCTAAAAAATTAACACTGACTTTATCATTAATTTCTCTTTTTCTGTAGTCTGTAACATACTTTTGCAGGCGTTGCTTGGTTTCGGTGATACTGTTGACACAGCACAGTGGCTCTGTGGAGGATCGGTGATCAGCGAAAGATTCATCCTCACCGCAGCTCATTGCGTGTTTAATCGTAGAGTGTAAGTAGGAAGAAAATATCTTCTCTATAAATTAGTAATAGCATCTCGTTTACGGTCCAATGACATAATGACATAAAACCAACTATCGCTTGTGGTCCCTTATTTCATTTCATTAAGTACCTACAGGTGTATTCTGAAGCACCCTAGACTGACTTTCGGTATTCCTGAATTAGTTTCTTCGCCGCAACTCCGTCCGTCGGCGATGACGCAAAATTTTAGTGCTTCTTTTCTCATAGTTTTCAATAAATATTAATTAATTAATATTTCTAAATCTATGCTACTCGTAATATTATTTATTCAAAAGTAACTCTGCCTGTCAGTTACGTTTTCACGGCTACCGATTTGAATGAAATTTAATTTGTAGATGCTTAGATTTTGAAAAATGAACGTTTACTACCATATATTGCGATAACCGATTGACACTTGGATAGACTCGGGCAAAAGCTAGTACTTATTACACTCAGAAATCATGATCACACTCATCACATATCTACTTATCCTGGATAGGAGCCAATCTTTTGTTTAATGGAGAGGCTCAATAATCACTAAGGTTTTAGACTTATAATTATGTTGTACTGCTAAGTACTGTTTATGATAGTGATAATTTTCTATGAAGTCGTGGTTTCTCATCATAATTAAACACGACGTTGTGTGTTGTGTGTTTGCATGATTCTCAAATGCTACAGTGACTCGGCTTTTTTGTCAATAGCTTAGAAAAAATTGTGTTAAACATTTAATGAGTGCAGTGCAGTGCTGCAGTAACGACTTGTAACTTGACAAAAAAAGAGGGCTTTCTTAATGGAAAGCTGGATGCGAGAAGTCCAAAATCGACCTAAGTGGCGTGCAATGCGAGAAGCCTATGTTCAGCATGCGACTGAAATTGGCTGCTGATCATATATTTAATGGAACTGTATTATGTTTCAGAGGTAAAGTGAACTTTGTCGCCCTGGGTATACTGAAACGATCAGATCCTGCGAGCCTTTGGCAAACGTACAACGTGGAGAGAGCCATTCGTCACCCAGACTATTCACCTCCCTCGAAGTATAACGATATCGCTTTACTGGAAACTGACAGAGAGTAAGTGTGATAAAACTCTTCAAATAGTTAACACAAATACCTCACACGTCTAATTCACGGCCATCTCAAATCTCGATTCTAAGCTAGGCATTCCCTACACCACAATGGCCAGACTGTTCATTTATCCATTATCTTTCCGTTGATAGATTAGCAAATCGCCTCGTTGGTGTAGTGTCTAAGTGTAAGCGACTGCAGATCAAGAGGTCTCGGTTTCGATGCCTGAGTCGAACTCCTGTTGGATTTTTCTTACAAGAAATTCTTAATCGCAGCCCCCGTAATATGGAAGATGGCTGTGTTTCCGGCCCGTGCATCGAAGAGCTCGTTAAGCTATCGGGCCCGGTTGTCATGAACATCAATGGCAATATACTGACAACTATTCCTTCGAATTTAGTTCTCCGTCAGAGTTCCGATGTTCAGATGTCAGCCGCTCTGTGAAAAACTGATATTCAGTTAAAACCGGTTAAACTGGTGGTTAACCCCAAATAATATTGGAAATAATAAAGGCTAGGAAGATGATGATGATGATAGACTAGCAAAAATATAAGATTAGGGCTAAAAACGGTGCCATCTCAAGACCGAGCCGCCGGTTTCTCACGACAACTTGGACAACCCTGGCCGTGGCCCTCAGGATTGCCACATTGTTAATCTTAGTTATCTTAGGCTTATTTCCATCGTGGGCCTAGTAGTAAGCCACCTGATGGACTCAGCCTCATAGTAAGAGGCACTAGCGTCGGCATCGAGCCCTTTACGAGGTATTTGGGGTTGTACTCGACAGCCGATAGGGCATCGGACATCATCATCAAGTTATGTTTGCTAAGAAGACGGCGAAGTGGGACCGGAAGAAGTTAATAACTCTCCGCGCCCCACATTTTGGAGATATCAACGGAAAGATCAGAGTTTCCACATGGAAGGGGGCCAACTACAAGCTGTAGGTAGCCCTGAATTCCAGGGTTTGCCTTTATAGGATGCACCTAGTTCCCGGCTTCTAGTACTTGAGACAGCGTGCGGTGTAAGTCACTTCAAGTCCGATATGCCACCAGGAGGTTGTATCTGAGGGAATTTTCGCACAGGAAAAAAAATGGTAACAATTCGAAATTGCTTCATAATATCATATATTCATTTTATTTCCAGAATTACATTCAGCTCATCAGTTCTTCCAGCATGTCTCAATGTAGATCAAAACGAGACGTATTTCGCGACCGCCACGGGCTGGGGTAACCTTGGATACAATAAGAATATTTCTGATGTCTTGCAACTTGTAAGTATCGTCTGTCACTACCTATTTTTGAATGAAAAATCGTAACTTAAAATCCATGAGTCTGTCTGTTACGCTTTCACGGCTAAACAACCACACTGATTTCAATGAAATTTGGTATGGACATACTTTGATTCTTGAGGAAGGACATACACTACTCTTTATCGCAATAATCGATATAGAGGTACATGGCAAAGCTAGTAGAAATTCAAATTAAGTTTTAGGCGCTTCATAAACATACACGACACAGATAGATAATCACCTAAGATCAGAACAGCAATACAAAGTGTTGTCTTATGTGGGGATTGAATCCCCGAAATTTAGCGCAATGAAAAAAAAAAGGTGTTTTAACCATAGCTGCCTAGAAGATACGTAAGTGCTTTTGTTTTGTTGTTGGGCCAGACTTATAATTTGTGTGTTGGAATATTTCATTTGTTCTGGGTGTTCCTATTTAAATGTGGTATGTATTTATAAAAAAAGTATGTTATATGTACTTATATCAGAATTTTTAAGATTTAGAATAGAATATTATTATTTTCTATGATATTAATATATTTTTAGTATCGAAAGTAAAATAAAAACAAAAATAATAATTACACAAGTAACTACCTTTTATTTATATAGAAGCAATTTTATTCGATCTCCAACTTTCAATGAAAGTAAATCACTTATATACTTATATATTTACTTTAATAAAAATGACACGCAGTTCTTACTTTACAATTTCATAATAGCAATTATATTAATAACAAAGTTCACAACATCGTTCCTTCGGAGTTGTTACCACACCGAGCGCCAAACGAGAAATGAGTCATGAATAGGTGCTCACTGCCTTTTATAGTTATAGATTGTTAGATATCAACAATATTGAAATAAAATAATAGTTAAAATGCATTTTCAGGTACAGCTGCGCAAATATACACACGAAAAATGTTCTGAACTGTACCCAATACACAGACACCAGAACAGGGGCGTTGATACATCCACACAAATATGCTACGGGGACATAGGAAATAGTTCAGTCGCTGCAGACACCTGCCAGGTAATATTTAGACCTATATATTTTTGATATAGAATGCTGGAGACCATACCGGCTGTTGGCGTAGCGACGCATCGCCACGTCATGCTTCAATACGCTCTGATATTAATCATCACAAAAAGCTCTTAATTATCTCATGCTAGGGCTGCTATATGCCTCTATTTAAAAAAAGGTTTTGAGTTACTTTACCACGTATCATTCTGTTTGTAGTGCTGTTGTCCAGCGTGGATTGCTACCTTAGTTGGCTCCGTCATCACACGTATAGTATTATATAATATTCAGTATTTAATTCAATTTCCTCAGGGGGACAGCGGTGGCCCATTGCAGACTCTAGAAAATAGTATAGATAAAAAAAATAAATGTATTCACACCATTCTGGGAGTAACTTCGTATGGGATCACATACTGTGGGTCTTCAAATAGTGCAAGTATATACACCCGCGTCAAGAACTACATATCCTGGATCGAAGATATTGTTTGGCCTTGATTTATAAGAACTTCTAAGAATGTTTTATGTTCTCGTATTTTTTGGAAGTAATTAAAGAATTAAACACTTTTTTCGAAGGTCTTTTCTTTATTATAATTATCTGAAATAATCATGAAGTATCAAGGAATAAACTTAAGATATTTTCGAAGATCTGTACCCCTAGCCAAGTTATTAGCGTTTTTGTTTCTGAAATCGTCAATGCCTAAACTCTCGTGTGGTTATACTTTGTCTAAGATTCGTCGGATTTGTCGGAAGTGGGCTTATGGTCGTTATGCGTTTCGACATGCATAATAAAATCGCAACTTCTCCGTAGATCTTGCATAATACAGCAAGAAACATAAGCTTCGGCCTTACAGAGCATGCATGCAGAGTAAGCATAGCTGACCTGATCGATAGCCCCGCAATCATCAGGTTCTGCTCAGTATTGAGATCTTCTAGAGCGATAGCCCCGCATGCGTCTTAAGACACTCACGTAACGTAGGAAGGTAGTGTAGAGCGATAGCCCCGCAGTCCTCATCACTCCCAACATAGGGTTATATGTATGAGTACAATGTTTGTGAATATACTCGTATGTATGAACTACACAGAAACCAGAATAAACGATCAAAAGTGCCAAAGACGCCTATGATTTCTGCACTGGTAACCCTATCGGCCTACAAACTTCATTTAATTTGTATTGTTTATATATATGTCGGTAAAGGGTGTTTATCAGGGCCGTTGCCTTCTCCAGAAGACATATTGTGTAGGCTGTGTGGTGTTACTCGAGCAGAAAACAAAGTAGTTTAATTAAACAACGTTTATTAACAAGTAGGTAACTTAAAGTATGAACAACGAGCCGTAAGGTAGTTCCTAGATTTGTTGTCCGCGCGGTGGTAGAACGGTAAGTGAGTTCCGTCCGACCCGCACGAACACTTATCTAGACTCTGCCGAAGCGATGACATTTCACCGCTTGCGTCTCGTTGTCAAAACAGCTCCCGTATAATTGAATGATCCGACATATAATATTTTCGATGTAAGTCTGACGGCTTTGGACCGGAGGAGGCGTTAATTGCTGCGACACAGTTTTTAGCTAATGCAGGCATTCTTGCACATAATGTTTCTGTTTCCTTTTCTTTTAGTTTCCAATAAAGATTTATTATTATATATTATTATCTTCATTCTCGATTCTCTATCAGGTATCCTTTATCTTAATCCCCAATTACTTAAGATCATGCAATGCTTTCAATCCAAGGTAAGTAGAAATAAGATCTGGTGAAGAGACCAAATCTGCCAGCTTCTCCGCACTCTCTCTTTATAGAAGCCACTCCGAGGACTTTTAGAAACAGCGCCTGAATGTAGACTGTAATGGAGATCCTATTTCACCCTGAAATGAGAATTATAAACTTCGTAGTGATGTGAAAAACTTACTAGATACGATGTTCAATAATCAAAAACCAGGAAAGTTATCGTCGAATGAACCTGTTAAGGCAACACTTGGTCTAGAATTATGTCTCGTGTCACACAGAACGTAACAGATGTACATGAAACAGGCATAAAAAGCACTCAGAGCCAGAAGAACATTTTTGGATAACACAAAGTGTGATTCCTAGTGGAGATTTAAATCCACAGTACTAAATGCTGTAGAAAACGCGGAAGCATGATAACGCAGAGTGAACACCAACATATACTTGAGAAATACTTGCCTCAAATTGTTTCGAAGTTTGAGTGTTTTCTATGTATAATTTCATACATATTTTTTCTATTTACAAAAAAATAGAAAAAAAAAGTATTTATATCAATTGTCTAGTACCCATAACACAAACTCTGCTTAGCTTGGGACTAGATGGCGTTGTGTGTTAGATGTCCGGAATATTTATTATTATTATTTTTATTACATTACTAATGTATATATGATACTCGGCGCGAGAACTATTTATTGCGCGATTCAGGATTCGTAGTTACTCCGTGTGTGCGTTACTTCGTAGTTCAGTGTATCTTCGGTAGATGGTGCTGTAGTAGGTTATTCTTGTGTTATATGTGGAATTGTGATGCCAAACACGCATGTGAGCTCGTATTTTGTACCGTCTTATCCTATTTGCCCATGCATAAGCTTTCTGTTTCAAGAAGTAAATGCGCTCCGTGACACTCGACATGTACTGTTGAGGACTGATGGTAGTCTTCAAGAATGCCTGTTTCACAAAGCGCATGACTCTTGGTCGCGTATTACAGCGTCCTCGTCCCAGCAATACGATGTTCTATTCTATACTGCCAAGCTGGCACAGTATTTTTGGATAGAGTAGTGATTTGTTCAATAAATTTAACACCAGCTACTCAAGCTGGCGAGGATGGCCCGGATCAGCTGGGGGTTACACCCCGAGGTGATCCGGACCATCTACGTTGCAGCCGTAGAACCCACCATTTTATACGGTGCCAGCAGTTGGTGCGCCGCGGCAAGGGGGCTTGGAGTCCGAAAACAACTGAACGTGGTACAGCGCGGATTTGCCCAAAAGCTGGGTAAGAGCTATCGGACGGTCTCCTTGCACTAGGCTCTGATCCTGGCTGGTATGCTCCCTCTGGACCTCATGATCCGTGAGGTGGCCTTGTTGTACGAGGCCAAGAGAGGGGTGTGGCAGCCATGGTTGGGGGACGTAGAGATCGAAAGAATGGCTCCGGCTATACGAGCGCCTCACCCCGCAGAACATGGGGCCCTCGAGTTCAAAAATCTGATAGACGAGGAACAATTACAGCGCACCGACAACATTGAGGTGCGAATTTTCACGGACGGGAGCAAGATTGAGGGCCTGGTCGGTGCCGCGTTATCCATTTGGAATAACGAAGCCGAAACCAGGGCCCTCAAGCTTGCTCTGTCGCCCCACTGCACCGTCTACCAAGCTGAGCTTCTGGCCCTGTGCAAAGCGGCCAGTGAGGTTCTCAGGCAAGGCACAATCCACACACTCCTAACGGTCACCAATCGCCATGCCCTCCATCCCCTTGCAGTGGAGGCCAGAGAAGCCATTCGGCAAGGCATGGCCCATGGTAAGGAAATATCCTTATTCTGGGTCAAGGCCCATGCAGGGTTGGGTGGCAACGAGCGAGCAGACCAGCTTGCCAAGGCAGCGGCTCTGGGCTTGAAGAAAGCACCGGACTACGATCTGTGCCCTGTTTCGTTCGTGAAGCGGGATCTTCGACAGGCCTCGCTTTGCGAGTGGAACAGGAGGTACAGAGAGGGCGAGACCGCCTCCGTCACCAAGCTCTTTTTCCCCTGTGCACTCGCTGCGTATGGTGTGATACGTAAATTGGAGATGGCTGGAGTAACGACGCAGTTGTTCACGGGGCATGGTGGGTTCTCTGAATACTTGACGAGATTCAAGTGTAAGGAGAACCCATCCTGCAGTTGTGATCCGGACGTCGCTGAAACGGTCCCCCACCTCATAACTGAATGTCCAATGTACGGTAAGCAGAGGTACGACACAGAACAGAAAATAGATGCAAAGATTACATTAGTAAATTTAAGTAACATAATTAGAAGTAATAAAAGAAATGTATTTATAGAGTATTGCTCAAACATTGTAAGATTAGTTAATAAGAAAAATAGAAATAATTAGTATTATGATGTATTAATAATGTTAGAATATTATATAAAATCATAAGAATATATAGTATAAAATAAGACAGCAATTTGCGCAATATTGTAGTATAGTGTTAAATAAGTAGAAATAATTTAGTATGTGTAATTGAGATGTAAAATATGTAAACCCAATTTAGCAAGAAGGGAAAAATAGTAGAAAATATAATATGATGCATAATAGACAATACAAGTATATATATTGAAAGATAGATAGTAAATTAATATTGGAGGTGCTAGCATCTAAAAAAAAAAAAACTTGAGACCTTCGCTATTACCAAAATAATAATTTATAATCAACCTTTGTATACAAAAAGGAATTTTCCCAGACTTACTAAAGAGGGGTCTTATCTATCCTATATTTAAATCCGGCGATTCTGATCGTGTCAACAACTATAGACCCATATCTGTCCTGCCTTCTCTGTCAAAGGTGTTTGAGAAAATCATGAACAGTCTTCTAAACAAGTATCCTGAAACTTACAATATCCTATCTAACAAACAATATGGATTTAGGAAAAATGTCTCTACAAATGACGCAGTTCATGATCTCACTGATCATGTGGTGAGGGCGTTGGATGGCGGCAAAAGATCCTTGGCAATATTTCTTGATATGGCTAAGGCCTTTGACACCGTCTCTATCCCTAGGCTGATCCTTAAGCTGGAGGCGATTGGACTCAGGGATAAACAGCTACCTGACCAGTCGTACTCTATGTGTCAAAATTGGTGATCACGTCAGCAGTCATCTACCTGTACAGTTTGGTGTTCCTCAAGGTAACATACTTGGTCCCACACTCTTTTTAATCTACATAAACGGACTTTGTAACTTGGACCTAGTAGACGGTAAACTATTGGCCTTCGCAGATGACACAGTGCTTGTTTTTGCAGCCGCCTCTTGGGAACGAGTGTTTGACGCTGCACAGGCGGGATTTGACAGGGTAACTAAATGGTTATCTAGCACTACACTGTCTCTCAACATCGATAAAACTAAATATCTTTTGTTCAATATCAAAACACGGAAACAGTTAAATAATAGTAATTTTAATATCACAGTCCATAATCACGCAGCAAATACACAGCTTGCTTGCAACTGTTCCACACTACAAAGAGTAGATACTATTAAATATTTGGGCATTATTTTGGACGCACGATTGAGTGCGACAAGTGTTCATTCTCCAAACTATTCTTAGACAACATACTTTAACAGGTGATAGTAAATGTTCTTCCACAACATTCCGAGGTCAAACAACACGTAGGTTTAGACTACCCCTAAACGAGATTCGCAAGACCTGTTTCAGTTAAAGGTTCTTTTGCTTTCTTGGACGCTTTATATATAACATTTTAAACAAGCTATTGAATTTAGTAAACAAAAACAAATCTTGCTGTAAGAAGGTTGTTACCGACTGGCTTCTTACAATTAGCTATGACGAAACTGATTCTGCTTCTTATGACGAGACTGCTTCATCCAGTCAAATAGACACACACCATACAAACACAAACGACTCACACGATACACACACGACACACACACACATACGCACACTTTTAATTTTAATCTAAAACAATAAAGTTTAATTTTAATCTACGAAGGTTCGATTTGATTTGGTTGTTTTTGTTTGAATTAATTTGATTAAAATTACTAACCTATTAGTGATCATTATATTATTATCATATATGTTTGTTTAAATAATTGAATTATTATTTTTGATTAAGTTTGATTACAATTGTTATTTTATTTTTATTTTTAATTAGATTCTATATATGTATATTGCTCAGCTACGATGGCCACGGAATTTATTATTTCTTTCATAATCTGTGCTAAAAAGTATAAAAGAAATAATAAATTGGTTTTATACTCTGTGCTTCACGCAAAATAGGCGCAATGAAGTCGTCGAATTGCGGAAACCCAGCCCGCGAGTTTCAAGTTTTTATACTCTGTGCTACAATTGATGCGATGTATTACCTAGCTGTGCCACTAAAACATCCTTACAATACAAGAATCAATGCATTGAATAATAAAAAAAACACTGCAAAAAATGTAACTCTGAGTTTTTCAAAAGAGAAATTTATCAGTTCAAGCTGCAAAGATCCAGGTCTCAGCAATACTAACACTGGAATCGTTATAAATAACGCTACTAGTCACTTGACGAAGCCGAAGCAAACGACATCTTACAAACACGCTGATAACCAAAAACGAACTGCCTTGAGAACTCCTTGCAATAATAACCTTACATTATCTAAATCTTCTGGTAAACCGGTAAGACCCCATTCCACTAGCCTGTTAAACCAGAAATACATGGATAAAAAGCAAAATACAACACCTAGCGCAGAAGAGACAACGAAGAATGTAATAGATAAGATTGCTATAGATAGATTAACGAGAAAACTGTGTATTATTAGTAGTAACAATAAGAATAAAATACTACAGATAGCTGAAAATACTATTCAACATTTCCAAATATGTCATTATATTTATCCTCATTGTAATATAGTAGATTTAATGAATAATATAAGTAATAAAATAACAGACTTCACATCTAACGATTATTGTGTAATTATGATAGGAGAAGACTTTGAAAAAACCAGAAATTACCATGATATTATTGCTCAAATGACAACGACACTAAAAACAATTAAACATACTAATGTCATCATTGTCTTACCCACTTACCGCCATCATGACTGTTCTGTACTGTATAATACGAGGATTGAAGCATTCAACAACATGATATCCTACGATAATGAACTCTACAAATATACAACAATATTAGACTCAAATTGGAATTTGTCTTGCAATTTTAGTATGTTCTCCAAATACAAGGTATCATTAAATAATAAGGGTGTGAAAAACATATTTAACAATCTTAAACTTCTCTTAACAAACAACATAACTTACGCAGTGGATAGTAAAATACATAGCCAACACGGGCATGAGAATAACGAGCATCGTTTTTTTCGAGACTAACTCAAAATGCACACTCTTTCACCAAAACAAAGCAGGCAATCTTAATGAAACAGAACTATTCGAAATAGCAATTAATGAATTAGAAAACTTACAAGGTAAAATTGATATTTTGTGTCTGACAGAAACCTTTATGAAAAGAGGCACCGAGGCCAACCTTAAGATTGCTGATTATAAACTCGCGTCGTTTTACTCCAGATCTGATCAACGCAGGGGCGGATCTTGCATACTTGTTAGGAAAGATTTTGACACAAAATCTCTGAATAGCCTTATAGATCCTACACAGTCTCATTTTGAGTACTGTGCCACAGAAGTTATTCAACTAAATCTTTATGTCGTATGTATTTACCGAATTCCTAACGTTAATGCGTCTACTTTTCTACAAAAGCTAGAGGAACTTCTAAATAAATTGACAAAAAAATCCAAAAAGAACATTATTCTATGCGGGGACTGGAATATCGATGTTTTAAAAAATTATGCTTCGGTGACTAAGGAACTCTATTCTATTTTAGATAATTATAATTTAAAAAATCATATTAGAACACCAACAAGAAAAGAAGCTTGCCTAGATTTAATAACTAGCAATTTGTCAAATGTCATATCAAAAATACATTACTTAGCGCTATCTGATCATGAAACTGGCCAGAGCATCACTTTTGAGACTGTTAAGAATGTCAGCAATATTAAATTCAACAACTTTTGGTTTGAAAAACGAAGAGATAATAGTAGAGAGAACACAGAAAAATTTGTCTCCTGCATGAATGCACTGTCTTTTGAGGAGGTATATGAGTGTCTGGATGTCGATGAAGCATTTGAAAATTTCCATGACTCAGTAATATTATTCTTTAATCTGTGCTTCCCTATCATCAATGTAAGACAAGACACGTGGCTCGATTTGATTATTACATCTGATCCTACACGCGCCCGTAATCACGGCCAGACTTATGCCCCCGGGTTTTCCAACCATGACCTTGTTTTCCTTTCGTATGTCCTAAAACCTCCTAAAATTCCTCCTAGAGTATTGCACAGGCGATGTTTTGGACGCTTGGATGTGGATAGGCTGCGTGGTGATGCTTCCAAACTTAACTGGGATGTAGTAACTGCAGAGTCTACCCTGGACGATAAAGTTGAAGCTTTTAATAATGCTGTTATCAGCTTATACGATGCACATGCCCCCATAAAAAAGATCAAACTCAAGAGACCACCTGCACCCTGGATGACAAAGGAGATCCTCACAGCCATGGGGCGAAGGGACAGAGCTTTCTGCAGGCATAAAAGTGATCGTACAGTTGAAAAATGGAACCTGTATAAAAGTGCAAGGAACCGATGTAATCAGATGATACGCAATGCTAAACGCCGTTATATTCTTGTTAACCTTTCCAATTCCTCAACTGCTGATACTTGGAAATTTCTCGGAAGTCTGGGTATTGGTAAACAGTCATCGACTCATCAACCGAATATGGTTGGGCTGGATGACATTAACCGCCATTTCTCCACCTGCACCTATCTCGATACCGAAATCAAGCAACTCACTATCAACCACTTAGCAAATTTAAATTCTCCTAATATATCCTCCTTCCAATTTATGCCAGTTGCGCAGGACGAGATCAAAAAGATAATCCTTTCTATCAAATCTAACGCTGTAGGCTTCGATCAAATCAGCAGACGCATGATTGTAACTATACTTGATCAACTCCTACCTGCCATCACCCACATCATGAACTATTCCTTATATTCTAGAACTTTCCCCTCACTTTGGCGTAAAGCTTACATCATTCCTTTACCTAAAACCACAAACCCTAATCTTCCAAATCACTTCAGACCTATATCTATCCTTCCATTCCTCTCGAAAATACTTGAAGCCTGTGTGCATAAGCAGCTGTCTGGTTTTGTATACAAAAATAACTTATTAAGCCCATTTCAATCTGGTTTTAGGCCAGGCCATAGCACCACTACTGCTCTCCTCAAAGTAACTGGTGATGTTAGGGAGGCTTTGGAGGATACCAAAGTGACAGTCTTAGTTCTGGTAGACTTTTCAAACGCCTTTAATAGCGTTAGCCATGACATCCTTTTATCCATCCTCTCCTATCTTATGGTCTCGTCTGGGGCACTGGAGTGGTTCTCATCTTATCTTCGAGGACGCCAGCAGTCCGTGCGAGTTGATGATCTCTCCTCGAGTTGGCGAGATGTCGACTCTGGTGTTCCTCAGGGCGGTATACTCTCCCCACTGCTTTTCGCTCTGTTTATTAATCTCTTAACTCCTGAACTTCGTAGTGCGTATCATCTGTATGCTGACGACTTGCAACTGTACGCACAAGTCAATGTGAAAGATTTAGCGATAGCAATTGAAAAGGTAAACACAGACCTTAGGGCGGTCCAGGACTGGTCGGAAAGGTTTGGTCTATTGGTTAATCCGACAAAGTGCCAAGCTACAATAATCGGTAGTCGCTATTCGATGGCCCAAGTAAGTACTGAAATGCTGCCAAAAATAATATTCAATTGTACCGCTATACCCATCAGCACAACGGTAAAAGACTTAGGGATACTACTCGACTGCAGTCTGACCTGGTGTGATCAAGTCACATACGTATGCCAGAGGGTTACTGGCATCCTGAGAACATTATACCGCCTGAAAAATTTCCTTCCCATTAAAACTAAGGAAGCGCTCGTGCAATCTCTAATCTTCCCGTTAATCGACTATGGTGATGTGTGTTACTATGACCTGAATGCAGATCTCCTCAATAAACTAGATCGTCTTCTCAACAACTGCATTCGATTTATTTTTAACCTTCGTAAGTATGATCATATCTCCAGTTTTCGTTCCCAGCTCAAATGGTTGCCCATTCGTCAACGCAGAAAATTGCGCGCACTCACATTCCTGTATACTACCCTCAATTCCCCATCCCCTCCTACTTATTTAACATCACAAATTCAATTCCTATGTAATAACCACACCAGAAACCTTCGTTCCTCTAACAATTTAGTTCTACTTTGTCCTTCTCACACCACTGGGTTTGTCGGCTCATCGTTTGTTGTACAGTCCGTACTGTTGTGGAATGCGCTTCCTCTGGAAGTCAGGACGGCCAGAAACCGTAACTCCTTCAAGATGAAAGTGAAGAAGCTCTTACTGGGTGAAGTGGCGACACTGGCGAGCTCATAGGTCATAAACTTGCATTCATAATATCTCTCCTGTGTAGTATGTATTAATATATATGTATTATATATAAGTATGTGTATTACTGTATGTATTTGCATTATTAGTTTAATTATATTGAGACCTCTGCTATTTATTATTCGCCCATGATGTGCACCTACTTCATGTTTTCTCTGCATTGCCCAGCCGGTCGACTGGCAGAAAATGCCTAAGGCATTAAGTCCGCCGATGCATGTGTTTGTGCATAAAGATGTAAATAAATAAATAAATAAATAAATGGATCACGAAGGGACTAAGAAAAGCATACAAAAATAAGAGAAAACTGTATCTAAAGTATCTTCAATCATCTCAAAATAAAGTTGCCCACTTAAAACAATACAACTTATACAAAAAAATATTAAAAAAATGCACACTTCAGGCTCATAAAATACAAAACACTAGGTATATTGCAAAATCGAAGAACATTTGCAAAGCATCGTGGAAAATAATAAAATCTAATTTTAACTCTGAAATAAATTTGTCAGATATAAATGTTATAAAAATAAATAACGAAGAATATACTAAGCCAGAACAAATAGCAGAAAAATTCAATAACTATTTTATTAACTTAACTACAAATAAAAAACCAAGGACAAATAGTATCGACATTCTAAAAACTATTCCGAACAATCCACATACCATATTTTTAAATCCAGTCGATGAAAAAAACACATATGAAGTAATCAATTCACTTAATAATACAAATTCTACGGGCTATGATGATATTAATACAAATATTCTTAAAAAATGCTCTAAAAGTCTCTCAGGACCAATATGCCATTTGATTAATCTCTCCTTCTTTGAAGGTAAGTTTCCAACACGACTAAAATATTCGGTAGTGAAACCACTCTATAAAAAGGGTGACAAAAAAGAAATGAGTAACTATCGCCCAGTTAATATATAATAATTTCAATAATGTCTATAATATTTGAAAAGTGTATGTATAGCATCTTGTATGGATTTCTTGGAAAACACAATATTTTAAGATCAGAACAATTCGGCTTCAGAAAAAAACTCTTCAACAACACTAGCATGTTTTTCATTTGTGAAATCAATAACGGAGTCGTTAGAGATTAAAGTTCCAATAACATCAATATTTATAGACATGTCGAAAGCATTCGATTTTGTTTCACACGATCTCCTACTAAAAAAACTTGAAAAATGTGGAATAAGAGGCAATGCTCTCAGTTGGATAAAAAGTTACCTGTCAGAGAGATATCAATGCGTTGAAATCCCGTGTTTATTAGGGCTTCACAGACAAGACTTCACAGAGATCTACAGATATTTTGAATGCATGTGGCGTACCGCAAGGTAGCATTTTAGGTCCGCTATTATTTTTAATTTACATTAACGACTTACCTGAATCGACTCCTCATAAATGCATCTTATACGCCGATGATACAACTTTGTTGGTGGATTGTACAACTAAAAATACTTATGAAGAGAGCATAAACACTGCATTAAGTGATCTCACTAAATGGCTAGATAATAATAACCTGAACGTTAATACCAGCAAAACAAATGTTATACAATATCAGACCCAAACTAAGCTACGCTTGTATCTTGGGCTGCCACAAAAAACACAAATATAATTTTATTAATTAGCGTACAGGATACATTTAACAAATTATAGTAGGTACCTAAATAAAAATAAATCAATAAGACAAAGTTAAATAAAAAACAAAAGCAATTGTTTAAAGCTAGACAATTCCGTATTTTTTTTAAATAAGATAAGACAAGTAGCTACACCAGACGCTGTCCTATGGGCATATCACGGTTACGTCTCCTCGGTTCTACGTTACGGAATTGTCATATGGGGAAATTCTATAGATATAGTAAGAGCATTCAGAGCCCAAAAAAAATGTGTAAGGGCTATGAGTGACGCAGATTACACGGACAGTTGTATACCATTATTTAAGAAATATAAAATATTACCACTCCCATGCCTTTACATTCATGAAATTAGTATGTTTGTATATAAAAATCCATCACTTTTTCAAAAAACTTAACAGTCACAAAAATAAATAGTAGATCTGCCAGGAAATTATTGATTCCCAAACACCGCACTGCTATGTACAACAAAAATTCTTTCTGTATGGCGATACGAATCTTCAATAAGTTACCAAATTGCCTCAAATGTCTTAACTTGAATCAGTTCGAACATAAATTATTCGACTTACTTTTAAGCAAATATACCACTAACGAATTTCTAAGCGATAAAGATATATCATAAAATGCTACTGTCTCGATCTAAAATAAATATATAATGCTATTGTCTAGCCCTAAGATTAGTTCATCTTATATATAAAATTCTCGTGTCACGGGGTGCGTAATCGAACTCCTCCGAAACGGCTCGACCGATTTTGATGAAATTTTTTGTGATTATCCGGTATCTATGAGAATCGGTTGTAATCTATTTTTCATCCCCCTAAATGTTAGGGGTAGTCCATCCCTAAATTTTTTTTTTTTTTGACAAATTTTTTAATTTCTATTTTTTTATGATGCAGCATTAGAAAATACATACAACCCTAGATTTTCAACCCTCTACGATCAACCCCTATTTTTCCATCGCGATTTTTATTGACCCACCTCTACAACATATATTCCCTTTTATGGCAAAGCAACGTTTGCCGGGACAGCTAGTAAGATCTAAAATTTGTACACCAGATATGGTAGAATATAAAGAACGTATTATAATGTGATAACATCTTTTGTACTATATTCTAACAAATAAATATTTATTTCTTTCTTTCTTTCTTTCTTAAAACACAGGTTTTCCTTTTTAAGTATGAGCGGTGCAATATTTGTGATTATAAGTGATAAAAAAGTGTGAATTATTGTTGTAAATGTTAAGACTGTGAAATAAACATGTTATTATTATTATTATTCGAGCTCCTCCCCAAGCAATAATTCCATATGATAAAATAGATTGAGCTAGTGCATAGTATATCATTTTTAGATGACCATCATTGACCACGCGTCTTAAATTCTTAAAATCGTATATTAATTTCCGTGTGGTTCCAGACAAATAATTAATATATGGACCATGTTAACTTACCATCAAGGATTATTATTATTATTATACTGGGATCGATCTATTATTACAGACAGGGCTATTGCTGCCAATGTGATACGAGGTCGGCTCCATGTAATTTAAACTTACAAATAATGGTTGCCTTGTTAGATTGAAACAATAGTCTAAATACAATAACTACACTCAAAAGGTCTCCTCATAAGGGTCTGACATTGCTGATAAACTATTTTAAGTTATAGATCGTAAATTAGAAACGTTATTACCTTTTAAACGCAATTGTAAGAATCTTTCAACATCTGGTGGCGATAAAATAGAAATTCTACTTAGAATTGTGACTCACTTGAACGTAGTAAAAAAGGGTCGGTACCTGCTCTATCGGAGATTTTGTGGGAAAATACGAAACGGGCATGAGGGCAGTTGGTTTAAAACCACGGAGGCAGACAGTTTAGGGGAGTTGGGTTTTAGAATCGGAGGAGAGAGGAGTGAGTTTAGAAGCTTAGAAGGGTGAAGACTTGTTCTTAGGCTGGCGGAGAAACAGAACTACGAGTCCGAGCCGGGCGAATCTTCGATATATTGAGTAAGTTAAAGATATATAACATTGGATAAACTCAGGTGAGCTCTTCAGTCTGTTGTATTTTATAAGATAAATAGGCATTTGTGACCCGGGTCTGAGTACGCGATGATCGTTAGTAAAATTATATGTAGTTCATACAACTGTTTATAATTATATTGCTAAGCATTACAACTGGTTATCTGTGTACCTACGTGCTGGGAGTTTAACGGTTGGATACTCGGCTTTTCTGTAGGCTGATTCGGTGCTATTGCAGGATGTGTAGCTGGGAGGGAAACCGGGTTCGTGTCCCGAGCGTGAAGGTGTTCAGATAATGCCGCCTTGATATTTCGTACCCGGATGTAAACCGCAACTGATATAGTATTTGATTTGCCGCGCAGATCGCCAAAAGTAAAAGGGCGTTAATCTATCTAAATCTTGGGTACACCATGGGAGAAAGCGTGATCAGAACAAACCAATTGTAATGTGTTTAATTGTCCATAATCTTTCCCTTTGTTCCGCGTGAGGTGTTTAATCCAGTAGAAAGACTACGAGTCTGGTGACGAGTCTTATAGAAGTGCGCGGTGGCGTGGGCGCAGTTCCAACTCTTCAAAATAAGAGTTGCTGGTGATGTTTTGACGATAACGCCTTGTCCGATAGTCGATCTATTACGTTACTCAGACTAGGGCGCTAAGAGGCATCACCTCATATGGTCCCGTGACCGTTATTTAAGCTAGACCGCTTGCGGCATCATCACATATGGTGCCGTGACCAGGATCTTTAGGTTAGCACGCTAGGAGGCAACATCACATATGGTGCCGTGACCAGGATCGTAGGTTAGACCGCGATTAGGCATCATCACATATGGTGCCGTGACCAGGATCTTTAGGTTAGCACGCTAGGAGGCAACATCACATATGGTGCCGTGACCGTTATTTAGGTTAGCACGCTAGGAGGCAACATCACACCAATAAGCCTGATATTGTAGTGATAGATCGATTAGAGAGCCGCGCAATGGTTATCGATGTTGCCGTTCCTCATGACGAAAATCTCGTGAAAGTCGAAAAACAAAAACGAATACAATATTTGGGTTTATCTAACGAGATTGTCCATATTTGGAATGTGGATTCGGTGATCATTATTCTGATAGTCGTATCTACTCACGGATTGATAGCCAAGAGCCTCAACCAGTCAGTCAGTCCTTCTTGACACGGCACGTATAGTGAGAAGCCCTTTGCACCTTTTTGTCTTTGGAGCCCTAACCACCGGTTTCTTGGTCCCTGTACCCGAAGTCGGTGATCTACTATTTTTTTTTTTTATATGTATATTAAATGTAATAAAGAGAATAATAATAAATATTTCGGACATCTAACACACAACGCCATCTAGTCCCAAGCTAAGCAGAGCTTGGAGCGAGTTATGGGTACTAGACAACTGACATAAATACATAAAATATACTTTCTTTTTGTAAATACGTACACATATTATACATAGTAAACACCCAAACAATCAAATATTTGTAGATCACACAAATACTTGATACGACCCAGATGCATATTGGAGATACAGAAAAACCACATGAGGTTTAAGTTTGTTCTTTTTACTTCTTCGTCTTTTGCAAAGGACTTTATAGAGTTTCGTGATGTAGTATGTTCATGGTATAGTATGAAGCATGCTTTTTTAAAGACAAGTCCGCATACACTCAGAATCAGAAAAACAGTTTGGGGACCACACTAACTTGAATTTGAGGCAAGTATTTCTCAAGTATATGCTGGTGTTCACTCTTCGTTATCGAGCTTCCGCGCTTCCTACAGCATTTAGTACTGTGGATTTAAATCTCCAGGTGGGATCACACTTTGTGTTATCCAATAAAAAATTGTTCTGACTCTGAGTGTTTTTTACGTCTGTTTCATGTACATCTGTTACGTTCTGTGTGACACGAGACATAATTCTAGACCGTGTGTTGCCTTATAAGAAAAAAAAAACAGGTTCATTCGACGATAACTTTCCTGGTTTTTGATTATTGAACATAAAATCTAGTAAGTTTTTCACATCACTACGGAGTTTACAGTTCTCAATTCAGGGTGAAATAGGATCTCCACTACTGTCTACATTCAGGCGCTGTTTCCAAAAAGTCCATGGAATTGCTTCCATAAAAAGAGAGTGCGGAGAAGCTGGCAGATTTGGTCTCTCCACCAGAGTTGCTTTCTACTTACCTTGGATTGAAAGCATGGCATGATCTTAAGTATTTGGGGATTAAGATAAAGGATACATGATAGAGAATAGATAATGAAGATATAAGTATCTGTAAGATCGAAGCTTGTTTATTGTTGTATTATGCAAGATCTACGAAGGAGTTGCGATTTTATTGTGCATGTCGAAAGGCCTAACGACCACATGCCCACTACCGACAAATCCGACGAATCTTAGAATAAGCTAATGACACACGAGAATTTAGGCATTAACGATTGCAGAAAGAAAAACGCTTGTAACTTGGCTAAGGGGCCAAACCTTCGAAACTGTCTTAAGTTTATCCTTTGATACTTTACGATTATTTAAGGGAATTATAATATAGAAACAAGTTCTCTGAAAAAAGTTTAATTTTTAATTCCTTCCAAAAAATACATAAAAAAATCTTACAAGTTCTTATAAATCAAGGCCAAACAATATCTTCGATCCAGGATATGTAGTTCTTGACGCGGGTGTATATACTTACACTATTTGAAGGCCCACAGTGTGTGTATCCATACGAAGCTACTCCCAGAATCGTGTGAACACATTTATTATTTTTATCTAAACTATTTTCGAGAGTCTGCAATGGGCCACCGCCGGGACCCTGAGGAAATTGAATTAAAATAAATAAATAAATAATAATTAAATTAAATACTAAATTTTATATAATACTATAAGTGTGGTGACGAAGCCGACTAAGGGAGCAATCCACGCTGGACAACAGCACTACATATAGAATGATACTTGAGAAAAACTCGTGTGGCCAGCGTGGTATAGTAACTCAAAACCTTTTTTTAAAAAGAGTCATATAGTAGCCCTGGCATAAGAAATTAAGGGCTCTTTGTGATAATTAATATCATAGCGTATTGACGCATGACGTGGCGATGCGTCGCTACGCAAACAACCGGTAAGGTCTCCAGCATTCTATATCAAAAATATGTAGGTCTAAATATTACCTGGCAGGTGTCTGCAGCGACTGAACCATTTCCTATGTCCCCGTAGCATATTTGTGTGGATGTATCAACGCCCCTGTTCTGGTGTCTGTGTATTGGGTACAGATCAGAACATTTTTCGTGTGTATATTTGCGCAGCTGTACCTGAAAATGCATTTTAACTATTATTTTATTTCAATATATTAATTTCATAAATAATAATAATATCCTAACATATATACACAGCGCCATTCAATCCGAAACTAGAATCTAAACGATAGGTATTAAAAACTGATATAAATACATATAACATACTTTTTTTTAAATACATTAATAATTTAAATAGGAACACCCAGAACATTTAAAATATTCATACACACAAATTATAAGTCTGGCCCAACAACAAAACAAAAATACGTACGTATCTGCTAGGCAGCTAGGGTTACGCCTTTTTTTTTTCATTGCGCTAAATCTTGGGATTCAATCCCCACATGCAACAACACTTTGTATGATTGACGAATTGCTGTTCTGATCCTAGGTTATCTATCCGTGTCGTGTATGTTTATGAAGCCCCCAAAACTTAATTTGAATTTCTACTAGCTTTTGCCGTATACCTCTATTTCGATTATTGCAGTAAAGAGTAAAGCATGTCCTTCCTCAAGAATCAAAGTATATCCATGCCAAATTTCATTGAAGTCAGTGAGGTTGTTTAGCCGTGAAAGCGTAACAGACAGACTCATGGATATTAGGTTACGATATTTCATTAAAAAAAGGTAGTGCCAGATGATACTTACAGTGTGCAAGACATCAGAAATATTCTCATTAGGTCTGAGGATACTCCAGTCAGCGGTGGTGGCTAAATATGCCTCATAATCATCTACATTGAGACATGCTGGAAGAACTCTTGAGCTGAATAAGATTCTGGAAATAAAATGAATATATAATATTATCAAGCATGAATGACTGATGGCCTCATCTGCCACCCTCAGGCTTTCGCTTATAGAGGTCGGAGATCATTTTGTGATCTTCGGTACCTAAGGACCTAGTAGAGTTGGAATATCTGATTACCGATTTTTCAAGTCTCAGTACTCCTACCCAACTCCCGCGCTTTCTTGCGCTATTGGTAAAGAGCCGCAAGAGCTCTTACCTCTTGTACCATGGTGGAGTTCCCCTCAGGAGATGTGCCACCTCAAAGCAGATCGTGCGTACCCCTTATGATTCTGATAGCCAGCAATCGTTTCGGTAATTGCAATAGCCCAATGTTGCTGATCGTCAAGACCTCCGTCCATACTGGGGCACCATAAATGCCATGGACCTTATAACCTCACCGTATAGACTCCTGCAGGAGTCATGGCCAACCAACTTGAGGACCAGACTTCGGAAATGATGTCCGAAGCCCCATCGGCCGTCGAGTACAAGCCCCAATCTATGGGGCTGAGCCCATCAGGTGACTTACTACGAGGCCCATGAAGGAACTAAGCCTCGGATTTGCGGTGAGTCAATCCTGAGGGCCACAGCCAGGGTTGTCCAAGTTTTTCGTGGGAATCCGGCGGCTGGGTCTCAAGGTGGCACCGTTTTTAACCCCAATCTTATATTTGCTAGGCTAGCGTCATCATCACCATCTTCCTAGCCTTTATTATTCCTAATATTATTTGGGGTCGATCACCAGTTTAACCGGAAACACCGACATCTTCCATAATCCGGGGCCCGCGATTAAGAATTTCTTGTAAGAAAAATCTAATAGCAATTCGACTCGGGAATCGAACCTGAGACCTCTTGATCTGCAGTTGCTTACACCAACGAGGCGATTTGCTAGTCTAGCAATGGAAAGATAATGTCAAAATGAACAGTCTGGCCAATGTGGTGTAGAGAATGCCTAGCTAAGAATTGAGTTTTGAGATGGCCGTGAATTAGACGTGTGAGGTATTTTTGTTAAGAGTTTGAAGAGTTTTATCACACTTACTCTCTGTCAGTTTCCAGTAAAGCGATATCATGATACTTCGAGGTAGGTGAATAGTCTGGATGACGAATGGCTCTCTTCACGTTGTACGTTTGCCAAAGGCTCGGAGGATCTGATCGTTTCGGTATATCCAGGGCGACAAATTTCACTTCACCTCTGCAACATAATACAGTTCCGTTAAATATATCATCATCAGCCTGTTGCAGTCCACTGCTGAACGTAGGTTTCTTGCATTGAACGCCACTCTAATCGATTTTGGACTTCTCGCATCCAGCTTACCATCCAAAAAGCCCTCTTTTTTTATCAAGGTACAAGTTGTCACTGCACTCATTAAATGTTAACACAAATTTTCCTAAGTTATTGACAAAAAAGCCGGGTCACTATAGCAAACACACAACACACAACGTCGTGTAAAATTATGATGAGATACCACGATTTAACAGAAAATTATCACTATCATAAATTGTACAGTCGACCAAATTCAATCCTGACCCTTAAAGTCATTTTCCTACAATTATTCTATACAATTAGGTTGAATTTAGCTTGAACCCACCTTTTTTATAAGTAACGAACCGTTATCATTCTACTAGACACTGACAAAGCCATGACATAGACATAGACGTATACTATGGACTATGATAAGTATTGCACGAAAAAGTTTGTTAGCCAGTGAACGTCCTTATCTATAGGTATATTAGGAAAGATTTGATTATCTGTTTATTTGAGACATAGGATTGACTTTATTTCGAATAATGGGTAGACTTGAGGTAGGAGGGTAGAGGTACCGTAAAAGTAGCGTAGGGTAGGTGTAGAACAAAAATAGAAAAGCATTTATTTGACAGAACGAAGTCTGTCGAGACAGCTAGTCATACATATTAATAAAATAAAACAGTAAAATTAGAGACCTTTGTTCATTTCAGATTATTAAATTTTAAAAAATGGCATTCACTTCGTAAAGCGAATAAAAAAGAAAACTTCTCAATAGTTTATTTTTGGGTTTTATTGGTTCCAATGGTTTGGGTTTTGTTAGGGATTGGGATTACTGGTTAAACCTAAAACCGAGTGTAAGCGCCATGGTTTTCAATAACGTCTAATAATCGATTACGCATAGACCCGATTAGACGACTGCAAATGTCACTTCCCCTCATGAAAGCCCAGATTTCGTTACAATGCAGCTCGATTGCTTCTTTAGTCCTCTCGTTCCTGTTATCCCACATTTGAACCATCAAACCCCATAAATTTTCAATTGGGTTAAGATCTGGTGACCGAGAAAGCTCCGTAACTGCTCCGTAAACCAATTTGAGACAATTCTGGCAGTATGCACTCGACAGTTATCATGAACATAGGAGAATACTGGCACATCTATACGGGGGTAAACTGTTCGGAAAGTCGGTAACATCGATTCTTCCAATAAATCGACATAGTTGATAGCGTTATGACCAGGAGAAATAGAAACAAGTTGCCCTATGTTTCCAGCATCCATCCATGGCCACATGTTAACTGAAATACGGCCAGATGATTGGTTGGGCACTACGTGGTCCTCTGTGTATCGCGTGTTATCGTAACGCCACAAAGTTAAGCGACTATGTTGTGAAGAGCAAAATGATTTTTCGTCTGTAAAGATTGTGTTTGTCCAATCGAAATCTAAATAATTACATGCAAAATTCAATCTCGCAGTTTTGCGTGCATCCGTTAAATTATCTTTCTTAGCATGATGTCTGTAATGCAGCCCAGTGCGGTGCAAATAATTTTTAATTGTTTCTAGACAAACGTCGTAACGTACTGCAAAATAGCGGGTACGAGTAAAAGGATGTTCTTCGTAATGGTGTTGCATTTCCGTTCTCTGTTGGTTTGTGATTCGACGAACCCCATGATTATGTCGTCGTCGGTCTTCAAGGATACCCTCTTCAGCGTGCCGTCTGATCCAGGTTCTGACCGTGTTACGACTTATATTTAACTCACGTGATATTTCTCTAACGCCGTAACCTTGCTCACTGAGCACTACAATCCGAGCTCTTTGTTCTACCAAATTGGCCATTATACGATTCGTTTATAGATATAAATATATTCTCAGATTTTTATTTTAATATTTCCAGATTGACTTCTACTTGACATCTCACACATAATGTCATTTCGATTTAAAAATTATAATACTTTTTCTCCGCAATGAAAAGAGTTTGGATTATAAACGATTATATTTTTTGAAATTCAAATAAGACTGCTGTATCAAAAATATATCTTGTTCAGTGATGACAAAGGTTTTAATTGCATTGACATCTAACCCGTAATGACGCATTTATGTTTATATCTAAAACGTACTATGTGCAAATAGCGAAGAAAACCTAACATGATTCAATTTGGTCGACTGTACTTAGCAGTACAACATAATAATATATCTAAAACCGATCGGTGAATAGTGAGCCTGAAACTAAAGATCGTGGCATCGGCTCTCATCCAGGATAAATAAATATGTAATGAGTGGGATCATGTTCTGTGTCTGAGTGTAATATGTACTAGCTTTTGCCCGAGTCTACCCACATATCATTCGGTTATAGCAATATATAGTAGTCTACGTCCATCCTTACAAATCTAAGCATCTACACAATAAATTTCATTCAATTCGACAGACATCAACGAATGACAGATAATAGTAGAAGACGTATAAATAATAAAATCTTTATTGAAAACTATAGATAAGAAAAGAAACAGTAAAATTTAGAGTCATTGCCGACGGATGGAGTTGTGGCGAAGAAAATAATTCAGGAATACCAAAAGTCATCCTAGTGTTCTTCAGAATACAACTGTAGGTATTTAATGAAACGAAATAAAGTGGCCACAAGCGATGGTTGGTTTTATGTCATTATGTCCTTGGACCGTAAACGAGATGCTATTACTAATTTATAGAGAAAATATTTTCTTTATACTTACACTCTACGATTAAACATGCAATGAGCTGCGGTGAGGATGAACCTTTCGCTGATCACCGATCCTCCACAGAGCCACTGTGCTGTGTCAATAGTATCGCCAAAACCAAGCAACGCCTGCAAAAGTATGTTACAGACTAAAGTAAAAAGAGATATGAATGATAAAGACAGTGTTACAAAAGAATGATCCACTAAATCGAAAAAAGATTAAAAATAACAGCTCTACAAAGAGAAGGAAACTTGAAATAAAGTCTATACCAAACAATTTGCCCAAGCTTCTATGGTAGATCAAATCCTCCTGGCTAGGGAGAGTCCTATATCGAACAGTGGACTATTAAAATATATAAATGATGAATGATAAAAGTAAGTTACAATATTACCATGTGGGGAAATTCTTCTCTTTTTGCGTCCATACCTACTGGCGCAAAACCAGTGCCTCTACGGAGTTCACTTTCTTCATATGTACATTTAGCATCAACATCCACCATTTTCTTGGTGGGTGGAAGAGGGGGTAAATCCTTTTTGCATTTGTAATCCAGGGTATGTAGGTAGTCTATACATTCTGAAATGTATGGTAAGTTTTTAATGTACATCAGAACAAGAAATATGGAGAAACCACCTTTACTAATTTTTTTTTTTACTTTTACGATCAGCTTTAGCCAGTTCCATCGCCAATAGTATCCAGAACATGTTGCTACTCGCATATCGTCTTAACATAATCGACATGAATTTGAACAGAGTTTTCGTATCATTGTTGTTTGTTTCCGATAGAATTTTGTAAAACATCCCTATGTGGGCTTCATTCAAATTCAGGTCGGACACTAAACTATTTTTACTAGACACATATATGACACACTCCAGCAATAAATTTTGCAAGTTTTTCACAACTCCATATTCCTCACAATCAGGCTAAGTCTATGGATGTTGTAAAGGCCAACTATGTAAAAAAAAATTACAGATTGTGACATCAGAAAGACAGACATACAACATTGAACAAAACAATTTGAAATAAAACCTTTATCAACAATCAGAACTGTGTTTCGATAAAATTTAACTACCTCTTAATAAATCAATCTTTAAAAATAAAAATGAATCACTGAAATATATGTACGCACATAATTTCCGATCGACTGCACCAAATTGGATAATTCTATTTATGTGTTTGCTATTGTCAGGACAAAGTTTGCATTGAAGAAAATTGGAAGCGTACTTTTTTAAGTGCACGAGTGCACTACCCGTAGTAATCTGAGACGGACATTAATAATAAAAACAAACTTTTCGGAAATTTAACAAATAAAATTATGCGGAAAATAACAGCAAATTTCAACGCTGAGTTTTAATTTTTAAATTTGTCGTAACACACCGTTATCTAGTGCCTTTTTTTACGAAGAGGTTCTGTTTATGAATCAAATTATATAACGTAATATTATAAATAAAATATAATAAAAGAATCAAATACTTACTGTCCTTAGCCTTCCTATTGCCTGTTTTAAATAAGTTTCCCAAAACTGGGTTCCTTACTATTAACCTGTAATAAAAGAATATTTGTATTTCGACTTTCGATGGTTTTCGATAATGATAGTGAAAGTGACGGTGCAAGTAAATAGCTGCTTGCAATACTAGGGGATAAAGTTCAATTTACCTTGCCCTTCCTTCCCCGTTTGGGTTAGACTAATAAGTAAATGTATTTTTGTGGAATAGGAGCTAATAAGGCAGGTTTACCATTGGAGAGCCACGCTTCGGCATGCATGGGCTGGCTCGACCGGAGTGATACCACGGCCTCACAGGATAACGGTGTGAAACAGCGCCTTAGCTAGTTTCACAGAGTGAGTGAGGAGACAGGAGTGGGCCCATATTCATTTCCAACACTCTCAAGGGAATCAAAACCCATAGGGTAATTTCCGTTTCCGGACCCTGAAATTTTGTTCGAAGCAACGTCTTATAGCACAGATAAGGGTAATATTGCAAAAAACGTAAATTTTTTGTGACCTAAAGGTTTGTACGGAACCCTCGGTGCGCGAGTCTGACTTGCACTTGGCCGGTTTTTTAATGTTTACGTTTGTAGAATGCAACTCAACTCGAGGGGCTGTATGAATATTTATCACTCAAGAGCCATAAGCTCGTTGCTGCACTTTGAGCCTCCGTCCCATACCGATTGTCCATGAGGTTGTAATATCATAATAGAATGCTGATAAGAATGCTGATCTAATTATGAAATGTGACTTGAACTCGAAGTGGCTTACTGGTAGTGTCTTTGCCTCAGACTCAGAGGTCGGAGGGCTTGGAATATAGTAACCTCTTTCACTGTATGGAAATCAACACAAAAACTCTCATAGCACCAATTATCTGTGAGGTCGTTATGTCCCTCCGGTCGAGAGAGCCCATTTGGATTGAAATATGGCTTTCCAATATCAAACAGATATGTTTTTATTATTATATTAGTATATTATTAATGTTTCTAAGTCAATTTGGTATAATTTTCAGACATCTGACACACAACGCTCTACTCGAACATCAAACGGGCAGCCTCATGACAGCAGTCGCGAACTCTAACACTACACCACAGATGCCGTCAATATTTTTATTACGATAAAATTTCAATAAAAACCCAGCACGATATAGGTATTGCGCCGTCTGACTCTGTTTTGGTGGGTCACGTAACTCTTTTGATAGTCGGGTCTTTATTTGAAACTATTGAACCGGGTTTGATAACCCTTTAAAAATTTAATTCCTATCTTTGCTTTGGTTGCAATCTAAACTCTCTTAATCTTTTTCCCAATCTTTTTTGAAGTCGGTTTAAGTCTACTACGATACGACTGTCGTTGTTTTTTTTATACAGAATGACTAACATCAGACCTTCACAACCCAAGCATAAGGCGACATCGTAGCTTCGCAGAAAGACTGTTTTTACAATTTTAGGTATCTCTTGTGTATTGAGATAAATAGATGATTTATGGCTTTCAAGCTATCAAGGATCCATCTTACCTGGTGTCTTCAACCAAATCACAATCGGTACAGCATATAATAAAAGTGAACGAGTGAATGTTTCCTTCAAGTGAACAGATCTGAAACAAAGGTAATTGTTAAAGTTAGTTACCTACCATAACCTTTGTATTTGAATTAAATATTAAAATGTCCTGTGCAATATTGTTTTTCTCATTCACTTCTGTATAAATGTGATGACAGATTAAGAATTCAGTGTCACCATCCCTATTCATCAATTAACCATGAGAAAACTCAGGACAAGAGTACTGCAAAGAGAATACTTGAAACAAACCCTGTAAGCTGATCAGCGTGGTGTAGTACCACAATCTCCAATCTTCAGAGAGGTTAATGTCCAGCTATGGCCTGTAAAAGGCTGTTGTTAATGACGAATTTCAGTGTCATCACTCTTCTTCCGTGGTAGAGCTGTGCTTCGGCATGAATGGGTGGGCTCAACCGGAGTGATACCACGGCCTCACAGAAAACCGGTGTGAAATAGCGTTTGCGCTGTGTTTCACCGAGTGAGTGAGGATACCGGAGGCCCATACCCCAATCCCTCCCCCATCCCCTTTCCCATCACCCAAAGGTCGACAACGCACTTGTGACGCCTTTGGTGTTGCGGGTGTCCATGGGCGGCGGTAATCGCTTACCATCAAGTGATACGTCTGCTCGTTTACCCACTATTCAATAAAAAAAAATAAAAAAAATAGACATCCTCATTTACTTTCATTTCATTGTGAAAGATCTAGGCTCATTTATCATACGGACAGCGACCCGCCTGACCCCAGCTTGTCTTGATAATGTAATAAACCTAAAGCCAAAGCGAATGCAATATAAAAGTTTAAACATTTTTAAGTGTGATAACAGTAAACTCTCTTTGGTTGACAAAAGATTTATTATTCCTGTTGAAATGTAAAATTACTTCAATGGTAACACCAAACAAACAATGTTATAGTCTGTATAATATGATATATTAAAAGCCCTTCCGTTGCTGACTGTTAAAACGACAACGTGTGTTTCTTTTAAACTCCCAAATAATAATTACAAATCAACGAATCTCAGCCAATTAAATAAAAGCTTGTAATAATATCACTGGCTTTAGCTTAGGATCAGACGTGAAATAGTTGTGTTAAGTTATTAAATCTGACATCCTTCTGGTCTATTGGCTACTGAGCCTAACTGCTAACTGCTAAGCTACTCTGGAGTCGGTGCGATTCCCAATCTGGAAAAAATACTATAACATGAGCAGGATCTTACAGTTCTCAGTGTGAGAGTAATTTATCTAGGATCACATGACCGGTGTACTTTGTTTCTCCTACTTATATACATATATTTATGTATAATGTGGAGACTTTCTAAAAGTTTCTACAAATGTTTAGCAACCTAGTGTCAAATTTTATTTCTGAAAATGTAAGAGACATCATAAATTATGTTTCATAGCTAGTAACAATTTGTAATGGATTTAATTGTCGTTTTTAGTGTATTCAGTTACCTATTATTGGTGTTTAAAAATCTTCACTGAAGTCCCACAAATATTTCAAGATCAAAATTAATCAAACTTTTAACAAAACCGGCCATTATTGAGTTTTAGCGGTATAAACGAACAGCAACTATTTTATATATATAGCAATATGTATTTAGATATATATGGGTACGCATTTGGTTACAATAGTACTGGTTGTGTATAGTTTATAATCTGCAGTAAATGTGATGTATCCAGCTAATAATATACTTACAGGTGGATACTTCTTATCAGCAATGTCTTTCATAGCAGTTAGACATCGGTAATAATTCAAACATTTTCCAGGTATTCCATTCCATTCGCAGGGTGAGCCTGAATCAAAATAGAAATCTTAATTTTTGCCACGCCACGTCTAGTTGTAGCTTATGGCGTATGCCGTCCACAGCTGAGTCAAAGCCTCCTCATAGGAGGGTCTACTCTATTGGTCTTTGGCGGTCGATATCTATCCGCTGCTAGTCATGTAAAGGGTATTTAATTATTTTTTATGTTTTAGCTGCCAAAATGACTTTGCTCTGCCTGATGTAAAGCACGAGCAGAATACAAGAGTGGAGGTCCCTATCAACAATGCTAATAGGGACAATGTAGCATGGTGACCCACACTATAGCGGCCTAGTGAGATATTTTTTCACGGGGGAGATTTTGACGGGATTTTCACTAATAGGTAGCTGATGATATAAGGGGTAACTTAGGCTAGTTATTTAGACTAGCTTCGCCCCGCGGTGTGTACTATGCCACCAGTTACACTGACATTCACTTATACCACGGGAGAGCCACGCTTCGGCATGAATGGGCCGGCTCGGCCAGTGTGATTTATTTATTTATTTAAGGATCTCACAACGAGGAATACATAAAAATAAAACAAATGTAATTATGTAGTACAATAACAAGTTATGTGCTTCCTCACTTATTGGAGACCACATCATGCACAAGCAAGTTCACGCAAATATAAAAATAGAAATACAATAAATTTTAAATGTAATAAAAGTGTAAATAGGCTACATAATGTTATTATTATACCCCATTGACACCTCCACTATCACTTTTACAAACTCAAAAATATGCAATTGACAAATGAGATTTGTTGTAATACAACTACCTATACTTAAAGACCAAAAAGCAAATTCAGATAAAAAAAAATACGTCGTATTTTTTTTTATCTGAATTGCTTCACAGAAAACCGGTGTGAAACAGCGCCTGCGCTGTGTTTTACCGAGTGAGTGAGGATACTGGAGACCCATATATCTATTCTCACACATATTACAACCAAAATGCACCTACTTTCTGACTTCTTTGCAACACCCAATGGTTTACAAGTAGAGAATGTCTTAGGCATTATGTCCGATAATGCACTAAATATGCATAATATTTTTATTAATAAATAAATAACATTGACAGTCTATGTTTGTATGTTCCACCACTGCGAAACTACTGAACCGATTAAATTAATGAGGTGTAAATAGATAACCATGGCCTGGGTGACAGTAGGCTATTTAATTTTATCAAATATTTCAGTAGTGCTAAATAACAATACATATAGTTAATCAAACCAGCTCACCTTCAGGCAACTCCAAAATTTTGCACGAAATATTAGAAATTAAAAACAGTATAACGAAATACCGAATCATTTTTAGAAAAACACACAACTTATTTCAAGGAATTTACTAATTTAAATGTTATATACAAACCGCAGCAACGATATTTATACTACGCTGACTCTAATTTTAGGTAAATTCGTTTATCAACACCAAGTCAGTTATAATTTGTTTTCTTACACCTACTCGTATATAAAAAAACGTGGAATAGTAGCACGTTTAATAATTTCTAGAATAAAGTTTTTTTTATGTTTTAGCTGCCTAATGATGCTCTCAGCCTGATGGAAAGCACGAGTAGAATCCAGGAGTGGTGGTCAATGCTAATAGGGACAATGTAGCAAGGTGACCCACACGAAGGCGGCCTAGGGAGATGCTTTTTCACGCTCCGCTTAAAGGCCCGGGTTCAAAGTGGGAGGGAAACACGTACGCAGGTAGTGAATTCCAGGTTTTGACCGCTCGGCACAGGAAGGAAGAACCGAAGCGGTGAGTACGAGAGTGTATGTTTACCACTCTGAAGCGGTGTCTTCCAAGACCGGCACGTGTTGTCCTGTAGAGGAAGGGATAAGGGGGGAGCAGTTGGAACAGCTCTTCAGAACACTCTCCATGATAAAGGCGATAGAGGAGGATCGAGTTAAGCTGATTTTAGCGAAGTGTATGTACACTTCGCTAAAATCTACACTCTTTATATAAAGAAAGGTCTGATAAAGATGCACTCAAAACTAACGCTTAAATGGTACCGTTTTAAAGAAATGCGACCACAAATATCATGTCACGATACAATTAACTATAAGAAGATTTTAGGACATCGTGATCATCTTTAATAAGTCACTGCTGAAGACAGGCTCCTCTTTAGAAAGACGAAAAATGCATCTAATGTGTTATGTGTTATGTAAATTAATTTACGCTAACACTTGGAGTAATTTATTGAGTACGTTTGTTAAAAGCGACTTTTCTATACTATAATATTAAAAAGAGGAAAGATTTGTACCTATTTTTGTATGTTTGTATGTTTGTAATGAATAGACTCAAAAACTACGGGACCGATTTTAAAAATTCTTTCACAATTCGAAAGCTACATTATCCACGAGTAACATAGGCGATATTTTATTTTGGAAAAAAATAGGGTTTCGTAAGATATTTGGGTTTTTCGGACACAAGGTGTAAAAATCAACCAGAAAAGTTACTTATTTTGCGAAAATTTTCATGCTACGGGCTATATAAGACGCAAACGAGGTTGCGTGGGTCAGCTAGTAATCAATAAATTTAAAGGAATAAAAACTGGCCTAGTGCGTGTGGGGTCATACATATAATAGGCCTCCGTATTCACTCATTTGCTTTTTTTTATCTGTAAATGTCACACTTATACAGCAGGACATCGATATTACGATCTTGTCTAGAGACAAACTTCTTAGCACTCCATGGATTCACCGTGCGGGTGCCGGGTCCATCGTGTGGCAGAGGGAGAAACTCAAAGCAGTTCCCAGGACTTACGACCTGGATGTAGGTTTAAGGAGGCCCCCTTTAAGATGCGCATCAACGCTCACCTTCACTGCTCGAGTTTCCCGCCCTACCTAGCCAAATTTGGTAGGAACCTGTTAGTGCAGCCTTGGATACTCGTTCTAAAATAGAACTTACTGCAGATCTCGACAGGCCAAGGTCTTTCAGAAGGTTATAGAGAGATTTAGCTGGTATACCTCTCGCTCCTACTTCTACCGCGTATAAATTAACCACATAGCCATTTTTGTTAAGTTCAGTTGTTAGATCGTAATATTTATTTAATTTTATTCTATGGTCTTTAGGAATATTAGTTTCCCACGGAACAGTAAGCTCTACTAATATTATGTGTTTAATTTGTCTAGAGAAAAGGAATATGTCCGGTCTGGATGACGAAACACCAACATCCTCTGGGATTTTATAATGCTTATCATACGTATCCATCAAAATAGTCCAGTCAGGTGCAGTACCTAGGATTGAGAAAGGCTTGCTTTTAGATTTGGTAGTTGAGCCATCCTTTATAAAGTTAACTTCTCGTTTATTTGTAGTCAATCCTTTTTGGGCTCTAGCTACTGAAAGACTTACTGCTTCACGTATGATTTCTAGTACTCTATCATGTCGGCGTGAGTAATAACCCCTATCAAGCAGCACCCTGCAACCTACCAGTAAGTGCCTAGCAGTACCTACTGCCTCACCACACGTATAGCAAGATTTTTCAGATGCTTTCCCCCATCTCACTAGGTTACTTTGGTCTGGGAGGGTCATTTGGAAGGCATTCAGATAGAATTTTAACAGGGCAGGAGACCAATCATATAGCAAGGTGCGCCATTTCAGGGCTAACGGGATGCAGAACTCACCTATAGTTAACCACTCACTTTGCATTTCTAGATTCATTGCATGCACTTTATAGATATCATTTTCATCTTGTTGTATAAAGGATTTTATTATTTCTCGGTCTTCCTTCTTCTTTGCGAAACCCAGCCCGACTCTATTAAACTGTGCACCAGCCATAAATTGTTTATGGAACTGAAGTCTTGACTCAAGCTCTGTAACATATTTATCTTTTGGGAGTGATGAGACTATTTCATCCTGGGATTGTCCCAAGACATGCATTTTGGTAACTCTGAGGTGTTTATAGAGTTCCGATGGCTTCTTTAACTTCATCCCAAAATTGTTTTGATCCCTAAATAGAGTTGAGGGGTCAGCTGAGTGTGCAATTCCGAGCCATAACTTCAATATCTTTTTGACATTTGCGTCTAGTTTTGCCAGGAGGCTTTTACCGATGTCATATACAAGGAAAGACCAAGTCAGACGCGACGTAAGATAATTGTCGTATATCCAAACTTTTCTAATATTGTTTAATGGTTGTTGGTCTACCTTATTTAAGTCATTAAGAAAATTTTCGACAGTTATCTCTAAGGATGGTGTACGTCCTTTGTAATCAATCTTTCTACCAAGAAATTTGAAAGGCACTGCTTCAGCAATCGTGGTTACACATTGTCCTCCTATTGAGAGTCCCGGATCATATGAGGTATATTTGGTATTCCGTCTACCCAGACATAAACAGTGGCATTTACTTGGCTTTGCCCTCAGTCCGTCAGTCCATGTACAAAACTCATCCACTTCAATTAATAACTTCTGACATTGTTTTGGATTACGTGTCAGTATTGCAAGGTCGTCTGCAAAGGCTAAGATGGACTCTGTGTATTTGTTGTTTATTTTAAACCGATAGCCCCATTTTTTCTCATGACTTATTAACTTATCTATAAGAATATTTATAATTATATTAAAAGCTATTGGTGACAAGCAGCAGCCTTGGAACAACCCTACATTATAATGCAATGGTTCTGTGTGTTCCTTGTTTGCTGCTATGGTAAATTGTAATTTAGAATAATAAGATGTGATTATGTCGATAACCACAGTAGGAAAGTTATACCACTTCAGGGCGAAAATCATCAGTTCATGCTGTACAGAACCAAATGCGTTTTCAAGGTCTATCCAACAGACCGTTATTTGCCTCTCATGCATTCTGGCATCTTTCAAACTTTCCGCTAATAATGTGTTATGTTCCAGGCAGCCAGAAATACCGGGCAAGAACCCTTTCTGGTGGTTTGGCCTGAAATACCTATTGCTGATCATGAACTTTGTCATTTTTGTTTGTAGTACGCTAAAGAAAATTTTGGAAATTGTATTGGTTAGTGCTATCGGTCTAGTATCTTTTGGGTGAATTACTTCGTCTTTTTTTGGAATGAGGACAAAAATTGCTTTGCCAAATGATGTTGGTATTTGCTTCTTTGACCAGATTTTACAAAATACGTTTAAGAGATGTTTACGAACCGATGGACATTTTTTGTACACTATATAAGGAATACCGTCAGGGCCCGGAGCTGACTTGGATGTTTTCTTTTTAATTTGATGGTCTACTTCCTCTAGGGTAGGTGGACAACTTTCAAAATCGACAAGAGGATAATGAGGTTTTTGGACGTTTGGATCCTCATACCGTCTCCCGCGCTTAGGCACTTGGTATGTGCTTTTAAAGTGGTCGTAAATCTGTTGGTTGGTCAAAAGAAGCTTTCCTTTTTGTTCATTGAAAATGTTTTTCGAGTATAGAAAAGGGTTTTTATCAAAGTCTACTTCGTGTTTAGCTCTGTTAAAATTATCGCGATTTTTTGAGATTTGCAGCGATATTCCTTGAATTAATTTAAGGATCGATCTTAATGCCCTAGACAGTTGGTGACTTAGATAGTTATCGCCCATGGCCTTGGCTTTTCGAAGTTGTTTTATTAACTCTCTTTTCTTTCTGCGCATTTTCGATTTAAAGGTGTTTTCTTTATCTTTATGCGCATAAAAATTTGGTGGTGGATAGCGCTCACAAAAGTATGTATATACCGTGTCCTGCAAAGTTTCTACTTGGCTGTTCAAGTCTTTCTTAGATCCCGGGTGTTCCAGCAGGATTGCCAAGTTTTCATCATGTACTTTCCAGGTGGAGTTTTTTAAACTAGGAATGCTAAGACGTGTCCTGATGGCAATGGACTCCTGGTGATTTTCACACGATGGCTCACCTTGGGATGTATGAGGGTTAACTCTATCCGCAGTGTTTGTTAAAGTACTGACCGACGACTGTCGTGCTTCAACTTTATCGTGCGTTTTTAAATGTTTGAGATACCAGGCTCGTCTTTTGTAAGTTTTCCCGCACTTAGGGCATCTCAGTTCCGTATTCTCGCCGGGGTCGTCATTTATATCTATCGGTGGACAGATCTTCCGCCCCCCCTCTCGGACTGTCCCAGGGGTATTACACTTTTTTGGACTTTTAGCTTTTGGGTTTCCCGGGTTAGGCTTGCTAGGCCATTGCCCTCGACTGTCTTTCCAGCAGTCAGATGTCTTTCCACCAGTCAGGTGTCTTTCCACCAGTCATCTGTCTTTCCAGCGTCATCCCGTCTCTCCGGGCTGTCATTTTTTATGAGACAAACTTCTTAGCACTCCATGGATTCACCGTGCGGGTGCCGGGTCCATCGTGTGGCAGAGGGAGAAACTCAAAGCAGTTCCCAGGACTTACGACCTGGATGTAGGTTTAAGGAGGCCCCCTTTAAGATGCGCATCAACGCTCACCTTCACTGCTCGAGTTTCCCGCCCTACCTAGCCAAATTTGGTAGGAACCTGTTAGTGCAGCCTTGGATACTCGTTCTAAAATAGAACTTACTGCAGATCTCGACAGGCCAAGGTCTTTCAGAAGGTTATAGAGAGATTTAGCTGGTATACCTCTCGCTCCTACTTCTACCGCGTATAAATTAACCACATAGCCATTTTTGTTAAGTTCAGTTGTTAGATCGTAATATTTATTTAATTTTATTCTATGGTCTTTAGGAATATTTAGATTCGTTTAACTTTATTCACCATTTACTCTTCCCATCACACATGTTATACACTGCTACCTGAAGTTTATCTACTGCTTTCTTATGTGTAGACCCAATACTCTTGATAACCGTGTCTTTGCAAAGATTGTAATGATATTTTAGTATGTAACTCTGACGTAAATAAATAATAAAATGTATTTATTGACACAGAACAAGAACACATTGACAGGTGTAGACATTTTTACAGTTTCAGATTACATATGGAATGTGTTACACAAAAGGTACAGAAAACTGTATTTCGAACTAGGCTAAACCTGTATTATGGAAAAACAGTGTTCCGTCGCCGTAGTACTGCAGTAAAAAAACATGTATTGCTGTGTTTTTCATACAAATTTTACAATTTAATTAAATACATCTGACGTGTTTTTCAAAGACCAACTTTGAATGTTTGTTACAAAGGTGAGTATTTCTGATACTCTTGATGGAGCTTTAATGCGACCTTTAGATTAATATCAGACTGTAGATCATACTTAAAGTTTTTTTAATCAGTAAATTTTTTTACTAGTGTCAAATCTCTCTTAGGATTTTTTTTTCATTTAATGTTAACGTAATCAGTGAATGACACGAATTCATATCACAACAGCTTTCTATACATAAACAGTCAGAAATATTCTTGTAGATAAAAAGGTGTATGAGGTCAGGGACATTGTGGGGTTTAATATGTGGGCTTTCCCAAAGATATAATTTAAGATTGTAAGTCTCTAATTACGTAGGTATAACAATTCTTTCCCTTTTGATATAGTAAGTCTGTCTGTGGTCGTGTTTATGTGACGTGGCTTAGGAACTGTGTGATTGAGGAACTCAAAACAAATATCTAAGCAGATTGAGATTTGGGATTGCTTGCAAACGTATTTTGTATGGGTCTTCTTGCACCACATACATAATGAGTACTTGGATGGCCCAGTACCTAAAAGTGATTGGCAAAGAAAAAACTGTGAGCTTTGCTTCGTGCAACTGTTTTTTCAATTTAAATTAAGCTCTATATAAATTACTAGCTGAACTCCGCGGTGCTACCCTATCTTTATAAATTGCCTATGTGTTATTCTGATGTATTAGCCATATTATTGTAAATCGTAAAATAAGTAACTTTTCTGGTTGATTTTTTACTCCTTGTTTCTTGAAAAACGCAAATATCTTACGGAACCCTATTTTTTTTTTCAAAATATAATATGGCCTATGTTACTCGTGGATAATGAGCTTTCGAATGGTGAAAGAATTTTTAAAATCAGTTAAGTACTTTTTGAGTTTATTCGTTACATACAAAAATACAAATCTTTCCTCTTTATAACATTTTATTATATTATTATTATTAGTGTAGAAAACCAAAGATAGCAGATGTGAATATGAAAAGTTATAATTCTTACTATTTCACTCAAATTTGAATCTAGCTAAATAAATTTTATTACGAATTATAATTTTTGTACATAATTTGGATTGTATTGCCAGAATGTATAAATTTATTTTTTGTTTTTTCTTCAGTTGTGATTTTGTTTTAACTTAATTAGTTAGGCAGCCCACAGGTAAATATTATGAATGATAATGTTAACTCAAATTTAAGTTCTATAATTAAATTGAAATATATATTCAAAATCACAATCTACACATTAAAATATTTATAATCTACTTTGCTTTAAGGTTAACTGATAAATACCGCCTTCAAAATCACGCTCGCCATTAGATAAATGTTTATGATGTTAAAAATAAATAAATAATTGTTATTCAGTCTCAAGTAAATGAGTAAAAAAAATTTTTTATTGAATCTGCAGGTTTAGTAGTATTTTTGGTACTGTTAGCAGATTAAAACTAAGTTTTGAAACGGTAACACCGGCTTTGACGCTATGTGTCAGGACTGTCGTACTGTGTGTATAAGCCAAGAGCAGTAATAATTCCTGCCATTTTGTTTTTATTTCATGTTACTGAGTGCAAATTAATGAAAGGTACATGTTTAAAGTCAACCGCGAGTGTTGATCTAATAATACATTCTAAAATAAGTTATAACAGAAATATATAAACGCCAAATAGTTTAGTTTAAACTAATAAAATACTGTTATAATAAAATAACCTAACATATAAATCGAATAAGTTTATTGTGAAATGGTGCGTGGAGCCGGTCGTGGAGGCCGTGGAATGCCCGGCAGAGGTGGAATGGGACGGCCACCATTCAATAGGCCCCGAGTAATGCTACGACCGCCATTTGACTTGATATTGGCTGAACCGGCGTTCCCTAGGTGCAAACCTGCCCCGGATGATTCCGCTCTAACTCAGGTTCGTATACTTCATTGAAAATAGATTTTTATGTTACTTTTCTAATACCTTTTCTATCCATGGGGTGATAAAGAATAATAATGAATTGTCGTAACCATCCTTATTTATCCCGTGGGTGCCCTAAGTAAGAGTCGACTAAGGCAACAAACGAAACACCGTCTACCAGTGTTATATAGGTCAAATTCTCGTTTTCAAAGTACGAAAACCTACATATAGTACTTACTACCAAAAGGCTTGAATACAAATATAAAATTTATAATAACTTGAATTGGTATTCAATTGGGTAAGAATCAGTGAAACTGCTTACAGGCTCTTCTCAAAAGACATGCAGAATTATGCCCGACTCCAGCAGAACAGTCTGCTGTGCTCAGCTTGGTCACAAAACTACAGACTGTCCTGGACAATTTAGTTGTTGCTCCGGGAGACTTTGCAGCTTGTGTGAGTGTATTTTATTATATTTTGTTTTCAGAGTAAGGAATTTGCATCATGTGTACTTGTTCTTAGTGTTTTTGACATCTCTTTAGGTACTGTGAATAATTATAATAATATATACAAGACAGCTAGATTTTCCTTTGTGAATATTTTCATAATTTCTAAAAAGCTTGTTTTAATAATTACAGTAGCCTAACACAGGCAAGTGTACAGTTGTGGACAAATAAAAAAATGCTTCCGGTTATCTTTTAAGTTAATTTCAAAATTACTTATTAGATTTAGTGCAGTTGAAAGTTACGCACATATATACATTTCGGCAATTCAATTTTATTTATATAGACAATTTGCACCCCACAGTTTCAGCTGTGTTTGTAAACAATGTTTAACTGTGTTTCACCAAGTGAATGAGCATACCAGAGGCCCATATCCCAACCCCTCTCCCATCCCTCTCCCCATGCCCCAATAGCCGGCAACACACCTATGACGCCTCGGGTGTTTCGGGTGTCCATGGGAGGCGGTAATCGCTTACTATCACTGTTGCACTTGTTGACTGCACGGTTGGCCGAGTGGTGTCAGCGGTCGCCATGCCGCTTGCTACTGCGCCAAGTGTCGTGGGTTCAAATCCCACGCGGTACCTACAACACTTTGTGTGATCCACGAATTGTTGTCCCGAGTCTGGATGTTCTTTGTGTCCGTTTCATGTATGTTTGTAAAGTCCCCCACGACACAGGATGTTTATTCCTAATGTGGGAGTTGTCTTTAAAAAAAAAAAAAAAGTTGTTTTAAAGGTAACAATGGCAGGGCTTAACTATTTATACAAATAATAATAATAATAATAATAAAGCCCTTTTATTCCGAACTTGTTACATGCAATATAAAACTTCTGTCATGATTCCCAATCCCTACAATAGGTCTCGTAGTTTGGTGTGCCTCATGGCATAGGCCTCCTCCAGCTCTCTCCACTGTACTCGATCCTCTGCAACTCTGGTCCAGTGTGGTCCCAGGGTACGGCAAATTTCATCAGTCCATCTTGTTTTCGGACGCCCCCGTCCTCTATTGTCCCCTCTTGGATACCATAAGGTTACTTGCTTGCTCCATTTGTCCATTTTGCAACGTAGCATATGCCCTGTCCAACTCCACTTTAAATGATCCATATGAGTCGTTACATCCATTACTTTAGTTTTCCTTCTTATTTCAGAGTTTCGTATTCTGTCTTGTCTTCTTAGCCTGATTCCCAACATGCTTCTCTCCATCGCCCTTTCTGCTTTAGCCAGTTTTTCCCTATGTTTATCTGTCAATGTCCAAGTCTCGCAGCCATATGTCATGCAGGGGAGAATGCTGGTGTTGAAAATCCTTCGCTTGGTTTGTATAGCTATATCTTTGTTTTTCATTATTTCTTTCAACGACCAATACTTTTTCCAACCGCAGGCTATTCTTTTGTTTATTTCCTTGGACATGCTGTCTTCAGGAGATATAATCTGTCCTAAGTAAACATATTCTTGTGCATATTTAGATAATTTATACAAATAAACCTTCCTCTAAATCACTGCCATCTCTAATTGAAAACTGCATTGCAATCCAATAAGTAGTTTAAAAGATGTACGCTAACAGGTAGTGGAGTTTCCCAGCAGTGAACGTCTTTTGACTAAGATATAAGCAAGAAAATGTTAACTTGCTGTGAAGTGTGTTTTTAAGATGTTGAATGTGGTAAACAGAAGCAAGAATATTTTCTTCAAGAATCAAAGGATCTAAGGCGAAGCTTGTTCCCAGCTGTGGACTATTAAAATCTTGATGATGTTGAAACCAATATTTTCTTTATCTTGTCTTTTACCGTATAAACTTAACCATTTGCTTATAATACTATGCGTTCATCATTTCGTATATGTCCATTGATGGACCAACTGCCTCGTTGGTCTAGCGGTTGATGTATGCGACTACCAATGAAGAAGACTTCTCTCTGTGGGAGAGCCGCGCTTCGGCATGAATGGGCCGGCTCATTCGGAGTGATACCACGGTCTCACAGAAAAACGGGGTGAAATAGCGCTTGCGCTGTGTTTCACTGAGTGAGTGAGGATACCGGAGGCCCATCCCCAACCCCTCCCCCCATGCCCTCTCCCTATCCCCCAAAGGTCGGCAACGCACTTGTGACGCCTCTGGTGTTGCGGGTGTCCATGGGCGGCGGTAATTGCTTACCATCAGGTGATACGTCTGCTCGTTTACCCACTATTCAAGAAAAAAAAAAAGAAAAACGAAGTCTCGGGTTCGAATCCTGGGTTGGCCCAAAAGTGTTGAGTTTTTTCCGATGTTAGAAATACTTAATAAAGTTTGGAAGTTTGGGGTCTAAACTCCCATACCTCAGATAGCATGTTAAGCTGTCTATCCTGCGCCTGATCTCTCCCTGATCTTGTTAGATTAACTGTCCCATCTGATTATGAGAGAGGAACAGAAGGAAACAGAGAGTTTGTATGCGCACACACTTGTGCACTTTAATATCCCTGCGTAGTTGGCCGGTCTCCGTTAGGACTGGCTGCTGTGGCCGTAATCGGCTAGGAGAACATAATTCGTTTAAGCGCAATCTATGTATAGGAAGAAAACTGTTTGCATTTATTGGCAGTTCATCTACATAAACTTTATGCAATCTTAACAGTGTTGCTGACTAATAAATAATTAATTTTTGTATTCTTTTCGGTATAATTTATATTAACTTTTTTTTTTTTTTAACTTTGATTGTTTATTTATTTTTATTTCTTTTCTTATTGGTTTATTTTTGTTTCGTTTTGTTTTTTTACATTTTGGTTTTATTTTTCTTTTTTATTAAACTTAACATTTTGGAATTCTCAGCAGTTAGAAGAGGTGCGTCAGGTTGGCTCATATAAGAAAAGTACTATGATGGCCGGGAAGAATGTCGCTGATATTGTTGTTATCATGAAGACCCTGCCCACTAAGGAGGCAGTTGAGGGTCTGTCTAACAAGGTATGATCATAAATTCAGATAATAAACTCTCTTTACTTATATTTAGAATTCAGAATTTAGATATAATTATAGACAGTTGTATAATAGTAGTACTATTAAAAATTAGTTTATGGATGGTTCAGTCACCTTGCCCCTTTGTACTGTGCAGAATGTTGCGAGTTCATACCCTACTTGTGATAATACTCTGTGTGATCCACAATTAGTTTCTTAACAACGAAGTATAATTTGTCAGTTTACGCCGTTGTATGAATTAATAAATTCGTATTTGTTTCAATCAAACAACCCGTATCTTTTAATAGTCCATTTTTTGCATTTTCCATTAACATAGCCACAATGAGCCACAGTGTGGCAGGTTATGCTTAATGGTTTATTTTTATTATGAAACATCTTAAAAAATGAGAGGTGTCAAGGGACACCCGGATGGAACGAAGTACGTACGAACGTACTATATACGAGTACATATATATATACTCTCTCGACTTCGTAAACACAACAGCGTATAGGTTAGAATACGCACGGCTTGCTATAGCCGAGCAATAGTTTCGGAGATAGAGGGTATAGGGGATAGTCTTCCTTAAGGGATGATCTTAGGGGGTGGGGGTGATCGGGGTAATGGGGTGAATGGATTGTGGGTGCTATGCTAGAGAAGTATGGCTTTATCGAAGAACTCGACTTCACGATGTGACTAAGTAGGCGATCCAGGAGTATGTGGGGAAATTTTTATCCTCCCTGTGGTACCACTAAATTTTTTTTTGATAAACACACAATAAATATGGTATAATAAATTCGTATTGACAAAAAGTGTCGTTACAATGTAAAAACTGTCGAAAGTGTCGTTACAATTCCGTCTACCCCCCTTTCGCAACGCGCGATAAGAAACTTCGTTCCAATAAACTAATGCGTGCTGATGGTGGTGGCACCTTAGTCTCTGCATGCCACGAGCGGCCACGATGTACCACACCGTGCCAGGGTATTATATTAAACATCAATTTATAGGTCAGCGAAGAACTAAATAAACTAATGCGGGCTGATGGTGGTGGCACCGTAGTCTCTGCATGCCACGATCGGCCACGATGTACCACACCGTGCCAGGGTATTATATTAAACATCAATTTATAGGTCAGCGAAGAACTAAATAAACTAATGCGGGCTGATGGTGGTGGCACTGTAGTGTCTGCATGCCACGAGCGAGGATTCACTGTAACAGCGACCTCTGCAGCCGTCAGGGTGCTGGTGACCACTCTACATCAGAACTTGAGGAAGCTGGAGCCTGAGGTATGACATATTATATTTAATTATTATTTTATAAACAACTGTACAACAACAATTGCGGGTAGCACTGCGGGGTTCAGCTATATTTAATACTAGCTGACCCCCGCAACCTCGTTTGCGTCTTATATAGCCCGTAGCATGAAAATTTTCGCAAAATAAGTAACTTTTTTGGTTGATTTTTACACCTTGTGTCCGAAAAACCCAAATATCTTACGGAACCCTATTTTTTCCAAAATAAAATATAGCCTATGTTACTCGTGGATAATGTAGCTTTCGAATGGTGAAAGAATTTTAAAATCGGTCCAGTAGTTTTTGTGTTTATTCGTTACATACAAAAATACAAATCTTTCCTCTTCATAATATTAGTGTAGATTTATATATACAGGGCAACCTCGATTTAACGAATCGGAGGGGAACAAGAAAATATTCGTTATATCAAGTAATTCGTTGAACTGAGGTTTGTTATGTTGAGGTTAGGTTGGTCTAAAATTCGTTGTAAAGAGTATACATCTTTGAACTCGCATGATTTTAATCTTTTACTGTTTACATTCAAATCACATTCTTCTAATTTTTTTTCTTTAACATTTAAAATTATAGCCAATGTACTTGCGGGAATCCCGAAATTAATAGCTATGTCTAATTTTTTCGTCATAGGATTTTTGACAACATAATTAATAATGATTCGCTTTTCAGCGACCGATAAGGAACACCTTTTACGTGTTTCTGATCATTTTAACTTAAATCTTTAACAATAGTGACGAGCAGAAGTGTTTACATTACTTTCCATCAAACAACAATGATTGTTTTACGAACAAAAGCGTGTCGGAACATGTCGCGACATGAATCACATACTACAAGATTAAGAGTTTATATTGGTGGGAACTTTATATAAAGGTTTTGGGTTGACAAAATTCGTTAATTAGAGGTATGAATACTTTTTCTTGATAGTTGAAAATTCGTTATAAAGAGGTTGTTCGCAAAAAATGTTCGCATTGTAAAGGTATATTTTATATTGACTCTTATGGACAATTCAAGGGGATTACGAAGAATTTGTTAAATCGAGGAAATCATTATATTGAGGTTCGTTATATTAAGGTTGCACTGTATACTAGCTGACCCGTCAAACGTTGCTTTGCCATAAAAAGGAATATATATTTTAGGGGTGGGTCAATAAAATCGCGATGGAAAAATAGGGGTTGATCGTAGAGGGTTGAAAATTCAGGGTTGTATGTATTTTCAGGTTGTATGTATGTTGTTGTATTATTTTCTAATGCTGCATCATAAAAAAATAAATTAGGGTTGGACTACCCTTCACATTTAGGGGGATGAAACATAGATGTTGCCCCGATTCTCAGACCTACAAAATATGCACACAAAATTTCATGAGAATTGGTCAAGCCGTTTCGGGGGAGTATGGTAACTAACATTGTGACACGAGAATTTTATATATCTACACTAATAATATAAAGAGGAAAGATTTGTATTTTTGTATGTAACGTATAAACTCAAAAACTACTGGACCGATTTTAAAAATTCTTTCACCATTCGAAAGCTACATTATCCACGAGTAACATAAGCTATATTTTATTTTGGAAAAAAATAGGGTTCCGTACGATATTTGCGTTTTTCAAGAAACAAGGTGTAAAAAATCAACCAGAAAAGTTACTTCTTTTACGATTTACAATAATATGGCTTATACATCAGAATAACACGTAGGCTATCCTACTACTATTATAAAGGCGAAAGTTTGTAAGTATGGATGTATGTATGTATGGATGTTTGTTACTCTTTCACGTAAAAACTACTGAATGGATTTGAATGAAACTTTACCACAATATAGCTTATACATCAGAATAACACATAGGCTACTATTTATAAAGATATAGCTTCGCCTCGCGGCGTTGCCCGCAGTTATCATCGTACCGCGGGTAGCACCGCGGGGTTCAGCTAGTAAGATATAAATTATAAAATCTGTATGTTTGTTTAACAGGTCCATTTGGATTACAAAGTCATAAGCAGCCACTTAGCAGCTATCCGCCACAGTCGCTGGTTCGAAGAGAATGCTCATCATTCCTCTATCAAGGTATGCAATAAATATTCCGGACATCTAACACACAACGCCATCTAGTCCCAAACTAAGCAGAGCTTGTGTTATGGGTACTAGACAACTGATATAAATACTTACATACTTTTTTTTTGTAAATACATACATATCACTACATAGTATAAATCAAAGTCGCCTTTTCTGTCCCTATATCCCTATGTGCGCTTAAATCTTTAAAACTACGCAACGGATTTTGATGCGGTTTTTTCCAATAGATAGAGTGATTCAAGAGGAAGGTTTATATGTATAATACATGCATCATATACTAAGGCAACATTGCTAATTTTAGAGGTTTCTTTTTTATGCCCGTGCAAAGTCGGAGCGGGCCGCTATGTTTTTATATACAACGTTCATAGTTTTTCTGTAGTGTATTTAATTTAGTATCAGCATTGCACCCGTGCGAAGCCGGGGCGGGTCGCTAGTTGTACATAAAAAACACCCAAACTCCGAAACAACAAACATTTGGTCCGACCCGGGAATCGAACCCAAGACCTCAAGCTTAGCAGTCGTATACGCTACCACTACGCCACCGAGGCAGTCTGCAATACTTTTTATCTGTTTCTACTATATTGTTATTGTTCGGACTGATCCCTGCCGCCTATTTCCACCATCGATGGTTGGCAGTCCTTTCTACCGCGCACAACAAAACTGTGGAATGAGCTGTCGCCTGCGGTGTTCCCGGACCAATACGACCTTCAAACCTTCAAGAAAAGAGCGTACTCCTTCCTAAAAGGCCGGCAACACACTTGTAACGCTTCTGGTGTTGCGGGTGTCCATGGGCGGCGGTAATCGCTTACCATCAGGCGAGACGTCTGCTCGTTTGCCCCCTATATAATAAAAAAATAATAATACCTATATATTTACACACAAACACGTTGACATAAAACATTTATAATATGTTTTGCCCGCGGTTTTGCTCGCCTAGAATTAGATATTACAATGCATTCCAATAAACAGTGCAGCTCTATTCATAAAAATAAAAAATTTCACTGCCTCGGTGGCGCAGTGGTAGTGAATGCAACTGCTGTGCTTGAGGTCTCGGGTTCAAATCTTGGGTCGGACCGGTATGATCTACAAATATTTGTTTCGGAATTAGGGTGTTTTCTATCTACACTAATATTATAAAGAGGAAAGATTTGTATTTTTGTATGTAACGAATAAACTCAAAAACTACTGGACCGATTTTAAAAATTCTTTCACCATTCGAAAGCTACATTATCCACGAGCAACATAGGCTATATTTTATTTTGGAAAAAAATAGGGTTCCGTAAGATATTTGCGTTTTTCGTTTATATAATAGGAGCGGAGCACCAATGAAGAATGTTTCAAAAACGGGGGAAATAGAAGACGCAAACGAGGTTTCGTGGGTCAGCTAGTGTATAATATGCATGTATTTACAAAAAAAAGTGTATATAAAAGTATATAAGTATTTATATCAGTTATCTAGTACCCATAACACAAGCTCTGCTCAGCTTGGGACTAGATGGCGTTGTGTGTTGGATGTCCAAAAAAATAATTTATACAGTATGTAAAGAATTTTTTTTATATTCCTTAGGTATTAATTCGCCTGCTTCGCGATATGTGTTCGCGTCACTCGGGACTCGAACCGCTGACACCTTGGATGATCGACCTGCTGGCACACCACTGCATCATGAACAATCCAGCACGACAAGCACTGCCAATCAATGTTGCTTTTAGGTAAACAAATTGATTCCTAATATTTTTTTGTTTATTGTAGAGATATAGAATAGGGGGCAAACGAGCATACGTATCACTTGATGGTAAGCGATTACCGCCGCCCATGGACACCCGTAACACCGGAGTCGTCAAAAGGTCGTTGCCGGCCTTTGGGGGAAAGGGAGGGGTACGGGGGGACGGGTTGGGGTATTCGGTAGGCCTCCGGTATCCTCACTCACTCGGTGAAATACAGCGTAGGCACTGTTTCACACCGATTTTCTGTAAGGCCGTGGTATCTCTCCGGTCGAGCCGGCCCATGCATGCCGAAGCGTGGCTCTCACACGGTAAAGTGTTGTGGGTTCAAATCCTTACGAATTTTTTTAAAGTAGTTCGGGTTAGAGACCCGACTACACGTAATTATTGACACCTCATTCCTTTAAGGTTCAGTTGTTTTAAATATTTAAATATTTTCGGACGTCTAACACACAACGCCATCTAGTCCCAAGCTAAGCAGAACTTGTGTTATGGGTACTAGACATTTTTTTTTTTAACACCACTCCCGCATTAGGAATATACATCCTGTGTCGCGGGGAACTTTACAAACCTACATATAACGGACACAAAGAACACCCAGACTCAAAACAACATTTTGTGGATCACAAAAAGTGATATCCCACGTGGGATTTGAACCCACGGCACTTAGCGCAGTAGCAAGCGGCGTAGTGACCGCTTAAACCACTAGGCCAACCGTGCAGTCATTGATATAAATATATATTTTTACAATTGATATAAATATATAAAAAAGTATTTTTTTCCATAAATATATACCTACATATTATACATAGAAAACTCCGAAACAAATATTTGTAGATCATACAAACTTTTGGACCCGTAAATCGAACCCGAGACCTCGAGCACAGCAGTCGCATACGCTACCACTGCGCCACCGAGTCGGTCAAGCCAAGTTTAGGCGCTATGATAGAATAAACATACAGTGGCAAAATCCTTGATTTTGACTTCGCTTTTTATCATGATTTTGTGGAGGAACGGGTGTCAATGTCCCACCAACACTAAGGGAGGATCCTCCGACCAGGCGGGGTGATCATGCCTAGCGGGCCACCGCCCAACAGTTGATGTTGGGATGTTGTATATATGATAATCGGCTCGAGAACTTTCATTGCGCGATTCAGGATTTGTAGTTACTCCGTGTAGTTCAGTGTATCTTCGGTAGGTGGCGCTGTAGTAGTTTACTGTGGTGTTATGATATCTCCACAATTTAAGAGTCTGTCAAGTGTCTCTCCGATTTTATTAAAAGATATTTGTTTTGTGAACAGACGTGCCCTTTCATTACTGGCGGGAGGTTTGTTCCTGCCCGGCTGTGCGGGTCTGGCGGACCCTTGCGAGGCGGCCCATGCTCGAGCACACACAGCCCTGGACCTGGCTGTACTGGACTTGGCTGCGGCTACTGCACAAACGTAAGTTACATATTTATTTTTACTTATAATGGCAACTCCGGCATTAAAAATAAAAACCCAGTGTCCAAGACACAGGACACCCAGACTCTGAACAGCAATTTATGGATTTATTTGTGTCCATTTCATGTATGTTTGTATAGTCGTAAATACTATTTATCTCTATAACCGACATATCTATCAGTAAAAGGTACAAAAAATAAATTTTATTAAAACATTTAACACACAATGCCATCTAGCCCCAAACTAAGCATAGCTTGTATTACGGGTACTAGGCAACTGATATAAATACTTTTTTTTTTGTAAATACTACATATTATTACACATAAAAAACTCCTAAAGTCCCTTAGAAATATTCGCAGATCATACAAAGATTTGGTCCAAACTGATCGAACCCGAGACTTTATGTACAGCAGTCAGATACGTTACCACTGCACCAACAAGGCAAAGTAAATAACAATTGTTTCCCTGCAGTTTGCTTCGTGTGGTGGCTCGAGGCGGTCACCGCTACGTGCTCGGGCTGCAGCCCTTCGAAGGAGGCAAGGACATCTCTACTGAGATCACCGTCTGGGACGGAGTCGTTGTATCTCCACTCGCACCAGCCTACACTGAAACCCCAGAGCCTATGGACACCGATGATAAAGGTATGTTGATTGAAATTGTATAGTATTTGTAGAATAGAAAAATGAGCATATTGTGTTAGTGATTATCGTGGGAGAGCCGCGCTTCGGCATGTCGGCATGAATGGGCCGGCTCAACCGGAGTGATACCACGGCCTCACAGAAAACCGGTGTGAAATAGCGCTTGCGCTACACAAACGCACTACAAAAAAAAAAGTGTTGGGCAAATTTTAATTGCAATTAAAATTAATGATTAACAATTGATTAATCGTGAAAGGACACTATTAAAACTTTTTTATTTTTATTTAGTTTAGTTAGTTTGAATAGTGTCCTTTCACGATTAATCATTGTTAGTCATTAATTTTAATTGCAATTAAAATTTGCCCAACACTGAGTTGGGGTATGGGCCTCCGGTATCCTCACTCTCTGGACTTAAGGCTTAGAAAAATACTTCTCTGTGGTCCGACTCGTACTTAGCCTTTCTTTAATCTGAATTCTAATACTTTGCGTGTTTTATCTATTTCAGAAGACGATGGCCAAGATGGAGTAGCTGCTTAAGATGAGTTTAATATAATTTCTGTGTAATAAAGATCTTTTATTAAGTAATATACATACTGTATTTTATTTTTGGTGTAGTAATAACAATATTCTCCTAGCCGATAACGGCCAAGTGTGGGCAAACGAGCAGACGTATCACCTGATGGTAAGCGATTACCGCCGCCAATGGACACCCGCAACATCAAAGACGTCACAAGTGCGTTGCCGACCTTTGGGGGTATGGGCCTCCGGTATCCTCACTCACTCGGTGAAACAGAGCGCAAACGCTATTTCACACTGGTTTTCTGTGAGGCCGTGGTATCACTCCGGTCGAGCCGACCCATTCATGCCGAAGCATAGCTCTACCACGGTTAAGTGTGCGCAAACAGGTGCACTCTCTGTTCCCTCTCTCTCATAATCCGATGGGACGGTTAACCGACACGACCGGGGAGAGATCAGGCGCAGGACCGACAGCTTTTCGTGCTGAGGCACAGGGGTTCAGACCCCAACTTCCAAACTCCGAGTGTTATTAAGTATTTCTATAATCAGAGAAACTCAATAACACTAAAGTTTTATGTGAGAGAGCCACGCTTCGGCATGAATGGGCCTGTGGCGACTTCCACATAAAGCGCAATAGTTGTTGATACTACAGCGCCATCTACCGCAGATACATTGAACTACGTAGAAGAAACCATCAATCCTGAATCGCGCAGTAGAAGTTCACGCGCCGATTATCATAAGTACTATATCCCAACATCAACTGTTGGGCAGTGGCCCGCCAGGCATGATCGCCTCGCCTGGTCGGAGGATGCTCCCTTTGTGACGGTGAGACATTGACACCCGTTCCCAGAGGCCGGCTCGACCGAAGTGATACCTTGCGCTATGTCACCATGTGGCGACTTCCACATACAACATAACCTAATGGACCACTGTGGAGGAACGGGTATCATGTTCCACCCAACACAAAGGGAGGATCCTCCGACCAGGCGAGGTGGTCGTGCCTGGCGGGCTACTGCCCTACAGTTGATGTTGGGATGTTGTATATATGATAATCGGCGCGGGAACTTTATCTGCGCGATTCAGGATTAGAAGTTACTCCGTGTAGTATAGTTTGTAGGTACAGTGCGCTACTTCGTAGTTCAGTGTATCTTCGGTAGATGGCGCTGTAGTAGGTTATGTTGTATGTGGAAGTCGCCACAACTGCAACACCTCCCACCCCTCTCCCCATGCCCCAACGCAGATCTCTGGAGTTGTGCATCAGATGATACGTCTGCTCGTTTGCCCCCTATTCCATAAATCATATTTACCTTTCACTGGCCAAAACCTTTCGAACTAGAAACCTGTCTAGCTATAGATAGGCTCTTTAATGCTATTGTGATTGTAACTGTAAGTATAGTCTAGCCTCAGTATTAGTTCATATCTATACTAATATTATAAAGCTGAAGAGTTTATTTGTTTGAACGGGCTAATCTCAGGAACCGCTGGTTCGATTTGAAAAATTCTTTCAGTGTTGGATAGTCCATTTATCAAGGAAAGCTATAGGCTATATATCATCACGCTGATACTAATAGGAGCGAAGCACCAATGAAGAATGTTTCAAAAACAAGGGAAAATTTTCACGCTACGGGCAATAAAAGACGCGAACGAGGTTGCGTGGGTCAGCTAGTTTATATATAAGAAGATATAAAACAAAACATGAGACAAGAGGTACAAAATATGTAAATGTAACAATCGGCGGTGTTATCGTTCACGTCGATCTCTTCCAGACAACCATAACATGAATATCAGGTGTTTTAATAATTGAGGGAGTTTACACATGAATAACACATCACAAAAAGAATATTTAACAATATCAATAGAGATTTATGCATCTTCTACCGATTTTCCATGGGGATTGCTCCGAGGAATTGTTCGGATTCATCCCTGCCGCAAATTCCGCCATCGTCCTACGCGACAGAAATTTCATCCCCATCTAGATAGTTGGCAGTCTACAACTGTGCGGTTTGCCCGAAACTTTGTACCGCACACAGCAAAACTTTGGAATCAGCTGTCGTCTGCGGTGTTCCCGGACCAATACGACCTTCAAACCTTGAAATAAAGAGCGTACACCTTCCTAAAAGGCCGGCAACTCACTTGTAACGCCTCTGGTGTTGTGGGTGCTTACCATCAGGTGAAACGTCTGCTCGTTTGCCCCCTATATAATAAAAAAAAACGAGCTAGTATGTAATAACTATACTTATCTTATTATTTCTTTTTCTGTTTCTCAGAGAAGACAATGTCCAAGACGGAATCGCTGCTAAAAATAAGGAGAATTTAATATAATTTCTATGTAATAAAAAAGATCTTTTACTGAGTATATTTATTGTCCCGGATCGGCCAAAAGTGTTATGGAGTTTTTTTTTTTTTTATACTGCGTCCTGTGACTCGACTTAGTGTCACAGCTCGTTTATTACTTATATATATATTTAGATACGGTTAGCACAATTATGGTGTCGACCCTAATGGGGTCTAAGTCTACTTTATTACAGTCTGTCCTTGCAAATCCGGACCAGACTGTACCTAGTCTAAACTTTACATTATTTCTGTAATAATACCATAGTTGGAGTAGTAGTATGGAGTATTTCTGATTATAGAAATACATAATAACAGCTCGGAGTTTGGAAGTTGGGGTCTGAACCCCCGTGCCTCGGAGAGCACGTGTCGGTTAACCGTCCTATCGGGTTATAAGAGAGAGGAAACAGAGAGTGCACCTGTGTTTGCGCAGACACTTCTGCATTGTAATATCTCCTCCGGCAGTTGGCTTGTCTTCGTTGAGACTGGCCGCCGTGGCCGAAATCGGATAGGAGACAATCATATTGTTTATTACTTTAATATAAATGTTCGTTTATTGATAGATTATTTGATATTCTCTGACTATTAAGCTAGAGGGTGGAGGAATGAAAGAAAAAATCCAAATTAATTTCCTAGAGGAAATCCAAAAAGATCCCCTGAACGAAAATTCAGAATTCAGAGGACCATTGTGGACGTAGCCTACAATAGTTTTTAAAAGTGACTATAAAATATAATATGAACAAACGAACCAGTGAAGGATAGCCGAACTATTTCGTAATTATTTTCTCTATAGAAAAAAACATTTTTGAACTATAATTTACCGATTTGATGTAAATGCTGAAGGAAATAAATACAAGCGTCTTAATTGTTTATTTAAGTATAATAAAATAAAAAAAAATGTCTACAATAATACATCTAATTCATCTTGTGATATTTAACCGAACTTTTTTTTTTATGATGATGAAATGGTAACTAGCCGGATCACTCGGATCAGCTGTTTCTGCCAATGTCAAGTATTTATCGTCTTCAATTATCAAGTCTTCAAGTCGTCGTCGTGATGAAATTAATGATAAAAAATATATAAAATGTGGATGACATGAAATGGGGACCGTCTTTCGAAAAAACAAAAAACGATCTCCCCGAACTTCTTTTTTTTTTTTTTTTTTGATGATGAATGGCAACTAGCCGGATCACTCGGATCAGCTATTTCTGCCAATGTCAATGTATTTATCGTCTTCAATTATCAAGTCTTCAAGTCGTCGTTGTGATGAAATTAATGATAAAAAATATATAAAATGTGGATGACATGAAATGGGGACCGTCTTCCGAAAAAACAAAAAACGATCTCCCCGAACTTCTTTATACTATACTCTTTGCGATGTAGCATGGTGCGGGTGACAGTTTCAGTAACACTTCGTTTCACTCTTGAAAGTTGCCGCGATTTATAAATTATGACTGAGTATTTCAGCTGTACCACATTCGCAATATATTAAATCATTAATAACTGTAGTAAATTAAATTAAACCGAACCAGAATGTTCTAGTCTACAAATAAAATCAAATTTAATAAAAAATTAAGCAGTGTTATGCGTATGATGTAATGCCATAGAAGTATTTAGTGATGGGATGTACTGCTACGATGGATAGTCAATAATTTTCATATTAAAAAACGGTCAAATTTTATTGTTAAAATTGTTCTATAAATATACAACAGAACATTTATATAGTAAGGTTGCTTAAAAGGTTGCTAAGAAAAAAATCATTTTATTCGTTTAAACTCATATCAGAGTCAGGAACATCTGAATTGTCACTCAATTCATCATCTGAATCTGTGACGGATATTATTAACGAACAACAACTTCCCTGGCCTGACTATCCAAAACAGTTTATTTTTGTATACTTAGGCATGGTAATAACAACCAACTCAACAAACAAATAACAGTTACACTGCACAACTGAATAACACACTCATTTTCATAACAATATTAAAGAGAACTAGATTTATGCTGCGAGTATCGTAAGCGATAAAAATGAATTGCATAACGTCACATCCCTTAGTTATGTGGTACTGATAGATGTCAACGTCGTACAGGCAACTGTCACCCGCACCATGCTACAGCGCACTGAGTATAACCAAAAAGAAAATATGACAGCCACATTTAAAACTTAATTTATTGTCTATGCTCCATAAAACGTTTCAAATTAATCAGGGCCAAACGATACTCTCTATCCAGGGTACAAAATATTCCACTCTCGTATACATTCCTGTATTACCCACGAAACCACATTGTCTGCCGTAGGAAGTCACTCCTATTATCTTGTAGATACAGGTTCCTAATATGGATGTAACTTGTAAAGGGCCCCCACTGTCCCCCTGAAAAAAAAGAAGAATAACCCTCAAAATCTTATTATACTTATATAAAATTCTCGTGTCACAATGTTAGTTACCATACTCCCCCAAAACGGCTGGACCGATTTTCTTGAAATTTTGTGAGCATTTTAGGTAGGTCTGAGAATCGGCCAACGTCTATTTTTCATCCCCCTAAATGTTAAGGGTAGTCCACCCACATTATTTTTAATGATACAGCATTAGAAAATACATACAACCCTGAATTTTCAGCCCTCTACGATCAACCCCTATTTTTCCATTGCGATTTTTATTTACCTACCCCTAAAATATCTATTCCTTTTTATGGCAAAGCAACGTTTGTCGGATCAGCTAGTATATCTATACTAATATTATAAAGTTGAAGAGTTTTTTGTTTGTTCCGGCTAATCTCGGGAACCGCTGATCCGATTTGAAAAATTCTTTCAGTGTTGTATAGTCCATTTATCGAGGAAGGCTATATATCATCACGCTAATAGTAATAGGAGCGGAGCACCAATGAACAATGTTTCAGAAACGGGGGAAAATTTTCACGCTACGGGCAATAGAAGACGCAAACGAGGTTGCGTGGGTCAGCTAGTAATTACATATTAACATTAGTATTTAATAGATGGACATAGAAATAACCTTAGAAAGATTATTTACCATCACGCCATGGATGGAAAATCCATGGAGCCACGCTTCAGCAAGAATGGGCCGGCGCGACAGAAAAACGGTGTGATATAGCGCTTGCGCTGTATTTCACCGAGTGCGCGAAGATACCGGAAGCCTATACCCAAACCCCTCCTTCGTCCGCCTCCCCATCCCCCAAAAGCCGGCAAAGTGACGCCTCTGGTGTTGCGGGTGTCCATGGGTTGCGGTGATCGCTTACCATCAGGCGATACGTCTGCTCATTTGCCCCCCTATTCCATAAAAAGAGAAGGTTTGATATACTGGTCAGATGGGTAAGTATAAGTTTTGTGTCAAGTTTCATTTCTTTGCTTTGTTCTTCTAGTGGCTGTTCCACTCGAAGAACACTGCTAAGAACTAGCTGCGTCCCGCGGCATAATTTGCTGCTTTTGAATTGGATTTTGTACACTCAGCCCAGCCGTTTCAGAGATTAGCCTAGAATCAATAGACAACTGTACCGTGTATATTTCCACATGTATTTAGTGAAAACCTGTAATTTTGAATTACAAATAGACACTTCAGGGTACGATTCTCTGCAAAGAGGAGAAAAAACTAGACACAAATTTGTCATTTGTGGTTTAGTAGACCAAAACCATCCAACAGTGGGCTGTTTAAGGCTATTAATTAATGGTAATGGAACGCAAGTTCATCAGTGTTGCCATTTAAAAAACTTAGTTCCAAAATGGTAGTAAAATATCGATTACCTGACAAGTGTCAATAACTTGATTGTTCTTATTTCCGTAACAGGATTGAGAAGCATGGTGGTAGCCAATTAGTAAATGTCTATGAGGTGGAAATGCAGCAGAACACTCTTCAACTGAGAACTGTTCTAACTGTACCTGAAAATTATGAAATAAAAAACGTTATGAGTAAGAATTATCAGGGCGCAGAAATACCTCCGCTTACCACCTACCGGTGGTTAGGTCGGACTCCAACTGACAAGAAATTGCTCGCCGTCTCAGGTACTAGCAGGTGGAGTACCTGGTGTACCCTTTTTTTTCGTTGTGCGGAAATCCCTTCCGATACCACCTCCTGGTGTCATGTCGGACTCGAACCAACTAAAACCGCACGCCGTCTCGGGTACTAGGTGCCGGGGAACCCCTATGCAGCTATGCACCCCAGAAAGGAAAACCCTGGAATCCCGACGTACCTCGGGCTACCTACGCTTTGTAGATGGTCACCCGGGCGTGCTTTTGCTTACGCTTGCGCTTATGGAGGACGAAGATCGTTCTGCGTACCAGGTATACTTAGAAAGGAAATCCCTGGAACCCCGACGCACCTCGGGCCATCTACTGCTTCCTGACCTCCCTTTTCTCTAATACCAGGGAAGGCACCCAAGAGAAGGCCAAGTACTTGTGACTTTCGATTAGAAGATGACCATATGTGTAGGTCGTCGCTTACCATCAGATGATCTATCTGTTCGTTTATATTCATGTATCGAAAAAGCAAGTAATATCACACGGACAAGAGACATTGTATTTTTATGTCTGAGTGCATCTTATCTACAATATTCGTATCTATGTATTCAGAAATATATAAGTATGTTGATCTGCAGTTTGGTTAGTGCAGTACAGGCTTTGCTTTGTTTTGGATCAGGATTAAAAGGTAGTAGAGCCACGCTGCTATCAGCACGAACGGGCCGGATACACGGGGGCGATGTTATCCTCGCACAGAGAATCAATCTAAAATTACAGCGACAAATGACTAAATTTATGATGTCGTTTTTCGTTGGCGAGTGTGAGACCAGAGGACAATTTATTTAGAAGCATTACTAGGCCGCCATTTTGGCAGGGCACATAAAAATAGACGTCTGCATGTGAGATGTGTGCGGTGAGGATATTAAATCTCTCCGCGCCTCCCCCTAGAATTTCAGAAAAACGGGAGCTTGGTCCGTTTGCTCACTAGGTGAAAAACAACACTATACTTCTAGGTGTGGAAATACATTAGTCCAGCGTGCCAGGGATTGCGCAGGTGCGATAGCAATCGTTCCGTGGACAAATTTATATTCAGGTAAAACCGGTTGAACTCGTATTCAACCACATGGTCTTTCGAATAATAAGGACAGCAAGATTGACATACCACTTGTAAGGTATCCGCAAGAGACTGTCGATTACCCAGGGTCCCCCATCCAGTAGCAGAGGCAAACCGCTCAACTATACCTCCCGTATTAAGACAAGCTGGCAAAACATCTTTATTGAATTTGATCCTGAAAAAGCAATGATAAATGATATTTATTTTGTAAGTAAATCTTAACAGATATTTTTACACGTTGTACTTTACAGCTAGAACATGCCGCTACGAAAATAATATTTTTTATTTTTTTTTTATTATAAACGAGTAGACGTATCACCAGCCCACGGACACCCGCAACACCAGAGGCGTCACAAGTGCGTTATCGGCCTTTTAGGAAGGAGTAGGGTGCGTCGTCGAACAGTGAACCAGCTGTTTTTCTAAGTCATATATCTTGTTAGAAAATAAAGATAAGAACATGATTTAGGTGTCATCGTTTAGGTAATTTTATAAGGTGTCTTAGTTATAGACTACAGAAAGATCAAAGAATTAATTAAGACGGTATAGAGGTTTTAAAAAATAAATGAATTTGGCTCACTGTGTACTATGGATGGTTTACACTGAACCACCCTTATTTCAACAGTGAACCACAATATAATTATATTGATGGGACACTTATTTGTAGAAAAGAAACACAATCTTTAATAATCATCTTTTTATTTGACCATAGAAAATAAAAGAAAAAAAATAAAACATTTCTGCCAACAAGAGTTATCAGTCTTCATTAATTTACCTATCACTTAAAATAATGAAATCAAAATACTTAAAATTAATCATCCCATATTCAACAAAGGCAAGTTCACATTGCATTAATATTTAATAAGACGTTTGCGTAGACGATGTTATAGATGTTACCCCAGATCGAGAAAGTGCATCTAGAAGGTTACTTAAATTTGAACGTCATGTCTTGTCAAACTTCAGTCACAGAAGTTGAATCTTGAATTTCTTGATTATTGCTTTTACATGAAGTCGAGAATTGCTGAAACTGCAGCATTAGGCAAATTTTGTGATTTCACTGTTCCATGTTATTTTCTTTTTTACATAACGACGCAATCTATGGTATGAAATATTACAAGCATTTGCCGCCGTTCTAACAGAGTTCCCATTTTCTACCATACGTAAAGTTGACATCATGTCATTTTTTTATGTTTTCCTATCTTCCACTCTTTATCTTTTTGCCTTGGCATCCTAAAACAAAAAGAAAACACTTCAAGAAACAGTGTACCAGGATCGTAAGGTACACAGTGAATCGGTTCACTGTGTAATATGCAGACCTGGTTCACTGTTCAATTCAGGTACTTTTCAACTTTAAAGCTAAAAATTAATAAGTCTTATTTGAAATTTTTAGAATGCAATATGCTTATGATATTTCCAAAGCTATAACAATATTTGCACCACACAACTTTTACTCTCTTAGTTAAAAACAAAAAATACAAAAATCGAGATACTTACTTGGAAATAGTACGTTTTTTCGGCGAAAAACAAACAAGCACACATCACATGTTTCGCTCAAGTCGTGGTCGTCGGCTTACTACGGAAGAGGGGAAGTGGGTACATGGCACATGTTTTGACATGATTGAGCAAGTAACAATCGTCGCGATTTCAGAAATATGACGGTGGTTCACTGTATCTGGTTGGTTCACTGTTCGACAACCGACCCTACGCTCTTTTCTTGAAGGTTTGAAGGTCGTATTGATCCGGGAACACCGCAGGCGACAGCTCATTCCACAGTTTTGCTGTGCGTGGCAGAAAATTAAACAAGGCTAGGGTATTTAAGTACGTAGTATTTAATAAATACTTACGTTTTATCCATTTCCAATAACGCAATATCATTGTACTTGCTGGGAGGTTTATACTCTGGATGTCGGATAGCCCTCCTTACGTGATACCTCTGCCATGTTTCGGGAGGGTCTGTACGCTTTAGGATGCCCAACGCTGCATACTTTACTGTACCCCTGTAAAACAAAATTGGACTCAATAAACCATAGGAAAGTGAATACTTCGGCACATTTCGGTTCGATTTGACTGCTTCGGTGGCGTATTAGTATGTAATGGGAGAGCTATGCTTCGGCATGAATGGGTCGGCTCGACCGGAGTGATACCACGGCCTCACAGAAAACCGGTGTGAAATAGCGTTTGCGCTGTATTTCACCGAGTGAGTGAGGATACCGGAGGCCCATACCCCAACCCCTCCCCCCATCCCCTTTCCTATCCCCCAAAGGTCGGCAACGCACTTGTGACGCCTTTGGTGTTGCGGGTGTCCATGGGCGGCGGTAATCGCTTACCATCAGGTGATACGTCTGCTCGTTTGCCCACTATTCAATAAAAAAAAATAAAAAAAAAAAAGTAATATCTCTTGTTCGATTCTCTGGTTAAATCATATATTTTTATGATTTGCTTCTGATTAGTTTCGGAGTTTGTTTTGACACAAAGAACACCCATACTCAGAACAAGAATTTAAGAATCATACAAAGTGTTGTCCCTAGTGGGATTTGAACTCTCAACACTTGGCGCAGTGGAAAGCGGCGTAACGACCGCTGATACCAGGCCGACCGTGTAGTCAAATAAGGTATTGCACTTCATTTGTGGTAAAACTGGCAGTAAAGAATGAAAATGATCAAAGCCACTTCATCGGTTTGTAGGCATTTAGCACAGAAATCAAGCTATAGGTATTTAAAGAACTGTAAATATTGATTTATAGTATAAAAGGTATCCTTACACTGATTTGCTGGATACACAATGTGCTGCGGTCAGAATGAACCTGTCACTGATGACGGAACCACCACATAACCACTGAGCGTTTTCTATGCTTTCTCCGAAACCTAACAAGGCCTGAAACACAAGAAAAACTTTAATCAACTATAACGTTCATCCCCCATCTCTTCGATATCTGAATGCAAAAGCCGTTTTTATCCGTTAGAGTAAATGTAAATTGAATTTAGAACATCGTGTGCACTAAATTTGTGAATACAAAACATCATTAAACCTATGTACTTCTACATCCATGACGTCGAATTTATTGTACAACCTTTTTTAATTTGTTAAAAACTCAAACTCGGAACCTTCTTTGTGTATTTTTTTCTCAATTTGCTTTGCCAGCGCCATTTTGTTTTCAAACTTATATTCTTAGGTAAAACCTAAAATGAATCATTCTAGCGACGAGGAAGTTTATTTGACGTTAACAGAACAGTCTGAAATTTTTAATAATGCGGAAATCAACTTTAATAACCGTAGCAACGTTACTTTAAATTTTCTTAATTATATCTAAGTATTATTTGAAATACTTTAAATATTATTCTGTAATACTTATCTATCGTAATATAGTACCTAATAAATATTATTGTGCTAAATTTTGATGGCCGAGCAAGCGAAGGATTCTAAAATTAGAATCCTGATCCCTAGCGAGGGAAACTTGTATAACAAATAACTATAGACAAAATTTAAATAGATTACATTACTCGGCCCGTTGTTATGAATCGTTTGACGCCTCATTAATAGGATAGATGACTGCATCGTAAATAAATACCGATGTCTCCTTCATTAAGACGAATATTACCTACAAACATCATTAGGTAGACAGCGTATTACAAAAATTATTAATCACTTCAATCAGAAGGTCGATTCTCATAAAAGTGTTAGTTCGAAATCTTCCGATCTATTCTCGACCAAGCTTTCGCATGCATGGGCTGGCTCGACCGCAGTGATACCACGGCCTCTCAGAAAACAGATGTCAAGCAGCGCCTGCGCTGTGTTACATCGAGTGAGTGAAGATACAGGAAGCCCATACCCCCGTGTGTGGGCGGCGGTAATCGCTTACCATCAGGCGTTATGTCAGCTCGTTTGCCCTCATACACATAATAAATAAAAAATTATACCGAATCAACTGTCACAATTTGATGATATTATATAATCATACTAGCTTACGCATACGAATTTATCTGGGTCTCTTTATATCATGCTGGGCTCCCATTGCATGCCAACAAAACGCACATTTAAAAGAAATCGTGAAATTCGGTTACATAGTTTCGAGTTCATCGTGAACAACAGAGTTACACGAGAATTGTATTTAATAGACTAGCTGACCCATGCAACCTCGTTAACGTCTCTAATTGCCCGTAGTGTAATATTTTCCGCCGGTTATTGTAACATTCTTCATTAGTGCCCCGCTCCTATTAGTCTTAGCGTGATGATATAGAGCCTTCGATAAATGGACTCCAACTCCAGTGGAGAGTAGGTTCGTACTGATTTTTTAACTAATTTTGTACGAGAATTGACTATTTTTTATTTGTCTCAATTTTTTTTTCTAGATTCTTTATTGTCTTTACAATATTTTTTTATTTACTGATTATTTAAACCCAGAAAATATTAAATAAAAAGTAAAATTTAAAGGAGGCGAATTCAAACTTAATAAACGCGTCACTATAGACATCGAGAATATCGGCGTTGAAAATTCATACTGTGTTAGTAGTGTTTGTGAGAAAAGTTAACTTCTTCCATGATTTTTAAAGCAATTAAAACCATAAATAAGTATAAAGTAACAGAAACACTGAATATAAACAGATACGAAATGACAATGACGTCATTGGCCGTGTAAAAAACGCGCGCAAAATGGCGCCGTTTGAATACCTCAAATTTAGTCAGTGTTTAAATTTCACTTTGAAAATTAGTTTGATTATTTTCAAGCCTATTTATATATATTTTTTATGTTATATATAATGGATATAGAGACGTAAATGATCATATTAGGAAAAAAAAGAAACATGCACATTCCCTATTATTGTTTTTTGAAGTGAAAACTTCTTTAGCGGCGCTGTGTACTTTTTTGGAATGGGTAAAAATGTATGAACTCGCGTCAGGTCACGTGACCTGATCGAAAATTCGTAAGACGGATGGAGAGAGGACAGGCGGCGCAGGGCGCTTGCGCGAATGTTCGTGTGTGTATGTAATATAAATTGTCATGTTTGTGTACGATAGCGCAATAAATGAATATTGTATTCCACCACATAAATAATAGTACTTTTATACTGATAATGAAAGCAATTCGTACAAAATTATTCTCTAACCATTCCAAAATATCAAAAATGCACAACGTTAATATTCAAGTTTTCACTTCTGCCGGCACTCCCGGAGTGCAACCCGTCGATTTTTTAAATATACACGGTTACGAACAATGATTGTGGAGTGGATTTATTCCTTCAGGCCTTACCTTTAAGCGTATCTTACCATGTGTGGAAATTCTCTTCTCTTGGCATCTTGGCCCCCCACTGCGCCGGCAGTAAAAAGTTGTTCATAGACGAAGCACTTCCTTTCACGGTACTCCAACATGCGGACCAACCCTTCCCGTTTAGAACAAGGGTAGTTTAAACTCACAGCATATTCCAGACATTCTGCAAATTGTTATTGCACTATGGTATTTCAGTCAGAGTTGCCGACGGATTAAATATATAAAGTGTTGCTACCCCAATTCATCCTCGCCTGCCTCGATGGTGCAGTGGTAATTTATGTGACTGCTGTCATTGAGGTCTCGGGTTCGATCCCCGGACCAAATATTTGTATGATTTGCAAATATTTGTTTCGGAGTTTGGGTGTTTTCTATGTTTAATCTATATGTGTATATAATAAAAGTACTTATGTATTTTTTTTTCTGTGGGCAATGCATTTAGGCACTTCGCTAGCCCACCGCGGGGGTGGTGGGTTCGCTTCGTGTGGGACTCCTGGCCTCCGGGAGGGGTGGCCAGACTACCCACTAAACCCTCTTCACCTAGTACCGAGCCACGGGATAGGATGCTCACCGTAGCTCGGCTAGGGACGCCCTTTCGAGCCCGCCTCGTCAGATCGCTCCGGCCCCCTACTCCCACGTTGGTATGCGCCCCCGAGCAACAACAGGGGCGCATCCGCCACACCGCCAAGGGCGGCAGGTCCCCGACCCGCCGCCCATGGCCACTCGCAGTCCCGCAGGCCTCACCTTGACCGTCACCACCTCGCTCTCGTCAATGAACAAGGCGATGGCGGCCCAGCTACTTTCGCTTTCGCTTAGTCGCCTTTAACGACACCCACTGGAGGAGATGGGGTGGAGCTATTCTATGCCGGCTCCACACGACGGATACTTGTATGTATTTATATCAGTTGTCTAGTACCCACAACACAAGCTCTGCTTAGCTTGGGACTAGATGGCGTTGTGTGTTAGATGTGCGAATTATTCATTTATTTTTATTTGGTCAATTAAATTAGTAACGTACGTTCTGTGATTCTTACATATATTCGACATACGGACGGACAGATAGTTTTGGTATTTATTTATCTTTATTGTACACTAGCTGTGCCCGAAACTTCATACTCGTGACATTTGACATTTGGATTTTCAAATTATTTTAATTTTTCACCATTTAAACCTTCCTTGGACTACGACAAACATTTCAAGTTCATAATTTGTTATTCTAAAATATCGGTATTCCTATAACTGTTAAGATACATTTAAATGTGAACGAATAATTTATGATAAAAAGTCCGAATCTTTCGGATATCCGAAACTGTATTCGGATAATTTCTGACACAGACCGAGTGATAAATTATCATTATTTATTTTAAAGATTTTATTGTTATAAGAGTTTAAAAATAAAGCTAATTCATTACACACCTATACCTTTTCCTATATTAATAGTTTACTTTTATAGAAGACAACTCCCGCTATATGAGGTATATATTATGTCACGGGAGACTATACAAATTAACATGAAATAGATACAAAGAACATTCAGACTTAGAACAACAATTTGTGGATCACACTACTAGGTACACAGATGACCACTTAAACCATTACGCCAAATTATAGTATCTATTTATAAATATCCGAAACCATCGGATATTTATAAATTGTTTAGTTACATTTTTTTACTATTATTACTATTATACACAAATAATAATAATATAGCTACGGTGGGTAAAACAAACAGAATACCTTCTTTAGACTTCTGACTTCTTTTTTTTTGTGCCTCTGACAACTGACTAAGAAGAAACGTCAAAATAAATTAAAAAGCGTAAAGTAAAAATTAATTTTCTGCACGCACAGCAAAACTGTGGAATGAACCTGCGGTGTCAATTTCGCCTGCGGTGTTCCCGGACCAATACTACTTTCAAACCTTCAAGAAAAGAGCGTACTCCTTCTTAAAAGGCCGGCAACGCACTTGTGACGCCTCTGGTGTTGCGAGTGTCCATGGGCGTCGGTAATCGCTTACCATCAGGTGATACGTCTACTCGTTTGCCCCTATACAATAAAAAAAAAGTAACAACTTGGTAACAAATAATAATCGAAATTTCTATTTAACTAAGTTAAAAGATGTACTCAGAATGTGTTTGCTTCGTAATCTCATGGAGTTTAAACCCACAACCCCTCTCACCATTCAAAACTTCAAGCCAAACCACCACAAACAAGACACCGATGCCCAGTTATTTAATGATGGAAGTTTTACGCATGAAGAAAAAAGGTGATAATGATTGATATATGAATTGGGTCATGCAACATTGTTATTTAAACTCATGCGTGAGATTATAAACTATCCCGCTCCCCTAGCCAAGTTGCATGCGTTTTTTCTTTCTGCAATCGTTAACGCCTAAACTCTCGTGTGTCATTGGCCAACCTTAGACAAAGAATTAGCCAATGATTTAAGCGTTACGATTGCAGAAACAAAAATGCTTGAAACTCGGCTAGGGAGGCTGGTCTTGCCAAAGAGCTTACCATGTGAGGAAATTCTCTTCTGAATGCATTAGTCCCACCCACCGTAGCAAAAGGAACGCTACTGATGTATTCAAAACACGTTTTGTCATCGGACACACGTTTGTGGAGTCCCGCTTTTATGAGACATGGGTAATCGAAATTCACTATGTATTCAAGACATTCTGAAAAACATACAATCATTTCATAATCATCAACAGTTTAAAGACGTCCACTGCTGGCTAAAGCTCTTAAAGTTGTCCACAATAACTGATCATGATTAACTGTCTCGGTGGCGTAGTGGTAGCGTATGCGACTGCTAAACTTGAGGTCTCGGGTTCGATTCCCGGGTCGGATCAAATGTTTGTATGATCTGCAAATATTTGTTTCGGAGTTTGGGTGTTTTCTATGTATAATATGTATGTATTTACAAAAAAAAGTATAAGTATTTATATCAGTTGTCTAGTACCCATAACACAAGCTCTGCTTAGCTTGGGACTAGATGGCGTTGTGTGTTAGATGTCTGGAATATTTATTATTATTATTTATTTTTATAATCTTTTGTTTTTTAAAAATAACAGTATTAACACTTTGTTGTCAAATATTTATAGGTGCATCCAGAAATTGATCTGTTTCAAAGCTGTAGCGTGAAGAAGTGAAATGCTATTTAAGTTCTGTTTCAGAAAGAAAAGATTATTAAAATCTATCCCATTTAGAGCCCTCACAAGATACTCAATTTTGTTCTAATTGTCGGCCGATACCAAATCGGTGTAGCCTGCGCACTGTCATACGTGTTCATATCGATTAACAGATCGATAAAACTATCGCCTGATTAAAAGTCTGTAGTCTGTGTGGAGCCTTAATGTAGATATTGGAATCGTACTAAGTTTTCACCACATTTTAACCCAAATATATATGTAGGTAATACTAAGTTCATCATCTAGTTGGAAAAAAAATGTCACTTGGTAATCAAATATTTGCGTTTAGAAATGTATCTTCACACTAGTTGACCCGGCAAACGTTTTGCCATGTATATTAATTCTAGGAAAATATAAAAAAAATCTTGCAAAAAATTAAAGTTTTTAATTAATAAATAAAAAAATAGGGGTTGATTGTAGAGGGGTGAAAATTTAGCGTTGTATGTAATTTTGTATGCTGTATCATAAAAAAATAAAAACAAAAAATGACCAAAAAATGACAAAATTAAGGATGGACACTTGGTGATGGTTGGTGCACGCTAAGATTCACGAAAATCGATCGAGCCATTTCGGAGTAGTTCAATTACGCACACCATGACACGAGAATTGTATATATTATATTATACATATATAAACATACACATAGGTGATATGAAGTTCCTTTGGTCAGTGGTTTGTTGAAAATAATAATTCTATTCAGTAGAGCCTTACACCAAACTCTGTATAAATCTAGTCTCAAGTTTTCCTTCTCTTTGCAGTGCTGTTGTCCTGCTGTTTGCTTCTTCAGTAGGCTCTTACGACACCCACGGGATGAATAGGAGTACCTACACAACATATAATCCGTCACTTAACGTAAATAATTAATTATAGTAACCCTTGGGAGGCACGCTTCGGCATGAATGGGCCCACTCGACCGGAGAGATACCGCGGCCTCACAGAAGACCGGTGTGAAATAGCGCTTGCGCTGTGATTTACCGAGCGAGTGAGGACGAACCCCCCGTCAAATTTCCCATCCCTCAAAGACCGGCACCGCACTTATGACGCCTCTGGTAATCGCTTACCATCAGGTGATACGTCTGCTCGTCTGCCACCTAATCCATGAGAAACAGGAATCCTTTTTTCGTTGGTGAGTGTGAGATCGGAGGCCTAATGACAGACGCATTTCAACAGGTCACCGTAATGTGGGGCACCATACTACATTCTTGAATTGTCACCACTACTGGATGCTTCCCATCAACCAGAGTAGAATCACTTTGGCTGAGATATATGTATGAGCCCGCCAAAGTGATTCTGAAACTGAAAGGGGATGACTATTTTATTCCGTGGGAGAGCCACGCTTCGGCATGGCTCGACCGGAGTGATACCTCGGCCTTACAGAAAACCGGTGTGAAATAGCGCCTGCGCTGTGTTTCACCGAGTGTGTGAGGGCACCGGAGGCCCACACCCCAATCCTTCCCCATCACTCTTCCCATTTCCCCAAATGCCGGCAACGCACTTGTGATGCCTCTGGTGTTGCGGGTGTCCATGGGCGGCGGTAATCGCTTACTATCAGGCGATACGCCTGCACGTTTGCGCCCTATACCATAAAAAAGGGCGGCTTTTGTAACACAATGTACATGGTAAAAGAAACTTACTATCTTCAGCTTTACGTCCACTTTTCAAATAATACGTTCCGTCTGCACCAACCAGGTAATTACTAAAATAAAAAAAAACAAAAATGTTATTTATTTATACAGCTTTATTGAACACCACAAAAACAATTAAAATTTACAGACATAACTACATGAAAAAACTACAATGGGTTATAACAATAGGCAGTCTTATCACTCACGACGATCTCTTGAAGACAACCTTTATACGGATATTGTGTAATTTAGATTTTGGATAGTCTAAGGTGTACCTAAGTTTAAAATATTCTGAGAAATAATTAATATATAAACTTAATATATGTGTCTAAAGTAAACATACCAATATATAACATACATAGAAACATGATAACATACATATATACGTATAAAAATACACGTTCCGTTGTGGTCGTACCAGCACTAGTAACGCCGAACGTTCAGGTCACCCAAAAGAAGTGATCACGCCGGTAATCGTCGATAAAATCCATGAAATGATATTGGATGATCGGAGAATGAAAGTGCGTGAGTTGGCTCATGCTGTAGGTATCTCAACTGAACGGGTACATCATATTTTACACGAATATTTGGACATGAGAAAACTCTCCGCGAGATGGGTGCCGCGATTGCTCACACTCGACCATAAGCGCAATCGTGTGACAACTTTAAAAGAGTGTTTAGCGATGTTCAGCCGTAATCCGGACGAATTTTTGCGCCGTTTTGTTACTGTGGACGAAACATGGATCCATCACAACACACCAGAGACCAAGGAACAATCGAAACAGTGGGTTGCTCGGGGTGAACGTGGACCAAAGAAGGCCAAACAGAGTCTGTCAGCCAACAAGGTCATGGCCACAGTTTTTTGGGATGCACGCGGTGTCATTCACATTGATTACCTCGAGAAAGGTAAAACAATCACCGGCGAATATTATTCAAAGCTTTTGGACAGATTCGACGTTAACTTGAAGCAAAAACGGCCGCATTTGGCGAAGAAGAAAGTGCTGTTCCATCAAGACAATGCACGTGTGCACACTTGTTTAGTCACGATGGCCAAAATCCACGAATTGAGATACGAACTGCTACCTCATCCAGCATATTCTCCAGATTTAGCCCCCTGCGACTATTATCTGTTTCCAAACCTAAAGAAATGGCTGGGTGGTAAGAGATTTGAGTCTAATGAAGAAGTCATTACCGAAACAAACGCGTATTTTGAGAGCCTTGAGAAAACCTATTATTAGGAGGGAATAAACAATTAGAAAAACGCTGGACTAAATGTATCGAGCTAAAAGGTGATTGTGTAGAAAAATAAAATGTTTATTTGCCGCAAAAAAAATGTTTTATTCAAAAAGTCACGGAGTTATCAAACCGCCCTCGTACATACATACAGCTAGCTTTAAATGCGTTGGAGACGGTCCTGTCAGTACTTTGAAATTGACGGATTTTTTTAAAGTGTAAATAAGTTCTAAATAAAATAAAATTATATAGTACATGAATTTTTGTTTTGTTCTCGTAAGCATCTTGATACCTACCCCGTATAAAGTACTTATATGTCGAATGTGACTTGTTATTGCTGCGTACCTCTGTAAGAGAGAAACGCTACCCATGTACCTGCATTAGCGAGAAACTCGGGTTAGTGAGAATGAGATTGGGCTCCCTTGAACTCTCGCTTATCCAGGTTTTTTGTATTGACTGTACAATCATTTTCAAAAAGCGTCTTCAAAAACTGCTCATTGCTCATTGCTGTTACTCTCTTCGAGAATATTTGGATGACGATAGCATATATAACTGGCACTAGGATTTGAAGAGAAAAGAGACTGCTCCAATGTTTATTTAAAGTTACCAGTATTTTTTAGCACATTGTTTTATGAAATTTGAATTTTCAAATTTACTGACATTTTTTTTTTGACATACTCACAAACTTTATTTATTTATTTATTCAGGATAACAACAGTCTTTACCAGAGTCAAATACTTATATTATAATTACTGGCATATGAACAATTATAGTTATCCACATTACATGAAAATTCTAAAAACTGCAAAGAACAGATTTATATTAGTTATACAGTTAACGTATAACATTTACAATTTACTTTTATCTATACAAATAAATAAAATTGGATTGTCTGTTTTTAATATTAAAATAACCGCTTTCTACTACATGCATATGAATGTATATACGGTACACATACCAAAATATATATTTTAAAAATTTTTGTCTGTCTGTTTGTTTCGGCAAATCTCAGGAACCACAGGTCCGATTTGAAAAAATCTTTCAGTGTTGGATAGTCCATTTATCGAGGAAGGCTATAGGCTATATATCATCACGCTACTACTAATAGGAGCGGAGCACCAATGAAGAATATTTCAAAAACGAGGGAAAATTTTCACGCCACGGGCAATATAAGACGCAAACGAGGTTGCGTGGGTCAGCTAGTATTTAATAAACTTTATATTGTTAAACTAAATTAAATAGTTTGCAGAGCTTGTAAAAAATAATCAAATAAAATTATGTGTGCATTGTGGAATGTAAATACATAAGTGCAAACTATCACCGGCGCATGACCGACTCGCCGCTCGATCAGAATTCGAGACCGGTTTGTGGGTGTGCCACCCAATGGTAAGTAAGTAAAGTAATTCTTTTTTTTTTTGTTGGCAATGCATTTAGGCGCTTCGCTAGCCCACCGCAGGGGCGGTGGGTTCGCTTCATGTGGGACTCCTGGCCTCCGGGAGAGGTGTCCAGACTACCCACTAAACCCCACGGCGTTCTTCTTCACCTAAGTACCGAGCCACGGGATAGGATGCTCACCGCGACTCGGCTAGGGACGCCCTTTCGGGCCCGCCTCGGGGGGGGGGGGAGGTGGCAGATCGCTCCGGCCCCCCTAAATAAATTAATAAAAACACTGCACTGCACTGCACACAAATAAATTAATAAAAATGAATAATTTAGCAGTGATTATGACCGCTAAACCAGAGGTCAGAGGTTCAAATCTACCGAGGAATTGTATGAGCACGACCATTTGTCTCATGTCTGAGTGTAATTTATTCACGACTCGCTTTTGTCCGCTTATATATTGATTATAGCGGTTAGTAGTAGCTTATGTGCTATTCTAAAATATGAGTTATATCACGGTAAAGATCCGTTTAAATCCGTTCATTCGTTTTTGCGTAAAAGAGTGCCAAACATTCATACATCCTCAAAACCTTTCACATTTAAAGAATTTAAAGAAAGACATACATTATTCAATTAGTATAATAGAATATGATATGTATGTACATACTTAGATATATGTATTAGTATGTTTATCAGCAATCGCGCAGCATTTAACCGTGGGAGAGCCACGCTTCGGCATGAATGGGCCGGCTCGACCGGAGTGATTCCACGGCTTCACAGAAAACCGGTTTGAAATAGCGCTTGCGCTGTGTTTCACAGAGTGAATGAGGATACCGGAGGCCCATACCCATCCCCTCCCCCATCCATCTACCCATACCCCGACCGCTCCCCGGCCGGCAACGTACTTGTGGCGCCTCTAGTGCTGCGGGTGTCCATTGACGGCGGTAATCGCTTACCATCAGGCGATACGTCTGCTCGTTTGCCCCATATTCCATAAAGAAAATTGGTTACCACCGTACATACTCTTGTACATACTTTGGTAGTAGACAGCTGTGTTTATATCATGTAATCCTTACCTTGTATCATCGACTAGTTCACAATCGGTACAGCATATTATAGGATCCCGTCCGCTGAACGAACAAAGCTGAAAATAAATTATTATTATTATAAAAACTGACTTTCCATAATAGGTACTGTTCTTAGAGCAACACTCTCTTTCTCTTTCGTCAAAGTGTAGGCCCAAACGAGCCTACGCATTATTCTGTTATAATAAATAAATATTCCGGACATCTAACACACAACGCCATCTAGTCCCAAGCTAAACAGAGCTAGTGTTATGGGTACTTAACCACTAATATAAATACATTCATACTTTATTTTTTTTGTAAATGCATACATAGAAAACACCCAAACTCCAAAAAAAATATTTTTAGAGCACACAAACATTTGGTCCGACCCAATATTTCAACTCGAGACCATTTTTTTTATTAGTATAATAAATAACATCTTACACATGACCAAAAATTAAATACTCGCCAAGCTGTTAAGCTTGTTGCATAGACGCCTCAAGCACAGCAGTCGTATTCACTACCACTGCGCCACCGAGGTAGTCAGACAGAATGTATTCAATTGTGTGTGACTCTCAACTTACTCAGAATTTGTTAACAAATGCAGAGCAAGATGGCGGATTTCCAATTCCATTCTTATTTGAAACGCATTGTATATGTCGCAGTCAAAAAGTTTAGTTAGTCGTTTAATTAACAACTAAATCTTCGTCGTCCTATCCTTTTTCCTTTTTGCGTAACAAACAGACAAACAAAGCTACTTACTGTGTTAAAAAGGCTTTTGTTATAGAAGGTACTTGTAACGCAAGAATTGCATATACGTTGCCGCCGTTTGAATAACGCCCGCTCTTCTCTCTTAAAAGAAGTAGACGGAAGGTACCTGAGGATGTCTTCTGGTTCTAATATCATTGAGGACAGACTGGCAACGCCGCAGGTTGACACATGTGCCTGTCAAGTTATCAGCTTTTGAGAAACAAACTGCACCTGAAAAGGAAACACAAATATAAGTCATATTTATACGGATACCAGTTCACAACTGTGCACTTTTCTAGAAACTTTCTGCCTCGCACAACAGAACTATGGCATGAACTGTCGCCTGCGCTGTTCCCTCACCAGCATGACCTACAATCCTTCAAAAAAGGTGCGTACTCCCTTTTAAGAGGCCGTCAACGCACTTGTGGGGGAGGGGTTGGGGTATGGGCCTCCGGTATCCTCACTCACTCAGTGAAACACAGCGCAAGCGCTATTTCACACCGGTTTTCTGTGAGTGAGGTGTTGCAGGAGTCAATGGGCTTACCATCAGTCGATTCGTCTGCTCGTTTGTCCCCTATCCTATAGGTAACAAGAAAAATATATACTGTAAAGTAAAGACTAACGTTTACCCACGGCACCAATCGCGTGTATATCAGACAGAGCTACTTTTCAATTTATTATATCTATACTAATATAATAAAGCTGAAGAGTTTGTTTGTCTGTTTGAACACGTTAATCTCAGGAACCTCTGATCCGATTTGAAAAATTATTTCAGTGTTGGATAGTACATTTATCGAGGAAGGCTATAAGCTATATATCATCACGCTAATACTAATAGGAACGAAGCAACAATGAAGAACGTTTCAAAAACAGGGGAAAATTTTCACGCTACGGGCAATAGAAGACGCAAACGAGGTTGCGTGGGTCAGCTAGATACTATAGACAACTAATTAATCGAACTACTGATAAACATACTTATATTTCCCTAGTTAAAGAAAAAAACCATATTTGATACCCTTGCAACGTGTTTTTTTCTTTTTTTTATATAGGGGTCAAACGAGCAGACGTATCGCCTGATGGTTAGCGATTACCGCCGCCCATGGACACCCGCAACACCAGAGGTGTCACAAGTGCGTTGCCGGCCTTTTAGGAAGGAGTACACTTTTTTCTTGAAGGTTTGAAGGTCGTATTGGTCCGGGAACACCGCAGGCGACAGCTCATTCCACAGTTTTGCTGTGCGTGGCAGAAAATTTCGGGAAAATGCTCAGCCTGATGGAAATTTTGAGTAAAATCCAACAGTAGAAGCCACCATACTCACGGCGAACGCAGACAATACAGTATGGCATCCCATACTATGGGTAGTAGATTTTTTTTTTTTTAAATATTGGGCAAACGAGCAGACGTATCACCTGATGGTAAGCGATTACCGCCGCCCATGGACACCCGCAACACCAAAGGCGTCACAAGTGCGTTGCCGACCTTTTCTGTGAGGCCGTGGTATCACTCCGGTCGAGCCGACCCATTCAAGCCGAAGCATAGCTCTCCCACGGTAATGCTTTACACACCATTTTTAAAGGACCCTGGATCACGGTGGGAGGAAAACCAGTGCGTTGGTAGTGAGTTCCAGGTCTTAACTGCTCGGCACCGAAAGGATGTTAAAATAAAATAACTTAAATTTGTTTTGTGATCGGAAATTGCTGGCAGTAGATAGATGGGTCTATAATTATAATATGACTGCACGTTTAGCCTAGTGGTAACTTCGTCAAGTGTTGTGGGTTCAAATCCCACTTGGAATAACACTTTGTCCACACGTTGAGATCCACAAATTGTTGATCTAAGTCAGGGTGTTCTTTGTGTCCGTTTCATGTATGTTTGTAAGGTCCCCCGCGACACAGGAATTATTCCTAGTGCGGGAGTTGTCTATAAAAAAAGATACGGTCTCTATCAACTTTCTGACGGTGAAAGTCCAATCTAAATCGGTCCAATCTTTCCAGTGATTGACCGCAATAAAAAGACATCCAGATAAAAAAATAAATAACTGTTTTTTTATGTAAGTTTATATATATACTAGCTGACCCACGCAACCTCGTTTGCGTCTTATATTGCCCGTGGCGTGAAAATTTTCCCCCGTTTTTGAAACATTCTTCATCGGTGCTCCGCTCCTATTAGTAGTAGCGTGATGATATATAGCCTATAGCTTTCCTCGATAAATGGACTATCCAACACCGAAAGATTTTTTTAAATCAGACCAGTGGTTCCTGAGATTAGCCGGAACAAACAGACAGACAGACAGACAGACAGACAAAAAATTTAAAAAAATATATATTTTGGTATGTGTACCGTATATACATTCATATGCATGTAGTAGAAAGCGGTTATTTTGATATTAGAAACAGACACTCCAATTTTATTTATTTGTATAGATAAACATTCACATTACAAACACATTTAATTTATTTGTATAGACATACGTATATAATTACATTAACCTCGGTCATTTTATTTCAGAGTCATTCGCTCAGTGAGAAATCTTCTCGTTGAGCGAATGACTCAAGTCAAAGAATAATTTATATTATCTCACGGTAATATATAACAAACAATGATAATCATATGTGTTTAAGGAAAATCTCTAACTTAATTCTTTAATAATACATACCACAAGTATATGCGTGAATATAGGGTAAACACAACTCAAGGATAAAGTTATCAGTTCGAGATCTGTACATTATATGCTAGCGACCCGGCTCAACTTAGCACGGAAGTCTTTAAATTCTCAAATTTTATGTACTACTAACTGTTGCCCGCGGCTCCGCCTGCGTTTATGTCGGTTTTTTTCGTGTTTTTTTGCATTTATATATATATATATAGATATATAATATGCACATAATATATTTATTTTATTTATACATACTTCCTGATAAACCTTTGGGTGTTGCAAAGCTGTGTTTGGCAGGCGTAACTTAATAATACGATAGATTAAATTAAGATATATTACAATACTAAGCATTCTACAGTTATATAAACATCTAAATTAAATATATAATATATACACACATATACAAAAATATGTATACCATAAATATAATATACATAATGTTTGGATCATCGATCTTCGCTCGGTAATTTTTTTTTTGATAATCTTTCTAAAAAATCACTAGATCGATTAATCGCCCCGAAACCCCTTGCTTACTAAATTTAATGAAAATTGTTGGAGCTGTCTTCGATATTCAGATTATATACATATAAGAAATACTCGTTTACATGTCAAAGTCAAAATCAAATCATTTATTTCCATAGGCCCCAAAAGGCACTTGAACACGTCAAAAATACAAACATCAAATATAAAACAAAACTCAAGTAATCAATTCAGTGATAAAAGGTACTAATATATACTAAATGCATTGAAATGATTTGAATTACCGGAGCTTAGATTGATTTCGATTCAACTCAAAGGTTTAAATTGAAATCAATCCAAGTACCAGCTCCGATGGGTATTGCATTAATGAGAAGAGCTGGTGAGAAACTCATGTGCACCATCTTTTCAAATAATTCATACAAAGTTTGTTTGTTTTTGACAACAGTACTTCTATTAAGTTAAAGAAACCAAAACACAAAGGCTAAAAAGCGGTCTAAAGAGATATTAAAGCTAGGGAAATCAATTTTTTGACTGCACGGTTGGCCGAGTGGTGTCAGCGGTCGCCATGCCGCTTGCTACTGCCACTTTGTGTGATCCACGAATTGTTGTCCCGAGTCTGGATGTTCTTTGTGTCCGTTTCATGTATGTTTGTAAAGTCCCCCACGACACAGGATGTTATTCCTAATGTGGGAGTTGTCTTTTTTAAAAAAAAATAAAAAATAATGTATGCATGTATTAGATAGATAAAAATTCCTCGTGAATCACTCTATCTACTGCTGAAAACTGTATTCAAATTCGTTAAGTCTACACTAATATTATAAAGAGGAAAGATTTGTATTTTTGTATGTAACGAATAAACTCAAAAAGTACTGGACCGATTTTAAAAATTCTTTCACCATTCGGAAGCTACATTATCCACGAGTAACATAGGCTATATTTTGTTTTGGAAAAAAATAGGGTTCCGTAAGATATTTGCGTTTTTCGGACACAAGGTGTAAAAAATCAACCAGAAAAGTTACTTATTTTGCGTACGCTGCCTAAACTGTAAAAGATAGAACCATAAAATGCTCTAATGGGTAGGCTTTTTGCAGCGGTAACCGACATCCACGCGGGTGGAGCCGCGGGCGACCGCTAGTAGTTTATAAGATGTAAGCAAACCGAGAGCTGAAGCGACTTCGTGTGAATTTTTCTGTATAAACCAGTAAATTATTGCGTCGCCTGAGCTCAATTATTAACTGGTATACAATTTAATGTCCCTCGTAAATACCCGCGAAACCCACTGACCCTCCGTCACGTAAAACAGTCCTCGGTTTAAACTTTCCAATACCATAAAAATTATAGCAGCTTATTTTATGTTGTAAAGATTCGCTGAAAAAGGATATTCGAATATGTCAACCCTAATCAGTTTAAATCTATACTAATACGAGCTGTTGCCCGCGGGTAAGCCCGCGTTTATGTCGGTTTTTTCGCGGTCGCGGATTTGTGACTGATGCAAAAATTAGATAGAAACAATCCTTGATGCGGATTATATATCATTCTAAAAATTCAGCTCGATCGGTGCAGAACTTTTTGAGCTTTTGAAGCGTATACAAACCAACATAACATATTTATATATATAGTTTATAAAGAAGAGTTTGTTTGTTTGCTTGAACGCGCTAATCTCGGGCACCGCTGGTCCAATTTGAAAAATTCTTTCAGTGTTAGATAGTCCATTTATCGAGGAAGGCTATAGGCTATATTACGCTAATACTAATAGGAGTGGAGCACCAATGAAGAATGTTCCAAAAACGGGGAAAAATTTTCACGCTACTGGCAATAGAAGACGCAAACGAGTTTGCGTGGGTCAGCTAGTAGTTAATAAACGGTTGGTAGAAGTTTGTTAATTCCAAGTTAAATTAACGAGCGAACTCCTTCTTAAAAAGCCGGCAACGCACTTGTGACGCCTCTGGCGTTGCGGGTGTCCATGAGCGGCGGTAATCGCTTACTATCAGGCGATACGTCTGCTCGTATGCCTCTTATATAATAATAAAAAAACGCGACTGTAGTCGCTGGCATTAGCTACTTTAGTTATGAAAAAGTATTTTAGGTCGATAAAATAAAGTTCTTTCCTCCATCGTCCTATATGACAGCAGTTTAATCGCCATCATTTAGTTTAGATGGTTGGCAGGCCACAAATTTATGCCTCGCACAACAAAACTGTGGAATGAACTCTCGGTAACTATATTCCCGGACCGATACGATTTTCCAACCTTCAAGAAAAGAGCGTACGCTTTTCAACTATCTGCGTGGATATCAAACCGTTGTTACTATTACCATTGTTACTGTTACTGCCTCGGTGGCGTAATGGTAATGAATGCGACTGCTGTGCTTGGATTCAAATCCTGGGTCGGACCAAATGTTTGAGTAATCTACAAATATTTGTTTCGGAGTTTGGGTGTTTTCTATGTATAATATGTATCATGTATTTACAAAAAAAAGCATAAATGTATTCATATCAGTTGTCTAGTACCCATAACACAATCTCTGCTTAGCTTGGGACTAGATGACGTTGTGTGTTAGATGTCCGAAATATTTATTATTATTATTATTTATTATATTGACATATGCCTTGGCAGTCAAGATTATAATAATAATAACGTTTATTTCGCAAAATGTTAAATTTTTCCTAAAAAACTTAGATATAATAAATTAGAATGAATGACACAGAAAAAGAAAAACTAAATAGTTTGTACATAGTTGGTTCTCAAGCTAAGCTAGACCTGTGTTTTGAGAACCAGTGTGTTTCGTCGTGCTGATCGCTGCTAGTGGCCAAATTTGCTTTCTATATCTGTTGCTTTACTGTGCGTGTTAACATGTGTTTAAGTGTGTGTATGTGTGTGTGAGTTTGTGTATATCTGTGTGTGTGTTTGTGTTTGTGTGTATATGTGTATGTATTTTTGTGTATGTAAGATTATTAACATCAGAGACATAAGCCTAAGAGGTTTTGGCCTGTGGCGACCTCTACATACAACATAACATACTACAGCGCCATCTACCGAAGTTACACTGAACTACGGAGTAACGTACCATACGAAGAAACTGCCAATCCTGAATCGCGCAATAGCAGTTCTCGCACCGATTCAGGATTGGCAGTAGTACAATATCCCAACATCAACTGGCGGGCAGTGGCCCGCCAGGCACCTCGCCTGATCGGAGGATCCTCCTCTCGTGTTGGAGGGACCTGACAGGAGGTCGAGGGGTCAGACAGATTGCTATAGGGTGTGTCTCAAAATGTTCTTTTCTTTGCAGTTCTCCTGTTCTGCATAGTTTGCAGTCAACTTATACCACAAACGCCGAAGTATTAATACTTTATAATATTTGCTACTCGTATTACCATATTGTCTACAACTAGATATTTTTACATTAAAAAGTGTGAACTATATTTTAATATTTCCAAGACATTAATTAGCGGGAAACGGGCCAATAGCTATTAATATGAGAATCATAGATAACCCCCTATTTATCAAGAACTCGTCGTGCTTAAGGGTCATAAACTTGGTCAATACAAATGTCTAGATTTTATGCGTCACTGCATATGCCAGCTATAGCATGCATATGTTGCGCACGTTTCTGGCACCGTATGCGGATTCTTTTCGGGGGTAATCTGTGATGAGAATTAATCAAATTTCAGAGTGTGATCACAGCCAATGAACCTGTTCGTAACTTCAGGTTACGTTTTTCCATTTTTTTTTATGAATCGGGGGTAAATGAGCAGACGTATCGCCTGATGACGAGATGAGATTATGGACACCCGCAACACCAGAGGCGTTACAAGTGCGTTGCCGGCCTTTGGGGGTTGGAGAGGAGGATGGGGGAGAGGTTGGGATATGGATCTCCGGTATTCTCACTCACTCGGTGAAACACAGCGCAAGCGTTGTTTCACACCGGTTTTCTGTGAGGCCGTGGTATCACTCTCATGGTAACTAAAGAAGGCGTTAGGCGACTGATTCAAATTTGAACACTATTGTACTATGTTTTTTCACTCACTTTGAGATGTTATATTAGCGTATTAGCTCTACTGACTAATTTACTATTCAAATAATCTTCGAGGTCGATCGTTAAAGCAAATTTCAATTGCCGTATCGAATAGTAACTTTGTATTCAAATATTTGTAGTTTAAATAACAATTTCATCTATACAAATAAATAAAATTGGAGCGTCTGTTTGTAATATTAAAATAACCGCTTTCTACTACATGCATTTGAATGTATATACGGTATACATACCAAAATATATATTTTTAAAATTTTTGTCTGTCTGTCTGTTTGTTCCGGCTAATATCTGGAACGGCTGGACCGATTTGGACGGGACTTTCACTGGTGGGTAGCTGATGGTACAAGGAGTAACTTAGGCTTACATTTTTTAGACTAGCTTCGGCCCGCGGCGTTACCCACGATACGACAATAACCGCGGGTAACACCGCGGGGTTTAGCTAGTACCTAATAATATAAATTCGGCATCTAGTTTTTTTTTGTTTTAAAAGACAACTCCCGCTCTAGGAGTAATTCCTGTGTCGCGGGTGACTTTACAAACATACATGAAACGACCACAAAGAACACCCAGACTCAGAACAACAATATGTGGATCACACAAAGTGTGATGTTAGGTTATGTTAGGTATTCCATGTGGGATTTGAACCCACAACACTTGGCGCAGTAGGGAACGGCGTGACGACTGCTTAACCACTGGGCTCTGATTTGTTTATTTAATAGGTAGTTTATTAAATATCTATATTTTATAATAAAACAGCAAAACTGTGGAATGAGCTGTCTCCTGCGGTGTTCCCGGACCAATACGACCTTCAAACCTTCAAGAAAAGAGCGTACTCCTTCCTAAAAGGCCGGCAACGCACTTGTAACGCCTCCGGTGTTGCGGGTGTCCATGGGCGGCGGTAATCGCTTACCACCAGGCGATATGTCAGCTCGTTTGCCCCCTAAACAATTAAAAGAAAAAAAAATACATACAAGCTTCAAAAAATTCCTCCGCATCATCGCCTACTGGTAGCGTTTCATCATCATCATCAGCTTGTTGCAGTCCACAGCTGGACATATCCCTCTCCTAAGCTTCGCCCCGAGGCGTTACCCGCGGTACGACAAAAATCGCGGGGTTTAGCGAGTGTCCTAATAAAAGTTCAGCCATCATTCAATATTTTGTGAAGTCTCGACTTCGTATCTATAATACGAGCTAGTTTCGTATTATCCAGTGCCAAGTACTTAAACATTTTTTGCCAAGAATACAATAAAATCAAAATCAAAGTTGAACGATCAATACCTCACTAGATAGAGATAGTTGTTTAATACCCGTGGGAGAGCCACGCTTCGGTATGCATGGGCCGGCCGGCTTGACCGGAGTGATGCCACGGCCTTACAGAAAACCGGTGTGAAACAGCACCTGTGCTGTTCCCCCATCCCCCAAAGGCCGGCAAAGCACTTGTGACGCCTCTAGTCTTGTGTGTCTATAGGCGGCGAAAATCGTTTGCCATCAGGCAATACGTCTGCACGTTTGCCCCGTATTCCATAAAAAAGAATCGTCGGGCTTGCGGCAAAACGTGTTGTTAGGTTCTTGAAAAAAATCTTAATAAAAGATACTATGGAAATTAGCAGAGATTAAAACCCGTGCTTCGGAGAGCACGTTAACCCTTCGGTTCCTGTTGTCATGAACATTTATGGCAATCGTTATTGCGAAGTCTGTGTCCTTAAATACACTTTTTTAATATGTGAAAGCCCCCACAGGCCGTCACCCCACCGAGGTTTGCGGCGAGGTGGTATATCAGAATCGGACCGAATAAAACTACAATGTGTTCCACTCTGCGCCAGACCTGCTGTTCCACACATCCCTACCGTTCTCTAATACACTAATTCAACCTTTAAGTTGAAACCAGTCGCAACGTGGAAAAACCGATGTGCAGGTAAAACCGGTTCAACTAGTAACTGATTCTAAAATTAAATAATAAAAAGAATAATAAAAGCTAAGATAAGGTAATTTAAAAACATTTGAAGTTCATCTTAATTTAATTTTAGATGGACTTTTATGCCAAGACCTAGTGGTTCAAGTGAGAGGGAATAACTCAATGAGAAGAGTCTGTTTGTAACTTCAAATTCAGTTTTCACTAAATAAATTTATTGACTGCCTTGGTGGTGCAGTGGTAGTGAATGCGCCTGCTGTGCTTGAGGTTTCGGGTTCAAATCCTGGGTTGGACCAAGTGTTTGTGTAATCTACAAATATTTGTTTCGGAGTTTGGGTATTTTATATATACAGGGTGTCTCAAAAGAAATTTTATATTTGTTTAGCTTACTGCGTGAACGCTGCGTACTTGAGGGGTGCGGGGGTTATGTCAATTGGTAGCTTGGCTCTTGGGGATTCAGTCGCTATGGAGCGTTTCTCGGGAGCAGACCGCGCGTTGTGCGTGCGAGAGTTTTACAAGAACGGTGATTCGACAACTGTCGCGCGTAGAAAATTCTGCAGTATTCGAGGTTTTCGCCACTTAAATGATGCGCCAAGCCTTCCTCTCATTCGACATTGGGTTAAAAAGTTTGAAGAGACTGGATCAACGCTGGATAAATCAAAATCCGGGCGACCTAGGTCATCAAGAACGGTAGAAAACGTGGAGAGTGTTAATCAATCTGTACGTGACGACCCGAGCCTTTCAATTCGGAAGCGCGCGAGTGCTTTAAATGTGCATAGATCATCATTACATCGCATTATGCACAAAGATCTAAAGCTGCACCCCTACAAAATTCAATTGGTGCAAGAATTAAAGCCCCAAGATGCCGGTCAGAGGCTTAATTTCGTAAATCAGATGATTGAGCGATTTTCAACGTTTACCAACATTTTGTTTTCGGATGAAGCTCATTTTCATCTTAATGGCCACGTAAATAAGCAAAACTGCCGCTACTGGAGTTCAGCCAATCCGAAACGCAAACATCAGAAACCCCTACACTCGCCTAAAGTGACCGTATGGGCTGCCATGTCGGCGCGAGGAATTATCGGCCCTTACTTTTTTGAAGACGAAATGGGGCGTACAGTTACAGTGAATTCAGAGCGTTATGTGGAGATGTTAGACAACTTCTTGGTACCTGAACTGCAAAACTTTCCTGGCTATAACCAAAGAACATGGTTTCAACAGGACGGAGCAACTTCACACACGTCCAATATATCTCTGCCACGTGTTCGTGAAATTTTCTCAGGAAAATTGATCTCCCGGAGAGGTGACATAAATTGGCCTCCACGTAGCCCAGATTTAACCCCTATGGACTTTTTCCTATGGGGTTATCTTAAATCTAAAGTTTACGCCAATAAACCAACTTCACTGGCGCATTTGAAAGAAAATATCCGTCACGAAATGGCAGCCATCCCTCACTCCACCTGTCGAGCAGTCATAAGTAATTTTACTGTTCGATTAAATGAGTGCCAACAACGTGAGGGTTTACATTTAGACGATATTATTTTTAAGAAATGAATTCCCAAAAAGTGTATTTTAACAATAAATAAACATTTTTTCTATATACCGCTTCCTTTTTTTTTAATCAATCCACTAAATATGAAATTTCTTTTGAGACACCTTGTATAATATGTATGTATTTAAAAAAAAAAGTATATATGTATTCATATCAGTTGTCTAGTACCCATAACACAAGCTCTGCTTAGCTTGGCACTAGATGACGTTGTGTTAGATGTAAAAAATATTTATATTATAAATAAATATTTTGGACGGAACAAACAGACAGAAAGACAAAAAAATATTTTGGTACATGTAACGTATATATACATACATATGCACTTAGTAAAAAGCGGTTATTTTAATATTGCAAACAGACACTCCAATTACATTTATTTGTATAGACAAACAAGTTTAATCTCATTTACAAAAATAAAATAACTATTATAAAACGAAACACAGTCGCAATTTGACCTCAAGGCAACTGCTAACTATTTCAAAGTAAGAAAATAACGAAATAAACAATAATTGCGTCCACATTATTACCCTGAGTTATAAAAACATTATTATTTATGATCTTAAAGAAATAATATCATTATGAAATAACAAACCTTCTTCTTTCTGACATTTTGCACTTAACACACATAAAAACACACAAATACTGACACTAAACACACTTTTAGACATGTTTTCTGACACAACCGATGCGTCTGCGCAGATCCCCTAGTGTTGTGTTACTGAATAGCTATATGTATTATATGTACATTGTAGATCTTAACCGGTTCCTCGGTTTCCACGTCACTAATGACGAATTTAACATTCATTTGGTTTCTATAGAATTATTTAGTTAAAAAAATCCCCGACGCTTCTAATAATTTGATTGCAAAATATATACTAGCTACGCTTCGCGATGTTACCCTCGGTTATTTTTTTTTTGATGTAATACGGGGCATACGAGCGGTCGTATCGCCTGATGCGATTACCGCCGCCCATGGACAACACCAGAGGCGTCACAAGTGCGTTGCCGGCCTTTGGGGGATAGAGGGAGGGATTGGTATATGGGCTTGCGGTATTCTCACACACTCACCGGTTTTCTGTGAGCCTTGTTTTACTCCGATCAAGTCTGTCCATGTATGCCGAAGCATGGCTCTCCCAGAACTAAGTTTTTTAGGGTTCCGTAGTTCACATTTCGGAACCCTTACAATTTCGTAATGTCCGTTCGTCTGTCAGTACTCTTACCTTCCAAACGGTTAGTGCTAGAAAGTGATATGTGTATTTATGACGTCGACAGAGCGCTAAAATAGAATTACGAATTATTTTTTTTTGGTTACCTCCTCTACGCCTAGAGCATACAAAACACTCAAACTCCGAAACAAATATTTGCAGATCATACAAACATTTGGTCCGACCCGGGAATAGAACCCAAGACTTCAAGCTTAGCAGTCACGCACGCAGTACCACTACGCCACCGAGGCAGTCATAATGATTTATCCACTAAAATGCCGAAATACTAATTAGATAAGACGATTGCAATTTGCACGTGTTTGTAATGCAAACTCCTTTCTCCTGCCTGTAAATATGTAGCTTTACATTTGAAAATATATTGTCATTTGCTATTCACATGTACTAATGTTACACGGTAAAAATGGCTTATCAAAAACAATTTGATTGAAAGACGGTCCCCATTTCATGTCATCCACATTTTATATATTTTTAATCATTAATTTCATCACGACGATGACTTGAAGACTCGAAGACTTGAAGACGATAAATACTTGAAATTGGCAGAAATAGCTTATCCGAGTGATACGGCTGGTTGCCATTTCATCAAAAGAGAAAAATAAGAAGACAAGAGAATAAAGGCGGCTACCGTTGTAGACACTTGCAACTTGCATGGGCCAGCGGCTGGGAGCATTACGAGTATATTGAGATGCCGTGGGAGAGCTATGCTTCGGCATGAATAGGTCGGCTCGACCGGAGTGATACCACGGCCTCACAGAAAACCGGTGTGAAATAGCGTTTGCGCTGTGTTTCACCGAGTGAGTGAGGATACCGGAGGACCATACCCCAACCCCTCCCCCCATCCCCTTTCCTATCCCCCAAAGGTCGGCAACGCACTTGTGACGCCTTTGGTGTTGCGGGTGTCCATGGGCGGCGGTAATCGCTTACCATCAGGTGATACGTCTGCTCGTTTGCCCACTATTAAAAAAAAAAAGGTGCCAGTCACTTTTATCAATCTTCTATTTATAATCTGACCAACTCATTAATTAACACCCACTCACCAGAATTATTCCTGGTAGCGATTTATTCGGGGTATTACACACACACACACACACACACATAAATTTTCGAATTTCAGAGATATTTTTCCTCATTCTTGTTTTTGTTACAAACCGCGTCAATGACCTTAATGACCAGAAACTCAATTTAAAAAAGGGCGTGTGCTTTAGTCTACACGACTAAGGTAAAGGTTCTTTAAAATAAAGTAAATATGGGAAACGTAACTCTATCTCTCTTTCTCTAACTTATATGCCTCTCTCAACTTCTGTTTACCTCGCTCGATCACACTTTTCGTAACGCTCTCGTCACGGCACCAGCAGATTACGGGGTGTCATTGGTGATTACAAACTATGTTTGCGGTTTTTTTTTAATTTATTTATTGAATAGGGGCAAACAAGGAGATGTATCGCCTGATGATAAGCGATCACCGCCGCCCATGGACACCCGCAACACCAGAGGCGTCACAAGTGCGCTGCCGGCCTTTGGGGGAGGGGGAGTGGGATGGGGTGGTCTGGTACATGGGCCTCACTCACTCGGTGAAACACAGCGCGGTTTTCTGTGAGGCCGTGGTATCACTCCAGTCGAGCCGGCCCATGCATGCCGAAGCGTGGCACTCCCACAGCAAAAGTAATTAATGTAGGTTTATATCTTATTTACTAAATTCAATCTCTGTGCACCTACCAGATCTTTTTTTTCTTTTTTTTTTTTTATTATATAGGTGGCAAACGAGCAGACGTATCGCCTGGTGGTAAGCGATTACCGCCGCCCATGGACACCCGCAACACCGGAGGCGTTACAAGTGCGTTGTCTGCCTTTTAGGAAGGAGTACGCTCTTTTCTTGAAGGTTTGAAGGTCGTATTGGTCCGGGAACACCGCAGGCGACAGCTCATTCCACAGTTTTGCTGTGCGCGGCAGAAAGTCATCGATCGTATTTCCACATCACCAAGTTCGACAGGGAGAAAATGCCTCAAGGCATTAAGTACGCCTTTGTACAAGATGTGCAATAAGTATTAATAAATAAATAAATAAAATTTAATTCTCTTTCTGACGTAATCGGGTAAGACATTTGATAAACATGCATACGGCAAATTTATATTATACATCGTTCAATCAAGCACAAGGTCTTTTGAGAACTGGTTTTATTTGCCATATTTGTTTTTAAATGTTTCTATATCACGATTAACATTCAATCAATGAATGATTTGACCGAATGAATGAATGGTTATACAGTTTTTTAATATGGATAACCTTACAAGTGTTTGGTTTTGTGCGTTTATTTGTGTTGTTGGAGTTAATTCTGAATTTTACGAAGGTATGTTTAGTTATGCAAAACATTATTAACAGTAAAATAATAATTACAATAAAAATAATTCTTTACACATCCCACACACGGCCGTATGGTCACAAACTATGCAGACTGTTGTTAAACATACTTATATAATTCTAAACACATACATATTTAGTGAAAGCGTATGCGTCTGCTAAGCTTGAAGTCTCGGGTTCGATTCAAGGGTCGGACTAAATGTTTGTATGATCTGCAAATATTTTTTTCGGAGTTTGGGTGTTTTCTATGTATAATATATATGTATTTACAAAAATAATAATATATAAGTATTTATATCAGTTGCCTAGTACCCATAACACAAGCTCAGCTTAGCTTGGGACTAGATGGCGTTGTGTGCTGGATGTCCGGAATATTTATTTATTTATTTAAAACTAGCTTTTACCTGAGGCGCGAGTTTATATCAATTATCGAGGTGTTTGTTTAAATTGATATAACTTTTTATATGTCAATTGATTGAAATGAAACAATCAATTTTATTTTTTGTGCGGACATCCCCCCGGATAGCATCGACTGGTGGATATGTCGGACTAGAATCGACTAAAAACCGCACACCGTCTCAGGTACTAGATGTCGGGAAACCAGGTTCCATTATACAAGTATCTATACAAATAAATAAAATTGTAGTGTCTGTTTGTAATATTAAAATAACCGCTTTCTACTACATGCATATGCATGTATATACGGTACACATACCAATATATATATATTTAAAATTTTTGTCTGTCTGTCTGTCTGTTCCGGCTAATCTCTGGAACGGCTGGACCGATTTGGACGGAACACATACATATTAGTTATACATATAAACCTCTCTCTTCAATCACTCTATATGAAGAACAACGCATTAAAATACTTTTCGTAGTTTTAAAGATCTAAGTATTTATAGGGATAGACAGACAGTGGAAGCGAATTTGTTTTATACTGTCTATACATTTTGGTTTACAGGCGATAATTGTTATTCTAACATCGACTGGTTGAATGGTACTTGCGTCCCAGTATATCGATGTTTATCAACCCTCAATGATATCAACAAAGGGATACAACCACAGGTAAAGCTATATTATGTTTACACCATATTATTTACTTAAAGGTGGTAGAGCCACGCTGATTTCAGCACGAACAGGGTGACACTACACTTTCACAGAAGACCAACTCAAAGTGACAGCGTTCGTCGATCACCATGCTGCCACCATTAGTCTTGGATTCATGCTTTCCATCAAGTCTTTTTCCCAAAGTAAGTTAGGACAGATTTATGTCCCCTACTTACTTGTTTTGTTACTTTGTTTTTAGACCTCCACAACCCTAGTACGAGGCGATATCGAAATTCTGTGTACAGTAAACCTATAGTACATTTTTTGACTATTGCGTTTGAATGGGAAGTAGGAAGTGGGAGGGGAGCCCCTACATAAGACAAAGAGATATAATAAATCTTGAGAAGGGAGAGGGGTTGGGGTATGACCTCAATTGCTCGGTGAAACACAGCACAGGCATTGTTTCACACCGGTTTTCTGTGAGGCCGTCGTATCATTCGAGCTGGCTCATGCTTGTGCAACGCGTGGCTCTCCCACGGAAAATAAATATATACTAATATCATAAATTTGAAAGTAGGTCAGTCGGTCTGTTTGTTACGTATTCACGGCTAAGTCGCTGCATCGATTGCTATGCAATTTATAAGTATTATGTCTTAAAGTGCAAAAAAACTGCTCATTTTTTTCACAGCAAAACTGTGAAATGAGCTGTCGCCTGCGGTGTTCCCGGCGACCTTCAAACCTTCAAGAAAAGAGCGTACTCCTTCCTAAAAGGCCGGCAACGCACTTTTAACGCCTCTGGTGTTGCGGGTGTCCATGGGCGGCCGTAATCGATTACCACCAGGCGATACGTCTGTTTGTTTGCCCTTTAAATAATATAAAAAAGTGCATAAAGTTAAAATACATATACATATAGTTAAGAAACAGGTCTTATTTTTCATCCTCCGTATTTATCCTCCTTATTTCATATCTTTCAAAAGTCACGTCATGTGACTTTTTAAAGATATAAAAATATTAAGTTTTCCGTATCAGCTAATAAATATAGAAAATTGTAAATTTTTCAGCTGTGTTCATTTGATGGACATACACCGATCGTATGTTGCACAGACTGCGAATACATCCGCAATACAAGGTAGGATAATAACCATTTTAAATTTGATTATCGTTACAAAAATGGCGGCAAAACGATGTCGGCCATTTTGTTAATTTGACATTAAGAATAGACGCTACAGAAACTGTACTATTTTCTCATAATTTTGTTGGTTTATAAATTTGGGATTGATGAGGCTCACTCCAGTTTTTTTTTATTATTATGTGTTGTTTTTCAATTTGTTACGCGAACTGAATTCTTTTGTGTATGTGAATGTGAGTATTGTCTAGGGTTGCAATATAAGTTCATATTTAGTATTTTGCAGTGCAGTTGACTGCACGGTTGGCCTAGTGGTTTATCGGTTCCGAGAGGGGCGTTCGACGGTCGATGCCGTGATGCGCCTTAGGGCCGTGACCGAAGAGGCGGTTGGCTGTGGCGGCGTGGTGTTGGCGGTGTCCTTGGACATCGCCAACGCCTTTAATAGTCTGCCATTCAGCTGCATCAGGGAAGCACTCCAGTATCATGGGGTGCCAGAGTACCTGAGGCGGCTGGTGGCAGACTATTTGGAGGAGCGTACCGTCGTGTACGAGGATCGAGATGGCGTCTTGAGACGGCGACCCATGTCGTGCGGCGTTCCACAGGGGTCTGTCCTCGGACCACTCCTGTGGAACGTGGGGTACGACTGGGTCCTTCGGAGTCGTCTGCCCCCCGGGCTGGGCGTAATTTGTTACGCCGATGACACATTGGTCACAGCTCGGGGGGCCAACTTCCAAGAGGCGGCGCGCCTGGCCCCCCTGGTGGCCAGGCGCGCCGCCTTGTGTTGTGTTTTTTTGTGTGTGTTGTGTTGTGTTGTGTTGTGTGCCTTGTGTTTCTCTGGTGGTTGGGCGCATCGAGGCGCTGGGCTTGCGGGTGGCCCTGGATAAGACGGAGGCCCTGTTATTTCATGGGCCCCGTCGTGGTCCACCCCCCGGCGCCTCTATCGAAGTCAACTCGGTCCTCGTACCGGTTCGGGCCCAGATGAGGTATCTGGGCCTGATCCTCGACGGTAGGTGGCTCTTCGACGAGCACTTCCGACAGTTATCTCCGAAGCTGGTCGGCGCTGCCTCCGCCCTTGGGCGACTTTTGCCCAATTTGGGTGGAGCCAGCGTCGCGACGAGACAGCTCTACACGGGGGTTGTCCTGTCAATGGCCTTGTATGGGGCACCGGTGTGGGTGGCGGCTCTGACCGTCCAGAATAAGGCGCGCCTATTGCGCCCTCAGAGGGTATAGGTGGTCAGAGCCATACGCGGATACCGCACCGTGTCCACCGAGGCGGCGTGCGCCTTGGCCGGAACACCCCCGTGGGATTTGGAGGCGGAAGTGCTCGCCGAAGTTTATCGGCGAGCGGCTGAATATCGGGCGGAGAACGGGTATCGTCCTCCGCCCGAAGAGGTACGCGATTGGCGTGAAGCCGCTCGCCGAGCCACGATGGCTCGTTGGTCTTCCCGGCTGGAGGCTCCACGCGCTGGCTTTGCCACCGTGGAGGCGCTCCAGCCGGTCATCCTCGAGTGGGCAGGGCGGCAGCACGGGACTCTTTCCTTCCGACTGACGCAGGTGCTTTCCGGGCACGGTTGCTTCGGGAAGTACCTGCACTCGGTCGCTAGGAGGGAATTGAGTCCCGCCTGCCACCACTGCGACTGCAGTGAGGACTCGGCCCAGCATACGCTGGAGATCTGCCCCGCTTGGGCGGATCAGCGCCGGGCCCTCACTGCAGTCATCGGAGGAGATCTGTCGCTACCGGCCGTCGTACTGTCCATGGCCGGTAGCGACAGCAGTTTTACCGCGGTCGCGACCTTCTGCGAAGAAGTAATTTCGCAGAAGGAGGCGGCGGAGAAGGCCCGGGAGGACGATATCCACTCGGACTCGATCCGCCGCCGGCGCACGGGGCGGCGGAGGCGCGCCTATCAGCGCCTCATGCCGCCCTGAGTGTGGCCGCGGATGGACGGGATGGGTTTTCCCCTCTATCCGCATTACAGACCAACCGCGAGGGGGCGACGTACGCGTGTGCCGTGCGTCGCCTAAATTGAGATTGTATTGGTAGAAGGTGCCCGCTTCAGTGCGGGCAGGCGCTGGGAGGGGCCCGGTTGTGTTAATAAACGCATTCCCCGGACCCCTCCCTTCTCAGGCGCAGAGTTGGCATACCGTGTGGTTTTAGTCGGTTCGATTCCGACACACCGCCCCGCCGCAAACCCCGGCGGGGTGACGGCCCGAGGGGGTTTCCACACGTAAAAAAAAAAAAAAAAAGTGGTTTATCGGTGGGGTCCGGCGTGTTAATAAATGCAGTCCCCGGACCTCTCCCTTCTCAGGCGCAGAGTTGGCACACCGTGTGGTTTTAGTCGGTTCGATTCCGACACACCGCCCCGCCGCAAACCCCGGCGGGGTGACGGCCCGAGGGGGTTTCCACACGTTTAAAAAAAAAAAAAAAAAATTGGTTTATGCGGTCACTACGCCGCTTGCTACTGCGCCAAGTGCCGTGGGTTCAAATCCCACGTGGGATATCACTTTGTGTGATCCACAAAAATGTTATCCTGAGTCTGGGTGTTCTTTGTGTCCGTTATATGTATGTTTGTAAAATCCCCCGCGACACAGGATGTATATTGCTACTGTGGGAGTTGTCTTAAAGAAATAAGGTCTTATACTGACTGTACTCGCATAGTTTTTTTTTATCATTTTGTAATAATTCAATTCAGTCCGTGAGGACTTAAAAAATAATACCTCTGTGGTTTGTTTCGGCATTTCTTCTCAGAGTGAGTCTTAGGAAATGCCGGCCTCTTCTACCTGTAAAACCAGATGTGTAAAAATATCTGTAAATATTTACTTACAAAATAAATATAATTTATCATTTCGATGCAATTTACTGTCTCAGTGCGGTAACCGAATACCCAACCTTGGTCTTTTCTAATCCTAGGGGCATAAGTAACAGTCTTTACAAGTCGACTATTAAACGTACACTTTTTTTTTTATTGAATAATGGGCAAAGGAGCAGACGTATCACCTGATGGTAAGCGATTAATCCTCCCTCCTCAATCACGTACCGGTATGTCCGAACCATAGAGCAACACAGGCCGTCGGAGGGAAGGAGCCATATCATATTTTTCCGATCTGCATTTTAGAATTAGGTACACACAAAAACAAATAAAACAAAACATTCACAATTCCACACACATACACATACACACTGCTTCGTTGATCTGGCGCATACAACTTAGCTGCCAGTCAAGAAGTCTCGGATTCGATTTCCGAGTCGGGCTAAAGTTGATATATCGTGTTTTTCGTATATGAAATTCTTATTTACTGGCCCAGAGTATGGAAAATGGCGGTGTTTCCCGCCCGTGCCTCGGAATAGCACGTTAAGTCGTCGGTCCCGGTTGCCATGAACATCTATGATAATCATTATTGAGAAAAGAGTGCCCTCAAATATACTGACACTAGTTTTAACCTTAGAATTCAGTTCACCCTCGGGGTGGCGGAGGTCTGATGCCGGTCGTTTCGTGGAAAAACTGATATTCAGGTAAAACAAGTAGAACTAGTAGCCGACAAATAATCTTGGGATAAGGCTAGGAAGAAGAAGATTCACAATTTCACACACACCGGCAATTATGTCAATCTGCCGACAAACTGTGTTACATTTTGGCAGACTTGAGCATGTAGAATGTGTATATGATTTTAAATAAATTAATTAAAATTAAATTTAAAAATGTATCATAATAGTGTAATAGGCCGATTTAAATAAAATTTGATCGTCTGCGTATGGCTACTGAGTTACTCTATGATCCAAGCTATCCTGTATTCCGTAAGGCTTTAGTATATATATACTCGTAACTGAAAATTAATACTTTAGAACAAAGAATACTTAAGAACGTTTCCTTACTGTTTCAGCTTAGCATGGGTTTACAAAGACGTTTATTACTTCAAAACTGGATCTAAAGCTCAAGACAGTAAGTTTTATTTTTATAAATCTGTGGCGACTTCCACATACAACACAACAATAACCTACTGCAGCGCCATCTATCGAAGTTACAATGAACTACGGAGTAACGTATAATACCAAGAAACTACCAATCCTGAATCGCGCAATAGAAGTTCTCGCGCCGATTATCATATACACAACATCCCAACATCAACTGTTGGGGCAGTGGCCTGGTTGGAGGATCCTCCTTTTATGTTGGAGGGACATGATACTCGTTCCTCCACAAATACTACATACTGCAGGAGGAGAACAATGGAATTATTATTACAATAGCATTCCATTGCAGTACATAAGCCAAGAAACACCACAGAGCCCGGTCTGCTGGTTTTACATCCATTCGCCGTCAGCCATTTTACGTAAGACGTCCCACCATCTGACCAGAGGACGCTTCACGTTACAAACCTAACTTAAATACCTAGTATATAGATGACCGAACCTTGTTCGGTCGATTATCACCCCCAAAACCAACTACGTACTAAATTTCATGAAAATTGTTGGAGCCGTTTCTGTTATTCTGATTACGCGTCTTTAGAAACCAGGAGTGAGGATTAAATAAAAAAAAACGAATTATAGGTAGCCTAACAATTAACACACTAAACAGTTCACAACAAACGAATTTATCATTCGAAATATGAATACAAGCAATTCACGAGGTATTTAGCAGATCGACAGTAAAATGATAAAGAAATAGATTTACAACAAATTAAAACGACAAGATATGGTTAACTTAACAAATACACCGTGGGAGAGCTATGCTTCGGCATGAATGGGTCGGCTCGACCGGAGTGATACCACGGCCTCACAGAAAATCGGTATGAAACAGCGCCTGCGCTGTGTTTCACCAAGTAAGTGAGGATACCGGAGGCCCTTTTTTTTTTTTTTTTTTTTTTACGTGTGGAAACCCCCTCGGGCCGTCACCCCGCCGGGGTTTGCGGCGGGGCGGTGTGTCGGAATCGAACCGACTAAAACCACACGGTGTGCCAACTCTGCGCCTGAGAAGGGAGGGGTCCGGGATCGCTGTTATTAACGCAAACCGGACCCATTAACGCAAACCGGACCCAGGATACCGGAGGCCCTACCATAACTCCTTCCCCATCCCCTTCCTCATCCCCCAAAGGTCGGCAACGCACTTGTGACGCCTTTGATGTTGCGGGTGTCCATGTAGGCGGTGGTCGCTTACCATCAGGCGATACGCCTGCTCGTTTGCCACATATTACATAAAAAAAAAATCTAATATTATAAACAAGAATTGCTCGTTGAAAGGCTTAGATATTTAATTATGGAGTGTTACCTACCCCTATCGATCCCGTGGGTGTCGTCAGAACCGACTAAGGCAGTAAATTACGCAGGATAACTGAAAAGAGAGTGGGAAACCTTCCGTTTAATGTATATTTGAAGTGATACCACGGCCTCACAGAAAACCGATATGAAACAGCGCCTGCGCTGTGTTTCACGGAGTGAGTGAGAATACCGGAAGCCCTATCCCAATCCCTTCCTCCATCCCTATCCTCATCCTTTAAAGGCCGGCTACACACTTGTGACGTCTCTGTAATCGTTTACCATCAAGCGATATATCTGCTCGTTTGCCCCCTATTACATAAAAAAAGTCCCCCCACGACACAGGGTGTATTAATTTTTCCGGGAATTGTCTTGTTTTCCAGAATGTATAGAACATTTAGCAAAATGGAGATATCCGTGTTATGTATCGACTGGAATGAAAAGAAAGTTAAATTCAATTAGCAGAGATTGTTATCAATATTTACCTGATTTTGAACTAACTACTGTGGGAGGGGAGAGGGCAGAAAGAGGGGAATTTCCTCATATGGTAAGTATGAATTAATTATTTTATTATACTTAAACTAGTTGAACCCCTGGTATAACATCAACTGCAGGTAACTCCGCGGGTTGATGTTAGTATACAAAAGTTGTACAAGTTACTTCTTATATCATCTGCTATCTGCCCGTGAAAGCTGCGTCAAAATTAGTCCAGCCGTTCCAGAGATTAGCTGAAACAAACAGACAGAAAAAAAAATTTTAAAATGATAATTTGGTATATGTACCATGTAAACACATATGCATTTAGTAAAAAGCAGTTATTTTAATATTTGTATAGTTGTGAACGATATTCTGCCTAATTCGGCCAAAGAAACCATCATCTTCCTAGCCTGTACCGCTGGCGAGACACGCTTCGGTATGAATGGGCCGGCTCGACCGGAGTAATACCACGGCCTCACAGAAAACCGGTGTGAAATAGCGCTTGCGCTGTGTTTCACCGAGTGAGTGAGGATACCGGAGGCCCATACCTCATCCCCTTCCCCCTTCCCCCTTCCCATCCCTCAAAGGCCAGCAAAGCACTTGTGACGCTTCTGGTGTTGCGGGTGTCCATGGGCGGCGGTAGTCGCTTACCTCGCTTACCATCAGGCGATACGTCTGCTCGTTTGCCCCATATTCAATAAAAAAACCCTAGCTTATTTGAGGTCGACTATTTTTTTTTTTTATTTTTTTTTTTTTTTTTAAAGACAACTCCCACATTAGGAATAAACATCCTGTGTCGTGGGGAACTTTACAAACATACATGAAACGGACACAAATAACATCCAGACTCGGGACAACAATTCGTGGATCACACTAAGTGTTGTACCGCGTGGGATTTGAACCCAAGACACTTGGCGCAGTAGCAAGCGGCATGGCGACCGCTGAAACCACTCGGCCAACCGTGCAGTCAAACTATTAGTTCAACCGGTTTTATATAAACATAAATTCTTCTATACCCGAAGTTTCTAACAGGTTATATCGCTAATTACCTACCCGCGCTAACTCTCGCTATACAACAAAAATTGCGCGCGTACAAAGCACATGTTCAGAAGTGAAACTACTTTGGCGAACTAAACCCTGTCTCACCCTCTCTCAATAGCTCTCTCCCTCTTCTTGGACGAAAACGTCCCACATTTTCGTGTTACTTTTTTGACTGCTTCTGTGGCGCAGTGGTAGCGTATGTGACTGCTGTGCTTGAGGTCTCGGGTTCAAATTCTGCCTAGCTTGGGACTAGATGGCGTTGCGTGTTAGATGTCTGGAATATTTATTTATTTATTACTTGGAGGCCTTTGGGCGGCTTAAAAATATCTAAGGGCAAGATTACGTAGCCACAAACGTTGTTTTACCGGTCCCCAACCCGCACTCGGCCAGCGTGGGGACGTATGGCCTTAACCCTCTCCTGAGAGGAGACCCGAGCCCAGAAGTGGGACGTTATGGGTTGTTGATGATGAATTAGTGTATATATATATATACCCATATACATTTATGTGTACGTATTGTTATATATGTCACTCGGCATGCGTGGGGACGTATGGATTGTTGATTAGATGCATCAGGGCGTCGACACTACGTATTCTTAATGCTCATACTCTCTGATACATCTGTATATTTAAGTAATGTTGATGTATTTCCTAGGCCTTATTAGGTTATGGAGGTAGTACAGAAACAGCTGAATGGGTGTGTGGAGGGTCTGTTATTAGCGATCGTTTCATTTTGACAGCGGCCCATTGTATATCGACTAGTAATCTGTAAGTATTACTCCAATTTTACTCAATTCTGCTTTTTATTTTAATATCCATACTAATATTATAAATTCGAAAATAACTCTGTTTGTAAGTCTGTTACACTTTCACGGCTAAACCGCTACACCGATTTCAATATTTGACATGAAGATATATACTTTGATTCTTGTGGAACACGCAGGCGGAGTCTCGGGCAAAAACTACATAAATGTGAAATCGAAAGTTTGTGAATATGCATGGATGGTAGTTACTCATTAACGCAAAAAGTACTGAACGGATTTACATGAAACTTTACAGTAATATAACTTATACACCCGTAGCGTGATATTTTCCCTCATTTTTTAAACATTATTTATTGGTGCTCTGCTCTTATTGGTCTTAGCGTGTTGATATATAACCTATAGCCTTCCTCGATAAATAGACTATCCAAAACTGAAATAGTTTTTCAAATTGGACCACTATTTCCTGAGATTGACGTGTACAAACAAAAAAACTCTTTAGCTTTATATATTAGCATATGTACAAGATACATTAGTATAAAACATAGACAGCTATTTATCGCGATAATCGAGATGTGAGTGATACGTGAGTGTGGGGCATTGTTCAACTGACATATAAAAATCCTGTCACCGAATGGTAATTAAACCCACATAAGGTTACAAGCGAACTTATTGATTATAATTTCATATTCTGTTCACAGAGGTCCAGTCAAATACATAGGTCTTGGTATCCTAAAGAGATCAGACCCTCCAAAGACCTGGCAACTGTATAATGTCAGTAAAATTCTAAAACATCAACAATACAAACCTCCAAGCAAATACCATGATATTGCTTTGCTGGAGACAGAGACGCGGTAAGTAATTATTCATTATCAGCCCGTTGCAGTCCACAGCTGCTCGGTCTGTTTCTTTCTGTATTCAGTCGCAGCCAGCCCTCTTACGTAATACGGCTCGACCGCAGTGATACCACGGCCTCACAGAAAACCGGTGTGAAATGGCGCTTTCGCTGTGTTTCACCGAGTGAGTGAGGATACCGGAGGCCCATACCCCTCCCCCCATTCCCTCTTCCCACCCCCCAAAGGTCGGCGACGCAATTGTGACGTTTTTGGTGTTGTGGGTGTCCATGGGCGGCGGTAATCGCTTACCATCAGGTGATGCGGCTGCTCGTTTGCCCACTATTCAATAAAAAAAAATAACTTCCCGCCATTTGGCCAGAGGGCGCTCCACACTACGTTTGACAAAATAAAAATACATATGTATCTCCAGGCATAAATCTCTCGTAAGAGAGGAGGTTTTGGCTCACTGCCACACCGGCCAGACGAGTCGGGTTTGTCTCATGTGTACATCTCTTTGGCAATATCTGCGAACCTGGCTTAATGACGTCATGCAAACTAGAGAGTTAATATTTCACTAAACAGAGAAACAATAAACAAGAATGAGATTATAAAAGCAAGAATAATACACGTGTGTCGGCGCTTGCGTTGGCAACGGTACTAGATAGGTGAAGGGGCGATGCTTGGGGAAGCGAGGGCTGAAGTGCATTTGCTTTGCAGTTTTGTTTTTCTGTGTGGTTCGCTCCCTCTCGCTCGCTCTTAAAGCAACACAACGAAAGAGAGCAGTCAGAGTGTCTGTTCCCGATGCAAAACAGTCTATCATTTGTAACGGAGGGAGGTTTTAAGACTCTGATACAAAAACAATCGCATGTCCCTTCGATCTCACACATAATAATTAAAACAAAATATTCAAAATTTCACGCACACCTAAATACATTCCATATCTGAACAGTGTTTCGGGACTGCTATTAGGCTTGCTGACCCGTCGGGTTGTGTACTGACCCGGCCCTATACTATGCCAGCTGGCTTGAATACAGCAGATACTGGGATAGGTATATTGGCCGGCCCAGCTGATTAGCCTTCGGTCCGTAGCCTTAATACCAGGGAAAGGTGGTGGTAACTATTCTAACCGACCCAGCTGTTAGCTTTCATACCGTAGTTAGAATAGTAGTGAAACTCGGAGGAGGTTACGACTTATCTTGTTTATTTTATAAAATGCATTTCCTTATAATTCATTTTTGATAGACAACCCGCGGTGAGTTTAGCGAGCTTACTAGACCGCACATTCGAGTCGAGAAAACTCGACCAATCGGAACATATGAAGCTTACGTAAATATGGGCGCGCGCTGAGAATCCGTTCATAATTTCTTAGCTCTCACGACGAGCGGTCAGGCGCATATTTCGTGGATGGCGCGACGTGACGACGCGGGGGCGCTGTCGCCACAAGTGTATTACATAGACCCATTTGGGCTTATATTTTAGCAGAGCACTATCACGTATAGCTACTTCCTACCACTCCCTACCATGTTACTCTATAGCTCTCTTAGTCAGCTCTTACAACACCCACGGGTTAAATAAAATACGGATTCGGATGTGAATTTTAAGACGCATCCAGAAACAAACAACCCAGGAATGTAAGGAAGATGTATTGCATTTATTATTTTTTTGGGCCAGTCAGTAAAATTGCTGTAATGACGAAGGGCTGTTGTCTTTCCATTTGATAGAATTGACTTCATAACTCTTTCAAAGTTTAATAGCCCAGGCCACGCCTTGGTGTGGGTCACCATGCTGCATTTTTGCATTGCCTTTCTTCACCATACTCATTTCAAACCAGAGTAAAGGCATTTTGGCAGGGCCATACATAGAAAAAAATACTTTCATAATTCCTTTACTCTTAATTCCAGGATAAAGTTCAATATGTACGTATTACCAGCTTGTCTCAGCACAGGTCATGACGATGAGAGTTCAGCATCAGCCACAGGTTGGGGTGCACTAGGTTACCGTCAAGACTTGGCTGATCATCTTCAAGTGGTAAGTTTGACCTGTCTTTTAATAGTCCACTACCGGACATAAGCCTCTCCTCAAAAAGACGGATTGATATAGAATTTTTGTCAAGGTATTTTTCTCTTCATAATGCTGTTTGCTCTTTTATTTAGCTACTAGTTGTCCCTCGCAACCTCGTTTACCCGTAGTGGTATAATTTTCCCCCGTTCCCTCGTAACATTCTTTATTGGTGCTCCGCTCCTATTGGTCTTAACGTAATGATATATAGACAATAGGATTCCTTGATAAACGGGTCGTTAACAGTGAAAGATTTGTTAAATCGGACCAGCGCGGCGGTTCCTGAGATTAGCGCGTTCAAACAAACAAACAAACTCTTCAGCTTTATAATATTATATTATACTATCTGACCCACGCAACCTCGTTTGCGTCTTATATTGCCCTTTAGCGTGAAAATTTTCCTGTTTTTGAAACATTCTTCATTGGTGCTCCGCTTCTATTAGTAGTAGCGTGATGATATATAGCCTATAGCCTTTCTCGATAAATGGACTATCCAAAACTAAAAGAATTTTTCAAATCGGACCAGCAGTTCCTGAGATTAGCGCGTTCAAACAAACAAACAAACTCTTCAGTGTATTATATTATATATAGTATTGTTACGAGCTGGGTATTAAATAAATTAAAGTAGTCGATTGATTACCAAAAATAACACAATATTTATTAATAACACTTTTTACAATAAGAAATCACTAAATCACTCGTTAGTCGCACTATAAGATCTCTTCGATGTTTATCCGCTGTATCGTGAAACAATACTGCCCCTACGGCCAACACGTTTCGCTTTTATATGGCCGTGGAAATTACTCGAAAGTACGAAAGTATTCGATCGATGTTTCTAGGCTAAATAGATTACTCTAGAGCTTCTTGTAGCGCCATCTAGCGTCGAGTAATCGTCATAATGCCCGCAGTTGCGCGCTTTCCGACGCTAGATGGTGTTGTCCTCGATAGTTCTCGATCGTTCTCGTATAATTGAGTTCCATCTGGTTATAGCGCAAAAGTATAGATTATACCCCGATACTGATGAAACTCCGTAATCTTGTTCCGTCTCCACATGGATATGACGAACGATGTTTTGTTGGATTTCAGGTGTTTTTACAACAGTTTTCAGAAGAAGAATGTTCAAGGGCATATCCCGCAAATCGTAATTTACGGAGAGGCTACGATCAGACAATACAGTCGTGCTATGGTGACAAATCTCATGTCATTAACACGTGTCAGGTAATATATATATATACTAATTTGATATGGTAATATGATGATAATATGACAAAGGATTTCGTTAAGATGTCGCAAAAAATAAAGATATTAAAGAATTTAATAATCAGAAGTTAAAATAATTACGTCGACCAGTTGCTAATATTCCAGCTCATCTTATTAGTATTGTGGTGACCTCCACATACAGCGCAACAAAAACGTAACATACTACAACGCCATCTACCGAAGTTACACTGAACTACGGAGTAACGTAAAATAAAAAGAAACTACCAGTCTTGAATCACGCAATAAAAGTTCTGGCACCGATTATCATATGTACAACATCCCAACATCAACTGTAGGGCAGTAGCCCGCCAGGTATTATCACCTCGCCTGGTCGAAGGATTCTCTTTGTGTTGGAGGGACATGATACCCGTTTCCCCACAGTATGTTTCTACCTTTCCATTTCATCATCAAGAGACTTTAACAGTCCACTGCTCGATATCGCCATTTCTATTAACGTAAGAGTTTTTTTTTCTATAACAGGGTGACAGCGGAGGTCCGCTTCATACAAAATCACAGTATGGACTGTGTGTCTTCAGTTTAATAGGAGTTACGTCGTTTGGTGCAGCATGTAGTGCTCTTGGCAGCCCTGGAGTATACACCAAGGTGTCACACTACGTGTCTTGGATAGAAAACGTTGTATGGCCTTGAAAATGTACGTTTAATTTTAATGTACTAAGCAACAAAAAGCTCATAGTTAACTGTAATACGAATACATTAAATAAATAATAGTTTATATTATTCATTTCAGTTTTCTTTTCCAAACAACTTTTTGCACAGAATCTATAATTGCGGACTTAATGCCACAGGCATTCTCTACCAGTCTACCGTCGGGTGGTGGAAATGATTAAGAAGGTACACTACACTTTTGTTAGGCATTCTTAAATAGACTTTAAACATAAAAATTTAGAAACAGAGCAAAGCATACATACCTCGGCTCACGACGCGAAGAAATAATGAACAGTTTCTGAGCTTCCTAGGTTCCTAATGGCTGAATTGTAAGATTGAGCTCGCTTCGACACCGCCGTGTGTCGGCCAGATTTTTATACATCTACGTTAAAGTGCATTTTGTCGAATAAATAAGATAAGTCGAATCTTCCTTCGAGTTTCACTACTATGATACTATCCTAACTAGGGTACGAAGGCAATTCAAATTGAGCTTGAGCTTTAGAAATAAAAATGAAGGCAGTATTCCGATTGCAGTGGATTGCGTTACGACGCATAGCTACCAAAATTTTCTGCAAATACTACCAAACTTGCAGTAAAATTCCAACTTGGTTTTGGCTTGAAAGGAGGTTGTCATACACTTTCTGTTCACGTATCTTGATGGCAGGAAGGTAATCCTGAAGGTTGACCTGAGGAATGCTTTCAATTCTGTAAATAAGGGTACCTTGTTGACACAAGCCAAAACTAAAACTCCTAAAATGTATAATTTTATTTGGCAATGGTATAGAAATCCAACAAAATTAATGCATAAAGACCATCTTTAAGACTCCGCCGTTGGATGTCAACAGGGTGATCCACTGGGACCAGTAATCTTCAATTTACCAATACATCCCATTATAGAGTAAATAAGATGGGTAAGCAGCAACTTGCGTCGCCATCCTCGCGTCATCTCATCTTCCATGTACAGCTGGTTATGCCGCGGTTGTTGCTCCTTCTGCGGCAAGCCTCAAACAGCGTAAGTACCAAAGTATAATAGTTAATTACATTTTTGAACCTGTGGCGACTTCCACATACAGCGCAACAGCGACATACTATAGCGCCATCTACCGCAGACACACTGAACTACGCAGCAACACTCACATAATGTCTAATTCTTAATTTCCCTACTTGAAATATATATGTTTACATACTCGTACATACACTCAAAACATAATCCTCCTTCTGACGCAATTAAGTAACACATTCGTCATATTTGCTCATGGTAATTTTTTATTCTGCTCCGCTCAACTAAGTACAAGGTCTTTTGAGAACTGGTTTCATGCGCTATATTTTTTTTTTTTAAATATTTGTTTAACACGATTAACAGTCAATGAATTGAACGAATGCATGAATGATATGTATTTATTCAATATGGAAAAGCTCACAAGTGTTTTGTTTTGTGTTTTTATTTGTGTTTTTGGAGTGAAATCTGAGGTATGTATGGTTATACAAAACATTATTAACAATATAATCTATACTAATGTTATAAAGCTGAAGAGTTTGTTTGTTTGAACGCGCTAATTTCAAGAACCATTCCTATTTGAAAAATTCTTTCAGTGTTGTATAGTCCATTTATCGAGAAAGGCTATAGGCTACGAGTACATATCATCAATAGGCTATATACCGTACATCCTGCACCATGGGTCAAGAGGCCCCTGTTTTTTACCAATCTGTTTACTATAGCCTAGCACAGGTTTTGTTTAGTTTGTGATTAGACGGTCGTGTGTGATATGTGGAAATTTATTTTCGTTGTATATTAAAATTATATTGTTAACTAGCTGAACCACGCAACCTCGTTTGCGTCTTATATTGCCCGTGGCGTGAAAATTTTCCCTCGTTTTTGAAACATTCTTCATTGGTGCTCCGCTCCTATTAGTATTTGGACTATCCAACACTGAAATATTTTTTCTAATCGGACTAGCGGTTCCTGAGATTAGCGTGTTCAAACAAACAAACTCTTTAGCTTTATTATATTAGTATAAAAGAGACACAGATACTTATATAATTTTTGCTATGCCAATAAAACAGTTTTGTTTTTTTCCGTAATTCAGTGTGACTTCGGTAGATGGCGCTGTAGTATGTTATGTTGTATAGGAGGTAGCCACACCCTAATTTCGTAATCATTTCTGGTTTCCAGGCGGTAGTTGTTATTCTGAAATCGACAGGCTAAAAGGAACTTGTGTGCCAGTACATCGATGTTTATCAACCCTTGATGATATCAACAAGGGGATAAAACCACAGGTAAAGCTACGTATATCGTATACCTCCTTTGTTCTAGCCCTTTGCCAAAATAAGATTGGGGTCAGCTTTAAATGTCAGTGCGCTAAGAAACTAGTCCAGTTACAATCTGAATTCAACTCAAAGTTGTTTAGCATACAACTGTAGGTATTTGATGCAGTTAAACAAAATTACAGCAAGCGAGGCCAGCGACTGTTGGTTTTATCTTTTTTTTTTATGGAATAGGAGGCAAACGAGCAGGCGTATCGCCTGATGGTAAGCGATTACCGCCGCCCATGGACACCTGTAACACCAGAGGCGTCACAAGTGCGTTGCCGGCCTTTGGAGAAATGTGAAGAGGGATGGGGAAGGGTTGGGAAGTGGGCCTCCGGTACCCTCACTTATTCGGTGAAACACAGCGCAGGCGATATTTCACTCCGGTTTTCTGTGAGGCCGTGGTATCACTCCGGTGGAGCCGGCCCATTCATACCGAAGCGTGAAGACGGAAGAATCTACTCAGAGGGGAATCCCCTCTATCAAAATATAAACCCAAACAGTATATTTTGGACGTAAGGTTATTTTTATCGCAATTACCAACATACACGTAGGCGGAACCGCGGACAAAAGTTAGTATTAAGTAAAGAAATAAATCGTTAAGTATTTTTCACCTCCCACTTCTGGCCCTCGTTTTTATGGCACAGGGGGCAAATGAGCAGACGTATCGCCTGATGGTAAGCGATTTCCGCCGTCTATGGACACCCGCAACACCAGAGGCGTCTCAAGTGCGTTGCCGGCCTTTGGGGAATGGGGAAGGGGGTTGGGAAACACATCGCAGCCGCTGTTTCACACTGGTTTTCTGTGAAACCGTGGTATCACTCCGGTCAAGCCGGCCCATGCATGCCGAAGCGTGGCTGTCCCACGATATAACGGTGCACTTTTTAATTGCGATTTTTATGACAAGTTATATGATATAATGAAATTTGGCGTATCTTTTTCAGCTTTGTTCATTTCATTTGATGGAGAGACTCCGATCGTATGCTGTACAGATTGTGAATTCATCAGCAATATTAGGTAAGACATTAAATATTTTTAATTCGATATTCTTTAAAAAAGGCGGTATAACGATGCTCTTCTTTTTTACTCCATGGTCCGAGCCACCCTGTATTCAATTGACGGAGACAAAGCAGCTAACAATTAATGCTTTAGAATAAACGAAGATAGTTTTTTGTTTTTTCGACGACGACGGTCCCCATTTCATGTCATCCACATTTTATATATTTTTATAATTAATTTTATCACGACGAAGACTTGAAGACTCGAAGACTTGATAATTGAAGACTATAAATACTTGACATTGGCAGAAATAGCTGATCCGAGTGATACGGTTGGTTGCCATTTCATCAAAAAAATAAAAAATAAACGACATTTAAGAATGTTTCCTTAATGTTTCAGCTTAGCATGGGTCCACAAAGGTGTTTATTACTTTTGGTAAGGCGGGTAATAATAATATTTCACTAACCTTAACCAATTTATCCGTATGCGTGTGCTAGTAGGTATGTCTTCAATAACTAGTCCAATTGTTGTTTCACACATATATTCATTACACATACAGAATATAAAAGTCAGAAGGATTAAAGAAGTTTAGCAGATAGAAATTTAAGCAAAGCGTAGGTTCACAATCAATGAATATTTCTAAGCAGAATAAGTTATGTAAACAATGCAGCGATAAGCAAATAATTTTGTATCGAGCGACACAGGCTTCGCGCTAGTGTGTAGGAACTCGACTGACTGGTGAGCGGCGCGTACATGCGCCGGCGCGTGATATATTATTCACATTCTTAGACATCGCAACAATAACAAAATGTGTGTTTCCATAATACTACAACCGACAGGTATTGTGTTTAATGTATTGTAAATAATATGTATATAATTTTAGTTAATAAATATAAATATTTGTAAATAAAGATTATAAAATAATATTTAGATGTAAGTGTATATGTGTTAGTATGTATGTATGTGTACATGAGTTAACCACATCACTCCCCTCCAGAGACCGTGTCTACGGGCGATAATAATCCGGGAACCTCACACGGCGTCCCGAACGGGTCGTTACTGGTTCTGGAGTGGTGTTTTCATTAGTAATATTATTTTCAGAAAAATTATTTATTATATTTTTGTCATTAGAATTTAATATTTTGTCAGACAGTGTATAGGCTGGTTTTAAGCGGTCTATTGACACTGTGATATTTTTATTTTTTATTTTTATTTTAAAAGTCTTATTATTTCGATCCAATACTTCGTATGGGCCATTATAGGCCGGCTGAAAAGTGCCACGTACGGTGTCATCTCTGACGTAAACGTGACTAGTACTAGCCAGATCTTTATAAATGAAGATTTTGTCCTTATGATGGTGTGAAGTAGGAACAGGTTGTAACTTAGAGGCAAAAGAACGTATGCGGACAGAGAAGTCTCGGATGTCGGTGGTGTGATAATCGGTTTTACCACCAAAGAATTCACCGGGCATCCGCAACGTTTCTCCGTAAACGAGTTCGGAGGATGTGGCCTGTAAGTCTTCTTTTACTGCATTACGTATGCCAAGCAAGACTATAGGTAGTGTTTCTACCCAGTTTGTGTCACCATGACAGGTTATGGCGGTTTTTAGCTGTCGGTGAAAACGTTCGACTAAGCCGTTGCACTGAGGATGATAGGCTGTAGTCTTTCGATGCCTGAAACCTATAAGTTTGGCCAGCTGATGGAATAAAGCTGACTCAAACTGTCTTCCGCGATCGGTGACAATGTCAGTTGGGCAACCGTATCGGGAAATCCAGCCAGATATGAATGATCTGGCCACTGATTCTGCGGTAATTTCGGTAAGGGGGACAACTTCAGGCCATCGCGTGAAGCGATCGACTGCTGTCATACAGTACCGGAAACCAACAGATGGAGGTAGGGGACCGATCAAGTCTAGGTGGACATATTTGAAGCGTGCCTTTGGTAAATCTAGTGTGCCTACAGGTGAAGACACATGACGATTAACCTTGGCACGTTGACAAGCCAAACATGCCTTAGACCACTCGCGACAGTCTTTCCTCATCAATGGCCATACAAATCGCTGGGCGATTAACTTAGCGCTAGCGTTAGCACCGGGGTGACTAAAGCTGTGCAAGTTGTTAAAAACTTGTTGACGGAACTCTTTGGTTACGAAAGGTCTGGGAGTCGATGTACTGACGTCGCAATACAAAAGTGTACGACTACCAGGGATCGTTACCTTCTCCAGGCGAAGAGAAGTGTCACCTTGGAGTATTTGTAAAACTTCGGAGTCAGAAGCTTGAGATATAGCTAAGGCTTCCAAGTCAACGGGCATATGCAGTTCATCGACGCGGGAGAGTGTGTCAGCCACGACATTATCTTTCCCGGCGATATGACGTATATCCGTCGTGAACTGTGAGATGTAGTCCAGATGTCTATACTGACAAGGTGAGCAGTTACTCTTCCGTTCATGGAAGGCAAAGCATAACGGCTTGTGGTCAGTATAGATGGTAAAGTGACGGGCTTCCAGCATGTATCTAAAGTATTTGATACTTTGGTAGATAGCAAGGAGCTCCCTATCATAAGGCGAGTATTTCTGCTGTGATGGGCTCAACTTGCGAGAAAAGAAAGCTAAGGGCTGCCAGGTGTTATCCTTATACTGTTGAATGACTGCACCTATCGCCACATCTGATGCGTCAGTAGTCAGGGCTAACTTAGCTTGAGGATCTGGGTGTGCTAATAACGCTGCCTTGCAAAGAGTTTCCTTGCACGCTTCAAAGGCATTCAACGAATCTCCTTCTATGTCGATGGGATGAGAACCTTTTACCGAACCAGTCAGCAATGCATTCAAGGGAGCTTGTACTTGGGCAAAATTTGTCAAAAATCGCCTATAAAAATTTATCATGCCCAAGAATCTCCTGAGCTGCTTGACGGTTTTAGGCACTGGGAACTCTCTTATGGCCTGGACCTTACTTTCCAGAGGTTTAGCACCAGAATAAGAGATGGTATAACCAAGAAACGATACTTCGGGTTGACCGAACACACATTTGGCAGTGTTGATAAGTATGCCGTTATCTCTCATTCTCGTGAAGATTTCACGGAGGTGGTTCTCATGATCCTCGTGGCTCCTGGAGAAGACTAATATGTCATCCAAGTATGGATAGCAGAACTCGAGACCACGAGTCATTTGATCAACAAACCTTTGAAAAGTTTGACCGGCATTTCTCAAACCAAAAGTCATAAAAGGAAACTCGTAAAGTCCGAAGGGTGTAGTGATGGCTGTCTTCGGAATATCCTCCTCAGCAACCCTGATCTGATTAATAGCCTTAACCAGATCGATGGTGGAGAAGACCTTACAACCTGAGAGGTTGTGAGCAAAATCGTGGATGTGACGAATCGGATATTTGTCAGGGATTGTTCTGGAGTTGAGCAGTCTGTAATCACCACATGGACGCCAGCTGTTGTCCTTTTTAGGACAAAGATGGAGAGGGGACGCCCATGGGCTGTCTGAAGGACGGGCTGTACCACTTGCTAACATAGCTTCGAACTCAAGTTTAGCGATTCTATGTTTGTCTGGAGCTAGTCGGCGGAGTGAGCATGATACTGGAGGGCCTGGTGTGGTGCGAATGTGGTGTGTCCTGTTATGTTTGGGTGAGTGTGGTGTGCCTGCAGGTCGAGTAATTTGTGGAAACTCACCAAGGATGCCATATTTCCCGACGCCAGTCAAGACCTTCACACTTGATACGAGGGTGTCTGAAAATGAAATGGTAGCTGTAGTATATACATTGGTATTGATGTCAATTAACCTTTTGTTTCTTATGTCTACAACAATGTTATAAAAAGAAAGAATATCGACACCAATTATAGCCTTGGTCACATCTGCTACAATAAACTGCCACGTAAAGTCTCTACGGAGTCCAAGGTTCAGGATCAACTGCACTGAACCGTAAGTGTCAATAGTGGATCCGTTGGCTGCACATAACTGATAATCAGTCTTCGCACGACGTTCACTAAGCGCAGATCGAGGGATGACACATAGATCGCTCCCTGTGTCCACCAGAAATTGGACCTTTGATCTGCGATCAGTCACAAACAGGCGACCAGTCGTATTTGGGCAATCGTCAGTCGCCATTATCGACCGCCCTTGGAGTATTCCGCCACCGTGTAATCACAGGGCTTGATGCACTTGTGGGCCCTGTTTCCGTACTTGGCATGGTACCAACACAGTGGGTACTTCCTGTATCGGGAATCGGAACGGCGAGAAGTAGATCTGTCACGGCTGTGATGATGATGACTGGACCGGCTTCGAGGTCTGGAATGATGAGTCGTGAGAGCCTGGACCTGCCTAGTTAGCTCTGCGATCTGACTGGCCATGTCATCCAAGACACTAGAAGGAGGTCTCGAAGATGAAGTAGAGGCGACTGCAGGAGTTGGAGGCGCAATATCCTGGATTCGGTCTGCTAAGTCAGCCAAGGTCTCAATAGAAGATGTAGATTGAGAGGCAATAATTTGTTGCATATTATGGGGCAGACGACTCGTCCAAATGGTCTTCACGAAGTCCTCAGGTACACCAGGTCCTGCCAAGTGCTGTAAATGACGGAGGAACTGGGACGGTTTTCGGTCACCAAGTTCCTCATGCATAAGGAGTTGCTTGACCTTCTTCTCCTTAGAAGCTGAGAGACGCTTTATGAGCTCCGATTTCAGTTTCTCATATTTATTAGAGGCTGGAGGAGAAATGATAATATCCTCAACTTCTGCTGCATACTGGTTGTCGAGTTGAGAAATGACATTATAAAATTTTTTCGTGTCTGCAGTGATACCAGAAATCACGAATTGTCCCTCTAGCTGCGCAAACCATATAGCGGGTTTGTCCGGCCAAAATTGTGCGACGCGAATTCCCACTCGATAAATGTCGGATGACGGTTCAGTGGAAACGCGCACTCCGATGTTACCGTCTTTGCGTTCGGTATAGGCGCGGTTTTCCCGTACTACCGACTTTGTAGATATATCACTGTCGCTGTCTGCCATAGTAATTAACTTCTAGTCTGTTCTAGACGGGGTCACCAGTTTGGTAAGGCGGGTAATAATAATATTTCACTAACCTTAACCAATTTATCCGTATGCGTGTGCTAGTAGGTATGTCTTCAATAACTAGTCCAATTGTTGTTTCACACATATATTCATTACACATACAGAATATAAAAGTCAGAAGGATTAAAGAAGTTTAGCAGATAGAAATTTAAGCAAAGCGTAGGTTCACAATCAATGAATATTTCTAAGCAGAATAAGTTATGTAAACAATGCAGCGATAAGCAAATAATTTTGTATCGAGCGACACAGGCTTCGCGCTAGTGTGTAGGAACTCGACTGACTGGTGAGCGGCGCGTACATGCGCCGGCGCATGATATATTATTTACATTCTTAGACATCGCAACAATAACACAATGTGCGTTTCCATAATACTACAACCGACAGGTATTGTGTTTGATGTATTGTAAATAATATGTATATAATTTTAGTTAATAAATATAAATACTTGTAAATAAAGATCATACAATAATATTTAGATGTAAGTTTATATGTGTAAGTATGTATGTGTACATGAGTTAACCACAGTCGCATTTATAAACGTCGTAAGCTTAACTATTACCTATAGTGCTAAATTACTTGAAACTTCCCCAGTTAAAAAGGGCAAATATGTTGCGATAAAAATTGCTCTTTAAGGTCAGGAACTTTGTGCGAGTCAAAAAACCAATATGTTGGTTTTTCCCGTAAACCTACGTAAGCTAAAATTAAGATATTTCTCTTAATCGAGGCACACGTTAGTTTGGTGTCCGATGTCGCGCCAACCGAAGTTGACGCAGTGACACGTGACAACAACAATCATCAAAATTTTTTTTTATTATATAGGGGGCAAACGAGCAGACGTATCGCCTGATGGTAAGCGATTTCCGCCGCCCAGGGACACGCGCAACACCAGAGGCGTCACAAGTGCGCTACCGGCCTTATAGTAAGGAGTACGCTCTTTTCTTGAAGGTTTGAAGGTCGTATTGGTCCGGGAACACCGTAAACACTTCGCCACAAAATCGGTTTGGCAAAGTGTTTACGGTGACAATGCCACAAAATCGGTTTGGCATAGTGTCTGGTCATAGCCTGTCACTCATACAGAAGGTGATTGGTATCAGAATGATGAGCGCTCATGTGAGTCTTTGTTGCCTATGGAACCTATTAGCATCGATGAAAAGGATTTAAGTTGTACGGTCCGTTCATTACCAAACTGGAACGAACCTGGTCCTGACGGACTGCACAACTTTTGGCTTAAGTGGTTCCGAAGCTCACATGCGTGCATAGCATCTCAATTCTAAACAGCATTGGATTCTGGTTCATTACCACAATTTTTGACCACTGGCTTAACCCACTTACTCTACAAATCTGGTTGGTAATGCCATGGATCCAAAAAAATTACAGTCTGAGCCCCTTGTGGTTTTGTCTAGCTTTGAACCCTCTCAGCTCTCTATTAGAGGGTTCAGGATTAGGCTACTGGTTGCAGAAAGATGATCTATATCAAATGATATTTTTAAAGCTGGCCATTCACAGGCAAATATGCAGGCAATTTCATATTTTTAGTTAGGTTTTAAGAAATTAAAAGTTATTAAAAAAAAAAAAACTAAGTTAAAACTTAAGTTATTAAAAATTTACAGCTTATGTTACTTTAGACCATTGTTACATATTTCTAACAAGTCAATTAAATATAATTATTAAATATGAAATGGCTACATATTTGCCTGTGAATGTCAAGCTTTAAAAATAGCTGCGTATTAAATTTGATACTGGCAATTATTTAGAAAAGTGTCATGTTGACAATATTCGATAAACTGACGTGGAGAAAGGTTATGAATTTGGAAGAAAAAATGATGTTTTAACATAAATTATAGTAATAATTACGTTAAATATAATTATTAGTTAATAAACTAATTCAAAATGATCGAAATAACGGATACACAAAGTGAGTATTATATTTTATAAGTCTTAAACAACTTAAATTTATTACTAATACAATAACAACCAATGATGAAGATCAATATTATAGAAATATCAGTATCATTATTTAAATTAGAACCTATTTACACCTTTCAAATTATTTTTAAACTTCAGTTATTTCATATACGATGGTTTAGTCCCAAATCATGAATCATTTTGTACTAAAATAACCAGGCTACTGATAAACATACTTGGATGTTTCTAAATACGTACATTACTGATAATTACATGATGTTAATTGAAGTTACGACATTTCTAAACTATAAATAGTATAAATTACTAATTTTGTAACAAAATTGTAATAGGTACACAATGTCTATGATGAAATAAGGGCAATTCTTTAATGAATCTGTGCCCAAAACTGTAATTGGCCTAGTTGAGTCTGTTGGTTACTTATAATAATATATTTGGACATGAAACACACAATGTCATCTAGTCCCAAGCTAAGCAGAGCTTGTGATATGGGTACTAGATAACTGATATAAATATTTATATACTGTTTTTTGCAAATACATATTATACATAGAAACCCAAACTCCGAAACAAATATTTGCTGATCATACAAACATTTGGTCCGACCCGGGAATCAAATCCGAGACCTCAAGCACAGCAGTTGTGTATGGCGCGTATGCTGCACTGACAAAACTATTTCACATAATATTAGAACATAAGGTGGTTTTTACCAACTCAAAATTTAATTTTATTTATCTTATCTATACAAAGCTGTTTTAAACCTTAATCTTTGTTAATTAATAAGGATTAACTTACAAATTTGTAATATGAAGTTGCCAGTTAGAAAAAAAGCTTCTGCACTAGTAATATTCCTGTGTTGCAGTAGTTCTGAGTGTTGAGTGTTCCTTTGTGACTTGTGCGACATCTATACTAATACTAGCTGATCCAGTGAACTATGCACCCCATTTTTGATGTGACAACATCTTATAGATCAATGAATGCCGGCTGAACGCACGAAAAAGGATGACTCATTGTTCCGTAACGCTCATTGTACAAATTGTTGCGCAAATGATTCATTTTTACTAATAAAAATACACAATCGTTTCATCAACGTTTTGTTATGACGTTGTCACGTTAAGCTAACGTCTGTAAACCGACTTTATAGACAACCAATTTTTTTTTCGTATATATTTTGCTTTCACACTTTCCGTTTTCTTGTAATGATGAATGATCAAATGTACTATCCAATACTGAAATAATTTTTCAAATCGGACCAGCGGTTCCTGAGATTAGCGCGTTCAAACAATCAAACTCTTTAGCTTTATAATATTAGTATAGATTCATAGTGTAGGAGTGCTCTTGTAACTTTGTAGTTCATTTATCGAGGAAGCCTATGGCACTAGGAGACACACACGAGGCTGCGAGGGTCAGCTAGTAAAGAATAAATATTGCCTTTATATGACAGAGACACTTTTAATTATTAGCAGCGTTTGTGCAGTAGGACTGGAAAGACAAAATGGTCTCTTGGACTCAGCATATGAATGACGATGCAGAGCATCCCAGCTGCTGTTATTCTGTCCAAGCCGATCATGATTGACATAACCTTAGAATAAGCAAAAGCAATGACACCTTTATTTATTTTTTTTGGTTTGTGGCGGGGCGGTGTGTCGGGATGGAACCGACTAAAACCACACGGAGTGCCACTCTGCGCCTGAGAAGGGAGTGGTCCGGGAACTGCTGTTATTAACACGACCGGACCCCAAGCACAATGACACCATCCCAACTATAAACGTAAAAATAACTAAACATTAAAAGAACCAAAATATCCCCTTGATCTGCAAATATTTGTTTCGGAGTTTGGGTGTTTTCTATGTATAATATGTATGTACTTACAAAAAAAAAAGTATATAAGTATTTATATCAGTTGTCTAGTACCCATAACACAAGCTCAGCTTAGATTGGGACTAGATGGCGTTGTGTGGTAGATGTCCAAAATATTTATTTATTTATTTAATTGTTTCTCGTCTTGTTTCAGAAATTGGTGTAGGGTTAGCTGGTTTCGGAATAACCTTTCTTTTTCTTGGAGTACTCTTACTATTCGATAAGGGTCTACTCGCCATAGGTAATGTAAGTATTGATAATTTATTTATTTCTTCATTGTACACATATAAAAAAGATAAAAAATATCCGGCCAAGTGTGAGTCGGACACATATACGAAAGGTTCCGTACCATTATATTATACATCATCGCTTAACATCAGGCAATCCGTCTAACAGACATCTTCCTAGCCTTTATTATTCCCAAGATTATTTGAGGTCAGCTACTAGTTCAACCGCTTTTACCTGAATATCAGTTTTTCCACGGAGCGACTGGCATCAGACCTCCGCAATCTTAAGGGTGAGCTGAATTCGATAGCTGAACTAGTTGTCAGTATATTTAAGGGCACTGATTTCCCAATAACGATTGTCATAAGTGTTCATGACAACCGTAACCGACGGCTTAATGTGCTCTCCAAGGCACGGGCGGGAAACACTGCCATTTTGCGTACTCCGGGATGTTATTAATAATTTCTTGTAAGAAAAACCTAACAGCAGTTCGACCCGGGAATCAAACCCGAGACCTCTTGATCGACAGTCACTTACACTAACCGCTAAACCTACTAGGCAGAATTTATAACTAAATATAAATAAATACATATTGCTTTTTTTGTAAATACATACATATTACACATAGAAAACACCCAAACGCCGAAACAAATATTTGTAGATCATACAAACATTTGTTCCGACCCGGGAATCGAACCTGAGACCTCGATAACAGCAGTCGTGTATGCTACCACTGCGTCACAGAGGCAGTGAAATAGTTGCATATCTAAAAATATCATCATGCATAATTTTTTTATGCATTATTGTATATGAGCTTCCCTTCAAAAAATATTTTATTCTATTTTTAGTATTTGTTGCATCGATCTTATTATTGATCGAAGATTTGTTGTAATAACAGCAGCAGAAATATATTCTGTGAAAATTTCTGGTGCGATTATTGCCGTAACTCGGGTAAAAAACCAAAATTTCGAAACAAATTCGGCATGCATGGGCCGGCTCGACCGGAGTGATACCACGGCCTCACAGAAAACCGGTGTGAAATAGCGCCTGCGCTGTGTTTCACCGAGTGAGTGATGATACCGGAGGCCCATACCCCAACCCTTCCCCCATCCCTCTTCCCATTCCCCCAAAGGCCGGCAACGCACTAGTGACGCCTCTGGTGTTGCGGGTGTCCATGGGCGGCGGTAATCGCTTACTATCAGGCAATACGTATGTTCGTTTGCCTCCTATTCCACGAAAAAAACAAATATTTACAGATCATACAAACATTTGGTCCGGCCCGGGAATCTAACTAGAGACGTCACACAGCAGTCGCATACACAACGAATTCGCCACTTTTTTTTTTAGTTTTTGGAACGAAGTTCCTTATGGCGCGTTGTGTAAGGGGGCTAGACGGAAAAATTGTCACGACACAATTTGTTGACACGACACAATTTGTTGTCACGACACAATTTGTTGTCACGACACAATTTGTTGTCACGACACGACGACGACACACACAGATATTTTCGTTTCGTCTTTCTATTTCCAACTTCGTTCCATCCGGGTGTCCCTTGACACCTCTCAAGTTTTTTTTTTTATAGAGACACTATGATATAAAATTCTAAATAGATACAGGTGTAAGTGAAACAAAGTCATCTAGATTTTTTGTTTTTTCTCTCAATCTCTTTTTTCACATTAAGCCTACCTTCTGTTTCACCTTTTTTTTTTCTTTTTTTTAATGCGAATGCTCAGACTGGGAATGTCATATCGCTTAAGCCGTGGGTTGGAGGCATCTAGATTTTTTTATTTTATGGAATAGGTCGCAAACGAGCAGACGTATCGCTTGATGGTAAGCGATTGCCGCCGCCCATGGACACCCGCCTTGCAGGCCTTTGGGGGAGTATCCTCATTCACTCGGTGAAACACAGCGCAAGCGCTATTTCACTCCGGTCGAGCCAGGCCATGCATGCTGAAGCGTGGCTCTCCCACGGTAACATAAGATTACAATATAACAATTCTTGTGTCTCAATGTTTCAGATTTTATTCATAAGTGGGTTAGGATGCGTCATAGGGCTCCAAAGGACGTTCTTCTTCTTCTTTCAACGTCACAAGATCAAAGCATCCGTGGCGTTCTTCGGTGGCATCAGTATTGTACTCCTCGGGTGGCCTATGGTAGGCATGATAGCTGAGATGTACGGATTCCTTTTATTGTTCAGGTATGTATATTTTTTTTCCAAAACCTCCCTTTTATTTATTTGTTTATTTATATCTTTATTGTATACATATGTGGGGGAACGGGTATCATGTTCCACCCAACACAAAGGGAGGATCCTCCGACCAGGCGAGGTGATCATGCCTGGCGGGCTACTGCCCAACAGTTGATGTTGGGATGTTGTATATATGATAATCGGTGCAAGAACTTTATTTGCGCGATTCAGGATTGGTAGTTACTCCGTGTAGTGTAGTTTGTAGATACAGTGCGTTACTTCGTAGTTCAGTGTATCTTCGGTAGATGGCGCTGTATGTGGAGGTCGCCACATCACTCCTCTCCAAGACTGGAGGTCGATATATGTTGTGTCAGCTGTCTGTGCTCTGATGCGGAGCTTGCCAGTGCCAGGAGTGAGTAGTTCCAGTGAGTCGGAACTGAGTGCCGCAAGTTCCAGTGAGTCGGAACTGAATGCCGCTAGTCCCAGTGAGTCGGGGCTGAAGTCCGCTGATCCCAGTGAGTCGGGATCGCATGCGCTGCGCGGTGCTGCGGTGAGGTTGCCAGTGAGTCGGGGCGATTGCTGCGTAATGGCTGGCTGCTGCGTAGACGGGAGAGATGTGCTCTGCTTACATGGACCGTAGGTGCAGTGTGCTGTGCCTAGACGCTGTAGAGGCCGTAGGGGTTACCAGGCTGGAGCGGTCGCGTCCTGCGTGTGGTATATCCCAGTTGAGCCCGAAGTTGCTGGCTGGCTTGAGACTTGCTGTGGGAGTGAACATGATGGTGGCGCGGCTTGAAGGCTGCTTCCAATCACGTGGGAGTCACCACTGTGGGGGAACGGGTATAATGTTCCACCCAACACAAAGGGAGGATCCTCCGACCAGGCGAGGTGATCGTGCCTGGCGGGCTACTGCCCAACAGTTGATGTTGGGATGTTGTATATATGATAATCGGCGCGAGAACTTTATTTGCGCGATTCAGGATTGGTAGTTACTCCGTGTAGTGTAGTTTGTAGGTACAGTGCGTTACTTCGTAGTTCAGTGTATCTTCGGTAGATGGCGCTGTATGTGGAGGTCGCCACACATATAAACCGAGTGCAACAGCGCTATGACCGCCTCTTTTTTCACTTAAAATTTTCAAAATTTGGTAACGCTGGTGGTAACACTATTTATTCTTAATCGTCGTCGCTTACCCTCGTTGATTGTTTCTAATAACTGAGTGCCGCTAGACTATGAGCGCTTATCCGCATATTGCTGTTCTAAGTCTAGGTGTTTTGTTATTTACAATACATACCCCAACCCTTCCCCCATCCCCTTTCCCATCCCCCAAAGGTCGGCAACGCACTTGTGACGCTTTTGGTGTTGCTTACCATCAGGTGATACGTCTGCTGGCTTGCCCACTATTTCATAAAAAAAAAAAGAAAAACAACCGCGACTAGGTTATGCTGCAGATAAAAAGGAATTTAGATTTTTATCATACATGATAAAGAATAAGTCAATGATTTCTTTTGCAGGGGTTTCCTACCGGCCGCGGTGAATTTCCTAAGAATGGTGCCAGTGTTGGGGTCTCTGCTTAATCTGCCAATCATAAGAGGGGTGAGTATATGTTATTGTTTAAGCGTTTACACAATAATGCCCAGTTCCTATATTTGAAAAACGATTCGTTCTAGGTACGAATAGTAGTATATTATACGGGGCGTAAGCTAAAATCATTTCTATAAAAAATAAATTGAGGAACGGTATTTACGACACGTAGTCGGTTGTAGAAATTTATGAAACGATGACGATTCGTTAAATATGGGAACCGGGCATAAGTCGATCGCTTCGAAAGTTATTTTGCAATCAAAATGTGGGAACCATAAAGTGCGCAAAACACTTTTAACAAAGCACTAATATTGATATTTATAGCAGTGCTTTTTTAAATGGTTTTGTAGGAGATATACATACGTACATTTGCTTCACGAATTAGTATATAGATAAGACTAATATTTATTTATTTTTTTCAGGTTGTGGACAGAATAGCTGGTGACAACGGCCGCAACATGGTATGATAGTGCGTAAAAAGAAAAGACAATTATTTATGTTTAATAATTATTATTATGAATAATAATAGTGTATGTGAAGTGAATGTGTGTACGTGTACTATTGTAATTTATTATTTTCCAATTGTATGTGTATGGAGTTCGATTCCGTTTCTCAATATAAATATAATTTTCTAACAGTATATACCTCTTAATATAGTTTTTAAGGCCAGTGATGGCTCAATGATCTGTCATTTTGAGGTCCTCAATGACCGCATTAGTCATAATTTATGACTACATTCAGCAATAATTTACAGGCCATAGTGACTAAATACATTAGTCAATAATTATAGTCAACAATGACCATATTAGTTAAACTTTAAGGAGCTAAAGATCGCATTTGTCACGAGTAGATACTAAGTGATCCGAATACTGAAAATACATTAGTAAAAAATTTTGAGGTCAGCAGTTACCAGATTCGTCGCAACTTATGACATATCTGTATAATCTTCCATTCACCGGCTATTGCATTTGACTGAAATTTTGAGGTCACCAATTACCCCATTTATCAGAAATTCTTTGGTCACTTGAGGCAGCATTTGTTGGAAATCTTGAGGTCACCGCACAATGCATTAGTCAAAACTTTGCGGCCTCTGATATCCGCATTAGTCAGAAATATAGACTTTGGACTATATGCAATAAGGCTCGTTTTCGTTTGGCCTTTATAGTGAGTTTGTTTATAATATTAAATAAATAAAGGCATATAAAATATTCTAAGAATCGAACTTTATAATTTAAGGCTGGGAACTTTGTCCGTTTATATTGTGTCAAGTGGGTGAAACAGATTTTGATGAAACTTTTAAAACTTGAATAATAAATTAATTCTCAAATTCCTATTTAAATCGTATTTATTTCAATCGGGTACCTAAAAGTTAGTTTTTTAACCGACTTTAAAAAGAGGAGGTTCTCAATTCGACTGTTTTTTTTTCTGTTTGTTACCTCGGAACTTTCGACTGGGTGAACCGATTTTGATGACACTTTTATATTTAAAAGCTGGTGCTTCTCGTCCCATTTTAATTTGCTCCAGTTCTTGAAGTCAGATTTTTTTAAATTGTTTTATGGTGTGGGATACAAACGAGCAAACCTGAGAGCGAGAGTCACCTCAAGGTAAGCGCCCATCTCCGTCCAAGGCCACCTGCAGCTCAAGGTATAAGAGTCTCAACGGAGACCAGCCAACTACGCAGGGGATATTATAGTGCACAAGTGTGTCCATAATGACAGGTGCAATCACTGTTCTCTAATTCTCACAATGGGACGGCTCCGACACGACCGGAAAGAGATTAGGCGCAAGAACGACCGGTTTAACTGCTCTTCGATTAACGAAGCTTAAGACCCCATTAGGAATTATTAGATAAATAATTATTTCCGATGGAGTTGTGTGTTAGATACACACAACGCCATCACTGCAATCTATGAGAAGTGGACAACTGACATTAATTCATATTTACTGGTTTTTACATACATATTAAATTAGGGAGCAGGAAAGTATATTATCTTTATCTATAACCTAACTCCTTGAAAGGCAAATTGTTAAAACCGGTATTCTGTGAGGCCATAGTATATGCCTATGAGTCCACGACCTGACCGCAACAGGCCAACTGTCAGGTTTTTCAAAATAAATAAAAAAAGCATGTACTAAATCCATACATTATATATTTGAAAGTTTAGATCAACCTAAAATGAGATCATTCGTGCTGTCGTGATTCGTTATAGTGTGGGTCACCATGTTGCATTGTCTGCATTCGCAGTCAGTATGGAAATCACTACTCTTGGATTCTGCTCATGCTCTCCATCAGGCTGAATAGTCAATTTTGTAAATTCAAATAAAAAAAACTGAGGCAATTTATTTTAAAATAGAAGAAGTCAGTGTCCTCAAATATACTGATAAGTTCAAGCTTCGAATTCAAATCGCTGTTTCGGTTCTGGAGGTCCGATACCAGTCTCTCCGTCGACAAACTGACATTCAGATAAAAGCACTTGAAATAGTAGCTAGCTAGGTAGATGATGATATGAGATCGCAAAATGATCTTCTTCCTCCATAAGCGCAAGCCTCTGGGTGACATATGAGGCCATCTGTCACCCTAGCAGAAGCAGGCTCGGATGGGGGGTGCGCTTGCACCACAGCACTCGCACCCCAACTTTTGAGGACAGCAACGGAATCACCGGGATTTCCACAGAGGTTGGGCCATTTACAAATCGTAGATGGCCCGTCGTACGTCGGGGTTCCAGGGTTTTCCTTTCTAGGGTGCACCTGGTTCCCCGACATCTAGTACCCCAGATGGCGTGCGGTTTTAGTCGGTTCGAGTCCGACATGCCACCAGGATGTGGTATCCGAGGTGATTTTCGCACGAGGAAAAAGAACCAAAAAAAGGTAGATGATCGAAGGCCAAGTGCGGGATGGGGACTGGCAACACAACGTTGTGGCTACATAATCTTAGCGTTGGATCTTTTAAGCCGCATTGATAACCTCTAATACAGTCGCATTGATAACCTCCACATTTTTTGAAGTCGGTTAAAAACAGTTTGGTTACGTACCGCAAAAGTCTTGTAGGATGAAATCGCCGTCTGTGAGAAGTGTCCAGTTATTTAGTACTATAGTATTTGCGCTGTAGCATGGTGCGGGTGACACTTGCCTGTACGACGTTGACATCTATCAGTATAACATAACTAAGGGATGTGACGTTATGCAATTCATTTTTATCGCTAACAATACTCGCAGCATAAATCTAGTTCTCTTTAATATTGTTATGAAAATGAGTGTGTTATTCAGTTGTGCAGTGTAACTGTTATTTGTTTGTTGAGTTGGTTGTTATTACCATGCCTAAGCATACAAAAATAAAATGTTTTGGGTAGTCAGGCCAGGGAAGTTGTTGTTCGTTATTAATATCCGTCACAGATTCAGATGATGAATTGAGTGACAATTCAGATGTTCCTGACTCTGATATGAGTTTAAACGAATAAAATGATTTTTTTCTTAGCAACCTTTTAAGCAACCTTACCATGTAAATGTTCTGTTGTATATTTATAGACCAATTTTAACAATAAAAATTGACCGTTTTTTATTATGAATAATATCGACTATCCATCGTAGCAGTACATCCCATCACTAAATACTTCTATGGCATTACGTCATACGCATAACACTGCTTAATTTTTCAGTAAATTTGATTTTATTTGTAGACTACAACATTCTGGTTTGGTTTAATTTAATTTACTACAGTTATTAATAATTTAATATATTGCGAATGTGGTACAGCTGAAATACTCAGTCATAATTTATAAATCGCGGCAACTTTCGAGAGTGAAACGAAGTGTTACTGAAACTGTCACCCGCACCATGCTACAGCGCAAAGAGTATAACTTGACACATTAAAATTGTTATATTTAATATATGTAAATACATATTTAAGTCACCACACTCCTACTTGCTTATATTTAATACAAATGCGAAAGAAAGAGCGTCATTTCCCTCCAACATAAAGGAGAATCCTCCGCCCTGGCGGGCCATGACCTACCAATTGATTTAGGTGTTGTTGTATACGATAATCGGCGCGAGAACTTCTATATCGCGATTCAGGATTTGTTGTTATTCTATAGTTAGGTGTATCTTCGCCAGATGGCGCTGTAGTGCGTTTTGCTGTTGTATATTGAACTTGAACTTATGATCCCATGTCGGGCGCCAATATTTTGAATGTCTGTTTTTGTAATTTGAATAAAGAAATAATGTCTTTTGAACTTAATAAATGAATTTTTAATGTGAAAAAAGGTTTATTTTAGAGATACCATTGTAGATTAGAACACAATAAATAAATTAATGCAAAAAAGGAAAGTCTTGGGTTCGATACCCGTTTAGTACAAATAATTGTGTTGTTGTGTGTGCATAATTTGTTCCGTGTCTGGTTGTTATTCTTTTTTTTTTTTTTTTTTATTGAATAGTGGGTAAACGAGCAGACGCACCACCTGGTGGTAAGCGATTACCGCCGCCCATGGACACCCGCAACACCAAAGGCGTCACAAGTGCGTTGCCGACCTTTGGGGGATGGGAAAGGGGATGGGGGGAAGGGTTGGGGTATGGGCCTCCGGTATCCTCACTCACTCGGTGAAACACAGCGCAAACGCTATTTCACACCGGTTTTCTGTGAGGCCGTGGTATCACTCCGGTCGAGCCGACCCATTCATGCCGAAGCATAGCTCTCCCACGGTAAAATTCATCCATGACTAGCTGAACCCGGCCGTGTTATCCACTAATATTGTCGTACGTAATAAGTCTTAAGTTACTCCTTATTTCATAAGCTATCTATCAGTGAAAGTTCCACCGAAATTGGTCCAACCGTTCCAGAGATATGCCGGAACAAACAGACCGACACAAAAATTGTAATAATGTTATTTTGGTATATGTACTGTGTATACGTATGCATTTAGTAAAAAGCGTTTCATTTGGATATTACAAACAGACACTCCTATTTTATTATATGTATAGATTGCATCGACTGACTGATTTTTGACTGACGGTGGCGTAGTGGTAGCGTATGCGACTGCTAAGCCTGTGGTCTCGGTTTCGATTCCCGGGTCGGACCAAATATTTGTATGATCTGCAAATATTTGATTCGGAGTTTGGGTGTTTTCTATGTATAATATGTATGTATTTACAAAAAAAGTATATATGTATTTATATCAGTTGTCTAGTACCCATAACACAAGCTCTGCTTTAGCTTGGGACTAGAAGGCGTTGTGTGTTAGATGTCCGAAATATTTATTATTATTTATGTACTTCAAATTTATGCACAAAACTTGAGCAGTTTTCTTCAGAACACCAAATATTCTGAAACATTTTTTCAGTACTGTAAAGATTTAGTTGTACAAAGACTCAGATTTTATTGAAATGATGAAAATAGTTTTTTTTAACATAGATGTATACATATTAGATAATAATATCCAAAAATTACAATAGACTTAATTTCTTTTTTCATTTTGATGAAATGGCAACCAGCCGGATCACTCGGATCAGCTATTTCTGCCTATGTGAAGTATTTATCATCTTCAATTATAAGTCTTCGAGTCTTCAAGTCGTCGTCGTGATGAAATTAATGATGAAAAATATATAAAATGTGGATGACATGAAATGGGGACCGTCTTTCGAAAAAACAAAAAACGATCTCCCAAGACTTAATTTAGAACAGACATGACACAAGTCAAATAAATCGGCCAAAGTTACCCTATAGTATTAGTAGAAAGTATTAAAAAAAAACGTTTTTCTCGACAGGAAGAAGGACATCTGCTGTGAAGATCGTATTCCTGAGTTATTTACATCATTCCACATTATTTTTATCATAATAAAGTTTATAAATTTTGAATCACCATTTATTTTATTTCAAGAAACGATTTTTAGCAGCAGAAGGAGGAGCAAGCACTCATCGGACCCCTTCCCCTTCCCCCATACTGTGAAAGAGGGCGCTCAAATCTAAGGCACTACCTTCACAGTTGGACTATACCTATAGGTAGTCCATTCGCATTCGCGATCAAAGGGCCTGCAAGTATGATTTGTCAGTTCACATCGATGTATGAATTAATATTTTCGTATTTTACAACGATAACCACAATTACGTGCGGTTGGACTGACACTATCCAAACGAATGGACTATACTTATGTCTCTGGAGATACAAACCTCCATAGGCAGTCGACCGTCACTTTAAATCAGGTGACACATTTGCTGGTTACCTCGATATTTAATAAAGACAGTAGTTTTAACTAGCTTTTGTCTGCGGTCCTGCCAGCATGTATGTCGGTTGCGATAACCGTAATAGTAGTATATGCGCTATTCTAGGTTTAAGTTATATTACTGTAAAGTTTCATTTAAATCTGTTCAGTAATTTTGTGTGAGAGAGTATCAAAAATCCACATATCCTTATAAAACTCACTCTTTTAATATTAGGATATGAAAGATGTCAAAAATAATTCTATGATTATAATATATTGATGAAATTATATAGCAGAGGCACAAGTATATCGAAATAAAAATATTTACATTCGTTACGAGATGTGCTTAAAATACAATGTTTTTTTTTAAAGAACACTACGTTTTCTTAACTATACATAAATGCATTCTCTGTTCTTACAATAAAACATTTGAATTTACAAAAATAATAAACTATATACTACACACCACATTTTGTCAATAAAAGTTACAAGTAAAGAAGCAGAAATAAAACGCAATTGCATCCCCGTCCGTAGCTATTATCTGTGGAACATCGATAAACGTTGATGGCGGCGCGTACCTTGACAAGAATTGCCATTGTTAAGATTTTTACATGTTTTGTGGGAAATTTATACGATTTTAATAGATGACTTCAGTACATTTATTTTCTTTAATGCAGCTTTTTTCATTCAAAGTTATTCAATTGTGTGTGATGTGGTATATTTTTTTTTATGCAATTTGTTTTTTTATTTAATAAATTATTTATATCCCATAAAGAATAATATCTAAATTTGAAATGTTCAGAATGTATATTTGTCAAATTACAACACCGTAATACTGAAGTAAATTTTAAGCCACCTCAGTTGCAACGACTTGAAAATAGTATAATTTCTTATTCATGATTTCATTCCTTTCCATATAGTTATATAGGTACACGGAATAACTTTCATATCTTCTATTACACTATATGTACTCATGGAAAACCGAGGTAAACTTAAAAAAAAATCGATATCATATATTAAACAATCTTGCTATGGAAAGCATGCAGCACTACTAAATTCATTATAGGCACCATTTCTTATATCTATTTATATTACATCACTAATAAAAGCTCACTTCTACGCAGAAAAACGCATAAAAGTCAAGATTCAATTAGATTGTTAAAATACACTGTAAACTATGGGTGTAATAAATCAGGGAGCGGGCAACCTCGACGCCAGTTACCGCCCGTTCCCGGGCTCGGTTGGACGCGTATGAATCTATTTTGTATCCATTTTGACGGTCATAAGCGCACAAAAAAAACCGCGGTAAAAATATATTGCTAAAATATAATGCAAATTAATAAAATTCTTTAAATTGTCATGTAAACCATGTAACGTGAAATAAAATAAAAGCTTAAAATTTCGTTCTGAAACCTATCGCGATTATTGTATTTAGACAGTTGAAAAACGCTGGTTTTTTTTTTCATAGAATTGGTGTGGTCTTTGATTTTTTTTCTGAAGTGTTTTTCAGTTAATGTGATGAGTGTATTCGTAATTTGAATGTAAGTATTTAAAAAAGAAATACCATAAATATTTAGTAATTATTATATTTTTTAATTAAGTATAAGGCTGTTTTCCTTGGATCCATAAAATCTTTTTCTGGCTTGTTCATTATAATTTTTTCCCCTTTATAATTATCATCTGATAATGAATTATGTAATTTCTTATGTAAAGAATTTAAAAAAATAACTATAATGCTCTACTGAATGCTTCTTAGATCCTTGGATGCACGTAATATTAATAAATTTATGTCCTACAAATTATATTTACATTATGTATTCACATGAAATTGAAAATATTTATGTTTTTGATTTATTACCTAAGATATTTATCATAAATTTTTGACAAGTCATTAGTACTTCGTCTTCTTTAGTTAAATTATTTGACAGGACAATTTATTTCATATCTACGATACTCTATGGAAAAAGAAACACATTGATTGTAAAATTTTCACTAAAAGTTTTTTTCCTATAAAATATAGGTATATTTTCCAAATGGATTATAATAATAAGAATAAACGATTTTGAAAAAAAATATAGCCAATCATAAATTTACGAGAAATTTGTAATAGGTATTCCTAGTGAATCGACTGAATTCGGTAGCATAAACAAAATATATTCTATAAACATGCGCGTTGGATCAACAAAATCAGGCGGTATTTTTTCATACAATTGAAAGTAAAAAATACTCTTAAATTTTTATGGTATACGGGGCAAAAGTGGAGACGGGTACCTGATGGTAAGTGACGACCACCGCCCGTGAATACCTGCAAGACAATTGTTACAAGTACTAACGTATTTATATATTGTGCGGGAGGACAATGGTACTCTAAAAACAAGGTAAATCTTATTCTGGGTACCAGAGTACATTATACATACTGTCGATTTGTGTAGTAGAGTCACGCTAATGTGAGCATAGTCCGACACGACTGGGTGGTACTACCAACTGACAGAAGACCAACTTTGAGTGACAACATTCGTGCTGTCGTGTTTCGTTGATGAGCGTGAGACTGGAGGCCACAATGATGCAGTAGTATCTCCATAGGCCACCATATTGTACATATGTCATGTTCCCCCAACACAAAGGGAGGATCCTCCGACCAGGCTCAGATCATGCCTGGCGGGCCACGGCCCTACGGTTGATGTTGGGTTGTTGTATATATGATAATCGGCGCGAGAAATTCTATTGCGCGATTGAGGGTTGGTAGTTACTCCGTGTAGTTACTTCGTAGTTCAGTGTATCTTTGGTAGATGGCGCTGTATGTGGAGGTCGCCACATCACCATATTGCTTTGTCTGCATTCGCAATGAGTATGGCGGCCACCACGCAGGGCATGACTGCCTCTTTTTTCACTAAAAAGATTTAAAATCCCGATTTGTAATTTAAAAAAATTCTGGTAACGCTGACGATTACACTCTGTATTCACAATTCGTTACTACACGGACACCACTGTGGGACCGGTACCACACTACTATATCTTCTGATCTCTCCCCGGCCGTGTCGGTTAACCGTCCCATCGGATTATGAGAGAGAGGGAACAGAGAGTGCATCTGTTCGCGCACACACTTGTGCACTATAATATCAACTGCGTTGTTGGCTGGTCTCTGTTGAGACTTTTGTGCGCTATTTTCATAATTATCGCACAAAATTATGACTTCTCATTTATGGCGAGAGTTACAATATTTATGAAGTAAAAAACTATAGATTTTATGGTTTCAAAATTGGAATATGGCTTCGTAAATTGCCTTTAAGTTAGACAAGTTCTGTAATGGAAGTACAGCGGGGCACTTACTGCAGTTTTAATTGGATCAAGTGGAAAATCAAACTGATTATTACAACTTACGTAAAATTTCTAATGAATTAATATTTTTTCTTTTTTATTGAATGGTGGGCAAACGTGCAGACGTATCACTTGATGATAGGCGATTACTGCCGCCCATGAACACCCGCAACACCAGAGGCGTCACAAGTGCGTTGCCGTCCTTTGAGGGATGGGAAAGGTGATGCAGGGAGGGGTTGGGGTATGGGCCTCCGGTATCCTCACTCACTCGGTGAAACACAGCGCAAGCGCTATTTCACACCGGTTTTCTGTGAGGCTGTGGTATCACTCCGTACGAGCCGGCCCATTCATGCAGAAGCGTGGCTCTCACACGAAAGTTCTTTGTAATTTTAACTCAAAAACACTCAAAAGCAATGATGATAATCTTCGTCACTAAAATCCCTCAAACAACGTCCCCAAGTGAATTTCCATTATTAAGGAAGTAATTATGGTATTATAAATGCGACTTGCAGCCCTCATAACCCTAGGGGAGCTTTAAACCATTATATTCAATTTAATGGCGTGTCATGGTTAAATATAATACATAAGCATGGTGTTTAGGGTCACTTCACTTTAGGGACTGCCTCGGTGGCCTAGTGGTAGCGTATGCGACTGCTAAGCTTGAGGTCTCGGGTTCGATTCCCGGGTCGGACCAAATGTTTGTATGATCTGCAAATATTTGTTTTGGAGTTTGGGTGTTTTCTATGTATAATATGTATGTATTTACAAAAAAAAAGTATATAAGTATTTATATCAGTTGTCTAGTACCCATAACACGAGCTCTGCTTAGCTTGGGACTAAATGGCGTTGTGTGTTAGATGTCTAGATTATTTATTATTATTACCATAGTAAAAGCTTTGTCTAGTTTGTAATCAGATGGTCGTGTGTGAAATATATAAAGTTATTATTATTCGTAAAGAAGATCGAGTTTTATGCGTACCGTACGTAATGTTTTTTTTCCTTTGTAATGCTCTCATAAATCTACATTGTTTGACTTCTGAAATTCTAACTGTACGATTATTTGTCTGGTAATCGTGTAATCGTCAACTATATAAATAAACTAGCTGACCCACGCAACCTCGTTTGCGTCTTCTATTGCCCGTAGCGTGAAAATTGGCCCCCGTTTTTGAAACATTCTTCATTGGTGCTCTGCTCCTATTAGTGTAAGCGTGATGATATATAGCCTATAGCCGTTCTCGATAAATGGACTATCCAATACTGAAATATTTTTTCAAATCGGACCAGCGGTTCCTGAGATTAGCGCGTTCAAACAGACAAACAAACAAACTCTTCAAGCTTTATAATATTAGTATAGATAAGTAAATATTTTCGGACATCTATCACACAACGCCATCTAGTCCCAAGTTAAACAGAGCTTGTGTTATGGGTACTAGACAACTGATATAAATACATGGATACTTTATGTTTTGTAAATACATACATATTATACATAGAAAACATCCAAACTTCGAAACAAATATTTGCAGATCATACAAATATTTTGTCCGACTCGGGAATCGAACCCGAGACCTCAAGCACGGCAGTCGCATACGTTACCACTACGCCACCGAGGCAGTTAAATACATATACATGTAATACCTTTAAATGAGAAATTCTTGTATTAACATATATACTAATATTATACAATCTGTATAAACTAAATCTCAAAAACGTCTCCAACGAGAAATTGATCGAGCTAGGATACATTTTTGGAAAATTTACCAAACAACAATACCTTTCTTTAACCGTGTGGGAGAGCCACGCTTCGCTATGCCTGGGCCGGCTCAACGGGAGTGATACCACGGCCTCACAGAATACCGGTGTGAAACAGCGCCTGCGCTGTGTTTCACAGAGTGAGTGTGGAATCAGGAGGCCCATATTCATTTCCGACACTCTCAAGGGAATCAAAACCCATAGGGTATTTTCCGTGAACTCCGAACCTTGAATTTTTGTACGAAGCAACATCTTATAGCACAGATAAAGGGAAAATTGCAAATAACGTAAATTTGGTGAAAACCGGGGAATAACAGCGCCTGCGCTGTGTTTCACCGAGTAAGTAATATACCGAAGGCCTATACACCAACCTTTCCCTCATCCCTCCCCCACGCCTCTGGTGTTCCCGGCGGCGGTAATCGCTTACCATCAGGCGATAGGTCTGCTCGTTTGCCCACTATTCCATTAAAAAAATTATGTATACTTAGTTTTTAGGGTAACAGTCGTAATGTTTAGTTGGAGGCCTTTGGGCGGCTTAAAAACATCCAACGGCAAGATTACGTAGCCACAACGTTGTCTTGCCCGTCCCCGACACGCACTTTGCCAGCGTGGGGACGTATGGCCTTAACCCTCTCTTGAGACGACACCCGAGCCCAGCAGTGGGACGTTATGGGTTGTTGATGACATAGTTTATCCATGTACTGAAAATTAATCGTCAAATGTATTGTTAAGGTATAGAACGGTTCGACCGGTCTGTGTATTTTTTTTTTAAATAAATATTCGTTGAGGCATAACAGACGTTCTTACAGAGGGAAGTTAAAAATTGTAATGCATCCGAAACGAAGCTGAAAGAAAGCAATTATTGTGTATACCTAATTTTAATGTGGGCGAATGTACTACTCCCTGCACGGAGAAAGCGAGAATACTGTATTATTAAGCTAAAATGTATATGTTAAATAGTTCATAAGTTGTATTTTTATGAGGGTGACATAATTACTTCGTGAAGAATTAAACAAATAAATCAAAAAACAGATGGCTAACAAGGATTTGGGCAATAACGTTTGACAGAACGGTGTCTTTCGAGGTGAAGGTTTGTATGTGAAATACATGCATATTATACGCGTATTAGAAGCAATACGAGAATTTCAAATACTTCCGTACCGGGTCGCTTGTGAATGAATAAAATTAAATTTATTAAGTATTTTACAAAGTAAAGGGTTGTTTATCTTTCATAAATTACACGGAACAACCATATCTGATGCATGCTAAACTAAATTTTGCATAACAATAGCACACACGAATGTAATTAGTCATGCTAGGGAGTATTGCCAACGAAAAAAATATGCTGAACACAGATTATATACATTAAAACGTGTCAATTAATAAGCAGGTCTGTAAGGGTCAATTTGCGTGATATGGATTTAAAAAAAAATATTACGTACTTTGTTCAAGATTGAAAACTTATCTTATATAGTCGTTCCAATAGTTTATTTAACTTTTGACAGCTCTAATACTTAATCAAATAGTGATACCCTGACCCGTTACCTATTCGATTTCTTTAATCGATCGATTTTATGCATTAAGAAGTTTTAATCGATTTAACAAACTCATTATTTTATAGATAATTTCGTACTTCATATTTCTATGTGTTTCAATGTGCGACCTCCTTTGTCAAAATAAAGAAGAAATGGATTAAAAGAATGTTGTTCAAATATGACGGTTCTATGTCATGAAAAAATATATAAAAGGAACTGCATTTTCAAAATGTATTATTGTATTGTGTTGTAATTCAGTGGTTAATATTGTATTTGTTAAACTATTGATGATCTTTATTAAATCTCTCTATGTCTATTTTAAAATAATCTACAGTATTTCAATGAGTAACCTTCAATATAATTGAGTATTTATATTCCTCCGTATTGATTTATTTGTGAATTCTCACGTTTGGTTGAGTTGAGCGTATCGTTCCTGCTTTCGTTACTGTCAAAATGCCAAAAAAGAAAGTACTCAAAGGACAAACAAGAGAGTTTGTCTTGCGACTTCGTGAATACTTTGAAAAGGAAAGCCGTAATGGTGGGCCTCTTATACCAGTGACTCAAGTTAGAGACCGTGTTGCAGCAGCATTAGGTATTAGTGCTCCGACAGTGGCAAAAATAACAAAAGAAGGCTACGGCAGCAGTGGCATGGAACAGAATAAGCTATCTACACCTAAGAAAAAACGTCCGCCTACTAAAGTTACAGCCGTTGACAATTTTGACGCTGATGCTATTCGTCGTCATATATACGACTATTACCAAAGAAAAGAGATTCCAACATTAAAAAAACTAACACAATCTCTTCGAAATAGTGGTTTGTTCCTTGGTCAAAAATCTTCTCTGACAAAGGTATTGAAAGACATTGGAATGTTATTCCAAAAATGTGACAAACGAAAAATTTTAATGGAACGCAATGATATTGCTTTGTATAGATGCGATTTTTTAAGACAAGCAAAAAAAATAGAAGATTGGTCGAATGTTGTTTTCACAGATGAAACTTGGCTCAATGCGAATCATACGCTGTCAAAACCTTGGACTGACAACACCGTTGGCTCCACTTCTACAGTACCAATGGGAAAAGGCGAACGACTGATTATTTGTCATGCAGGAACAGTAAAAGGATTTGTGCCAGGCGCTCTATTAGCTTTTAAATCCCAGAAAACAGGAGATTATCATGAGGAGATGAATTCGAACGTGTATGAAAAGTGGTTCAGAGAAATGCTTACATCACTCGAAGAGCCATCAATAATATTTATTGATAATGCACCTTATCACTCTCGTCAAATTAATAAAATACCAACACAGGCCAACAAAAAACATGAAATTATAAACTGGCTCCGTGACAATGGCGAAGAGGTGAATGAGTCCCTACTAAAAGTAGAGTTAGTAAAGATATTAAAAACAAAGAAGCTGCCAAAACGATACGTCATAGATGAAATGGCAGCAGAGCATGGGCATACCGTCCTCAGAATTCCCCCATATCACTGCCAATATAATGCAATTGAAATGATCTGGGCACAAGTTAAAGGATATGCTGCGAGGAACAATACAACTCCTCCTTTCACCGCAAGAAAAATGCTGAATTTACTGAAAAATGCGTGTGAAAAAGTAACTCCAGAAAACTGGGCGAATGTTGTAGAAAAAACAAAGAAGGTGATAATGTCGGATTGGGATCGGGATGTTGCATTCGACAATTTATCTATCCAAGAAATGATAATCAATATTACTGAGAACTCAAGTGATGATGATTACTGGTCATACGAAGAAGACGATTCTTTATAATTAAAATTAGTATTACAGTACCTCTTTTGGTTGTTTTATTTTTAATCCGTAAATTACTACGAATTTCAACATTTTGTACCTGTTCATTACAAGTAGGTACCGCAGGTAGTTTTTATTTGAACCAACTATAGTAAGTCTAAACAATTATTTTAGATTCATTAATTTGCGGCGAATACATTCGATCCCATTACTAGGTACGAGTACGATGGAACTGTTTTCATTACGAAAATTATTTATGCATTGAAACAGAGACATTTAGGGCATTTTAATGCAAAATAATAAAGCTTTTTACGTGATTTGATATAAAATATAATCACAATAATTTTATTGTATGTTTTATTAATATAATCGATAATCGATTTATTTCAAAACCGTTTTTATAGTCTGTGGTCATTAATTACGAATGACACATTCCTAAGTAGGCGGAGCCCGCCCATAAAGTACAGTATTATCTGTAGTACATTGTATCAAAAATTATTACAAAACTTTATGTGCGTGATCTGTCAAAAGTTAAATAAAGTATTGGAACGACTATAGTTATCTCCGGCAATTTATAAATAACTAGTTTTCGCCCGCGGCTTCTATCGCATTTAATAAAAAGTATCCTATGTTACTTCTAATACCTCCAAGAATATGTGAACAAAGTTTCACGATGATCGGTTAAGTAGTATTCGCGTGAAAGCGTAACAAACTTACTTTCACCTCTTTTTTATGGAATACTAGCTGAACCCCGCGGTGCTACCCGCGGTACGATGATAACTGCGGGCAACGCCGCGAGGCGAAGCTATATCTTTATAAATAGTAGCCTATGTGTTATTCTGATGTATAAGCTATATTGTGGTAAAGTTTCATTCAAATCCATTCAGTAGTTTTTACGTGAAAGAGTAACAAACATCCATACATACATACATACATACTTACAAACTTTCGCCTTTATAATAGTAGTAGGATTGGGCAAACGAGCAGACGTATCACCTGATGGTAAGCGATTACCGCCGCCCACGGACACCCGGAACACCGCCGTCCTTTGAGGGGAGGGGGAAGGGTTGGTTTATGGACCTCAGTTATTCTGGCGTCTTGAGACGGCGACCCATGTCGTGCGGCGTTCAGCAGGGGTCTGTCCTCGGACCACTCCTGTGAAACGTGGGGTACGACTGGGTCCTTCGAAGTCGTCTTCCCCCCGGGCTGGGCATAATTTGTTACGCCGATGACACGTTATTCACAGCCCGGGGGGCAAACTTCCAGGAGGCGGCGCGACTGGCCTCCAGGGGTGTCTCTCTGGTGGTTGGGCGCATTGAGGCGCTGGGCTTGCTGGTGGCCCTGGACAAGACGGAGGCCCTACTATTCCATGGGCCCCGTCGTGGTCCACACCCCGGTGCCTCCATTGAGGTCAACTCGGTCCTCGTACCGGTTCGGGCCCAGATGAGGTATCTGGGCCTGATCCTCGACGTTAGGTGGCTCTTCGACGAGCACTTCCGGCAGCTTTCTCGGAAGCTGGTTGGCGCTGCCTCTGCCCTTGGGCGACTTTTGCCCAACTTGGGTGGAGCCAGCGTCGCAACGAGACCCCTCTACACGGGGGTTGTTCGGTCGATGGCGCTATACGGTGCACCGGTGTGGGTGGCGGCTCTGACCGCCCAGAATAAGGCGCGCCTTTGGCGCCCTCAGAGGATATTGGCGATCCGACCCAGGAATCGAACCCGAGACCTCAAGAACAGTAATCGCATACGCTACCACTGCACCACACAGACAGTATACCGCCCCAGATGTCACTTGTAAGCTATTTTACATGTAACGTTCACTGTACCAAAGACTACATTCCCATAGAATCAGGTGTTGAGCATTGACACAATGGTGAATCGACAAATTTAAATGAGTGTATACAATTATTTTTAAGAAAAAAACGTGCTGCGTTCTCTTTATCGCGCCTACATCGTAATTATACAGCGTGAGCGAATGCTGCCGTCGAGTTCAAAGCTACCCCGAGCAATGCACAGGAACCATTACATTTTCTTATTTCCGTTCCGTCCAACGCTCGATTGAGCTGCCATATTGCCTGGAAATATTCATGAAGGTTACAGTTTTAATGAAGGTTCTAAAAGGTTTGAATTTTTTTGTGTATTTTTAAGTAAGTTTCTTGTTTTAGTTTTTGACTGTATCTATGATGTTATGGTTTAAGTCAGTCAGTGGCATTCTATTTTTTTATTGTATAGGGGATAAACGAGCAGATGTATCGCCTGATGGTAAGCGATTACCGCCGCCCATGGATACCAGCAACACCAGAGGCGTTACAAGTGCGTTGCCGACCTTTTAAGAAGGAGTACGCTCTTTCTTGAAGGTTTGAAGGTCGTTGTGGTCCGGGAACACCGCAGGCGACAGCTCATTCCACACTTTTGTTGTGCGCGGCAGAAAGTTTCGGGAAAAGCGCACAGTTGTGGACTGCCACCCATCTAGCTAGATGATGGGGATGAAATGTCGCGTAGGACGATGACGGAAAGATGCGGCAGGGATCAATCCTAACAATTCCTCGGAGCACTCCCCATAGTAGATGCTATAAGCGTTATGGATATTAATTTCACAAATTGTTTTTCTGAGTCATAAGTGTTTTTATGAATTCTCAAATTTGTATTTGTTTGTTGTTGTTGTTGTGTACAAACAGATCCTTGTTTGTGGTCTACACTAGCTTTGCCCGAGGTTTCATCGTGGTAAAAAGTAACAATGTCCTTCCTCAAGAATCCAAGTAGGTATCTATGCCAAATTTCATTGAAATTAATGCAGTGCCGTCAAAGACAGACAGACATAGCTACTTTCAAATTTAAAATAACAATAAATTATATGTTTTCTAGCCATTGGATATATAAACGAGTACATTTGTAATTAAAGTTAACTACCTCAGAAAATCTTTGAAAGTCGTATGCAAAGGCATTTCTATAAATAAGTTAATACGTTCTCACCTTACTCCTATTTTCATTACTCGTAAATCTATGAATAAAGCAAAGCCATCTACATTTGTTGCTGTTTCTACTATTGTAAATAATGGCCGACAGAACGATTTCCCCAGACGAAAACAAGTCTACAGACGTATAGAAAGATAAATTTCCTGAATTACACTACGGGTTCATAATTTAGAGAATAATTCTGATATTATCTGCATTGTGTACTAAATAAAAACGTGCAGAAAATAATAATGCGTATAGGAGACATAGACAATGTGATGAGACAATATATATGCATAGAATACAGACTACAGGATAAAAAAAAATTATAACAGGATGGCCGCGAAATGAAATAGCGCGCCGAATTTCAAATTTGGAAGTTTAAAAGTTCTACTCGTATTGAAGCGGGAAAAAGATAAAAACAATTGGAATTATTTATTTAGAAAACTTGATTTAATATAAATAAAAATAAATAATTTGAAATTGTTGCTAGAATATTAAGAATTACAAAAGGCACTATACCATTAGGCGATTATATAGAGGAATGTTTTGACGTTTAGGTGCATTTTATAAGATTAAGTCTTATCGACGTAAATATACAGTATTGCTATATTTGCTGCCACTACCACTGCGCCACGCGACTGCCTCGGTAGCGACAGTGGTAGTGAATGCGACTGCTGTGCTTGAGGTCTGGGGTTCAAATCCTGGGTCGGACCAAATGTTTGTGTAATCTACAAATATTTGTTTCGGAGTTTGGGTGTTTTCTATGTATAATATTAGGTCTTTACCTATGAAATTGCCGTTTTGTATGCAATAAGTGAAAGTACTTATTTTTTCAAACTTTTTTATTTCTGTTATTCGAAGTAATCACCCATGCAATCGACGCATCTTTGCCAACGCATTGGCAGTTTATTGATGCCCTTCTTGTAAAAATCAGCTGGACGGGAGGCAACAAACTCTTCAAAGGCATTTTGTATTGCCTCTCGGGAATTGAATTTTTTACCCACTAAAAAGTTGTGTAAATTTTGGAAAAAGTAATAGTCGGTAGGTGCAAGGTCTGGTGAGTATGGCGGATGAGGGAGAGCTTCCAACCCCAGCTCTTGCAGCTTGGAGACTGTCTGTTGCGCAGTATGGGGTCACGCGTTGTCGTGAAGGAGCAGTGGGGACGACCGATTGACCAAAGCTGGTTGCAGATATGCAAGCTTCTCCATCATTCTCTCCAGTTCTTTACAGTACACATCTGCAATGCTCATGCCGTTTTGTAAAGAGCTGTGGTGAATCACACCCGCACTAGACCACCAAACAGTGACCATCACCTTTTTAGGGGTCATTTTTGGTTTAGGGCATTGCTTTGGTGCTGAACCAGGGTCTAACCAACTTGCTGAGCGCTTTCGATTGTCGAACAGAATCCATTTTTCGTCGCACGTAACTATTCGTTTCAAAATTCCTTCATTTCTTTGCCTGTTGAGCAGCGAAAGGCAGGTCTCGAAGCGTACGTTGCGCTGGCGATCGTTAAGGTCGTGGGGCACCCATCTATCAAGCTTTTTTACCTTGCCAATTTGTCGCAAATGGATCAATATTGTTTTGATGCTTACATTAAAAGCTGCTGCTAGCTCAGCTGTAGATTGAGTTTCGTCAGCTTCCACAATCGCCTTTGATAATGAATTAACCAAAGTCTCCGGACGACCACGAGCTTCATTTTTCAAGTCAAAATTGCCAGAACGGAACCGGGAAAACCAATAAAGGGTTGTGCGTTCGTTTGTACAGTTCTCTCCGTAAACGTTTTTGATGTTACGTGCCGTTTGTGTCGCGTTGGTGCCACGACGGAACTCATATTCCATAATTACACGAATTTTTAAAGTATCCATTATGACGAAAAATGTTCAAATGTAATGAAAATACAAAGCTAATCAAAAAACAAAAGACTGAGTTTGTAAATAGAATGTCATGGTTTTAAAACAAAATTAAATTGAATTTAGAATACAGAGCCATTACAAACTTTTTTTTATTTGAAATGACCAGTACTGAAGAAACGCAATTTCATAGGTAAAGACCTATTATGTATGTATTTACAAAAAAAGAGTATATATGTGTTTATATAAGTTGCCTAGTACCCATAACACAAGCTCTACTTAGCTTGGGACTAGATGGCGTTGTGTGTTAGATGTCCAAAATATTTATTTATATCAAACTTTTGCCGGGAGCCCGGATTCCCCAAGTTAGTTCCCCACTGATAATTTGGGACCTATCTATATAATTCAGAGAGGACCTCGCAAGTAGTATCATTCAAGACAGTGAGACGAAACTATAATTAGAATAATGTAACTATGCCTCTGCCTACCCCTTTGTGAAATAGGCTTGATTTTATATTTATCCATATTTAATATTATAAATTCGAAAGCAGCTCGTCTGTTTGTTACGCTTTCAGAGATAAACAGCTGTACCAATTAAAAAAAAAAACAAGGAAGGACACAAGCTACTCTCCACCGCGTGGGCAGAGCCATAGACAAAAGCTAGTAATAACTAACCCTGTGACCTACCACGTGTATCATATTGAATTCTCTTTGTGTCGACGACAAACATCTGTTATTTTCCTACGCTCATTGTATAATGGCGGGTTTTAATTTTACAACAATATTGTAATCGATATTTTAAAGTTCACTGTTAGAGCTTGTTATGGTATAAAGATAAACTAGTAGACGGGTTAGCTGATGTTAAGTGATCACCACCGCTTATGAACAGTTACAACTCAAAATCGAATCTCATTAAGTACTGGTCCGATTTGAAAACTATGTAACAGATTCATTTCGATAACAATCAATGAACCTGTGATGTATGTAATGACGGTAGCAGTATTTATTTTAATATTACGCTACCGTCAACTTTGTCTTCTGCATTATACTATCAACGGTACGCTGGTGTTTTATTTCGCTACCTAACTAGAACCCTAAAAGGCTACCTAAAGAGTTAGACATAACAGTGGCGACGAGTAAGTGCATCGTTTCACGTGTGCAAATAGTTTTTTTGTAGTGTTTCGACAATAACAAAGAAAAATGTCAGTTGGCAAGATCGGACTGTTCGACGTGAGCAAAGATAATTGGAGGTTAGAACAATATTTTATTTTAGAACAATATTTTGTTGCTAATGATGTGAAAGAAGCTTTAAAAGTGGCTACATTAATTACAGTCATAGGTAGTAACGCTTATGAGTTGATGGTAAATCTGTGTACACCTGAGCGGCCGGCTACAAAAACGTTTAATCAATTAATAAACGTTATGCAAAGTCATTTGCAACCACAAGCTAGTGTATTAGCGGAGCGTTATAAATTCAGACAGCGTAAACAAAGTAAAGACGAGACGATTGCTGAGTATATGGCGGAACTAAAAAAGTTATCAAAAACGTGTAATTTTAATGAGTCATTACGTGATAACTTAAGGGATCAGTTAGTGTGCGCCCTACATAACGAGACAATTAGACAGCGGTTATTTGCAGAGGACGATTTACAACTTTAATTTGAAAAGGCTTATAAGTTAGCGGTGACAATGGAGGCAGCTAAAACAGGCGCAGCTTTGGTGGCAGGACGAGATGTGGACCATCGGGAACCGGCATCAGTGCATCAAGCTACGATAGGCGTCAGGCGAACGGGTAATTACAAACAGTGTGGTAACCGCGGAGCGACAGCACCACTGGCGGAGGGGTCGCGCGGACGCCCATTACTCGCTTTGCCAGTCGGCCAGAGGAGCCGAGCAGGCGTTCACGAGGTGCGGACAGGACAGAAAGACAACGGCAGTGGGACTGCGAATGATGTGGAGGCGGGCATGATACGAAGACTTGCAAATTTCGATATTATGTATGTCGAGTATGCAACGAGGAGGAGCACCTCAAGAGGATGTGCCCTAGATGGACAAAGAGGTTGACGGCAGATCAAGCACGCCACAATTTTATAGAGGATAAAAGCGAGGGTAATGTAAACTCGGGTAAGAGTGACGAGGTAATTATTAACTCCATGTACCACAATAATCTATCACTTAGTCAATATAGCCCTTATTATATTCTTATAAACTTAAAGTAACGGTAGTTTTTATAAAAAATATAACGTACATGTATTTCTAAAATTATTTAATTATCAATCCACCAACTCTAGTTACTGCAAGTGATTTAATAAATTACCGATGACAAGATAATTATAATAACAATGACCAAATGACAATATGGAAGGTAGAGTAGAAATCACAGAGTACTAGTAGAAATGTTCAACCGTTGCCGACCGAGAATCGAATGACCCCGTTGCTAAGCGCGCGCCACGTTTTATAGCGCACTGCTCGGTCCGGGTTTTGGAGAGAGGGTATTCGCTACCAATATAATATTGAGTGTTAATGGAAAAAACATTAGTATGGAGTTGGATACCGGAAGTACCATTTCCTGTATAAGTTATACTAACTATTTAAATTGGTTTCCTAACAGCAGTATTTTAAAATGTGATCTTGTTTTGAGATATTATACGGGTGAAATGATAAAGCCTATTGGAAAAATAAACGTATTAGTTCGTTTCAAAGATAAAAGTAAACATTTAGATTTGTTTGTGATAAATAATGGTAAGACCACCTTATTAGGGCGGCACTGGCTGTATGAATTAGGAATTACTTCACCTTTTTTAAAGTGTAATGTATTAGAGGTGGCTAGTTCGGAGTTTAACTTGAAGGATTTCAGTTCCAGATTCTCTGAGGTGTTCTCTCCTGGCTTGGGACGGTTTACCGGTGGGCAGGTGAGCCTGCGAGTGCGGCCTGACTCCCGACCGGTGTACATGCGCGCGCGGCCCCTTGCCTACGCGCTGCGGGAGCCTGTCGAGACCGCATTAGAGGAGTTGCTGCGTGACGGAGTGATCACACCCGTCGAGACTTCGGACTGGGCCACACCTATAGTACCCGTGGTAAAGCAAGACGGCACCATACGTATATGTGGTGATTTTAAACTTACTTTAAATAAATGTTTAGAAGTGGACCGTTTTCCCCTACCGAAAGTTGAAGATCTTCTTGTTAAATTACATGGGGGTCAACGATTTACAAAAATTGACCTTTCCCAGGCGTACGCCCAGTTGGAACTTGACGAGACTAGGAAATATGCTGTTATTAATACCCATAAAGGACTTTTTAGGTATAATCGGTTAATATACGGTCTGTCCTCTAGTCCTGGTATATTTCAAAGGAAACTAGAACAGTTATTCTGTGATTTGCCTAGGGTGGGAGTATTCCTTGATGACGTCATCACTACGGGGGAAAATGACAGTCAACATAGAATGTATTTAAATAAAGTTTTTGAGCGATTACAAAAGTATGGTTTAAAGATTAAAAAAGAAAAATGTACATTTTTTGCTAAATCAGTATCCTATTTAGGTTATGTCATAAGTAAAGATGGCATTCATACATGTCCTGATAAAATAGCCGCTGTAAGGAACGCCCCCACTCCAAAGACAGTTACAGAGCTTAGGTCATTTTTAGGACTAGTTATGTATTATGCAAAGTTCGTACCCAACATAAGTACCTTACTGGAACCATTGTATGGGTTATTAAAGAAAAATAGTAGGTTTGAGTGGAGCGTCGAATGTGAACAAGCGATTACTAAGGTTAAATCTTTGTTGACTTCGAGTGAAGTTCTCGCGCATTACTCACCGGAATTGCCAGTAATATTGACCACAGATGCTAGTTCGGTCGGAATCGCCGCCGTGATCTCTCATGTAATGCCAGCCGGGCCTCATAAAAATAATGTGAACGAAAGACCTGTCGCGTACGCGTCACGTTCACTCAATGCGGCAGAACGAGGTTATGCATAAATTGAAAAACAGGCTTTGGCTATAGTTTATGGAGTGCGTAAATTTCACCAATACTTATATGGTAGGAAGTTCATTTTAAGAACTGATCACAAGCCGTTAGTCTGTATTTTCGGCGATAAGACAGGTATTCCAATTATGGCAGCGAGTAGAATGCAAAGATGGGCGGTTTTGCTGTCAGGATATAATTACGATATCGAATATGTACCAACAGATAAAAATGGAGCGGATGGGCTCTCAAGGTTACCATTGCAGTCGGGTAATAGCTTAAACTATAACGATAAGACCTATCTAAACTTTGTACAAAATTTTTTGCCGAGTACTAGAGACGATTTAAAAAAAGCGACGGTCTCAGACAATGTGTTGCGAAATATAGTTTTATTTCTAGAATCGGGTTGGCCGGCTAAATGTAAAGAGGACGAAATAAGACCATACTGGGTAAGGCGAACAGAGTTATACCTAGATATGGGTTGTGTCATGTGGGGATATAGGCTAGTAGTACCGACTGCATTAAGGGAATTCATTCTTAAAGAATTACACGTAGGACATTTAGGCATAGTTAAAATGAAAGCGATTGCGCGTAGTTACGTATGGTGGCCAGGTATAGATGTAGATATAAATCGAACGTGCAAACAATGTACTACATGTATCGAAGAAAGTATAGCACCACCAAAGGCAACTATTAAACCATGGCCTTATATTACAGAACCATGGAGTAGAATTCATGTAGATTTTTTAGGACCTTTTCATGGTAAAACTTTTTTAGTTCTCATAGATTCGACATCGAAATGGTTAGAGGCTTTTCACATGATACGCACTACAGCAGCGGCTGTGATTAAAGTATTGAGAGAAACATTCGCGAGATTTGGGTTACCTAAAGAGATAGTATCGGATAATGGTCCTCCGTTTTCAAGTAAAGAATATGCAGAGTTCATGCGTAAAAATGGTATTCGGTTGACATTCTCGACAATCTACCACCCATCCTCTAATGGGGCGGCAGAAAGCGCGGTTAAATTATGCAAACGGGCTGTAAAGAAATCATTACGGGATGAGCAGGATATAGAAACAGCTTTACAAACATACTTGTTGGCGTATAGGAATGTGGAACATAGTACCACGGGGGTGTCGCCAGCAGTGATATTACAAAAACGGAATCTTAGGACTAGGTTAGATCTTTTAAAAGGAGAAAGAGAAGTAGTAGACCGAGTCCAGAGGGTACAACAACGGCAAATAGAGAGTGAAAAGGGTGTGTCACGGGATTTTAGAGAAGGTGATAGTGTATGGTTGAGAAATTATGGGGAAGGAGATAAGTGGTGTAGTGGACAGGTAAGGGAAAAGTTAGGTTCTCGTAACTATACAATAGTAAGGGATGACGGTTCACTTGTCAAGAGACACGTTAATCAGTTAAAAAGTAGATCAATACCAGGGTTGGATTGGCCATGTCCTAGTCCGGAGTCGGTAGAAAATTCAGAAACAAGTGCATCAGAGGTAACGGCAAGCGGGTCGTGTGCGCAAGAGCGCACCGTGCTGGAACCAGCAAGCGTAGAAACAAACGAGGCTGCACCACCGGTAGGCCGTTCCAGGCGAGTACGTAAGCCAGTCATAAGATATGGTTTCGATGTAGATCATACTCGTAGTTCATAAGAATATAGATCATAAGTTAGAAATATGTCTTTTATAATACAACTAAGTTAAGTGAAGGGGTGTGATGTATGTAATGACGGTAGCAGTATTTATTTTAATATTACGCTACCGTCAACTTTGTCTTCTGCATTATACTATCAACGGTACGCTGGTGTTTTATTTCGCTACCTAACTAGAACCCTAAAAGGCTACCTAAAGGTAAATATTTCCTCATTGCTATATGTCGCCATGTTCGTGAAACAATTAAGCGCGATATGACTGTCTACTCTGACGCGTAACTATGGAGTGGACACTCGGCCAACGTGTGAACTTTGTTTGCAGCTTGCGCCAAATTACTTTGCATTGTGCACGAAAAACCATCACTAATCAGGTCGTCGACCAATGTTGGTCGCAAACGAATCATAGACACAAAACGGCCCAATACACGTTGGCCAAACGCACTCGCCGAGCGCTTGGTCCAACGTGTACTGGGGCTAGAACGTTTTAAATTGACAACAAAGTCACGTACCAAGAGTTAATAGCCATCAAATAATAATATCTTCTAAAATAACCTCAGTACAGACAAAACAAAGTGGTTTATTTTATTTGACAGATAAAATATTTTCACTCCAAACCACAGATTATGCCGTGCCATGTTCCCGCCAAAACTATTAAACCTCTTTACAGTCACAAAATTCAATTAACATTCAAACTCTTTCGTGAATGCGTGGCATTCGGCCAGAATTTGAGAGCGTATCACATACGTAGAGTGCCTAAAGTAAATATTTGCTTGCGTAAAATAACATTTTAAATTTAATTTTACTTTAGCATTACTGAAATAAACATATTGATGTATGTGTAACAATTTTCCTCTCGTTTTTAGTTTTGGACGGGAATTTATATACATTATATACGTACCTACGGACAGATTAAGAATACGAGGTGCAACCACTCGTATTCATCCCGTGGGTGTCGTAAGGGGAGAATAGGAAAGAAAATCATGCAGGACAACATGAATGTAAAGATAAGGAATACTTGAAACGAATCCTATAGCAACCCGTCTGGCCAGAGTGGTACAGTAGACCCACGCCAAAAAAAAAAAAAAAAAAATTGGTACGTCGGGATTCCAGGGTTTACGTTACTAGGGTGCACCTGGTTCCCCGGCTCCTAGTACCCAAGACGGCGTGCGGTTTTAGTCGGTTCGAGTCCGACATGCCACCAGTAGGAGGAACCCGAGAGGATTTCCGAACGGAGAAAAAAAAATGGGTGGTATAGTAGGACAAAACCTCCCTTGGAAGGAGAGACCAACAGCGAAGTACCAAAAGCTGTTGATGCTTCCGCTTGTAGTTAGGGGAGGACGTAAGGGCTCTGGTATCGTCAAACACTCTTCGAAAAGCGAGCAAGCGATTTCTCGTTGAATATATCAATATACATAATATCATAATGACTGCTAATGACTAATTTTAATAGAATTCCTTGAGTTTAAATAACGAAAGGATTCGAAGATAAAATAGCTATTCTCCATTTACTAAACCCATTCATTTTACTATGGTATGTCAAACATAAACATGGCAGCCGATTATACAAAATGTTGCCAACATTAATAAATATTCGTTTAGTAGTTTTATCACTTTATAAATAAACAGTTTTTAACAGTAAACACAGATTAAAAGTTTAGAAGTAATTAGAACATCAAAGAAAACTCACAATAAAATAAACATAAGCTGCGCAGATGTAATAAAATATAAAAATAAGGTTATAATAAAAAGGTATGGTTATTAAGATTTCATAAATATTGTTGATTGGGTTGTAAATTAAAGTTAAACTATTGTATTGATATTGGCAACGCTAGTATCTTTATAAATTGTAGCCTTTGTATTATTCTGATGTATAAGTTATATTATTGTAAAGTTTCATCAAAATCCATTCAGTAGTTTTTGCGTGAAAGAACAACAAACATACTCACTTATATACTCACAAACTTTCGCGTTTATAATATTAGTAGGATGTGAATGTAAGTTTGTTTGTTACGCTTTCACGCGAAAACTTTTTAACCTATCATCATGACACTTTGTACACATATTCTTAGAGGTATTAGAACTAACATAGAACAATTTTTATTCAAGCGAAACCGCCGGCGAAAGCTAGTATATTATAAAAAAGGGACGAAGGTTAAGGTTTAACCTTAAATATCTCGCGACAAGGAAATAGACGTCACAACACATTAATAGGTACAATAAATATGTCGGAACTCGGAACGCATTCAGTTTATTTTGTAACAAATATTATGAAATTTATTTTTGTAGCTGCAAGGCCGTCCTATAAAAATATTGTATTGTATTTAATTTAGTACAATAGTTATTCGTTATACTAGAGTGCAAAGTTGCTTTTTAATTTTGATGACCGAGCAAGCGGAGGAGTCTAAATTTAGAATCCTGTGCGTTAGATAGGGAATCAAAAGAGGACGTCGGACGTGAAAAATCTTTGCACTCGAGTGCACAAGTAACTTTTCTACTTCCTTTTTTTATTGAGTAGGGGGCAAACGAGCAGCCGCATTACCTAATGGTAAGCGATTACCGCCGCCCATGAACACCCGCAACACCAAAAGCGTCACACGTGCGTTGCCGACCTTTAGGGGATGGGGAGAGGGAATGGGGGGAGGGGTTGGGGTATGGGTCTCCGGTATTCTCACTCACTCAGTGAAACATAGCGCAAGCGCTATTTCACTACGACAAACATTTCAAAACCAAAATCCGCTAAATCGTTCTCGAGTTTTATCGAGACAAACGAACAGAAATGTTTAAAAAAATATGAAAATCAACGCGTCAGTAAACTACACTACTAAACTGCACGTTTGGCCTAGTGGTTAAGCGGGCGCCACACCGTTCTCTACTTCGACAAGTGTTGTGGGTTCAAATCCCACATGAAATAACACTTTGTGTGATCCACAAATTATTGTTCAAGTCAGGGTGTTCTCTGTGTCCGTTTTATGTATGTCTGTAATGTCCACCGCGACACAGGAATTATTTCTTACGCGGCAGCTGTAAGTATTCAAGTAATGCTTGCTATTTCAACACTAGCTGTTAGTTAGAAGCATACCGAAAATGAGGGCGTGAAAAATTCCAATACCTCTTATGGAAAAAGAATTTTATCGTTACTTAAGTGTTGAATGAAAGTGTTTAATTATGACTAGAGGCGGATTAAGAGTCAAGTGGGCAAAAGTGTGTTAAGACCTTTGCCCCTTCTGTCCTTCATATTAGCAAGGAGAGCGGTTTTGTGCTTTTTATTCACTTTTATGCATGAGTAGAATTTAAGAGTGTTGTCGCCATATTTATTATTTATCTTTATTGTACACACATAACAGATAGACAAAAAACAGTTGTAGTACACAAATGTGTCTGTGTGTATTATCTCTCATGGCGATCTCTTACAGACAATCTTTGTACAGATATTAAGGTAAGTGAGATTATTTAGGGAAGCTGTATTAGAGTGCACAAGTTTTAAACTTATCATGTGAACAATAAAGAAATTACCAAATACAAAATATTCAACTTTTATATATAACTACTTACACGTACACTTATATTACACATATAAATATACTCAAACGTACATACATACACAGACTTAAATATATATATACATATTACTAGCTGACCCACGCAACCTCGTTTGCGTCACCTATTGCCCGTAGCGTGAAAATTTTCCCCCGTTTTGGAAACATTCTTCATTGGTGCTCCGCTCCTATTAGTATTAGCGTGATGATATATAGCCTATAGCCTTCCTCGATAAAAGGACTATCTAACACTGAAAGAAATTTTCAAATCGGACCAGCGGTTCCTGAGATTACCGCGTTCAAACAAACAAACAAACTCTTCAGCTTTTACGACACCCATGACATAAATAGGGTGGTGACATTCTTAATACCTAATCCAATGCAACCTTAATATAACGTACCTCCTCGATTTAACAAATTCTTCGTAATCCCCTTGAATTGTCCATAAGAGTCAATATAAAATATACCTTTACAATGCGAACATTTTTTGCAAACAACCTCTTTAAAACGAATTTTCAACTATCAAGTATTCATACCTCTAATTAACAAATTTTGTCAACCCACAACCTTAATATAAAGTTCCCACCAATATAAACTCTTAATCTTATAGTATGTGATTCACGTCGCGACATGTTTCGACACGCTTTTGTTCGTAAAACAATCATTGTTGTTTGATGGAAAGTAATGTAAACACTAATGTACACTTTTACCTCTTTATAACGAATTTTAGACCAACCTAACCTCAACATAACAAACCTCAGTTCAACGAATTACTTGATATAACGAATATTTTTTTGTTCCCCTCCGATTTGTTAAATCGAGGTTGCCCTGTATAAAGGAATGCAGATGTGATACATTTAAAGATTTGCTTTTAGCATATCTGTTTTTAATTTTTGTAGTTGTTATAATGCCAAAAATTTGATGTCTGGTGGTTCTTTTCAAGATCTGCTGTAATCTTAGCTGCACACTTGAGAAACCGAATCGTTTTTATTTTTGACCGCGCTATTACTATTGTCCTTGGTTTGATTTGATATTTGAAGTGTGTATGTCGATGTATGTAGGTATTATACATATATATATATATATATAAATACATAAAAATAAAACTTATGTTTATTTTAACATAACACATTATTAGCGGAAAGTTTGAAAGATGCCAGAATGCATGAGAGGCAAATTACGGTCTGTTGGATAGACCTTGAAAACGCATTTGGTTCTGTACAGCATGAACTAATGATCTTCGCCCTGAAGTGGTATAACTTTCCTACTGTGGTTATCGACATAATCACATCTTATTACTCTCAACTACAATTTGCATTATAATGTAGGGTTGTTCCAAGGCTGCTGCTTGTCACCAATAGCTTTTAATATAATTATAAATATTCTTATAGATAAGTTAATAAGTCATGAGAAAAAATGGGGCTATCGGTTTAAAATAAACAACAAATACACAGAGTCCATCTTATCCTTTGCAGACGACCTTGCCATACTGACACGTAATCCAAAACAATGTCAGAAGTTATTAATTGAAGTGGATGAGTTTTGTACATGGACTGACGGACTGAGGGCAAAACCAAGTAAATGCCACTGTTTATGTCTGGGTAGACGGAATACCAAATATACCTCATATGATCCGGGACTCTCAATAGGAGGACAATGTATAACCACGATTGCTGAAGCAGTGCATTTCAAATTTCTTGGTAGAAAGATTGATTACAAAGGACGTACACCATCCTTAGAGGTAACTGTCGAAAATTTTCTTAGTGACTTGAATAAGGTAGACCAACAACCATTAAACAATATTAAAAAAGTTTGGATATACGACAATTATCTTACGTCGCGTCTGACTTGGCCTTTCCTTGTATATGACATCAGTAAAAGCCTCCTGGTAAAACTAGATGCAAATGTCAAAAAGATATTGAAGTCATGGCTCGGAATTGCACACTCAGCTGACCCCTCAACTCTATTTAGGGATCAAAACAGTTTTGGGATGAAATTTAAGAAGCCATCTGAACTCTATAAACACCTCAGAGTGACCAAATTGCATGTCTTGGGACAATCCCAGGATGAAATAGTCTCATCATCATCACTCCCAAAATATAAATATGTTACAGAGCTTGAGTCAAGACTTCAATTCCATAAACAATTTATGGCTGGTGCACAGTTTAATAAAGTCGGGCTGGGTTTCGCAAAGAGGAAGGGAGACCGAGAAATAATAAAATCCTTTATACAACAAGATGAAAATGATAAATATAAAGTGCATGCAATGAATCTAGAAATGCAAAGTGAATGGTTAACTATAGGTGAGTTCTGCATCCCGTTAGCCCTGAAATGGCGCACCTTGCTATATGATTGGTCTCCTGCCCTATTAAAATTCTATCTGAATGCCTTCCAAATGACCCTCCCAGACCAAAGTAACCTAGTGAGATGGGGGAAAGCATCTGAAAAATCTTGCTATACGTGTGGTGAGGCAGTAGGTACTGCTAGGCACTTACTGGTAGGTTGCAGGGTGCTTCTTGATAGGGGTTATTACTCACGCCGACATGATAGAGTACTAGAAATCATACGTGAAGCAGTAAGTCTTTCAGTAGCTAGAGCCCAAAAAGGATTGACTACAAATAAACGAGAAATTAACTTTATAAAGGATGGCTCAACTACCAAATCTAAAAGCAAGCCTTTCTCAATCCTAGGTACTGCACCTGACTGGACTATTTTGATGGATACGTATGATAAGCACTATAAAATCCCAGAGGATGTTGGTGTTTCGTCATCCAGACCGGACATATTCCTTTTCTCTAGACAAATTAAACACATAATATTAGTAGAGCTTACTGTTCCGTGGGAAACTAATATTCCTAAAGACCATAGAATAAAATTAAATAAATACTACGATCTAACAACTGAACTTAACAAAAATGGCTATGTGGTTAATTTATACGCGGTAGAAGTGGGAGCGAGAGGTATACCAGCTAAATCTCTCTATAACCTTTTGAAAGACCTTGGCCTGTCGAGATCTGCAGTAAGTTCTATTTTAGAACGAGTATCCAAGGCTGCACTAACAGGTTCCTACCAAATTTGGCTAGGTAGGGCGGGAAACTCGAGCAGTGAAGGTGACCGTTGATGCGTATCTTAAAGGGGGCCTCCTTAAACCTACACCTAGGTCGTAAGTCCTGGGAACTGCTTTGAGTTTCTCCCTCTGCCACACGATGGACCCGGCACCCGCACGGTGAATCCATGGAGTGCTAAGAAGTTTGTCTCTTTCGCTTGCGGCTTTGCTCGCATATTTTTTTATGGAATAGAGGGCAAATGAGCTCACGTATTACCTGATGGTAAGCGATTACTGCCGCTCATAGACATCTGTAACATCCTCGGCGTCACAAGTGCGTTGCCTGCCTTTGGGGGATGGGGAGAGCGACGGAGGGAAGGGTCCTCCGGTATCCTCACTCACTCAATAAAACACAGCGCAGGCGCTGTTTCACACCGGTTTTCTGAGAGGCCGTGGTATTACTCTGGTCGAGCTGGCCTATGCATGCTAAAGCATAGCTCTCCCACGGTAAAATATATATCTATAAATATAATAAAAAGTACGCTATGTTACTTCTAATACCTCCAAGAATATGAGTACAAAGTTTCATGATGATCTGTAAAGTAGTTTTCTGTGAAAGTGTAACCAACAAACTTACTTTCACTTGTGTGATACCAGCTCTTGCCTACGGTTCCACCCGCGTATGTGACGGTCATAGCGTTGATCCTTTCAACTAAAATGTACCTACAACTTTTTTGTGTGTTCACCGCTTGCGATGTAACAATCACTAAATGTTATGGGAAGTTAACCAAAATACCAACCTTTTACCGTGGGCGAGCCACGCTTTGGCATGCATGGCCCGGCTTGACCGGAGTGATACCACGGCCTCACAGAAAATCAGTGTGAAATAGCCCCTCTGCTGTGTTTCACGTGAGTGAGGATACCGGAGGCCCATACTCCAACAATTCCCCCACCACTCTCCCCATCATCCAAAGACGGGCAACGCACTTGTGACGCTTCAGGTGCTGCGGGTGTCCATTGGCGGCGGTATCGCTTACCATCAGGCGATACGTCAGCTCCTTTGCCATTTATTACATAAAAAAAACCTAAGAAAAAACCGTTTACAAATCGGTTAAGCCACTTCCGAGATAAGCGTGCACAAACTCACAGAAAATAGATAAAAATTTGAAATACTGTTATTTCAAATTCTGTTACTTTAATAAAGACCTTTATGACCCTCCCGTCATAAGAAACTTTTCTGTGTTGATGGATTAAGAATACGCAGTTTGACTATCCCTGTCTTAAAAGTCGACTATGCAGCACGTACAACATTGCCAATAGAAGAAGAACTTGACACAGCTATACCAAACCATCTGGTAAACGTGAAATAGTAGACCAACACCTTCCCAGTGTGATATTTATGTCCTGCTGTAGACTATGGAAAGCTCTTGTTAGATATATAATATTTACTGCCTCGGTGGCGCAGTGTTAGTGAATGCTACTGTCCTTTCCTGGGTCGGACCAAATGTTTATGTAATCTACAAATATTTGTTTCGGAGTTTGGGTGTTTTCTATGTATAATATGTACGTATTTACAAAAATAAAAGTATATATGTATTCATATCAGTTGTCTAGTACCCATAACACAAGCTCTGCTTACCTTGGGACTAGATGGCGTTGTGTTAGATGTCCGGAATATTTATTATTATTATTATTCTCTTTATTTCATTTATATATACTTAATAATTACATAATTAAAGTTATAACCAAACCACCAAAGAAAATTTGACAGCTGTGGCTCAACACACGTTGTGCTCTGAACAGATTATGTATTAAAAAAAAAACTTTCCCGCGCAAGCTTTTATTAAAAAAGGGTACAGTTAATGCCGATGGGATACAAACTCAATGTTGTAATAAAGAAAATTGTGTATGGCAACACTGCAAGCTTGTATTACTTTTTTTATACCAGTGTTGTAATAACAAAAATGTAGAAACGTATATTTTTGGCTAAGATTATGATGAGCAATGTTACTTCTCTTGAGTGTATAGAGGTTTTTTATGGTTTGCTTCCATTGGTGTAACTGGAAATTTTGATATTCGCTTGCATGAGGAGGTTCAGAAATAAACTAAGATTTTACACAAACATTACATACACTACTACAAATTGCCATTGTATATTTTTATTTTTCTTTACTTATTGAAAAATTAAGCCTCTCTTACACACTTTTTTATTTATTTATTTATTTAGGTATACCAACAGCACACATACGATACACTTTTAAAATAATTATACAATAATATTTTCTAGTATGCATGCCTATTACAGTTACACACAACCTTCACCATATGAGATAAAATAAAATACGCCTAACAAACAGTGTTAGGAGTAAGGTAACTTGTACACAAACAAAAAATAAAGGAGCTTAGTACTACTTAATTCTAAATTACAATTACGATGCTTCTATTAATATAAAAGATGAAAAAAAAAAAAAAAAAAGATGAAAAAATTAAAATAACAGAGGTAAAACAGACTTTTTTAAAAGTAGGTATGAGATACTCTGTCCTTGGAAAGTATTAATACCTACATGAAACCCAATCCTCCACCCTCCAAGTACCCTCTTACTTGGAGGGTGGGGGATTACAGCACACGGACGTTTTGTGTGACAAAAAAATTGACGCCACAAGTTTCTTCGCTTTTGTACGTTGCGCAGACCAACCTAAAATAATCACAAATTTTAACAACAAAAAAAACCGACTTCAAGAACTGGACCAAATTGAAATGGGACCACACGGGAAGCACCAGCTTTCAAATAAAAAAGAATCATCAAAATCGGTTCACCCAGTCGAAAGTTATGAGGTAACAAATTACGTTTGCTGAAATTGGTTAATAACAGCGTTCGTTCTGTTGAGTTAAGTTGGTGAGTGCGAAATCGGAGGTTCAATGAGGCACCTGCCATCATGTCACCTGCATTGCTGGTGACCAAGCTGCATTGCCTCCATTAGTTTGTATCAAGGAGCAGGTACATTCGATTAATACAAATCTGGTGTCCAAATTCCATTAGGCTGATTTGACCGTGGGAGAGCCGCGCTTCGGCATGAATGGGCCGGCTCGACCGAAGTGATACCACGGCCTCACAGAAAACCGGTGTGAAATAGCGCTTGCGCTGTATTTCACCGAGTGAGTGAGGATACCGGAGGCCCATACCCCAACCCCTCCCTCATTCCCCCTCCCCATCCCCCAAAGGTCGGCAACGCACTTGTGACGCCTCTGGTGTTGCGGGTGTCCATGGGCGGCGGTAATCGCTTACCATCAGGCGATACGCTTGCTCGTTTGCCACCTATTAAATAAAAAAAAAAAAAAAAAAGGGCCTGGACCAGACGAATACAACACTAGTCCCAAAAGTAAGAATCGCCGTAGAACCCATTACCTATGTATCAGATTAGAGTGATAAAAGACTCTATGTTTAAGAATTGACTGCCTCGGTGGCGCGAGTGGTAGCGTAAGCGACTGCTGTGCTTGAGGTCTCGGGTTCGATTCCCGGGTCGGTCCAAATGTTTGTATGATCTGCAAATAAAGGGTGTTTTTTTAAGCCCGATAGAACTTGAAATTGTAAAAAATAACACAAAAAATTAAATTGTAATCAAAATTTTTTTTTATTCGAAAGATCAATACGTGACATTAACATTTGAAAATGATTTCGGGCATATGGGCACCGCGGCTGTTCTTGACGAAGTGCATTCTGGACGTCCAATTTTGGGCCACTTTTTCGAGCACTGCTGGCCGTAGGTCACGAATAACACGAACAATGCTGGCCTCCAAGGCGTCAATTGTTGCTGGTTTATCAGCATAAACCAGTGACTTCACGTAGCCCCACAGGAAATAATCGAGAGGTGTCAAATCGCACGACCTTGGAGGCCAATTGACAGGTCCATTTCTCGAAATCAACTTATCGCCAAATTTTGATTTCAAAAAGTCGATGGTTGCGTTCGCCGTATGGCACGTAGCGCCTTCCTGTTGAAACCACATCTCCTCCGGATCAATGTCATCCATATTTTCAAACAAAAAATCATTGATCATGGTGCGGTAACGATCTCCATTGACCGTAACGCAAGCTCCGGCCTCATTTTTGAAGAAATAAGGTCCGATGATGCCACCAGCGTGAAAACCGCACCATACGGTGCATTTTTCTGGATGTAATGGAGTCTGTAGGGTCTGTTGTGGATTGGTCTCACTCCATATGCGGCAATTTTGCTTATTAACAAACCCGTTAAGCAAAAAATGCGCCTCATCGCTGAACACAATTTTGCGATAAAACAACGGGTTAGTTGCCAACTGCTCTAGAGCCCAATCGGCGAAAGAACGACGCATATAATGGTCTCGTGGCTTCAATTCCTGCACCAGCTGGATCTTATACGGGTGTAGGCCAAGATCTTTGCGCAAAAGTTTCCACGTAGTGGACGGACAGAGCCCCAATTCCTGCGACCGACGACGAATCGATAAATTTGGATCTTCTTCCACACTTTCGTTTACAGCGGCGATATTGTCTTCAGTACGCACATTCCTTCGACGTGCTGGTGTTATTGCATCCTCTAGAGAGTATGTGGTACGAAATCTATCCACAGTTCGACGAATGGCTTGTTCAGATGGACGATTATGTACGCCATACAAATGACGAAGTCGTCTATAAGTTGCGCGAATCGACGACTGATTTTCAAAGTAAATTTGGATAATTTCGTAGCGTTGTTCAAGCGTGAGTCTATTCATGATGATTTGTCAGAGTATACTGAAACAAATAAAAAAAAAAGTTTCATCAAAATTTAATTTTTTGTGTTACTTTTTACAATTTAAAGTTCTATCTAGCTTAAAAAAACACCCCTTATTTGTTTCGAAGTTTGGGTGTTTTCTATGTATAATATGTATGTATTTACAAAAAAAAAGTATAAATGTATTTATATCAGTTGTCTAGTACCCATAACACAAGCTCTGCTTAGCTCGGGACTAGATGGCGTTGTGTGTTAAATTGTCCGAAATATTTATTATTATTATTATTAATCAACATATTCATGTTACTTTTTGAAGTGAAACTTCTTTAGGCGCATGAGGGTAAATTTTTTACGGATGAAACGTCACGAACAAGTGCTTTTTTTTTTTAAATCTTAAGTTTTAGATTTTTATAAATATAAACAAGACTTAAAAATTTGTTTGCCAAAGAAGTTTCACTTCTGAATTGTGTACTTTGTACGCACGCACTTTTTTTTTAAACTGTACGTAAAAATATGAAAAATGAAATGTCCACAAACATGTGACAAGAATCTCTCCAGTTCACATTTAGGGCCAATGTTATACGACATCATAAATCTTCTTCTGTTTATACTAATAACCGGCCGAAAACGACATGCATACATTTTTAAAATGGCAATGAAAAGGTTGTAATGGCGCGAAAACGTGGGAGGTCGGACCGCCATTTCGGGTTACATAAAAATTAAAACATGTACGTTATCTTGTTTAAGATCCTTTCGAATGCTTTCGTTTATGTAGCAAAGATTATATTTTGCATGTTAATTTAGGTTCTGGATTAAAATGGAATATCTATGTTATCAAAGAAATGGATGAATGTTTGAATTTTAAATGTTCTGACTAATGTGCGTGATAAATGAATTTATAAATATCTATTTTATGGAAAACCAAATTTCAATGGTTGTGTGATCCAAGCCAATCCATCGATTGTAAGTTTTTCGTAACTCATCTTCTGAATATAACTTTTTACCACTGTTAAATTTCTTGTATTTTTTTTTTTAGAAATAACTTTTTTGAAAACTCTCCTAACCTAAATTAATAAAAACTTCTTAAAACGACAAAGAGCAACACATATGAATATTTACGAAAAAAATCTACAATCGTTAAAAAATACAGTACAAAAATTGAATCCTTTTTTTTTATGATGAAATGACAACTAGCCGGATCACTCGGATCAGCTATTTCTGCCAATGTCAAGTATTTATCGTCTTCAATTATCAAGTCTTCAAGTCGTCGTCGTGATGAAGTAATTGATAAAAAATATATATAAAATGTGGATGAAAGGAAATGGGGACCGTTTTTCGAAAAAACAAGAAACTATCTATATTGAATCCTTTACCATAGAGTTTTTTATATAAATTGCTGTGACAGAAGACTGTCACTCTATCACAGATAACAAAAAAACATACGCATAGAAACTGACAACCATAGACTTTACGAGAGACACATGTATTCAAAGAAAAATCAACAATATCGCAAAAAATACGCACATTTCTTCGTGTTTGGCAAAAGGCCAGTAGGAAAAAATGGTGTGTACTTCAATGATAAACATACCGATTAAGATCACAAGGTTTTTCTTGGTATGATACCGACAAGTTTAGTTATAAGGTTTTGTCATAAACAACCTTGAGTTTTCTTCCTCTGATTAGAATGAATGTCTTTTGTCCTAGAAAAAGTCGTATTTAATACCCACATTTTGGTGACTATAATATTCAATCAATAGGTTAATAGACATATGTTTTTGTCGTTATTGAACAAATACCTAAATTAATTATTTCTCATTGAGAAATCAACTTATATTTTAAGTTTTGTGCATTTGCCTTGTTTTAGCTCTGCATCGCCCTAAGGTCGACTGGTAGAAAATAGAAAATAAGTCCACCTTTGTTACTTTTAATGTAGTATAAATAAAAACAAAACCGCCTAGCTTTTGGTCGACGATGGTCGCTCCCCAAAGAGCGCAAACTACCAGACAGCTAAGTAACAGGAAAGTACCTCAAATCGTCAGTCCATCGTGACGCAGCGCACTCAAGCATATTTCGACTCCCCCGACGGTTCGTCTCGAGACATGACCGGCCTATTTCTACTTCAGCATACTGTTTCTCCATGCGGTATTGGTTACTCTTGTTTTCTGTCAAATGACTTCGTTCAGAATTCTGTCGGACAGAGAAGAATCCAGGAGAGTGCCCACGTCTCGGCTCCAGGACTTTACTATGGTGAAAACTATTTGAGGTCGGCTATTAGTTCAACCGATTTTACCTGAATGTCAGTTTTTAAACGGAGCGATTGGCATCGGACCTCCGCAACCCTGAGGGCGAACTAATTTCGAAGGCTAAACTAGCTGTCAGTATTTATTGAGGGCAATGAATTCCCAATAACAATTGTCATAGGCGTTTATGACAACCAGAACCGACTGCTTTGTAGTTTTGCTTTTAACAAGCACGTCATGACAATTAAAAATAAACACAAAGCAATATAATTTTTGCTTTGGAGGGGAATTAAGACCACGTGCTCTTAGCAGTTGGCATCACTACACACAGCAACTGAAATCCATTGAGAATGAAGAGAAAAAAGATCGCGTGAGATGTGTGGAGTTATAATTAAATAGACAATAAAAATAAATAAATATTTTCGGACATCTAACACACAATGCTATCTGGTCCTAAATAACTGATATGAATTCATATACATACTTTATTTTTAAATACATACAGTTTTAAATATAGATAACACCCAAACTTCGGAACACATAGGTATTTGCAGATCATGCAAATATTTGATCCGACCCAGGAATCGATCTCAAACTCAGCAGTCGCAAACGCTACCACTGCTCCACCGAGGCAGTTAATGAATTATTACTTTGACCTTTCGTAATTATGTTTTAATCAAAATAAACAGTATAATTCCTTTCTCTTTTAACTGCACAATTGCCGTTGTAGTTTCTGATAAAGTTTTGTGAGTCCAAACCCCACATGGGAAAACACTTTGCGTGGTCTACAAATACCTAGTATTTGGTTTGGCTGGGTTTTCCATGTGCCCATTACATGTATGTCTATAAAATCTGTGGCGACTTCCACATATAACACAACAATAACCTATTACACTGATCAACAAAAAAACTGTTTTTCCGTGTAACAAGAAAAATTTTGGCTGATTCTATTAGGAAAAAGGTCAAGTAGAGTAGAATTAGTAGTCTAAAATTTCAGATACGAATAGTTTTATTGTAATATTTTTTTTTTACTTGTCTTAAATTACAAGTTATTTTAACAACAATTTAATTATTATCAATGTTATAATATTAATATAAGTACATTTTTATGATTTTCTCCTGTATTTTGCGTCAGGGACATCTCTCTGTAATCCCCAGCAATAATCTGCCAGCATATTTGGACTCCAATTTCCCTGGTATCGTTTTTCCATGGTAAAAATGTCTTGGTGGAATCGTTCCCCGTGTTCATCACTAACAGCACCCAAGTTTGAAGGAAAAAAGTGTAAATGTGAATGTAAAAAATGTATTTTTAAGGACATATTGCAGCCTAAGGCTTTATAATTCTTTGAAAGTTCCTTGACAATAGTTTTATGGTCATTTGATCGGTGATTTCCAAGAAAATTTTCAGTGATTTTTATAAATTATTCCCAAGATGGCTTTTTCCAAATCATCGAGTTGTTCTTTAAATATATCGTCTTTTATCACTTGCCTGATTTGAGGACCTACAAACACACCCTCTTTAATCTTGGCTTCACTGATTTTAGGGAATTTTTCTTTTAGATATTGAAATCCAGCGCTATTTTTATCCATTGCTTTCACAAAATTTTTCATCAAGCCAAGTTTTATATGAAAAGGTGGTAAAAATATATCTTTAGGTTGTACTAATGGAGCATGTTTCACATTTTTTACTCCTGGAGTAAGAGATTGTCTTTCGCGTCAATTTTTCTTAACGTAATGGTTCTTCCTATCTCTACTGTCCCATTCGCAAAGAAAACAACATGATTTTTTATACCCAAGTTGCAATCCTAATAAAAGGGTAACAACTTTTAAATCTCCGCAAGTTTTCCATTTACGTTCGTCATATTGAATTTTTTCTAAAATAAATTTTATTGTTTCATAGGATTCTTTCATGGTAGCACCATAACCTACCGGTACGGAGGGAAGATGGTGCCGGTACACGGAAACTAGTCGTAATCAAATTAATATACATATGACTTTGTGGAGAGGTTAGGTAGATATTTCGAAATTACTGCTTACTTTTCTTGTTACAAAATTTTGTTGATCAGTGTTATAGCGCCATCTACCGAAGATACACTGAACTACGAAGTAACGCACTACACGGAGTATTTACAAATCCTGAATCGCGCAATAAATAGTTCTCGCGCCGATTATCATACATACAACATCCCAACATCAACTGTTGGGCAGTAGCCCGCCAGGCATGATCACCTCGCCTGGTCGGAGGATCCTCCCTTTGTGTTGGGTGGAACATGACACCCGTTCCCCCTACAGTGGTGACTCCGACGTGATTGGAAGCAGCCTTCAAGGAAGCAGATCCGCAGCACCATCATATTCACTCCCACAACAAGTCTCAAGCCAGCCAGCAACCTCGGTTCCCCCCACAAATCCTCGGCGATACAGAATATAACATTTTAATCGTGTTTTCTTTTGTATCTCTATTATCAAACCTGAGTAGGTACACTTGCTATTTAATTCACGACCTACAATTTGATATATTGCATCTATTTTTGTGACACTTGGCAGCCATTGCCAGCACCTGCGCTGTTACAAATGCTTAGCAGCCGACATTACTAATTGTAATTAAGTTTGAATAATTTGACTAATACAATCTATCATTTAAAATTTGCCATCAGGCTGAAATGTAAATTGAAACGTGCAACGCCATCTAGCGAAAACAAGCTGAAATACGTCGTAATTACTGATTCAGAATCGCGTAAAGTAAATCTGTACGTGTTAAATAAACACAACTGATGATAATCTCCTCCTAGCCGATTTCACCCACGTTTTTTTTTATGGATCGAGCAGACGTATCGCCTGATGGTAAGCGATTACCGCCGCCCATGGACACCCGCAACCCCAAAAGCGTCACAAGTACGTGATCACCTTTGGGGGATGAGGAGAGGGAATGGGAGGAGGGGTTGGGGTATGGGCCTCCGGTATCCTCACTAACTCAGTGAAACACAGCGTTAGCACTATTTCACACCGGTTTTCTGTGAGGCTGTGGTATCACTCCGGTCGAGCCGGCCCGTTCATGCCGAAGCGTAGCTCTCCCACGGGAATCGTCGTCGACACGTCGGCCAATTTCCACAGAGACCAGCCAACTAGGCAAGGATGTATTATAGGGCAATGTGCAAACATAGGTGTACTCTTTGCTCCCTCACTCTCAAAATCCGATGGGACGGTTATCCGGTAAGAGATCAGGCGCAGGAACGTGCTCTTCGAGGCACGATCCGATCACGAGGGCTAGGATCCGAACTTCCAAACTCCGAGCTGTTATTAAGCAATTCTATAATCAGAAAAACTCAACAACACTTTTTATCCCGTAGCAAGCGTCCATTGCGAGGTTTCCCTGGTGACCCGCTGATAGACGAGCGGTATTTAGGGTTGATACAGTGTGGAGTGCCTCTTGGGCGACTCTTGCCCAATCTGGGTGGAGCCGGCGTCGCGCTTCAGTGCGGGCAGGCGCTGGGAGGGGTCCGGTCGTGTTAATAACTGCAGTTCGCGGACCCCTCCTTTCTCAGGCGCAGAGTGGCACACCGTGTGGTTTTAGTCGGTGCGATTTCAACACACCGCCCCGCCGCAAACTCGTGGGGGATTCCACCCTTAAAAATAAAACAAAAGAAGTGGTTCAAGTGATCTCCACACTGCTTTCGGGAAGTCAGGACAAGACTTTGTGTAATCGATAAATCGTTGTATATTCCAAATATTAAGTGAGTTGTCTTTTTTAAAAAAGGCCAAGCATATCCGCCTGAATGATTCAATGTATGTAAATGGAGTTTCTATGTTTATAGACATGTTATCGATTGTAGGTCGTTAAAACGAGATGCAAGATCAGTTTAAATCTGTTTATATCATTTTATTAATAGCATTTAATAGTCTACTGATAGGCGTCGACCTCTTTTTAAAAAGGAGCGCTGGTCAGATGAGTTGGGCAACACACCCTGTGTTTCAAGGTTTTCTTTTCTTTGCAGTATGTTGTCCTGCGCAGTTTGCTCCCTTAGTCGCCTCCACTACGCCATCTAGTCCCAAGCTAAGCAGAGCTTGTGTTATGGGTACTAGACAACTGATATAAATACTTATATCCTTTTTTTTCGTAAATACATACATATTATACATAGAAAACTCTGAAACAAATATTTGCAGATCATACAAACATCTGGTCCGATCCGGGAATCGAACCCGAGACCTCAGGCTTAGCAGTCGCAAATCTTAAGACGCTCATGGTATAATAGTAAACTAAAAATAATCCTGCAATACTTTGCTAAAATAATCTCAATTCTCTAGATGAAAATAATTTCGTAAATAATTTAGATTAAAGTACCCAAAGACCAGTGGAAATCTTTGGAGGAGGCCTTCTCTTGACAGGGGTCCATGCATAAAAATTTTAATAATAAAGAGAATAATTAATAATAATAAAATAATAATTGATTTACGCGTGCTTACTTTAATTTAATTGTAATGTAATAATCTAAATAAGAATCAAAATTTAGAATAATTTTAATCTAATAATATAATTAATAGCATTTATTGATTTATAAATCTAATATATATTATAAAAACACTTGATAAATGCATGGAACAAAAGGCTATTTTATTTTAATTTTAAATATTAATTTTTCTTTATGATTTTTAAAAGACAACTGTCGTACCTATTAGAAATATATCAAGTTTCGCGGGGGACTTTACAAACGTACATGAAACGGACACAAAGAATACCCAGATTCAGAACATCAATTTGTAGATCACAAAGTATTGTCCCTTGTCGGATTTGAACCCACAACACTTAGCGAAGTAGAAAGCGGCGTGTCGACCCCTTAAACCACTAGGCTAAACGTGCAGGCATACAGACTGTGTAATGTGTACGATTACTAAGAAATTTTACTTACATATTTTGTACCCACACAGCTTATAGATAATTATGGTAGCTAATTAAAATTGTCAAACATTTGTGACCTAGTTAAGAACCTACTTATGCTAATTAGATAAGAAACTGTTGAACGTCGGGCTTCTGATATCGATTTTGTACTCAACAGAGGAATACTGTTAAATTGACAATGCGGCTCGAAGGACCATTTGGTTGAGATTAAAATTGATCTGTATTTCTTTTATTTTTATCCTTATTTACCTATTTACCTTGACGAATTTATGTATATTATTACTATTTTATGGAATAGAGGACAAACGAGCGTATCGCCTGATGGTAAGCGCTTACAGCCGCCCATGGACACCCGTAACACCAGAGGCGTGACACGTGGGTTGCCGGCCTTTGGGAGATGGGGAGGGGTTGGGGTATGGGCCTCCGGCATCCTCACTCACTCGGCGAAACACAGCGCAAGCGCAATTTCACACCGGTTTTCTGTAAGGCCGTGGTATTATTCCGGTCGAGCTGGCCCATTCATGCCGAAGCGTGGCTCTCCCACAGTAAAATCTGTCACGGTATACTTAATCGAAAATCTGTATTTAATATATATATCCAATATTCGAGTAAATAAGTGTGTTCATCAGCACTACCAATAATTAATATTGCCAATAGGATAATCATAGCAGATACCAGTTTAAAAAATAATACTATAAAATTATATTCTGACTTGAATTTTCCATTATTTTTATTAATATGTTTGTTTTAGTTGTTTATTAGTACTTAATTTTCTTTTTTGGCTTACTTTTAACGTACCATTTTCTTTTGTTTCAGAATTGGATTCCTTCCTTCTAGCCCTCCACTTCAATCTAAAAAATAAACTATTAGCTGTCCGACTTCCCGCCAAAATGAAACGTCAAATCGACCACAGTTAAAATACTGTTAACGCTAAATGAATGCAGTAATAATATTATAGCTTTAAAAATATCCAAAGTAATTATGAGATCGAGAAAATTATAACTGGTTGGAGAATATTAGGTAAAATATTACAAAATGGCGACGCCGCCCGAGTCACCTGTTGAAGAGCATGCGTATGAATTGGAGCCTAGTCGAACGCCAAAACCTATTCCTGTTGCCTTGGAAGAGCTTTGTAGGCAGACGAAGTTCTCGAAGCAAGAAATACGAGTCATGTACAGAGGATTTAAGACGGTAAGTTTATTTATTTATCTTACTGTAAAACTTTATGCACATTGATAATAGCGGCCATGATACCATAGACATTCTCTACCAGTTTTTTTATGTGTGGAATTTCTCTAGGCGTCACCTCACAGGTTTGCTGCGCAATAAAGTTTCCGACAATAACCACAAAGTGTACTATTTTGTGCCTAAAATAGAAGAGATCTAGGAAGAGAGAGAGAAAAATAAAACCTAACACCTCCCACTCCACTTACCATGTAGCTCGGCCGAGCGTTCGCTTAACGTGTATGGTACGACTGTACGAAGCTCTCACGGATCGAAACGAGCTCACAGAACACTTTATATTACAGAATTTTTTTATATAACAAATATTAAGAAACCCGGACATTGTCTACCAGTTTAATTTAAGATTATGTGACAACCATGAATTATGATGAAACCAAGAACGTTGTTATTGGGCTGTCTAGCACGGGAACACTCGGCATAGATACTGGGCGCGCCAGATATAACATGATCCGAATGTCTCCTCAGTAGAGTAACTTAGGCGGTCGTCAGGGAAACCACGTATTCTTGAAATAAATCTTTGACACTCATCGCAGTAGAAAACAGCGTGGCCGTTGCTTAAACCACTTTTTTTTCTTTTTTTTTAACGTGTGGAAACCCCCTCGGGCCGTCACCCCGCCGGGGTTTGCGGCGGGGCGGTGTGTCGGTCGGGATCGAACCGACTAAAACCACACGATGTGCCATCTCTGCGCCTGAGAAGGGAGGGGACCGGGAACTGCAGTTATTAACACCCCGGACCCCTCCCAGCGCCTGCCCGCACTGAAGCGGGCACCTTCTTCAAGTAAAAAATCTCAATTTAGGCGACGCACGGCACACGCGTACGTCGCCCCCTCGCGGCGTTGCTTAAACCACTACTAACCATACAGTTAGGATGAATCAGCTGTCTCACTTGGGGGACGAAATAAATATTGTTAACAAGTACTAGCAATACTAAATAATAATAATAAACTTTATTTGAAAAACACAACACACAACCAAAATACAGAGTTTCAAACTCATAAAAAAATTAAAAAAATAGGATTTTAACAAATATGTACTTCTTTTTTTTTTGAGACTGCAACATTTCAAACGTCAATCAAAGGCAGATTACGTGGCATTCACGACGCACAATAATGTGTACTCTCTCAAACATACATAATTTATGGATTTTACAGATATGACGCATGTGTTAAGTATTTACTCGTAGTTTCATTATCCAGAAATGATTATATAACCATCGGATAATTATTTATAATATCTGATTTTAATAATTGTAATGTATCTTCATAACTGACGTGACTGCACGGTTGGCCGAGTGGTTTCAGCGGTCGCCATGCCGCTTGCTACTGCGCCAAGTGTCTTGGGTTCAAATCCCACGCGGTACAACACTTTGTGTGATCCACGAATTGTTGTCCCGAGTCTGGATGTTCTTTGTGTCCGTTTCATGTATGTTTGTAAAGTCCCCCACGACACAGGATGTTTATTCCTAATGTGGGAGTTGTCTTTAAAAAAAAAAAAATATTTAACATTCTAAAATATAAGTACCTACTAAAAATATTGTACGTGGTTGATTTTCGGGAGAGGGTATTATGTATATATGACAGGAGATATTGGGCAATCTTTTATGATACGGTGCTAAGGACTGTACTCTGTTAAAAATATAGACTCGGTGTAGTGTTTTAAGTGTTTTTTTTTTTATTGAATAGTGAGCAAACGAGCAGACGTATCACCTGATGGTAAGCGATAACCGCCGCCCATGGACACCCGCAACACCAAAGGCGTCACAAGTGCGTTGACCTTTAGGGGATGGGAAAGGGGATGGGGGGAGGGGCTGGGGTATGGGCCTCCGGTATCCTCACTCACTCGGTGAAACACAGCGCAAACGCTATTTCACACCGGTTTTCTGCGAGGCCGTGGTATCACTCCGGTCGAGCCGACCCATTCATGCCGAAGCATAGCTCTCCCACGGAAGCGGTGCTAAGGACGGTACTCTGTTAAAAATATAGACTCGGTGTGGTGTTTAAAGTGATTCATAGTTAAACCCCTTCTGAAGCTTTAAAATAAATATTTATAGTCTATAGCATTCAGAAACAATACACCTATATATTAGTGAGAGAATTTTCAGCATCGGTTAAGTAGTTTCAAAGATTACTCCCTACAAAACAAGTTTTACCTCTTGTTAATGAAAGTAGCTGATTAAACGGCGGTTCAAACAGTGGTGATTATGTGATCGATTGTGTTGACCTTCATACGGTCGAACGTCCAATTGTCTGTTATAGTAGATATTATCTGTGGCTGTAATTGGCGGGAAAGTAGTGATATGAAAATTATAGTTATAGTCGTTCCAATCGTTTATTTAACTTTTGACAGATCACGCACATAAAGTTTTGTAATAATTTTTGATACAATGTACTACAGGGAATACTGTACTTCATGGACGGGCTCCTCCCACTTAGAGATGTGTAATTCGTAATTAATGACCACAGACTATAAAAACGGTTTGGAAATAAATTGATTATCGATTATATCGCAAGACAAACTCTCTTGTTTGTCCTTTGAGTACTTTATTTTTTGACATTTTGACAGTGACGAAGGGAGAAACGATACACTCAACTCAACCAAACGTGAGAATTCACAAATAAATCAATACGGAGGAATATAAATACTCAACTCGACGTATGAAAATGTGGATTAACACTGACAATAAAAAGGAATCGCGCGCCGGCTCCGCGTCCGGTATTGCCGTTTAATAAATCGATGAAAGTACAAAATTATCTATAAAATAATGAGTTTGTTAAATCGATTAAAACTTCTTCATGCATAAAATCGATCGATAAAAGAAATCGAATTGGTAACAGGTCAGAGTATCACTATTTGATTAGGTATTAGAACTGTCAAAAGTTAAATAAACGATTGGAACGACTATAGTAAGTGCATTTAGCGACTCATCCGTTTAATGGAGAATTAAGAAAGTGCTACCCAGGCTCTTTATAACGTGGTGTCGTAAGAGGCGACCAAGAAAAGAAAGGGAAAACTTGAAACAAACTTCACTGATGTTATCCTAGCCGATTACGGCCACGGCGGCCAGTCTTAACGGAGACTAGCCAACTACGCAGGAGATATTATAGTGCACAAGTGTGTACGCAAACACAGGTGCACTCTCTGTTCCCCCACTATCATAATTCGATGGGACGGTTAACTGACACGATCGGGGAGAGATCAGGTGCAGAACCGATAGCTTTACGTGCTCTCCGATGCACGGGAGTTCGGACCTCAACTTCCAAACTCCGAGCTGTTGTTAAGTATTTACGTAAGCAGATAAACTCAGTAATACTGTTGCGCCATAAGGAGATGGATCTCTTTTGTACGAGAATAATCGAGAATAATTGAGAACAGCGCCATCTAGTGTCGGGTAGTGCGCAACTGTGGACATTATGACGATTTCCTCGACGCTAGATGGCTCTAGAATAATCAATTCAGACTCGAACCATCGATCGAATATTCCAGTATATTCCAATTATCTCGACAGCCATATAAAAGCGAAACGTGTTAGCCGTACGGGCAGTATTGTTTCACGATACAGCGAATAAACATCGAAGAGATCTTCTAGTGCGACTAACGAGTGATTTTGTGATTTGTAATTGTAAAAAGTGTTGTTAATAAATATTGTGTTATATTTTTGGTAATCAATCGACTACTTTAATTTATTCAATACCCAGCTCGTAACAATACTTTTGTCCGACCCGGGAATCTTTGAAATAGGAGTGGTGACACTCCCTGTTCTTGATTTTTCAAATGTAAAATTTGTTTTTGCGACAAACGTAAGTAAGTAACAACACAACTTTGTAACAAATGATGAATCATTAGCACATTTCAGTCAAGGCTACAATTACGAGCTCTCAATAATAGCATAATATCGTGTCCAACCGCTATTTATCCTAAGAAGCGAAAAAAATGCTTGGAAGAATTACAAATGTGAACTTAATGACCTTCTAATATGCTTCATTCAAGTGAATAATAAATATTACAGAACACTTAAATGTTAATACATATGTCATTTTTTAACTAATGTTTCTGGCGAAACCTTGAATGATTTTTAGATATTTTTTATTTTATTTTATAAGGGGCAAACGGGCAGACGTATCACCTGATGGTAAGTAATTACAGCCGCTCATGGACACTTGCAACACCAGAGGCGTCACAAGTGCGTTGCCGGCCTTTGGGGGATGAGGAGAGGGGTTGGGGTATAGGCCTCCGGTATCCTCACTCACTCGGTGAAACAGAGAGCAGGCGCAGCGCAGCAGAGGTGCTGCACCATCGTGGCTGCTCTAATAGCATTCTGAATGCATTATTATATTGAACCCGAAAAGCACTAATGTAGTAAGCTAAACCGTCCTAGCGAGAGACACACGTCCAGAAGCCTATTAGCGGCTGTTGCTGATGATAGATGACCTTCGTATTATTAGTAAGACGCTTATGAATTCCAAACTGTTCTCTCACAGATTCATCATTGTTTTAGAACCCACAACTATAAATAAATAAATATTTATAAATATTTCGGACATCTAACACACAACACCATCTAGTCCCAAGCTAAGCAGAGCTTGTGTTGTGGGCACTAGACAACTGATATGAATACATATATACTTTTTTTTTGTAAATACATACATATTATACATAGAAAACACCCAAACTTCGAAACAAATATTTGTAGATCAAACAAACACTTGGTCCGACACAGGAGAGAGAGAGAGAGAGCTATGCTTCGGCATGAATGGGTCGGCTCGACCGGAGTGATACCACGGCCTCACAGAAAACCGGTGTGAAATAGCGTTTGCGCTGTGTTTCACCGAGTGACTCACTCACACACACACGATACCGGAGGCCCATACCCCAACCCCTCCCCCCATTCCCTTTCCTATCCCCCAAAGGTTGGCAACGCACTTGTGACGCCTTTGGTGTTGCGGGTGTCCATGGGCGGCGGTAATCGCTTACCATCAGGTGATACGTCTGCTCGTTTGCCTACTATTCAATAAAAAAAATAAAAAGAAAAAAAAAAAGGATTTGAACCCGAGACCTCAAGCACAGAAGTCGCATTGACTACCACTGCGCCACTGAGGCAGTCAATGCCATTAAATTCGTATGAATCAAGCCTGGCTTAGTTTTGCCATTAAGTTCTGAGGACCCCTTCCATGTTAAGCCTACCGCCCCTTACACTAAGTTACTGCTTACGACCGCCGTAAGAACTAATAGCTTGGAAATAATTGTCCGGTATGAACTTACTAATTAAATGCATTAAAATGCTTCTTCCTTCTCTATATAGGGTGATCAAACCACGGGTGTAAGCTTGTTGTGTAATTTGATAAAATTTGTAATAAAACTATTAAATTTGTAAAAAAAAATTAGAGGTGGACTACCCTTAACATTTAGGGGGATGAAAAATAGACGTTGGCCGATTCTCAGACCTACCTAAAATGCTCATAAAATTTCATGAAAATCGGTCCAGCCGTTTTGGAGGAGTATGGTAACTAACATTGTGACATGAGAATTTTATGATAAGATATATAAAATCTGTATAATTACGAGAGATATAGAATAGAATAGAATATACTTTATTGTACACCAATTACATATTACTCAACTTAAAATTCAAGAAGATGTGTACAATGGGCGGCCTTATTGCCAAAAGCAATCTCTTCCAGGTAACCTCTGGATGGACATATTTACCGGAGAAAGAAATGAACGGAATAAAGGGAAAGATATATGGCATTTTGTAGTCCGGGTTGGATGTTAAATCTTTTCAGAAAGACCTTTGGTAACAAATCATTCCACAGTTTCTTGAAAATCTCAAGTAATAGTGGAAGTTTTAATGGAAGCCATATTCCTCGGCGAACTTCGTACAAAACTTTCAAGCGGTAGAAAATGTAAAATGTCAACTTATAATTCATTAATTTATTCCAAATTAATAAAGTACACGCCCAAAGACCGCTGCAATTCTGTTTCCTAGTTACGAAGTTTGATTATCCAACTAGTACTGCGTTCAAACCTACAAAACATTATACAAATATACCAATAAAACAGAACTAGTTCCCGCAAAGCACGCCATTTTGCGTGTTTCGGTATGAGCACACGAATTTCAATATTTTGACGTTCAGAAATCCAGTGGTAGCTATACTACATATTGACATATTGAAAAAAAATATACAAGGCTTTTTTTTTGCAAAAAAAATGATAAATTTACGGTTATATCTTCGAAGGGGTTAGCAGAAGTGTAGTAAGTTGAGGAAGACTGCTTTAAAGCAGTATGTGGGAAAGCATCTAGGCCGCCATCGTGTGGGTCACCATGCTGCATTGACTGCATTCGCAATGAGTATAGTGACCACCACACTTGGACATATTTTCTTACTCATACTTTCCATAAAGCAGCGCAGAATCACTTTGACAGCTATCTATCTCTATATCATCAACACAATATGTTGTAAAATCGAGCAAAGTTTATTCCTTTTCAGAGATAAATTAGATAAAGATAAAATATATGATGATGTTCTCCTAGCCGGCCACATCGACCAGTCTCAACGGAGACCAGCCAACTACGTAGAAGATATTATAGTGCACAAGTGTGTGCGCAAACACAAGTGCACTCTCTTTTCCCTCTCTCTCATGATCCGATGGGACGGTTAACCATCACGACTGGGGAGAGATCAGGAGCAGGACCGACAGCTTTACGTGCTAAGATAATCTATATATCTATACTGGTTGGTAAAGAATTTGTTTAAGTTTACCTTCTGTTTGCCGTGATTGCTCCCTCAGTCGGCTGACAGACAATGACACTTCGTATTCTTTCTCATGATATGATAAAGTCTTTAAATTTTCGAGTCTTCAAATCTTCGTCACAACAAAAAACAAATGTGTATGATTTGAAATGGCGACCGTTTTTCGAACAAAATACTATGTCTTCTTCTTTTGTTGAAATGGCAACCAGCCGTATCACTCGGATCAGCTATTTCTGCCAATGTCAAGTATTTATAATCTTCAATTCTAAGTCTCGAAGTCTTTAAGTCTTCGTCGTGATGAAATTAATGATAAAAACATATAAAATGTGTTTTTTTTTTAAATAGGGGGCAAACGAGCAGACGTATCGCCTGATGGTAAGAAATTACCGTCGCCCATGGACACCCGCAACACCAGAGGCGTTACAAGTGCGTTGCCGGCCTTTTAGGAAGGAGTACGCTCTTTTCTTAAAGGTTTGAAGATCGTCTTTCGATAGAACAAAAAACGATCTCCAACAAATGTGTTAAAAAAAACTATTCTTTCCTTTTTCTTTTTTGATGAAATGGCAACCAGCCGGATCACTCGGATCAGCTATTTCTGCCAATGTCGAGTATTAATCGTCTTCAATTATCAAGTCTTCGAGTCTTCAAGTCGTCGTCGTGATGAAATTAATGATAAAAATATATATAAAATGTGGATGACATGAAATGGGGACCGTCTTTAAAAAAAAAACTATATCCCTTCGTATTCTTATTCTCTTACATACATACGTCATATTAGGACAACGTATATAGCTAAGCTTACAAAGGAAGTGTGTCTTTAGCATAGCTTTTGTCTCTATTCTCTAGGCCACCCCTGTTAATAGCGCCCCGCTAAGCTTATAGCGGATCGACATTGAACTATACCAAGTGCCTTTCATACTATTTATCAATACAAACATATAGTACTGATATATTTACGTAAGGAAGCTGGTCATAATGGTCATAAAGAAAACTGAGACTTGAGACAATAAATATTAAATAAATAAATATTCCGGACATCTAACACACAACGGCATCTAGTCCCAAGCTAAGCAGAGCTTGTGTTATGGGTACTAGACAACTGATATAAATACTTATATACTTTTTTTTGTAAATACAAATATTTGCAGATCATACAAACATTTGGTCCGACCCGGGAATCGAACCCGAGACCTCAAGCTTAGCAGTCGCATACGCTACCACTACGCCACCGAGGCAGTTAATGTTTCCACAATGTTTGTGGATCACACAGTGTTGTCCCATGTCGGAATCGAACCCACAAAACTCAGCGTAGTAGAAAGCGCCATCAGTAGTAAACCAAACCGCCAACTGTAATTTGTTCTTTGTCTGTGTGTAGTTAACCTAAAATATGTATGTATTTTGACTGCCTCTTTGTGCGCAGTGGTAGCGTATACGACTGCTGTCCTTGAGGTCTCGGGTTCGGTTCCCGGGTCGGACCAAATATTTGTATGATCTGCAAATATTTGTTTCGAAGTTTGGGTGTTTTCTATGTGAAACATGTATGTATTTAAAGTCTATTAAAGATGCGTCTGGGAGGCATACAAAAGGGGCCAAAGTAACCTGTAACTCTTAGATTGCAGATAGCTAGCTGATGACAGTCACTCATTAAAATTAAACTTAACCCTTCTTACTTACATAAGTTTTATTTCAACTTTAATATGCGACATGATGGATTGTTGCGTATGCGATTGGTGGGAGAGCTATTCTTCGGCATGAATGGGTCGGCTCGACCGGAGTGATACCACGGCCTCACAGAAAACCGGTGTGAAATAGCGTTTGCGCTGTGTTTCACCGAGTGAGTGAGGATACCGCAGGCCCATACCCCAACCTCAAAGGTCGGCAACGCACTTGTGACGCCTTTGGTGTTGCGGGTGTCCATGGGCGGCGGTAATCGCTTATCATCAGGTGATACGTCTGCTCGTTTGCCCACTATTCAATAAAAAAAAAATTGACGATTTAAAGAGGGTGGCTGGCAGCGGATGGATGCGGACTCCCCAAGACCGGGATGGTTGGTGCTCCTTGGGGGAGAACCTACGTTCAGCAGTGGACGGCAAATCTATACTATAAAGCTGAAGAGTTTGTTTGTTTTTTTTGAACGCGCTAATCTCAGGAACCGCTGGTCCGATTTGAAAAATTCTTTCAGTGTTGAATAGTCCATTTATCGAGGAAGACTATAGGCTATATATCATCACGCTAATACTAATAGGAGCGGAGCACCAATGAAGAATGTTTCAGAAACGGGAAAAATTTTCACGCTACGGGATTGCCCGTATTGCTTACGCTATTACGAGAAGACGCAAACGAGGTTGCGTGGGTCAGTTAGTAGTTAATATGACTACACTAAAATAAACAACATCACAAAACTTTCGTTATTAAATGAAGTTGTTCAGTTATTTATCGGTAACTTTGATCACATAATAATATTGACTAGCATGTTTAAATGTTTGGCAAGTTCGTCAACAACTTAGTTACACATATACCTATGGAAAGTACGATATAATCCACGTTTATTAGCTTATTTTAAATGGAACGAAATTATTTTGAAAATTAATATTAAAAAGTCATTGTAATGGCGGACTTTAAAACAAATATGAAACGGACCCAAATAATACCCGGACAGAATAATAGGTTTGGAACTCACATAAAGTAGTAGAAAGTTTTAATCACTGAGCTATCCGTGCAGTCCAGATCTTCAGTTAATATTAACAAGTTTTTCATTACTAACTTGTCTTGTGCGGATGTTTATGTGACTCACTTTTTTATTTGATTGTTTACATCTTCTATTGCTCGTAGCGTAATAATTTTCCCCCGTTTTTTAAACATTCTTGATAGCCTATAGCCTTCCTCGATAAATGGACTATCAAACACCGAAAGATTTTTTCAAATCAGACCAGCGGTTCCTGAGAATAGTTCAAACAAACAAACAAAGTCTTCAGCTATATAATATTTATATAGATTGAAGCCTTCATCCCCTTGCATGACAAGAGTCTTTTACTGTCATAGATTAGTGATGTGCTTTTTAAGAATATTTTAAATGTCATTTGGTTTTGTTTATTATATGTGACTCACTTGCTTGTGTAGACTTAAAGAGAGAACAGTAGATCGTTTTTTTGTTTTTTCGAAAGACGGTCCCCATTTCACGTCATCCACATTTAAGATTTACATTGACTGCACGATTGGCCAATTGTTTTAAGCGGTCACTACGTCGCTTGCTTTTGCGCCAAGTGCCGTGGGTTCAAATCCCACGTGGAACATCACTTTGTGTGATCCACAAAATGCTGTTCTGAGTCTGGGTGTTCTTTGTGTCCGTTACATGTATGTTTGTAAAGTCCCTCGCGACACAGGATGTATATTCCTAATGCGGGAGTTTTCTTTAAAAAAAAAAAAAGAAAAAGAAGAAAAGAAAAGAAAATATTTTTTGTCATTAATTTCATCACGACGACCACTTAAAGACTCGAAGCATCAAAAGAAGAAGAATAAGAGAAAATAAAAAAGCTAGTAGAGCCACGCTGATGTGAAAACGGTTGGTCCAGCTCGACTGCAGCGGTACTACCCTCTCGCAGAAGACCAACCTAAAATGACAGTATTCGTGCTGTCGTCTTTCATTGGCTAGTCCGAGATCAGAGGCCCAATGATGCAATATCATCTCAAATGCTGCATTGATCACTACTCTTAGATTCTACTTATGTTTTCCATCAGGTACTTTTAGTAGTCACTTTGGCAGGCCCATATGTAAAACTCACAGGAAAATTTGTTGCATTCAACGATGGCGGACAGCCGCTGCTGGTATAAAACCAAAAAAAAATCCTAACACTGCTACAAAGCTTAATACAATACAAATTGAAGATTAGCTGTTTGTGCTATTGTGTGATTTTTTATGATAATTTACGTACAACGAAACGTTATAAAAAAATTAGGTTCAAACAAGAAGTTCTCTTCCGTAATTAAAAACGCAACATTCACACCCACATAAACCATAAACTCACAGTTTAAACGAACCGTTTACAATTCATCTTTTCGCATCAGAAAGATTTAACATTTCCTCAACACAATCTGTACAAATGAATAAGAAACAGATAACAATATGCATTATACTTAAGCCAGAGCGAGATAAGAGTAGGTCTATTCTGTCTACTTCTACTAAAAGGTCAGTGGGTAAATGTCGACGACCGCTCCCGCCAAAAATAACGCATCATTGACAGTTCGCCATATTTTAAGAACAGATTATAAAGAAATTAATCTATGTTCCTTTTTAATTTAAGAATAACAATGATTTAAATAAATGAAATGATTTTTCATGTAAATTATGTAAAAATAATTCACCTGGCGTTTAAAACGGTACTGTTTTACATGCTATAATTTACTAACCAGTCATTTCAAGACTTTAGCTCCATGACAGATCTAAATATATACCGCCCATAAACCGCTTTTTTAAGCTGTTTTTACATAAATAATAACATTATTGTTAAAATTATAGTATGTATTTTGTTTTACAGAATCAAATAATATTTGGAGTACCAAATATTTATATACATTTTGTTGACGACGACGAGCCCCTGTTAAGTTAGCGATAGATATAAGTTTTAAAGTGTATAAATATAGTGTAAAAATTAATTTAGATAGGGAAAACAATAACTCGCATTTGTAATATGTATGTAAATTTCGAATAAGCATCCCCACCACGAAACGGCTCTCGTTCCGGTAAACCCTTGCAGTAGTTGAGCGAGGGAAAGAGACCGACGATCAGTGCAAGAAAGAGACAGACGACCGAAGCGCCGACCGGTGGGGCGACCAATCAGCGCCGAGTAACGACCGAAGAAAAGATATATAAGCAGGTGTAATCGGCCAGTGAGACACAGTGCACAGATCAACAGTTCGACAGTCAACAGCCAGTCCTGTCAACAACCAGAGCAGAACACACAGCACACAACACAGTGCACAGCAGCAACAGTCCAGAGCGCCTCGAAGAAAACAGGAAGACAAGAAGCCTAGAAGAAGCCGAAGAGCTCCAGTACAAGCGAAGAGAACACTGCAAAATAGTCAAGAGAACACTTCAAGATAGTCAAGAGAACAAAAACCGAAGAATCGAAACCGTGTTGCAGTACAAGTGCGAGTAGCAACCATAGGTGTAGCATTAAGAAGTTAGCATCATAAGAATAAACTGATTCTTGAAACATCCCCGACCGTTGTTTCTATTAAAATACAGTCCACTAGATAAGTCTCAGATAAGTCGAAGGCCCCTGTGGAACGATCCCCCACAGTTTTTGGTCCATCGAGAACGGATCTTGGAATATTCGAGAATCAGTGTGAACAAGTGTTGAAGAAATGGTGCTAACACGCAGTCAAGTGTCCGGAGAAGAACAAGAAGCAGGGTTCCAGCCTATCCCCGGAGCTCCGACCCGCCGTGCCATACATTTCGAGAACTCTCCCAGTTCTCCATCAGCGAACACGAACACCGGCCGACGGGAAGAAGTGAATACCGACGCTGGGCCAAGCACCGGATTCGACACACCGATAGCGCGTGACGTCACTACACAGATGTTGCCACCAGAACAAACGTTACGCACACGACACCGCAACACATCGCCGGCGCGATCCGTCGCCTCACAACGATCTACAAGCAGTGTTACCGCTCGTATACGACAAGCCCAGTCTGATGCCGAAGAGCGGCTGGCCTTGTTGAAGAAGAAAGAATTGGAACTCGAAGCCGAACGAATCAGGCGACGTCTTGCCTTGGAAATAGAGACGATTCAAGAGGCCGAAGAAAATCCCGAGAACGATGGAAGAGAAAAGGTGGAAAACTGGATGCGAACACACGGGAACGTCGACAGCGCGGTCCAGGAGGCCCGCAACGTACCTGGTAGTGAACAAGTGAGGCAAGTTGGAAGCGGCGTGATCCAGGGGACGCACAACGTGACCGACATCGCAGTAGGAGTACGACCACAGACTGATCACGTGACACTCGATCAAGCCCGTAGAGCCACACGGGGGGAGCCACGTGATGAACGAGCCAGGTCGCCTACGCCTCATCGCAGTTCCTCTAGATCGAGAGGAATCGATCAACTCGTCGAAGCAATGGAGAAGCTGACGAGAGCCAGACCACCACCGAGACAAGCCTACGAGCTGCCACTCTTCACGGGATCAGCGTTCGAGTGGTTCTCCTTCAAAGCCGCAATGAAGGACACCACCAACATTTATAAGTTCAGTGCGATAGAGAACATGGCGCGCCTAAGAAACTGTCTGCGTGGGGAGGCGCGAGAAGCAGTGTCCGCGTTGCTTCATACAGTCGACGATCCGAACATCGTCATGCGAACATTGGAACAGTGTTATGGAAGACCGGAAGTTGTGATCGACAAGACAATCGAGGAATTGAAACGCATGCCACGCCTAGGGCCATCAGCAAGCGAGTTGAACGCGTTCGCCATCAGGGTGCAGAACAATGTGACCGTGCTACAGTCGATCGACAACAAGGGGTACCTACATAACCCTATGCTGTCAAGAGACATTCTCGAGAAGCTCAGCCCGCATCTACGATCGAGATGGTGCGACTACGCCGAAGAGAATCAAGATTCACTTGAACCAGAGGTTATCAGGCTATCGCGTTTCCTGATGAGAGAAGCCGACCGTGCACTCCGATACGGTTACACAGGGACAGCGACCGTCACCGCCGCGCCAAAGAGGGACTTCAGAGGTTCTACGGCTCCAAAGAACGAATTGAAAAGGAAACCAGTGTACGCGACTACAGAGGAATCGCAAGCAGAAGTGGTTACAAGAAGCTGTCCAAAGTGCAAGGGACAACACACGCTTCCGAAATGCCCGACGTTTCTCAAGATGAATTTAGAAGATCGATGGAAACTTGTCAAGGACGAAAAGCTTTGTTTCAAATGTGTAGTGGGTCAACACCGCCGCGGTATCTGCAGAGGGAGAGGATGCGGGATAGAAGGTTGCCGCCGACCGCATCATGCCCTGTTACACGACCAGAGCTACCTTGACGCAAGATCGACGCTTCACGCTTCGTCATCATCATCTGAAGAAAACAAGAGTGAAACCGAGAATGTCAACACGGCTGTAACTGCGAGAAGGGAAGTGATGTTGAAGATATGCCCAGTGACTATATCAGGCCCAAAAGGTGAGGCAAGGATATACGCACTATTCGACGAAGGATCTACGGTGTCACTTCTAGATGAAGACATCGCGAAGCGGATAGGGGCAGAAGGTCCAACCAAGACTCTTCACATCCGAGGCATCAATACATGGCAGGAAGGCATGAAGAGCCAACTAGTGAAAATCGGCATCAAGGGAATGGACGAAGAAAGACGGCCATTCTCCATTCGGGCCAGGACGATTAAGCAGTTAAACCTGGCACCGCAAACCATACCGGAGGAGTTGTTGCAACTGAAACACTTGAGCGATTTGAGAAGCAAGAAAGTGTGTTATGAACAAGGGCGTCCACAGCTTTTGATCGGAGCCGACAACTGGGACTTGATCGTGTCCAGAGAACTCAGGGTAGGACGGAGGAACCAACCAGCCGCTTCGAAGACACAGCTGGGATGGGTGATCCACGGAACGCTACCACGGACGGTGTTGAGGGAGGGGCCAGATGCAGTGCTTCACCTCGACATAAGTACGCGTCTGGAAGAGATGGTAGCGGACCACTTCAAAATCGATGCCCTAGGTATAACGTCGAAACCTCGAGTAAGCAAGGCTGACAGCAGAGCCTTAGACACTTTCGCACGAACCGCGAAGAGAGTCGACGGTCATTACGAAGTAGGGTTGCCATGGCGTGAAGACGACCCGAAAATGCCACCGAGCTACGACGCAGCGCTTAATAGACTGAAGAACCTAGAGCGAAAGTTAGACAAGTCACCGGAATTGAAAAAAGAATACACGAAGCAAATAGAGAACCTGTTCGCAAAAGGATACGCGGAACCATGCTCCGAGGAGGACAGAAAAAGTCGGAGAACGTGGTATCTACCGCACTTCGCCGTAACGAACCCGAACAAGCCCGGCAAGGTGCGGCTTGTATTCGACGCAGCAGCAAAATCAAGGGGAATCTGCCTGAACGACTTCCTGCTAGAGGGTCCGGACTTGCTACAGTCTCTACAAACGATCCTGTTCCGCTTCAGAGAGAATAAGATCGCCGTCACTGCAGACATACAAGAGATGTTCCTACGAGTCAAGATACGGAAAGAAGATCAACCAGCACAGCTGTTTATCTGGAGAGGAGACGATCGAGAAAAACCACCGAAGGTTTACAAGATGACGTCCATGATCTTCGGGGCATCGTGCTCACCGTTCCTGGCTCACAGCGTGCGTAATAGGAACGCTCAAGACGACAGCGACGAGCGTCCAGAAGCAGTCAGAGCTATCACCGAGGCTCATTACATGGATGACTACGTGGACAGTTATACAGACGAGGGGATGCAGTGAAGATCACCGGAGAGGTAGACCGCATACACAGAAAGTGTGGATTCAACCTGCGGAGTTGGAACTCGAACAGTGATGAAGTCTTGAGAAGGATCCCGGAGGAACTGCGGGCACGAGTCGAAACTCAATTACTCTCGGGGTTCGACGCAAACGAAAAAACCTTAGGGCTACAGTGGAACGCCGCGAAGGACACTCTGGGCTTCAATACAACGCTCAGTCGTGTCAAAGACGAGGTAAAGAATCTCAGCCGACCGCCTACGAAACGAGAAGCTCTCAGCGCCGTGATGTCGCTATACGACCCGCTGGGACTACTGAGCTGTTACAGCATCACGGGGAAGATTCTGCTGCAACGCTTATGGCGAGAAAGGATTGGTTGGGATGAAGCACTGCCCGAAGAGTTTACGCAAGACTTCGTAGCATGGTTGGGCAGGATGAATGTCATAGCCGAATTAAACTTACCGAGGTGTTATGACCCAAGTCGAGAAGCGAAAAGTAAGCAGCTTCACGTGTTTTGTGACGCAAGCGAACACGCCTTTGCGACCGCCGCGTATTGGAGGTTAGAGAAGGAAGACGGCACCGCAGACGTCGTGTTAATAGCTGCTAAGGCCAAAGTGGCGCCGATCCGCGCGCAGACTATTCCGAGGCTGGAGCTACAAGCGGCAGTCATCGGTACGAGGCTTGCAGCTACGATAAGAAAGGAGCATCGCTGGTCAACAGACGAGACCACATACTGGACCGATTCCCGAACCGTGTTACATTGGGTCCAGAACGACAGCGGAAGATACACACCCTTTGTGGCACACCGATTAGGAGAAATCGCCGAGGCCACGAAGCCGAGTGAATGGAGGTGGATTCCGACCGACTTCAACGTCGCAGACTTAGCTACGCGACCAGGATACGTACCCGAGTCACAAGAGGACAGATGGTTCATGGGGCCAGCCTTCTTACGGAACAGGAAGACTGAATGGCCGCAGTTCGTGAGCAGAGACAAAAAGGAGTACGAAAGGGACGAAGAATTCGTACTACACATACGGCCGAGGGATCAAAGCCTCCCGGAGATAGAAAGATTCTCTAGCTACGAGAAACTGATAAGAGCAACAGCTGCGATATTCTTGTTTGCCGACAAATGCAAGAAGAAAGCTAAGTCGATGGAAGTACGACACATCAAGAAAGCTGAGAAATCGTGGATGTTAAGAAGCCAAGAAGACAGCTTCGGCGATGAAATTGAACTTTTAACAAAGGGAAAGACGATCTCAGCGAAAAGTAGATTGTTTAAATTAGATCCCGTCAGAGGAGACGACGGACTATTAAGAGTGAACGGCAGGATCAATGCCGCCAACGTGTCATCCGAGATGAAACAGCCAATCATCCTGGATGGAGGACATCCCTTTACGAGATTGCTTGTCCATCGCGAGCACCAGAAAGCGGGACATGCCAACTCCGAGCGAGTAGTCAACGACGTGAGACAACGCTATTGGATTTTAAAACTTCGACCGACAGTACGTGCCGTCGCCCGTAAGTGTGCGCTGTGCCAAGTCCGAAAGGCACAGCCCCAGACGCCAGTCATCGGAGATTTACCTGCAGCGAGAATGGAGCCATACCACAGACCCTTTTCCAATTGCGGGGTTGACTACTTCGGACCACTTGTGGTCACAATAGGAAGACGCCACGAGAAGAGATGGGGCGCGTTGTTCACCTGTCTAACAACGCGAGCAGTTCATTTAGAATTAGTGAACTCACTGTCGACTGACTCAGCAATCATGGCATTGCGACGGATGGCTGCGCGACGAGGATGGCCAGCCGTCATGTACAGCGACAACGCCACGAATTTTAGAGGAGCAGACGCCGAGCTACGGAATGCCTACGCCGAATGGGCACCAGCTCTACGCGAATATGGGCTGCTGCATCGAATGAACTGGAGGTTCATTCCACCAGGGGCACCGAACCAGGGAGGAGCTTGGGAGCGACTTGTTAGATCCGTGAAGGCCGCTCTCAATGCCACCTTGAACCAGAAGACACCGAGAGAAGAAGTGCTTCAAACCCTGCTCGTTGAAGCCGAACACTCAATCAACGCGAGACCGCTAACCCACGTCTCGGTTGACCCGAACGATCCGGAAGCCATCACGCCCAATCACTTCCTGTTGGGCTCTTCCAAAGGGCTACCCTTGACCGGCCCTTGCCGAATCGCCGACCGACGGACGTGGCGAGCCAGCCAAGCCATGGCTGACGAATTTTGGCACCGCTGGGTTCGCGAGTATCTACCTACACTGATACCGCGACTCGGAGCCACTTCAAAGAACCGCCAGCTGAAGGAAGGAGACCTGGTGGTGGTCGTCGACCCGACGCTGCCTCGCAACACGTGGCCAAGAGGTATCGTCGAGCGAGCCTACACCGGACCAGATGGAGGAGTACGCAGCGCCGACGTAAGGACACGCAGCGGCATATTCCGAAGGCCGTCTACGAAGCTCGCCGTCTTACCGGTGGAGGGCTGCGCCGAGTCTTCGCCGGGGGGAGACTGTTGACGACGACGAGCCCCTGTTAAGTTAGCGATAGATATAAGTTTTAAAGTGTATAAATATAGTGTAAAAATTAATTTAGATAGGGAAAACAATAACTCGCATTTGTAATATGTATGTAAATTTCGAATAAGCATCCCCACCACGAAACGGCTCTCGTTCCGGTAAACCCTTGCAGTAGTTGAGCGAGGGAAAGAGACCGACGATCAGTGCAAGAAAGAGACAGACGACCGAAGCGCCGACCGGTGGGGCGACCAATCAGCGCCGAGTAACGACCGAAGAAAAGATATATAAGCAGGTGTAATCGGCCAGTGAGACACAGTGCACAGATCAACAGTTCGACAGTCAACAGCCAGTCCTGTCAACAACCAGAGCAGAACACACAGCACACAACACAGTGCACAGCAGCAACAGTCCAGAGCGCCTCGAAGAAAACAGGAAGACAAGAAGCCTAGAAGAAGCCGAAGAGCTCCAGTACAAGCGAAGAGAACACTGCAAAATAGTCAAGAGAACACTTCAAGATAGTCAAGAGAACAAAAACCGAAGAATCGAAACCGTGTTGCAGTACAAGTGCGAGTAGCAACCATAGGTGTAGCATTAAGAAGTTAGCATCATAAGAATAAACTGATTCTTGAAACATCCCCGACCGTTGTTTCTATTAAAATACAGTCCACTAGATAAGTCTCAGATAAGTCGAAGGCCCCTGTGGAACGATCCCCCACACATTTAGTATTCCAAATATGATAATATGTTTCTGTCCGCCATATTAGTCTGACTAGAAATAGTTTTACCGTGGGAGAGCCACGCTTCAGCATGCATGGGCTGGCTCGACCGGCCGGCGAAACAGCGCCTGCGCTGTGTTTTACCGAGTGAGAGAGGATACCGGAGGCCCATACCCACTCCAACCCCTCCTCCCATCCCTTTCCCCATCCCCCAAAGGCCGGCAACGCACTGATGGCGCCTCTGGTGTTGCTCCCTATTCCATAAAAAAAAAACATTTTTTTTTATCCGACTCGCTATTACTTTCATTCATTCTTTAATCAGTTCATTTTTTTTTTTTTTTATTAAATAGTGGGCAAACGAGCAGAAGTATCACCTGATGGTAAGCGATTACCGCCGCCCATGAACACCTGCAACACCAAAGGCGTCACAAGTGCGTTGCCGACCTTTGGGGGATTGGAAAGGGGATGGGGGGAGGGGATGGGGGGAGGGGTTGGGGTATGGGCCTCTGGTATCCTCACTCACTCGGTGAAACACAGCGCAAACGCTATTTCACACCGGTTTTCCGTGTCATTAATTTATACGCTACGGTGGACTATACATATACTGCCAAAATTATTACTCTTCCTTTGGGTCATTCGTAGTCGGGTAGAGGGCGTGCAAAGAATTTTCTTTGCGTATTAATATTAATATGTATGTCAGTAAATCAATAAGCCGATTGGGGTCCACTGCGAAACATTTTAGTATTATGGGGGAGATTGAAATATTGAATACGGAAGTTACACTGCCGAGGGTTTATGGGGCACGATCGGTGTAGGTTATTGATATATTGTCGATGTAAATGTATTTATATGTAATTTTTTACTTTTTTTTATTGATTAGTGGGCAAACGAGCAGACGTATCCTGATGGTAAGCGATTACCGCCGCCCATGGACACCCGCAACACCAAAGGCATCACAAGTACGTTGCCGACCTTTGGGGGATGGGGGGAGGGGTTGGGGTATGGGCCTCCAGTATCCTCACTCACTCGGTGAAACACAGCGCAAACGCTATTTCACACGTTTTCTGTGAGGCCGTGGTATCACTCCGGTCGAGCCGACCCATTCATGCCGAAGCATAGCTCTCCCACGGTATTCTGATGTATAAACTATATTATTGTGAAATTTCATTAAAATCCATTCAGTAGTTTTTGCGTGAAAGAGCAAACGTACTCACTTGTATACTCACAAACTTTCGCGTTTATAATATTAGTAGGATACATTCGAAAATCATAACCCCCCTTTCGGGTAAAAAGAGGAGGGGCCCTGAACACTTGCAACGTATCTAAGGGGATTTACTGCCTGGGTGGTGTAGTGGTAGCGTATGCAACTGCTAAGCTTGAGGTCTCAGGTTCTATTCCCGGGTCGGACCAAATGTTTGTATGATCTGCAAATATTTGTTTCGGAGTTTGGGTGTTTTCTATGTATAATTTGTATCTATTTACAAAATATAAGTATTTATATCAGTTGTCTAGTACCCATAACACAAGCTCTGCTTAGCTTGGGACTAGATGGTGTTGTGTGTTAGATGTCCGGAAAATTTATTTATTGATTATCTCGTCATCATTATGTCCATACCAATGACATCCATTTTACCGGCTTCATTGTTATAATTGGATTTATGAAACCCTATGAATAACGGTCAGCTATTACATACATACACACATAGGTAACTTGGGTTATGACATTTGCGGGGTCCGGTCGTGTTAACAGCAGTTCCCGGACCCCTCCCTTCTCAGGCGCAGAGTGGCACACCGTGTGGTTTTAGTCAATTCGATTTCGACACACCTCCCTGCCGCACACCCCGGTGGGGTGACGGCCGAAGGGGGTTTCCAAAAGTACAAAAAAAAAAGTAAAAAATAAAGTTTAAGTTTAAGTGGCGTAGTCTGCGGTTTACCGTACCACGGGTAGCACCGCGGGGTTTCGCTTTTACATACATATTATCTTTTTTTTTTTTTTTTTTTTTCTTTTTAAAAGACAACTCCCACATTAGGAATAAACATCCTGTGTCGTGGGGGACTTTACAAACATACATGAAACGGACACAAAGAACATCCAGACTCGGGACAACAATTCGTGGATCACACAAAGTGTTGTAGGTACCGCGTGGGATTTGAACCCACGACACTTGGCGCAGTAGCAAGCGGCATGGCGACCGCTGACACCACTCGGCCAACCGTGCAGTCAAATATATAGAAAATATATTATATATATATATTATACATAGAAAACCTAACAATTTACTATTAAATAAGAAAATCTTTTAGCCCTGCTGTTTAGTAGAGCCATCATTATAAGATTATAGCGGTTCACCGTTTTGTTTTTAATTGAATAGGGGCAAACGAGCATATGTATCACCTGATGGTAAGCGAGCCGCCCAAGGACACGGAGAGCCACGCCATCAGGCGATACGTCTGCACGTTTGCCCCATATACAATAAAAAAAACAAAATCCGAAACAAATATTTGCAAATCATACACACATTTGGTTCGACCCGGGAATCGAACCCGAGACCCGTAGTATTATTATATTTATGCCTAAAACCAATATTTAATCTAAAATCAGCGTGGCACTACTACCTCCACAGTACAAACTGCACTTAATTCAGACATAGATAGCCATTTTGTCCCAAACAATATGAATATTTATTCCAAGGCTTATGTCTAGTACACGACAATGTCATGAAAATTTAATTCAAGACTCGTCTTAAAATAGAACGGTCCCGTTAAACCTAGCGCTGTCCTACTCTCATGTCTATTTTGGTTTCACTAAGTTAGGTGGCACACGACGGAGACGGAAGCACCTTTCAACGTCCTTCATGTGTGACATGGCCTGACGGCTCTGTGTCTAGTTTCTGCAGGGTGTAAATCTTCAGTTCTGTTGTTGAATTAGCTACTGGAGTAAACGTTGTTAATTGGAAATACTCTGTTGAGGGTAGGGAGAACAAAATATATATTTTTTTTTATTGTATAGTGGGCAAACGAGCAGACTTATCACCTGATGGTAAGTGATTACCGCCGCCCATGGACACCCGCAACATCAAAGGCGTCACAAGTGCGTTGCCGACCTTTGGGGGATGGGAAAGGGGATGGGGGAGGGGTTGAGGTATGGGCCTCCAGTATCCTCAGTCACTCGGTGAAACACAGCGCAAACGCTATTTCACACCGGTTTTCTGTGAGGCCGAGGTATCACTCCGGTCGAGCCGACCCATTCATGCCGAAGCATAGCTCTCCCACTTTAAAAAAATATTATATTTTATTACATACATTCAATGTAATTAATAATTTCTAGATTGATCTCACTCGTAGGTACTAAATTCCACTATTTAAGGCAACCTTTGCGTAACCTTTGATAATGCCCTACGTGGCGAAAATAGTCGAGTTTAAAGTCTATAAATTTCTACATTCATACGTATTATAAATAAATTACACCCAGACATAGAAGAAATGATCATACTTATCAACCAAATATTTTTTCTTCATGGGAATTGAACTCACGACCTTTGGGTTACTAGTTAGGGTCACGATCTACTAGACAAATAGGCAAATATCTACATAGATGAAATACTTATCTATTATGCGACATTTTATAGTCATATTCGCCAGCCTCTTTATTTTAAGGCAGAAACACACACCTCGCCCTTTTCCTCGACGAAAATCGGCAGTGTGTCAAAAGCCCTACATATAACATTACATGTTTCGGTACATTTCGGGTTTAAGTGTTGAGATGAAGCGATTTTACTTTAGTATTTTATGTAGCTGTTAAATTAATGGTACCAGCACCTCTAAATAAATATTATAATACACTAAGCCGTTGTTTTTTACTAAAGATAGATGCATCATCATCCCAGCATGCATTGGGGGAGAACAGACGGTCCTTAATCACTCTGTTTTAGTTTTTGAAATTAAAAAAATGCGGGGCAGTCTTCGTAGAAAATAATAATCTATACTAATATTATAAAGCTAAAGAGTTTGTTTGTATGAACGCGCTAATCTCAGGAAAAGCTAGTCCGATTTGAAAAATTATTTCAGTGTTGCATAGTCCATTTTTCGAGGAAGGCTATATCTCATTATGCTAATACTAATAGGAGCGGAGCACCAATGAAGAATGTTTCAAAAACGGAGGAAAATTTTCACGCTACGGGCAATAGAAGACGCGAACGAGGTTGCGTGGGTCAGCTAGTATCTAAATATCTCGACGATATAATTTACAAGTTATTTATTTTTCGCTTTTATCGGCAGTCTCCAAAGAGCGCTTAGGGAATAATTTGCATGAATTGTTTAATTTATCAGTAGAAAGTACTATCATGCATATGGCGAAATACAATTGTCTTTTATTACGCTATCGTAAACAATTATTGAAATAGTTTTACATAAATAACGCACAGAGGTATATCTATGTACATATATACACAGTATAGTCCATTTGTTTAGATAGTATCCGTACAACCGCACGCAATTTGGTTTTTGTTGTGAAACACGAATATATTAATTCATACAACGTCGTAAACTGACAAATCATGCTTGTTTGTGGGTGTACGTCGCAGGATGGCCCTTTGGTTTTGTGACGGCTTGCCGCACGTGTGACTATAGCTCATGGGAAGCGTGCTGTGACGATAAAGCGAGTTTCATTCCTTTTGGTCATCCAAAAAAAACAGTATATATATTATATAGCTCATGGAAAGCGTTCGGTGACATAACGCGAGTTCCAAGATTTTCGTTCACACAAAAAGTATTTTTTTTTATATATAGTGAGCAGACGTATCGCCTGATGGTAAGCGATTACCAACGTCTATGGACACACGCAACACCAGAGGCGTTACAAGTGCGTTGCCGGCCTTTTAGGAAGGAGTACGCTCTTTTCTTGAAGGTTTGAAGGTCGTATTATCCTAAAGAAGTTTTCACTTCAAAAAACAACAACATACATACCTAAATAAATATATAGAGGGTATGATACAAATGTTTTCCTTATGGTGATTAAGGACACGAAGTATCACCGACTAATCTAAAGTAATTAATGGAGCAAACTACGCAGGACAACAGCACTGCAAAGAGAAGGAAAACTTGAAACAAACCTTATACCGTGGGAGAGCCACGCTTCGGCATGAATGGGCCAGCTCGAGCGGAGTGATAGCACGGCCTCACAGAAAACCGGTGTGAAATAGCGCTTGCGCTGTGTTTCACCGAGTGAGTGAGGATACCGGAGGCCCATATCCCAACCCCTCCCCCCATTCTTGCTGCCTCGGTGGCGTAGTGGTAGCGTATGCGACTGCTAAGCAAGAGGTCTCGGGTTCGATTCCCGGGTCGGACCAAATGTTTGTGTGATCTGCAAATATTTGTTTCGGAGTTTGGGTGTTTTCAATGTATAATATGTATGTATTTACAAAAAAAAGTATATAAGTATTTTTATCAGTTGTCTAGTACCCGTAACACAAGCTCTGCTTAGCTTGGGACTAGATGGCGTTGTGAGTTAGATATCCGGAATATTTATTTATTATTATTTATTTATTCCCTCTTCCCATCCCCCAAAGGTCGGCAACGCACTTGTGACGCTTTTGGTGTTGCGGGTGTCCATGGGCGGCGGTAATCGCTTACCATCAGGTGATACGTCTGATCGTTTGCACACTTTTCAATAATAAAAAAAAAAAAAGGAACCCTACACTGACCCGTCTGCCCAGCGCGATATGGTTAGCCAAAACATCGTTGCTTATAAAAGGCCTACGGCCAGGCGTTAAACGGTAAAAACTGAACGAATCTAATAATAAATCACTGTGGGAGAGCCACGCTTCGGCATGCATGGGCCGGCTCGACCTGAATGATACCACGGCCTCACAAAAAACCGGTGTGAAACAGCGCCTGCGCTGTGTTTGACCGTGTGAGTAAGGATACCCTCACCCCTTCCCTTTCCCCGTCCCCCAAAGACTAGAAACGCACTTGTGACGCCCACGAGTGTTACGGGTGTCCATCGCTTACCATCAGGCGATACGTCTGCTTGTCTTTCATAAAAAAGAAATATCTAATCGCTTATTCCTTGTACCCTTCGACACAGAGGCTTCAAATGCGCTCTTTTGTTACCCTCATGTTACATAGATACGACACACATATACAGACATACAATGGCCCACTGTTTTTCATTATTCGCACCATATATTCAAGCCCCTTCCACGCTTCGTAATGACAGAAATGTCACAACCTTTTGTGTAAAATGAATGAAAAATCACATTCGAAGTTTATGACGGGAATTTGTTCGGGTGATTACACGTTGACTGTGGGGTCGCGGGATCGATTCTAATCGGTGCAGGTTTGAAGAGATGTAGGTGTGTGTGTGATTTTTTTATTGTCTGGAAACCAGCTCTTAAGCTGTATATCACATATCACACATTGCAGGTGGCAAAATAGTCTCCTATGCTGATGATACAGTCCTACTTTTCTCGGCACATACTTGGGATGGGGTATTTAGGGATGCCCAACGTGGTTTTGATAAAGTCTCTCACTGGCTAAGCAGTTATATTATCTTGACCTTAAACGCGGACAAAACACACTATATTGCCTTTTCAATGTCCAATTCAAACACACCTTCGGCAACATATTCTCTGTCTGCTCACCACTGTTGTAACGATGGAAGCTGTTGTTGCCCAACCATAACCAAAACAAATTCAATAAAATATCTAGGGGTTATAATAGACAACATTTTAAGTTTTAAAAACCACATTGAATTGGTGGCGTCCAGACTCAGAAAACTAATTTATGTTTTCAAAAATTTAAGGCTTGTAGCAGACCCCAAACTAGGGAAACAAGTATATCTTGCACTAGGTCAATCCATACTAGAATATTGTATTACAGTATGGGGTGGTGCCCCCAAAACTACTCTTAAACCACTAGAAATAGCACAGAGAGCTGTTTTAAAAGTGTGTACTTTTCGTCCCTATCTATTTCCCACGTATGATTTGTATCAGTCTTGTGAAGTCCTTACTGTTCGACAATTGTTTATTTTAAACACCCTCCTAAGGCAACATTCACGTGTTATAAAGTTTGATAGCTCCACTGCGGTTTCTAGACTCCGGAATCACCTTGTTTTTGCGAACGCACAAACATTCACACATGCCTATGTCAATAATTATTTTTGTTTCTTGGGGCCGTATCTCTATAGTAAAATCAGTAAAAGCTTAAACATAAAAAAACTTAATAAAAAAACATGCAAAACTACTTTATTCTCTTATCTCCACAAATTAACGTACAATGAAACCGAAAACCTACTTTATATTCTACAATAAGAATCACACACTCACACACGCACGTAAATATGTATGTGCTCACACACACCTACATATACACTGACATACACACTGCACACAGATTTCAAACTATTTTCTTTAATTATTTTTTTTTCTATAATTGGTTTGTTTGTTGTTGTAGATTACACTAAGGCCAAACTGATTAGAGTGAACTGTTTTTATCATGTTTCTATGAAATTACTAATCTCAAAGAGGAGCGCTGATGTCCGAAATACAGATAATTCCATCTAGTTCGGACAACATGTATCCTACAAATTTTAGCATAAGCTTTAGTTTTGTTAAACCACAATTGTTAAACTGTTATCTTTATGGTAAATAAATTATTATTATTATTATTTTTATTTCAAATTTTTTAAACTCCCTTTATGGGGTAAGATTCGCTGATTTCACGGGCCATAGCCAAATGTAATCAGGGTTTAAGTTATGGTGTATGTGGATGAAACTGAGGATGTGGTGAGGAATTTTCTAGTAAGTCTGCAGGTGTTTAATAAAACTGCTTTCTGGAGCAGATGTAGTGAATGTTGCGGCATTTCTAAAATATCTAAGCTGTGTTGAAGGCTTTTAGGTATTATTCCGGTTGAAGATATTACTATTGGAACTATATGAATGTTTACTGCTCGCCACTGTCGTTTTAATTCTATTGCCAGATCTTGATACTTAGTAAGTTTTTCAGCTATTGTCGATTGAACGTTATGAGTGTTTGGAACTGCTACGTCTATTAGGTATACAGCTTTCTTTATTTTATCATGAAGTGTGATATCCGGTCTGTTGAAATGAATGGTTTTGTCTGTTATAATCGTTCTGTCCCAGTATACTTTGTAGTTGTTATTTTCTAGTACTGTCTCAGGCTTGTATTTGTAATAGGGTGTCTTTTTGTCTATAAAGTGATGTTTGTGGGCAAGATGTTGATGTACTATGGCGGCTACTTGGTCGTGTCTGTGTTTGTAGTCAGTTTGAACTAGAGATTTGCAAGCTGAGGTTATGTGTTGAATGGTTTCGGGACAGGCATGGCAGCGTCTGCAGGCGTCAGAGGTGAGATTTTGTGCGCGAATGATATGCTTCTGGTAGTTCCAGGTGTCGATGACTTGATCTTGAATTGCTATCATAAATGCTTCTGTCTCAGGGAACAGGTCTCCACGCCGCAGCCATTCGTTCGATGCAACTATGTCGACGGTAGGTTGCTGCAGGTCGTGGCGATGTCTGCCGTGTAGGGATTTCTGTTGCCATAGAGTTATTTTTTCTTTTATTTCAACAATGCGTTCATTGCTTTGTGGGTTCTGATCTGCTAAATTAAGTGGGGTGAAACGTTTGTCCGCAAGCATTACAACTTCATGTAGTATAGAGTGCTGTGATCGTTGCTGAAAGTATTGTCTGAGTGACTTGATTTGTCTGTTGTGTAAATTCGACACATCTATAATACCACGTCCACCTTCTTCCCGAGGGAGGGTTATTCGTTGTACGCAAGATCTGGGATGGTGTTTTCTGTAAGCCGTTAGTGTTGTATTTATAATACGTTGAAGGTTCGTGAGTTCTGTCTTGGACCATCTTATTATACCAAAAGAGTAGACGAGAACGGGGATGGCATAACTATTAATTGCTTTGATTGTGTTACGAGAATTGAGTTGAGAACGGAGTATAATGTTAATTCTATGTTTGAATTTCTGTTTAAGAGTGTATTTTGTTTCCTTCTGTTTGATTTGTCTGTCTTGTTGGAATCCTAAATACTTGTAAGAGTTGTGAGATTCTAAAGGTTCAATTCTTTCTCCTGTCTGGAGTGTGTAGGTGTTGGTAATAATTTGTCCATTAACTACTGAAAATGTTTTACACTTATCAATTCCAAATTCCATATGAATGTCATTTGAGAAAGATTGTGTAATGTCTGCCAGACGGTGTAGTGACTCTGTGTTGTTTCCATATAATTTTATGTCGTCCATGTACATAAGATGTGTAAGGTTTGTTTGTTTCTGTGGTGTAGTAATAGTGTAACCTAGGAGAGACTTATTTAACATATGAGAAAGGGGATTGAGTGCTAGGCAGAACCATAGCGGACTAAGTGCATCACCTTGAAAGATTCCTCGCCTTATTGGGATTTTAGGTATTTCTGTGTTAGCGTATCCATTAATATTTAATGTCGTATTCCAATGCTGCATCGAGTTTTGTAGAAAGTCAATTATTTTCGTATGAATTTTATAAAGTTGCAGGACATGAAGTAGCCAGCTGTGTGGAACGGAATCAAAGGCTTTCTTGTAATCTATGTACATGGTGCTTATATTTTTGTTATTTGAGATTGCTAGTTTCATTGCCACTGAATCTATTACTAACTGTTCTTTGCAACCTTGACTATTTTTACGGCATCCCTTCTGTTCTTCTGCAAGTATACTGTTTTCGCTAGCGTGCTGATGTATTATTTCCGCGATGCATGCTGTAAGTATTTTGTAAATTGTTTGTAAGCATGTAATGGGGCGATATTTAGCAGGGTTCTGATAATCAGTGTCTTTTGGTATCATGTAGGTGAGGCCTTCAGTAATGTAATGCGGCATGAGGTCTGGTGTTTGAATGAATGTATTAATATGTTTATGTAACAGAGGATGTAAAGCTGTGAACTTCTTATACCAGTAGTTGTGAATGCGATCGGTGCCTGGTGCTTTCCAGTTGTGCAGTTTTTTCAGTACATTTGCGAATATTTCTACAGGAATTTGTTCGAAGTCCATGGGTATAATAGAGATTGTTAAAGAGCGATTTGTTTGAAGCCATTCAGTTTGTGAATTGTGCAGTACAGGTTTTGACCAAATATTGGACCAGAAGTCATGCAGTTTAACAACAGGTACAGGTACTGAATCTTCTGTGTTTTTATTTGTGTATTGTGTTGTGTTTGAAGCTAATTGTCTGTAAAATTGTTTTTCATTGTTAGTAAATTGGTTATTTTGGGTTTTTCTAAGTGTACAGTTAATATATCTTTTTAATCTACTTGTAGCTGCATTAAGTTTTTGTTTGAGAGTATCAAGGAAATGTTCGTTACTTAAATTAGGTTCTTCGTGTTGTGAATGGATTTGGTGTTTAGCTTTTATTTTTTCTACTAATCTTCTAACTCTTTCACTGCTATTTCCTTTAATATGTTCTGTCATCCTTCCAATGTCTTTCCTTAACTTTTGTATTTTATTTTGTAATCTTTTCTGCCAGGGTGGAATTTTTGTTTGGTTTTGAGTAAATGTGAAAGTCGTGGTATTACCTTTAATTTTAGATCCATTGCAAGTAGCCGCTGTGTAAGCTGCACAGTAAATAATAGTCTGAGTCAGTAAAAATTCTTGATCAAGTGAGATGTGGTTTGGCAGAATTTCAGTGTTAATGAAATGGACTATTTTTGTTAGTTTAGTAGAATTTTTTTGTTTTGGTATATATGGTCGAGTCGTTGGGATACTATATCTGAATTTAAATAGTGTTGTTTTAAATATTTCTTCAATTTTATTAGACTCTAGAACAGTGGGATTTACTCGTAATCTGCAATTTTGTGTCAACAATGGTTGGGTGAGGGCATCTGTCAAAGGACTACGTATTTCTTGTTGTAGTTCAGTTATTGATGTTATGCATTGTGTTTGTGTGAGGGAGTCTTCCTGATTAGTACTTTGTAGATTAAGGGTACTTGCTATTTCGTTGCGTATTTCTTCTTGCCTTCGATCATTTATCAATTTATTGTTGAGAATTACCCGGAGCTGATCAGATATTCTTTGTTCGCTAACTTCTGACAAATCAGGGTGTTCTGCAATGACTGCCTGATACAGTGGTTTACGATATGCTGTCCTATTTGTTCCTAATTGTGTGATTTTGTAGTAATTTTTAATTATCGATTCGTTATATTCAGTTGTCCATCTTCTTCTCTGTGTTTGTACATTTGTATTGTGCGCCTGTGTACTGCAATCTATTTGTGTGTTTTGTGTTTGTTGTAGGTAAATAGATACTTCACCTTTTATGCTGTCTAGCGTCTGTTGAGGTAAAAGATTGTTTCTAATTATAGCACGGCATTGATCTCCTAGTCTTTGCTTAGATGCCTGCATTTGTGGGTATTTTTGTGTGAATTCGTGGTGTAGGTGATTGAGGTATATTTTGCTAGTATTTAATTTTGTAGCTATGAGATACGTACGCCAGATGAATTCAATAATTTCTTGTGACCATCTCTTTCGCGTACGGTTTGTGCCTGAGGTGGGTGCAGGTGCAATGGCATGTGCCTCCTGCACAACATCTTCAGACAAAGCAGATGATAGCGTTGAAGACGCAAATGATAATGGGGATGATGAAGGTGATTCAACTGAATGAAATGGTGATGGAGTCAATGAAGTATCACTTAAGTTATCGGAGTCCTTATGGATAGCTTGAGTCGTTTGACGAGTTTCTGTTCCCACCCGGAGATTCTTTGCACCCCTGGGCTCAGTCACAGAGTGGCTTTCGTCGTTACCACCACTGGTACTGGGTCCGCCGGGCACTTGGGGCCGTTTCGTACTGCTTCTTGTTAATACCATGTTTTTCTTTTGGGTTTGGGTTTGGGACCGTTGGTTAGAAAGGGTTGAGCCAAGATGTTGTTGGTTTTATGTTAGAATTTTTGTGCCTCCTGTTACAGGGTATAGTCGAGTTCTTAGTGACCTTATGATTAGTTCATGCCTTCCCGTAAGCCCCTCCACCACGCCAAGGTGGTCCCCCGGAGGGGTATTATTATTATATATTCTGCCAAAAATTCTAGACATCTTACACACAACGCCATAGTCCCAAGCTAAGCAGAGCTTGTGTTATGATGGGATTAGACAACTGCTGGTTGCAGACTATGTGGAGGAGCGTGTACGAGAACCGAGAGGGCGTCTTGAGACGGCGACCAATGTTGTGCGGCGTTCCACAGGGGTCTGTCCTCGGACCACTCCTGTGGAACGTGGGGTACGACTGGGCCTCGTCGTGGCCCGCCCTCCGACGCCTTTATCGAAGTTAACTCGGTCGTCATACCGGTTCGGGCCCAGATGAGGTATCTGGGCCTGATCCTCGACGGTAGGTGGCTTTTCTACGAGCACTTCCGACAGCTTTCTCCGAAGCTGGTCGACGCTGCCTCCGCCCTTAGGCGTCTTTTGCCCAATTTGGGTGGAGCCAGCGTCGCTTGGCCGCCGGCCCTGTTGGCAAATGAGAACGCAACCATATTTTGCCATAAGTTGGCAACATTGTTAGTTTGTTCTTTCCTTTTTGACATGTACGCTTTTAACCATGTGTGCCTACAATATACGTTCTTTTTATATTTCTTATTAAATGTTCTTTTATTTCCACCTAAATATCAACAGGCCCATATCCCAACCCCTCCCACCATTCCCACTCCCCATCCCCCAAAGGTCGCCAACGCACTTGTGACGCTTTTGGTGTTGCGGGTGTCCATAGGCGGCGGTAATTGCTTACCATCAGGTGATGCGTCTGCTCGTTTGCCCCCAATTCAATAAAAACAAAGTCGATTACAAACAAACGTGCTTAAATAAGTTGTTTTCAAGAAGAATTATAACTGGTTCTTTTCTTTATCCACAGGAGTGTCCCGAAGGAGTTGTGCAAGAAGAATCTTTCAAAGACATTTACGCGAAATTCTTTCCTCACGGCAGTAAGTATGACAATTAATAAACTAACATTATAAACGCGAAAGTTTGTCAGTATACAAGTGAGTAATTTTGTTGCTCTTTCACGCAAAAACTACTGAATGGATTTTGATGAAACTTTACAATAATATAGCTTATACATTAGAATAACACATAGGCTACAATTTTTAAAGATATACTTTATAAACTTCGCCATTATTGTCGTACCGCGGGTAGTACCGCGGGGTTCAGCTATTTACGAGCTGACTCGTAATAAACTAACTGACCCTCGCAACCTCGTTTACGTCTACTATTGCCCATAGCGTAATAATTTTCCCCCATTTTTAAAACATTTTTCATTGGGGCTCCGCTCCTATTGGTGTTAGCGTGATGATATATAGCCTATAGCCTTCCTCAATAAATGGACTATCAATATATGATCTTTGTTCCAGATTCCGCTCTCTACGCTCACTATGTGTTCAAAGCCTTCGACGTTAACTGCAGTGGAGCCATCAGCTTTAGAGTGAGTTTCATTTAAATAATAAGTAGAAATACCAATTCATATTTTATTAAAAGGCGCTCATAGCCCAGTAGCCAACCGGACTGATACCACGGCCTCACAGAAAACCAGTGTAAAATAGCGCTTGCTCTGTGTTTCACCTAGTGAGTGAGGATACCGGAGGCCTTATCTAACCCCTGCCCCCATCCTCCTGCCCTTCCCCCAAAGGTCGGCAACGTACTTGTGACGCCTCTGGTATGGCAGGTGTCCATGATGGTAAGCATAAAAAAAAAACAGAAATTCTTACATCTCATTTCAAAGATATAATCGACACACGTTCTATGGTTTGAAGATTTCTCATATTCATTGCACAAACACCAACAATAATTACTAACGAACCGACTCACTTAGATAAGCCCATTATAGGTTCGTCGCAATTAAGGTACAAAGGTGGATATAGCACTCTTCCAAGACACTCCACAATAACCGAGAGCTATCATCAAAGCCTGTAACTCCGTCCACTGTTGGAAATAGACTCACTCATCATCCCTCTTGGTACTCAGAAAGGAGGTCGAATCAGAGGTGTCAAGATGAAGCTCCTGTGCTTGCTAGGTTTTGATTGTAAATAAAATTAGTGGACTGTATAAATGTATCTTGTAATTTCTGTATAACAAATCAATTTTAAAGGCGAGTGTCGCTGTTCCTCGTGTTGCACGGAGTGCCGTTGCACCGACACGAACCCCTCCTCGCACCGCTGTCCTCCCGTCCCCCTCCGCTGCTCGGTGCTCGTGCGCCGACAAAAGGTGTTACGTCAAGATTTTTAAAAACCTGAATTTTTATCTAAAATAAACTTTTTGTACGCCCCTTTCTTAGCTTACGTAAGCGCGATGAGTATCGCTTTATTACGTAAAAAATAAAGTGTGTTACAAAGTGAAACGGGCCTGTATACCGAGGAGGGAACACGCTGTATCTAGGATCAAAACAAGAGCGTAACATCAAGTGTTATACTGAACATGAAAAAACTGCTAAGACTGTGAACTTAGCAAATTTGTTTTTGCTTGTTTGAATTTTCTTTATATCTTTGAGTTGAAAAATACAAACAGTGGAACATAAAATCTTCTCCTTTTTGAAGTCGGATAAAAATAAGAATGTATTAAAATAAGCTTGATGGGTTTGAGTTGAGTAAGTTACTTATAAGTGTGCCAATAATGCGAGCCGTGGAATTATTTTACCTTCATTCAACAAAATTTTTAAATAAGTATCAATATCAATGTGAGACCCCATAGACCCTATCGACTGCCTTGTTGGTTTAGCGGTTGGCGTATGCGACTGCTGATAATGAGGCCTCCGGTTCGAAACTTGGGTGGGGCCAAAAAGTGTCATTGAGTTAGTCTTAAAAAAAAACATCAGAATTGAGAATCTAATTCTTTTTTAGAATAATCGTATCTCAGATAATAATAAACAGTTTTTAATACAATTTAACAATTTTTATCTCCAAATAAGGTAAATTGTTTCAAGTTGATAGTTTTCGTGGCGCCATCTTTTATTTCGAAACTTCGCAAGATCGAATTGCTGAAGTTGTTAAATCAACATACAGAACCCACTACGTATACATAAGTTTATGTTTGCCCGTTTTTAGGACACGGGTTCTAGAAGAATGTAAGTAGAAACACTAACTCCGATCATGAATTACATTATTATAAACCAGCTGACCCACGCAACCTCGTTTGCGTCTTCTATTGCCCGTAGCCTGAAAATTTTCCCCCGTTTTTTAAACATTCTTCATTCGTACTCCGCTCCTAAGTAGTAGCGTGATGATATATAGCCTATAGCCTTCTTTGATAAATGGACTATCCAACACTGAAAGAAATTTTATAATCGGACCAGCGGTTCCTGAGGTTAGCGCGTTCAAACAAACAAACGGATAAACAAACAAACTCTTCAGCTTTATATATTAGTATAGATTTTCGTAGCTCTTTACCGAGAGAGTGATTACCGGTTCTTCTACCTCCCCTGTCTCCTTATTTAGAAGGGGGGAGGGCATAGATTGAAATATTGTAGGTATTATAAGACTAGATCACGTCCGTTTGTCGGGAAAGATAGAAGTATTATGAATGGCTTTTGTCTAGACAAAACTATAGCGAAGTCTCCGAATAAATAGCTTTTTTATACAAATATTATTAGAAATGCTACCAAGAGACATAAAATGACAGCGTTCGATTATATAGGGGGCAAACGAGCAGACGTATTGCCTTATGGTAAGCGATTACCGCCGCCCATGGACACCCGCAACACCAGAGGCGTCACAAGTGCGTTGCCGGCCTTTTAGGAAGGAGTACGCTCTTTTCTTGAAAGTTTAAAGGTCGTATTGAGAACACCGCAGGCGACAACTCATTCCACAGTTTTGTTGTGCGAGGCGGCAGAAAGTTACGGGAAAATATAACTTTGTTTTATCTCCCGTTTAGCTAAGGAGGGAAGTGGAATTATTGTATATCTAACTTCTCCATTTTTCTTCTGATTAATAGGGTCTTTCTGACTGTCATAGCTCGGTATGTTCGTAGATCACTGAGCGGTTGATCCTGGTGTACAGGAGTTACAGTGGTGTGTAAGCAGGATAACATTTTTTTTTTTTTTTTCCTTGGGGAATGCATTTAGGCACTTCGCTAGCCCACTGCGGGGGCGGTGGGTTTGCTTCGTGTGGGACTTCTGGCCTCCGGGAGAGGTGGCCAGAGACTACCCACTAAACCCCATGGCGTTCCTCTTCACCTAGTACCGAGCCACGGGATAGGATGCTCACCGCGACTCGTCTAGGGACGCCCTTTCGGGCCCGCCTCGGGGGAGGGGGGGGCAGATAGCTCCGGCCCCCCACTCCCACGTTGGTATGCGCCCCCGAGAAACAACAGGGGCGCATACCGCCAAGGGTGGCAAGTCCCCCGACCCGCCGCCCATGGCCACTCTCGTTCGGGGCCGCGGGCGACTCCCTGTCGCCGTCGACCCCTCGCTGGGGGCCCGCAGGGCGGAAGAGCGAGGCCAGCTCAATCCCGGTCCCGCAGGCCTCTCCTTGACCGTCACCAACTCGCTCTCGCCAATGAACAAGGCGATGGCGGCCCAGCTACATTCCCTTAGTCGCCTTTTTCGACACCCACGGGAGGAGATGGGGTGGAGCTATTCTATGCGGGCTCCACACGGCGGAAGCAGGATAACAATAAGACAATCCACGATTATTTACAGCAAACCAGGCAAAATCTACATAGGAAGTGATAAATCTTGTCCTAAAACCCTTTTTTTTTCTTTTTGTTTTTTCCTCGTGCGGAAATCCCCTCGGATATGGTACCTCCTGGTCGCATGTCGGACTTGAACCGACTAATACCGCAAGCCGTCTCGGGTACTAGATGCCGGGAAACCAGGTGCACCCAAGAAAGGAAAACCCAGGAACCCCGAACCTTAAAACCTCTGTAAAATACCTTGTACTTAACAGAACGAAATTTACATTGAAACAATTGGACTTGAAATTTTCTTGGCTCGAGTTCGCTGCGATTAAACATTTAGAAACCGCGCCATGCTACAATTTAGTAGCTACTATAGCCATGGTGTATGAAATATCCCGGATAATCTGTGAGTAAGGACGTAATCGCCGTGATTTCGGAAGTCACGTTAAGCAGTCGGTCCCGGTTGTTTTCATAGGATAACAGTCGTGAAGCTTAGTTGCAGGCCTTTGGGCCGCTTAAAAAAATCCAACGGCAAGATTACGTAGTCACAACCTTTTCTTGCCAGTCCCCAACACGCACTCGGCTAGCGTTGGGATGTATGGCCTTAACCCTCTCCTGAGAGGAGACCCGAGCCCAGCTGTGGGACATTATGGGTTTGTTGATGAAGTATAGTAGCGTAGCGTATGTGACTCCTGTGCTTGAGGTCTCGGGTTCATATCCCGGGTCGGACCAAATGATTGTATGTTCTGCAAATATGTGTTTCTGAGTTTGGGTATATGTAAGTATTCTGTCACTCAATCTAGCTATTATAATACAAGCCCTACTTAGTTTGAAGCTTGATGGCGTTGTGTGTGAAATATCCGAAATATTAATTTACTAGCTGACCCTCGCAACCTCGTTTATGCCTACTATTGCCCGTAGCGTAATATTTTTTCCCCGTTTTTTAAACATTCTTTATTGGGGCTCCGCTCCTATTGGTGATCGTGATTATATATAGCCTATAGCCTTCCTCGATAAATGGACTAGCCAACACTGAAAGAAATTCTCAAATCGGACCACCGGTTCCTGAGATTAGCGCGCTCAAATATACAAACAAACTCTTCAGTTTTATATATTAGTATAGATTAATTAATCGAAGCATTTCTTATTCTATTTATTTGTTGTCACTCTAATCTATGGCCACCATAATCTCACAAGTTGTCGCAGCAAAACATTCTTCAAGCTACAGTGGTTTTGGAATTATTCCAAAATTTCGTGCTTAAAAGACAATTTCGTTATGGGAATTTAAATTGTGTGGAAAAAAGTGTTTGTTGCTTTTAAGAGACAAGAAACGCATGTTAAGTAATTTTGGAAATTGTTTTTAATAGTCTCCCGTGCTTTGGAGAGTACGTTAAGCCGTCGGTCGCGGTCGAAATCGGTGTTCTCAAATATGCTAACCGTCACCCGCGGGTTTGCGGCGGGGCGGTGTGTCGGAATTGAACCGACTAAAACCACACGGTGTGTCACTCTGCGCCTGAGAAGGGAGGGGTCCCCAAAACACGACCGGACCCCAAATATATTAACGACAAGTTCAACCTTTGTTAGTCTGATCCCAGTCGCTTCATGTTAAACTGATATTCAGGTAAAACCGGTTGATCTAGTAGCCGACTCCAAATTATCTTGAGAATAAAAAAGCTAAGAAGAAGAAACCTCAGATTCATCAGGTTTAGTGGAAAAAAATCTCAACACAAGACACGCATACAAAAAACTGATATAAATAATAAATAAATAAATATTCCGGACATCTAACACACAACGCTATCTAGTCCCAAGCTAAGCAGAGCTTGTGTTATGGGTACTAGACAACTGATATAAATACTTAAATACCTACTTTTTTTTGTAAATACATACATATTATACATAGAAAACACCCAAACTCCGAAACAAATATTTGCAGATCATACAAACATTTGGTCCGACCCGGGTATATAACACGAAACCTCAAGCTTAGCAGTCGCATACGCTACCACTACGCCACCGAGGCAGTCACGCCGCGTCTATTGCGCCGAGTATTGGGGTTTAAATACCACATGGGACAACACTGTGTGATCCATAAATTGTTGTTCTGGGGCTACGCGTTCTTTGTGTCCGTTTCATCTATATTTGTAAAGTCCCCCGCGACACAGGTTGTCTATTCCTAGAGTGTCACACTAAAAAATATAAGGAGCTACCACGTATGAGACACAAAGGTGCTTTAGCTTGTAAGTGTCTCCTTCTTCCTTTAAAAATAGGTAAAAGGGATAATAACAAAGAAATCGGATTTCTGTAAGACTGTACGAAAATCAAACAACGTCCAACATTAATTAGTCAGGCTTGTAAAACTTCCCCGTGCTCATCAATAGATGGCGCTGTCCACCTAGACAAAGTTAAAACTCGCTACCAACCAGTTCTTTATTCTCAAGCCGTAGTGAAACTTCATCCAATTAAAACTGCAGTAAGTGCCCCGCTGTACTTCCATTACAGAACTTGTCTAACTTAAAGGCAATTTACGAAGCCATATTCCAATATCGAAACCATAAAATCTATAGTTTTTCACTTCATAAATATTATAACTCTCGCACTAAATGAGAAGTCATAATTTAGTGCGATAATTATGAAAGTAACGCACAAAAGTTTGAACGGAGACCAGCCAACTACGCAGGAGATATTATAGTGCACAAGTGTGTGCGCAAACACTGGTCCCCAGGCACTCTCTGTTCCCTCTCTCTCATAATCTGATGGGATGGTTAACCGAAACGACAGGAAAGAGATCAAGCGCAGGACCGACAGCTTTACGTGCTCTTCGAGGCACGGGGGTTCAGACCCCAACTTCCCAACTCCGAGCTGTTATCATTTCTATAATCAGAAAAACTCAATAACACTTTTTGCCCGACCGGGGATTCTAACCCGAGATCTTTTAATTGACAGTTGCATACGTCAACCGCTAGACCAATGAAGCAGTTAAACCCTCAATATTATACATTCGAAAGTAACTCGAAAACCATTTAGAACTCGTCATCTTATTTCACCATTCCCTTTATCATTTGCATTTCAACCAATTGCCGTCCTATGCTGAACCGGTCTTGGGCAGTCCGCATCAATCCGCTGCAAGACACTTTCTTGACATTGGCAGTCCACCATGCCGCACAACTGCTAGCGACACTGCGGCACAACTTTCCTACCATCTGTCAAAGTGACAAGGGACGGAAGAATATACTGTTCCATTTTATACACTTAACGCTTACATATCTAGAGTTGGTCGTTAGATTGTCAATATACATCATCAACAGCCTTTAATAGATTGTTCTTAATACAGGCTATTTAAGTAGCCTAGCTAGAACATCTATGTCAATTTATGTAAAGGTTATGTTTTTTATGAAATAAATTATTATTATTATTATTATTACATAAACATTCTACACAGCTATTGTTAGTCATGCGTTTGAGCGTACTTTGAAAGAATATTTATAGTCCGCTTCTTTCGTAGCCATATTTTACATGCAGAGACATAGTAACATCACAGACGCTCGCGTAACGGTTCCAGATAAAAAGTTAACTCGTATCGCCTTGTAGGGTCTTCCTGGCGAGCACACGGCGCGTTCCTAACCCCGATGCGAATACCTAAGTGTATATCGAGTACCATTTGAGTGGGCAGAATACACGTCTTATATCATGCAGAGAACATTTCCGCGTGACAATAGATGTCACCCAAGACCAAAGCTTATGTAACCCATACAGCTATCTGGAATAAACGGATAACAATGTACCTACCATACTGCTGATTAAAGGACTATGAGTGTACTGCAGTTAGTCTGTCGTACGAACATAGATCACCGAAAACTTTACTTATTTTTATTATTTTAAAATATCTTGAATAAAACAGTAAAAAAATAAATGTAAATAATTTATATTTTTAGTAAATAATTTTGAAATTGCTGACTCTAAAGCCCCAACTTTATGGCATAATTGAGTTAGTTAACTGATATTGTTCCAACACACGTACCATCCCCTTATAAGATCTCACCACGATTACTAGTTAAGTAAATCAACATAGATAATTAATGTATGGTAATGTTATGTAAATAGATAATAACATAACTACATAGTATATAGATACTATATAGTCCCGACGTTAATGGTCGCATGTGGGTAGTTTTAATTTGCATAATGTACGAGTATTTGCTAAGATATCTATTAACGGCTAGTTCGGTCTGTACTTTAGTATTTTCGAGTAGAAAAGTTACATTTCTTCTGGATTAAAATATTATTGGAAAATTAGAGAACTAAAGGAAAATTATAAGTTAATTGCTTTTATTACATTTGTTTTTTTTTTTTTAAGAGAATTACTCTGTGTCGAGTTCATACTTACTCAGATTTTCTTAAATATTGCTCTCAATAAACAGTTGAGTACATAACATTTTTTTATAAGTTTTTTAAAAGGCAATATCTAACACTATCTTTTATTCATGATTCTATTAAATAGTGTTATAATACTACTGGACATAGGTTTCTACTAAGAAAAGAGGTTAAGGCATACTACGAGTATACCACGCTGCCAGATGAATTGGTAAGATTTCGAATGTTACTCGTATAAACAAATTATTATAAATTGTATCGTCAACTTTTTTAACCAAATACGAGTAAATTCAAATATGGAACGTAACGTCCAAAACTAAATCCCTAAACTGGCACTGGAATCATTATATTCGGTTCTAAATGTCAGACAACCCTAAAACAATATATAACTCAAGCTGGCATGAAGCCAAGCTATCGGAGTTAGGCTATAAAGTTGTCCGTTTTATGGTTTTACTACAACTCTTTTGTTTATGATCACTTATAGATTAGAAATATCGATCGTTTTTATAATATTAATATTTTATAGGAAATTTACGCCGTCTAGACATGATTTACGCGATGGTTTAATTGAAATAGATATTTAAATATATATACCGTTAAACAGACCTCGTTGATAGTTTAACATCACATCAACATCCGCTTCTCTATAGGAAAGGGGCTTACACAAATATCCTGTTGGCGCTAGTATCGTGCTTCGGGTTGCTAACCTTTATTAATACCGGATAGGTAACACGATGGCTGAAGGTGACGCGGTAGAGGCCGCTAGCTCCCCAATCGTCACTTAAGGGTTGTTGTGGCCACATCTAGGGGAGAGACCGGTGACACCCCGGTGCGGCCGGAGGGTGTCGTCTAAGACGGGTCGGTGTTGCGACTCCTACTGTATAAGAGGCGCGATAGCAGCCAGCCTCGGAGGTGACTCTGGTTACCCAGGGATGAACCTCAGTCGTAAGGTTCGGCAGGGGGAACTCTAAAAGCCGCTGATGCGTTCCTGGAACTCCTCCCGAGTGCCGAGGTAGACCGCCGCGAGGTTTAGTGGGTAGACCGATTCATCGGGAGTCCCACACACGTTCTTCGTGTTCATTAAGCATTCCCCGCGTAAAAAAATGGTGACACGTTGGCTAAGACTCTTATGCCGTCAGTATGGACAGGCTGACTCAAAACTTTGGTTCTTTCCTGAAAAGGCCAACGATCACCTTATACTTTTTAAATCGTTGTAGCAAGACTGTGGCTTGTTTCGGCATTTCTTCCCAAAGTGATTGTTTGGAATTGCCTTCCAGCTGTAAATTCCGACGTGTAAAAATATATGTATATGGTTTACTTATAAAATTAATATCATTTATAAAGAATACTTAAAAATGAATACATAAAGAAAAAATCTTTCAGATATTTCTCAAATATAACACACAAAATGTGGTGTAATTTACACATTTCATATTAATTTGTAGAAGAAATATTTTTTTTTTTTTTTTATTGAATAGGGGCTAAACGAGCAGACGTATCGCCTGATGGTAAGCGATTACCGCCGCCCATAGACACCCGCAACACCAGAGGCGTTACAAGTGCGTTGCCGGCCTTTAGAGGAAGGGGAAGGGGATAAGGTAGGGGTTAGGGTGTGGGCCTGCGGTATTCTCACTCACTCGGTGAAACACAGCGCAAGCGCTATTTCACACCGGTTTTCTGTGAGGCCGTGGTATTACTCCGGTCGAGCCGGCCCATTCATGCCGAAGCATGGCTCTCCCACGGTATACATCTAAGCACAGACTTATATATTTCTGTTCAAACAACTCTCCTTTCTCATTTTCAGGAACTGTTAGTAACTCTCTCCACTCTCCTCCGTGGTTCTGTCTATGAACGACTACGCTGGGCATTCCGTCTCTACGACGTAGATGGAGATGGAGCTATCACCAGAGGAGAGCTAGCTGAGGTTGTAGTGGCTGTACACGAGTTGCTAGGAAGACGAGCTCCCCCAGGGTCTCCGGCTGCTCGACTGGACGACGCCAAAGCGAATGAACAGGTAGGCAAAAGCAATGTAAGACTTGATGCAAGTATAGAATAATTTTATTATTTTTATTTATATAAACAACTAGCTGACCGACGCAACCTCGTTTGCGTCTTTTATTGCCCGTAGCGAAAAATTTTCCCCCGTATAGGGTTGATTTTTTACACCTTGTGTCCGAAAAACCCCAATATCTTACGGAACCCTATTTTTTTCCAAAACAAAATATAGCCAATGTTACTCGTGGATAATGTAGCCTTCGAATGGTGAAAGAATTTTTAAAATCGGTCCAGTAGTTTTAGAGCCTATTCATTACAAACAAACAAACATACAAACAAAGTTTTCCTCTTTATAATATTAGTATAGATAACATCTTACACTTGACTAAAATTAACACTCGCCAAGCTGTGAAGCTTGTTGGCGAGACGCGCTCTTATCAACATACTGGCTGTCTCGGCAAACGTTGCTTTGCCATAAAAAGGAATATATATTTTAGGGGTGGGTCAGTAAAAATCGTGATGGAAAAATAGGGGTCGATTGTAGAGGGTTGAAAATTCAGGGTTGTATGTATTTTCTAATGCTGTCTCATAAAAAAATGAAAAATTAAAAGTTTAGCTAAAAATAAAAAAATAAATATTAGGGGTGGACTACCCTTAACATTTAGGGGGATGTAAAATAGATGTTGGCCGATTCTCAGACCTACCTAATATGCACACAAAATTTAATTAAAATTGTTCCAGCCGTTTCGGAGGAGTATGGCAACGAAAACTGTGACACGAGAATTTTATATATTAGATATAAATAACTCTCACTAGTACAATATAAAATGTCTACTTCTTTCACTCATCAATAACTCCAATCCTCTCTAACAAATAACTGTTTCGTTTTTCGTGTTAGGAATGGTACAGTGCCATCTACCGAAAAATAGCTCAATTACTTAGTGTAATATATATATATATATATATATATATATATATATATATAGTCGACTGCACGGTTGGCCGAGTGGTGTCAGCGGTCACCATGCCGCTTACTATTGCGCCAAGTGTCGTGGGTTCAAATCCCACGCGGTACCTACAACACTTTGTGTGATCCACGAATTGTTGTCCCGAGTCTGGATGTTCTTTGTGTCCGTTTCATGTATGTTTGTAAAGTCCCCCACGACACAGGATGTTATTCCTAATGTGGGAGTTGTATAAAAAAAAAAAAAAATGAGAAGGATTTTCCGTTCATTCATCATCATCGTCAGGCTTTTAACGATTACTTGCATCTTGCTTCCGTATGTTGAAATACAAAATAATGTTTTATTCAAGACTGTCAATACAAGTCTCTTTTAATACTGGTTCAATAACAAATAAAGTAGATACGTAGGAACTGCTTAGCTCATGTCAAAATAATTATAAATAATGGTGTTAATGAATGTTCGAAAAATCTTCTTTCTCGGTTCAGCTATTTCTGCTGGGTCAAGTATTTATAGCCTTCAAGTACAAGTCCTCAAGTCTTCATCGTTTTAACTGCCTCAGTGGCGCAGTGGTAGTGAATGCGCCTGCTGTGCTTGAGGTCTCGTGTTCAAATCCTGGGTCGGACCAAATGTTTGTATGATCTGCAAATATTTGTTTCAGAGTTGGGGTGTTTTCTATGTATAATATGTATGTATTTACAAAAAAGAAAGTATACAGGGTCTGTCGTAAATAATGGATAAGTCGTAAACTGGAGTTGGTCCGGCTATGAGACTATTAGAAAATCGTATCTTTTTGCCAGGGTTTCTAAACGTATGGAAATGGCGTAGACTTTTATGTTTTTTTATAAATTTCGCTACTCTTTGCATTCATTCCGTTGCCATTTCGTTAAATTTAGGTATTTCTGTGTCATTTTTTTTGTATTATAGTCTTGAAGATGTGTATTATTTAGTTTTAGTACTGTTTTAGGCGTTTTTAACGTTGGTCATTTTCAAAATTGTCATTTTAAGATTTTTTATGTTTTTGTTTTACTTAGGGTCAACTTTTGATCATTTACTGTGTAAAAAAAAAGTACGGCGCTATAGCTGCCCATGATCTTAATAAATTATTTAGTATGTGTAGATTCTAAAAAGGTATAACAATGCATACTTCACAAGTAATATTAAGCTACATGAGCGAGATCAATATCAAGGTGAGAAAATATTTTTTTCATGTAATGTTGTAAATGGTTATAAAACTTCGTCATAATGATTTATTTCTGCCAAGATTCTTTACACAAACACTATGGGGTCACTATTAAGGATATTCAAAAGAAAACTAGGTTGTTTTAGTACGTAAAAATATTTATTCAACAACTTAAACTAAATGTTCGAAGTGTCCTCCGCCGGCAGCTATGCACGCTCTACATCGCCTAATAAACGATCGCTTAATCCGGCGCACATAACCGGCTTCTTCAATTTTTCTCGCTGCTACTTGAATGCGCGCACGCAACTCTTCTACAGAACTTATTGTTTCACTGTATACTTTTTCTTTTATACAGCCCCAGTAAAAGAAGTCCAAGGGGTTCAGGTCTGGCGAACGTGGAGGCCATAAAATTGGCCCCAATCGCCCTATCCATCTATCTGGATAAGTATTATTTAAATGTTCCCTGACACGAACAGCGTAATGTGCTGGACACCCATCATTTTGTAGCCACATCTCATTTCTTATCTCTTGTGGGACGTCTTGCAGTAAACTAGGTAAAGTATTTGCTAAAAAATTCAAATACATATCCGCATTTAATATTGCCGGCAATTCGAATGGACCAATGATTTTGCCATTAATAATGCCAGTCCATAAATTAATTTTAAATTGATATTGCGATCGGTCTTCTCGGATAAGTCTTGGGTTTTCGAGTTGTCCTTCACTCGCCCCGCCTACGCCGGTCCCAGGAAATCGTCCTTCCAAAAATGTGTTGTGCACTCTTATGAAGACACGATGGTCAGGATGCCGGGCATTTGGATATTTTTCCCGATAAACTCTAGCAGCTCTATTGGCGTTGCCATCACATAAACCATAAATGTAATGCATGTTTACGTATTCGGCCGGCGTGTATTGTTGAGGCATGATATACAAAATTTTCCAAAATAACACGTGCAATCGATAGCACAACACGATGCCCATAAATGAGAGCTGAGTTGTCAATATCACCAGGTTAACAAGTCCAAATCACAAAGAAAATCTAAGTCCGATATTAGAAAGCAGTAACAAATTGACGACAGTAATGAAAACGAGAGCACATGCGATGGTCAAAATCACACTGAGAGATGTATCAGGAGTGCGCCCTAGCTAAACGCATGCTAACCTTTTCACACATCGTGAGTGTGAAAGGGACGGTGCATCATGCAGTGTGCCTAGTAACAATGTCCTTTTCACGCGGGGAGACCCTTTGTATTGCTGTCTTTGTTAATTTTTTTACCTGATGATCCTTTTTACGAATAAACTTGTAACATGTTTGTCGCATGTAACTATTAGAGCACATCAATTTTAAAATTAAACACCTTTATGAAATGAGGAGGCATGAAATTTTTTTGACAAAAAACTACCTAGTTTTCTTTGAATATCCTTAATAGTGGCCCCATAGTGTTTGTGTAAAGAATCTTGGCAGAAATAAATCATTCTGACGAAGTTTTATAACCATTTACAACATTACATGAAAAAAATATTTTCTCACCTTGATATTGATCTCGCTCATGTAGCTTAATATTACTTGTGAAGTATGCATTGTTATACCTTTTTAGAATCTACACATACTAGATAATTTATTAAGATCATGGGCAGCTATAGCGCCGTACTTTTTTTTTACACAGTAAATGATCAAAAGTTGACCCTAAGTAAAACAAAAACATAAAAAATCTTAAAATGACAATTTTGAAAATGACCAACGTTAAAAACGCCTAAAACAGTACTAAAACTAAATAATACACATCTTCAAGACTATAATACAAAAAAAATGACACAGAAATACCTAAATTTAACGAAATGGCAACGGAATGAATGCAAAGAGTAGCGAAATTTATAAAAAAACATAAAAGTCTACGCCATTTCCATACGGTTAGAAACCCTGGCAAAAAGATACGATTTTCTAATAGTCTCATAGCCGGACCAACTCCAGTTTACGACTTATCCATTATTTACGACAGACCCTGTATATGTACTTATATTAGTTATCTAGTACCCATATCTATCATATATCATTCGTGGGAGAGCTATGCTTCGGCATGAATGGGTCTTTTTTTTTTTTTTTTTTTTTTTATTATATTTCAGACTCACCTCCAACATTATCGGAGCCCTTATTCAACTAGTTCTCATGTTATACTTTAGTTTTTTGATGCTCCTCCCACTTCCTTCTTTCATTGTTATTCTGTCTTATTATTACTTATTTATTATTTCTTGTTGGGGTACCCACTATTCGAAAAGCCCATTATGTCTATTCATATGTACCGTTTTTTATATTCTATTTCGAATTTCTGGGAATAATGTTATTCACAGTATTTTATTTATTACTACGCATACTAATACATATATTATTAATCTATTTTATTTAAAAACTATTTCTGTTACATATTCTAGTGCATATATTATTAACCTGTTTTATTTAATGCTATTGCTGTTACATATTCTAGTACATGTATTATTGATCTATTTTTATTAATGGGCATGAATGGGTCGGCTCGGCATACAAAAGGGGCCAAAGTAACCTGTAACTCTTAGATTGCAGATAGCTAGCTGATGACAGTCACTCATTAAAATTAAGCTTAACCCTTTACTTTAACTTTAATATGCGACATGATGAATTGTTGCGTATGCGATTGGTGGGAGAGCTATGCTTCGGCATGAATGGGTCGGCTCGACCGGAGTGATACCACGGCCTCACAGAAAACCGGTGTGAAATAGCGTTTGCGCTGTGTTTCACCGAGTGAGTGAGGATACCGGAGGCCCATACCCCAACCCCTCCCCCATCCCCTTTCCCATCCCCCAAAGGTCGGCAACGCACTTGTGACGCCTTTGGTGTTGCGGGTGTCCATGGGCGGCGGTAATCGCTTACCATCAGGTGATACGTCTGCTCGTTTGCCCACTATTCGAAAAAAAAAAAAAAATAACACAAGCTCTGCTTAACTTGAGACTAGATGGCGTTGTGTAAAACAAAACTATCTTCGTTCTTCTCACTCACTCTCATGATAGCTTTTTATACTTGTTGTATAACTTTTAAATCTTCTCTCCAGGTTGACCGCGTATTCAGAAAGCTGGATCTGAACCAAGATGGAGTCATTACTATTGAGGAGTTCCTGGAGTCGTGTTTGAAGGATGACGTCATCACACGCTCACTGCAGATGTTCGACACAGGGCTATGACGTCAGACCGACGCAGCGCACCCGCGCACACCCATCCGGTAAGTTGTCACTAGCCTCTATTATATTATGACAATAGCGAGAAATTCAAAAGGCTTGCCACCTCCTACTGTTCTGAGTGTTATGGAGTCGATCCCCACAAAGCAGCGATGGAACTGTACTCTGTGAAATCTACAAATTGTTGATCTAAGTCTAAATGTTATTTATGGCCATTTCATACACCATGGTATATATAGGTACCAGATTTTGACATACACCATGACTCGATAATTTTGCTTAGATCCAAAATCCTAGAGTCTCAAAAGGGTAACAAATGAGTCCCACGAAATTGTTGTGGAGTTTTATTCATGTTGTAAAATGCCTTATTTTGATTGTACTGGACTAATGCTTTTTATTTATTTATTTATTTATTTATTTATGTATACACATCACCTTTACTATCATTACAGGTTTCCCTGTATTATGTAATGTTCCTTGAGGTCTCTCATTTCCATTGCTTAATTTTGTTTCGTTGTTTCTGTTTTTTTTTTATCTTTTGCCTATTAGTTGAAATGTAATGTTACTGAGTAGTTTATTATTAAATATATGTGTAACGATTTGGTGACTGTAGGTTGGCCCGTAATTGGCAAGTGTGTAAGGCCTTATTACATTTATCACTTCACACGATATATTTTGTACAAGCGAGCTGTGGGAAAACCTATAAATAAATAAATTTCATGAACGTTTGAGAGTCCCTCGCGACCCAAGACATTCCTAGTGCAAAAGTTGTGACCCATTTCATTAAACTTATTTTGTAACTCATATGCTGAATAAACAACAAACCTATATCCTATTCTGTATGTAAATATATTCCAGGCAGGCAACACTTCATTGTTAAACATTGTATTCCTTAGATTTAGATTCAAAATTAGGTTTATCTTGAAATTTTTCTGCATGGTTTCCAGGACCGTAGCCAAGCGCATCCCACCCCCACCGCTCTGCCGCTGCGAGGACGGCTTGTTCCGTTCAGCCGCCGCTTGGCTGAGAGCTCGCCGGTACACCCAGTACCTGGTGATGGTCGACGAATTCTACTTACGCGTGGTCCGGCCCCGGTTGAGGAGCGTGCTGCTGCTGCATTTCTAGGAAGTTCTTCTCTCTCTAGAAATTTTCGAGAACGATCGAGAATTCATTTAGGGAGCCTGTGTTAATTTTGAGGGTTGGTAGAAAAAGTTAATGGGTTTTGTTGGGGTTTTTGAGTTTATGGTAATACTGAAGACCTATCACGATAATTAGATGCATTATATACCAAATTCCGTCGCCAATGATATCCACAGTCAACTGAATTACCATCTTAAGAAGTTCATCGACATTTAGAATCGCAGAGATCGAAAATAGATTGGGTTACAACCATTTTTCTTTTGAAAAACTGCTGGATTTTGTATAACCATAAACTCTGAGCAGTAATAAGTGTCAAATATAAACTACCAACCCCCTAAATCCATAAGATATTTTACGGAATTTTAATTACTTCTAAATTTTTAATGAATTCAACTACAAATTTTAACGGAACCCCCTTTTTAAGAACCCAAAATCCTTAAAATAACTCGTAGCCTTTTCGAGGTTCCCATGACTAAAACCCTCGTGATTTTAGGCGAATTTCGATAGCCATTTTGTTATAACTAGTTAGAGTAAGGATACAGCCGTCATAGGTTTCCTAGCAAATCAATTATGATGGACTAGGATCTTTCAGACACCAACATCAAAAGCCTTGAAATTATCGACTCAGTGTTTCCAAATAACGTATTGATTTAAGTTATTAGTTGGTTTAATAGTTGTTAAGATCTCAATCTACACTAAGTATATCTGACAAAAGGCACTTCATTTAATACTTACACCTTTTGAACCACGATGCCAATAGTAATTTTATTTTCGAAATTAAATAATATGCATAATGATATTTTTTCACTGAATTTGACAGCGAAATGAAAACTGGACTGCAAAGGGGTCAGGATGGAAAATTTAATAGGTTTATATTCGAAAATGGACTGTGTGGTTTTAACGTAAATCAGAGCCATCTAATGAATGTACTTAGTAACTGTTGATCCTACATCTCGCAATGAATCTAATTACGTTGATATAATACTAGAAATTCATACGTCTATACAGACATTGATGTTGCCATAGAGATGGAATTTCTCCCAAATTAGGACAAAAATATATTTAGGGAAAAACATATTTATAGTATTTTTTTTTTGGTTTAGCCATGGTATCATATATAGGGCTTTATATATCTCGATCAAAATATTTTTCCGACTAACTCTTTAGCTGATGTTAGTGAAGATTGAGACTCGATTTAAAACTATTATAACCATTATTATAGTGTGTTATTTTCTACCTTAGGAATTGAAACAAACGAAACCAAATATGATTTATAAAATACCGAAAATATTAAATTAATATAAGAGTTACGTAGCATCTTGAAACATTGAACCTTAGATTATTAAAAAACTAAAAATAAAAAAAAAACAATTTAAAAATCATTTACATTTTGCTGATTATTTTTTTATTTTTTTAGCTACACACGAAAATTTATTTAAATAAATTATATTATCTATGGTTGTGTATTCGAACTTACTTTTGTTTGTTAACGTTTCTTTTTTTTAAATAAAGCAACAGGGTATAAGCCGAATGCACGGTGACGGTCTGGATATAATTTTGACGTTTGTATACAAAAAGAAATTTTGGATGTGCTTACCTAAGATAATATTTTTCGAAAACAAATCTTATTTCTTTCTAAGATTTTTTTGGCTTTTTTGGTCCAATTTTATCAATTTTATAGCCATCTTTGAAAGCTTTGAAATCTTTTAACCAATCACTTTTCGCAAATAAGTTTATGTATATTAGACAAACGGGTTTGAACTAATATTTTCCGTCATCAATAAGACCAAACACAATGCTGTTTGGCATCAAGAATATTGTTACGAGCTGGGTATTAAATAAATTAAAGTACTCGATTAATTACCAAAAATAACACAATATTTATTAAGAACACTTTTTACAATAAGAAATCACTAAATCACTCGTTAGTCGCACTAAAGATTTCTTCGATGTTTATCCGCTGTATCGTGAAACAATACTGTCCCTACGGCCAACACGTTCCGCTTTTATATGGCCGTGGAAATTACTCGAAACTACGAAAATATTCGATCGATGTCTCTAGGCTAAATAGATTACTCTAGAGCTGCTTGTAGCGCCATGTAGCGTCGAGTAATCGTCATAATGCACACAGTTGCGCGCTTTCCGACACTAGATGGCGTTGTCCTCGACAGTTCTCGATTCTTCTAGTGGACACTAGATTTATCTGGTTATGGCGCAACACTGCCCCCTCCTAAGACATGCTCGTCCCGAGCATTATCGGTTCCATAGTATCGCGCCAGTCGATCTACATGAACTATCTTTGGGGCGCCTCTTGGACACTTCTGTATCCGGTAGGTAACATCATTGATTTTAGTGACTACCCGGTATGGCCCATCCCATTTTGCTTGTAGCTTCGGAGATCTCCCTTTACTGCGAACTGGATTATGTAGCCATACTAGCGAACACTCTTCGAAGCCCTTATTATTCGCTTTCCGGTCATAACGGGTTTTCATCTTTTCAGACATTTGTTGGCCCGATTGTCTGACATGCTCATAAATGTCATTCATCTTGTTCCGCAAGTCATTCGCGTACTCCGTTATACTTCGCGGGGTATCAGGGGGTATTCCAGTGATCAAGTCTGCAGGCAACCGTAGTTCTCTTCCGAAGTTTGCAAAAGCTGGTGTTACGGAAGTACATTCGTGGACTGCACTTCGGTATGACAGAAGAAACGGTTGGATGTGTTTGTCCCAATCTTTTTGCTTACTTTCAACTACTTTTGCCAGATACCTCTCTAGTGTTTGGTTAAATCGTTCCACCATTCCGTCCGATTGTGGGTGGTAAGAGGTGGTTCTGGTTTTGTGAGTACCCATCACTCGACACATTTCTTGAAATATTTGAGACTCAAAATTTCTTCCTTGGTCACTGTGGATTTCTAAAGGCACTCCAAAACGACAGAAGACTTCGTGCACTAATTTATCTGCAACTGTTGATGCCTCTTGGTTGGGAATGGCAAAGACTTCTGGCCACTTAGTGAAGTAATCCATTACGACCATGAAGTACTTGTTTCCGCTTTCACTTTCAGGAAACGGTCCTGCCACGTCTATAGCAATTCTTTCCCAGGGTGCACCAACATTATACAATTTCAATGCGCCTCTGCTACGTGTATGAGGTCCCTTCACGGCCGCACAACTGGTGCACTTGCGACACCAGTCCTCAACATCATCACGACAATGAATCCAGTAGAATCTTTCCCTTATCTTTAACAATGTCTTCTTAACTCCCATATGACCTCCTGAACATCCGTTATGGTAGAGCTGCAGGACCACTGGTATCTTAGCTTTAGGAACAACCATTTGCAGGTGACAGCTGTCTCCTCGAGCGTTTTCCCATTTACGGCACAAGACTCCATCCTGGATGACTAGACTATCCCATTGAGCCCAATAACTCTTCGTGGTCGAGCTCAGCGATGCAACTTCGCTCCAGTGTGGCTTAGGAGTCTCAGCTTTAATCCACTCGAGAATTGGTTTGATATCTGCATCCTCTTGCTGTGCTTGCTGCAGGCTTTCCTTCCATTCGTTGCTTAGGTCCGTCTTTATCGTCCTTATAGGAACAGCTTCCTTTACTTCTTGCTTGGCGCAGTGCTTGCAGTCTTCAGGGCAAGGTCTTCTTGATAGTGCGTCTGCGTTACCGTGAGACTTTCCACTGCGATGTTCAATCATGAAGTCATATTCCTGTAATAACTCAATCCATCTCGCGACTTGTCCTTCAGGATTTTTAAATTGTAAGAGCCACTTTAATGCAGCGTGGTCAGTTCGGAGGTGGAATTTACGCCCAAGCAAATATTTGCTGAAATGTTGCAGTGTCTTCACTACGGCCAGTAGTTCCCTTCTTGTGACGCAGTAATTCCTTTCCGGCTTCGACAAAGATTTACTGAAATATGCAATAACAACCTCTTGATCACCTTTCCGCTGGGATAACACACCGCCAAGCCCAGTATCACTCGCATCTGTGTCAACTATGAATTCATTTTCGGTATCTGGATACCCTAAGATGGGTGTGTTGCATAGACGTCTTTTTAGCTCTCGAAATGCAATGTCACAACTTTCATCCCAGCAGAAATGCCTTTTCTCTTCAGTAAGTTTATGAAGGGGTTTGGCAATATCCGCAAAGTTTTTCACAAATCGCCGATAGTAGGAGCACAAGCCCAAAAATGCTCTTACTTGGGTCTTATCTCTTGGAACTGGCCAATCCTTGACGGCAGCGATCTTTTGCGGATCTGTTTGGACACCCTCTTCCGAAACCACATATCCTAAAAAGCTAACCTGTCGTTTGAAAAATGAACACTTCTTAGGACTTAACTTTAGGTTGGCACTTCGGATTTTCGATAATACGCGCTCCAGGTTTCGAATATGTTCTTCAAACGTACGGCCTACAATGACAATGTCATCCAAATAGACCAGGCAGGCATCTCCAGTTAATCCGGTGAGTACTGATTCCATTAGTCTTTCAAAAGTTGCTGGCGCGTTACATAATCCAAAGGGCATTACTTTGAACTGCCACAATCCTTTCCCTGTCGAAAATGCAGTCTTCTCTTTGTCCTTGGGATCAATTTCTACCTGCCAGTATCCACTTTTTAAATCCAAGGTGCTAAACCACTTAACCCCTGTTAGCATGTCCAGAGTGTCATCTATTCTAGGTAGTGGATAGCTGTCCTTCTTCGTAATGTCGTTTAGACGGCGGTAGTCAACACAAAAACGCATGCTGCCATCCTTTTTCTTTACAAGCACTACAGGTGAACACCATGGGCTGGATGAAGGCTCTATAACGCCATCCCTGACCATTCCATCAATCATGGTTTGCACTTCCTGTTCTCGTGCTACTGGTAGTCTTCTTGGTCGCTGACGAATTGGCAACTCACTCCCAGTGTTTATTTTGTGTTGAACCAAACCAGTCTTTCCAATATCAGCGTCATTAGTAGAGAAAATATCAGTGTACTTAACCAACATTCTCTTAGCCTTGTCAATTTCTTCCCTAGACAAGACATCTCGACAGTCTTCTAACAGTGTTGACACGTTGACTCGTGCATCTGTGCTAATATTCGAAGTAGTCAAGTCTTGGCATCGACGCATCCAATCCACATCTTCGCAAGTGCCAATTAGTGTGCCCTTATGAATCACATGTTGCTTATCACTAAGATTTAGCACACGTACTGCAGAGATATTAGTGGTACTTACTAGAGTTCGTGCGATCTTCCATGGAAGATCATTATCTACCCTTTCAATAAGGACACACCGATGCATTCGTCCAGAATTCTGAGGGAGACTAACTGGCATGATTGTTTCTGATCTGGGAGGAAGAACAACGTTCTTTAAGCTATACACTTTTCCTGATGATGCTCCTTCCATGAACAGTTCTTCATGACTACATCTCATTACACCTTGGTTGATGTCGATCTCACAACAATTGTTCTTCATGAAGTCTAGGCCAAGGATGCAATCGTCAACTATATCGGCCACGATGACGTTATGCAGGTAAACTTGGTTGCCCAACTTCAACTCCACCTTCTGTTCGCCTCGGACGGGTATGCGCTGACCAGTGGCTGTTACTAGGTTTATTTGCTCACGGTTACATGCAATGTCCCTCAGGAACCGATTTGCAAGTTGGGAACTGACAACTGTGCGAGAAGCTCCCGTATCAATCGTCAGCTTACATGACGTTCCGTTGATTTCGCCTCTGATGACCAGGCTGTTCCAATCATGAGTCTGCGAGATCGAAATCCTTGGGGCTCTTTGAACACCAGCCAGCACCCGCCCCGCAGTCCTGGCGTTTACTCGTTTCCCTGCTGTTGTCGGGCAGTACTATCAACCGCCCTATTCTCCTGAGACCGCTCGTATTCACTTCCTATGCTTCGCTTAGGGCAGCTGGACCGAAGGTGACCTTTTTCACCACAGGCGTAGCATCTAGGGCTGTACCCCTTAAATCGGTCCCGCGGAGGTGATGCCACAACCTCCCGGACCCGATGAGACCGATGGTCTTGTCTCACAGCTTCCACCTCCAAAGCATGGGCCAGAGCGTCCTTGAGAGTTTCATGGTGCCCAAGTCTCACAGCAGCTCTAACTTCGAGGTCACGGATGCCATCGATAAAAGCTTGCACCAGATTCCCGTCAACGAGCGCAGGTGCAGACTGGTATGCCTTACGGACCAGTCTCTCAACTTCCAGAGCCCACTGTTGCAAGTTTTCACCGATGCGTTGGGCACGATCTTTCAGCTGTGCACGAAACACGTGCTCCAGATGAGCGTCACCATATCTTGCCTCCAATGCCTCCAGCAGTTGCTCATAGGTTACCTTCTTACCGAGGGCTTCGAGGACGGTTAGAGCCTGGTCTCGAAGACCCAAGGTGAGCGCGGTCATAGCTTGTTCCTTTGTCCAGCCGTTTGCCGTCATAACAGCCTCAAACTGAATCTTGTAGGCTGACCACGAAGATGTTCCATCAAACGGCGGTACTTTGAACCCCCGTACCGAAGGAGCAGCAGTTACTATAGTCGCCGCTCCGTCTCCAACTTTAAGGTTTCCTAAGGCCTTCTTCACGTCAGCAATTTGAGTTTCGGCCTCAGTAATAGGATTCTCGTGTTGAAGAACCTGATCCTTCACTACCTTGATTTCTTTGCCGAAAGTCTCATGTATGCCTTTTAACAAGAGCATCTGTTCCTCCTGGCGGCGGGCCTGCTCCTCCTTGTCCCGCTGCAGTTGCTCTTCCAAGCGGCGGGCCTGCTCCTCCTGGCGGCGAGCCTGCTCCTCCTTGTCCCGCTGCAGTTGCTCTTCCAAGCGGCGGGCCTGCTCCTCCTGGTGGCGAGCCTGCTCCTCCTTGTCCCGCTGCAGTTGCTCTTCCAAGCGGCGGGCCTGCTCCTCCTGGCGGCGGGCCTGCTCTTGGAGCATTGCCATTAGGGCCGTGATATCTGGAGCTGCTGCCGATGTGGACGGCGTGGTTTCCATAGCTTGCTGCTGATCTTCCGATGTAGGCAGTTGTGCACTTCCAAATCGCCTCTGATCAGCCTCTTGCTGGCGCTGACTCCTAGTTCGGATACCTTCCGTGTCTTCCTTTGGTAAAACCGGCATACTTTAATCCCAATTCTGACACCAAATTGTTACGAGCTGGGTATTAAATAAATTAAAGTACTCGATTAATTACCAAAAATAACACAATATTTATTAAGAACACTTTTTACAATAAGAAATCACTAAATCACTCGTTAGTCGCACTAAAGATCTCTTCGATGTTTATCCGCTGTATCGTGAAACAATACTGTCCCTACGGCCAACACGTTCCGCTTTTATATGGCCGTGGAAATTACTCGAAACTACGAAAATATTCGATCGATGTCTCTAGGCTAAATAGATTACTCTAGAGCTGCTTGTAGCGCCATCTAGCGTCGAGTAATCGTCATAATGCACACAGTTGCGCGCTTTCCGACACTAGATGGCGTTGTCCTCGACAGTTCTCGATTCTTCTAGTGGACACTAGATTTATCTGGTTATGGCGCAACAATATGTTTATCGACAGCGAATTTAACTGGCAATTACTATTTCTTTTAGTTTGTTTGAACTGATCGTATATTTTCTTTATTTGTCAATTTATCTTTGTAGGTATACAAAGTTTTAATACAAAACTGTTTGTCGAATATGTATGAAAGTTTTCTCATTACAATTTTGTTCTATAATTTTTTTGTTAACATCACATCAAAACAATATAAATACTCCTAAATTTTAACAATTAATATGGACGATATATTTGCTGAATACGAAAAGTTTTATATTTTAATTAAAAAAGGTACACGTATTAAATAAAAAAAAATTAAAGGAATTGAAACCATTTAATACCATAATATATTTAAATAGAATAACAGTAATTAACTAACATAGTATCTAAACAAGATAACATTAAATATTCTGAAAAAAAAAATTAAAAAACACTCAAGAAATGTGTTGTAGTATTTGGTAGTTCCCCAAAAATAGTTAGAGGTTACGAATAATAGATGGCGCATTCACCACTATTTTAAAAACAATAGACAAGTTGATCTAACAGTTTTATGATGCCATAAAATTATGAACACCTGAGCGGTAATCATCATTGCTATTAATACGTTCTGAAATTTGATAACACATAATGGGATGGTTGGTTGTTGGATGGTTTCTGCGTGACATCGCACCCGGAGTGACTTAATGGCCAATTTTCATAATAAAAGTACGTCACAATTCTGTTCCGAGTTTCGAAATATTTTCAGCCTAGCAACTGTCATGAAAAATATTCTTGTAGTAAAGTGTATACAGTCAATATTGGATGTATTTTAACATCCAATATTGATTGTTATGTGATATCGTACTACATATCGTATCATTTTCCTACCCTTTATTATTCCCAAAATTATTTGGGGTCGTCTAATAGTCGATCGACTGGCATCGGACCTCCTAAACCTTGAGTATGAACTGAATTTGAAAGTTGAACTACTTGTCAGTATATTTAAGGGCACTGACTCCACTAAACTAATAAAATAAAACTAAATTTACTACGAAAATACCGTTTTTGACAGTTACAAGATTGACGGAATGGAATTTTGGAGTGTCATTAGGAGAATTTGGCTTTCTCTTAAAGTTGATTCTTGACGTAATTTATCTTCAAGCAATTACCTATCATATCATAAAAGTTTATTCGTTTTAATCGATTAGTTTTTAATAAATCTTAGTTATTAAGTTTGCATTTATTTGTATATAAGTTAAGGCGTTTGTTAGTGAAATTATGTCTTAAGAATAATTTGAAGTTGAGTAATTACGCTGTACGCTATACGAGATAATGTTGAACAGAATAAATATCATCAAACTTTACAGTAATTTTATAGAATGTATTTATTTTTTTCGTATGACAATAATCTCTACAGACCTTAAATTATAATTCGATATCTGTGACAGATGGCACAACTGAAGTGCAATACATTTAAATATTTGCTTACATTCATCTAGCTCAAGAGATTGGGTTTAAAATTTTTGTACACAATTATCTTTTACTAACTATATTAAGAAATAGTAATTTACTGCACTATAAGTTTGTTATTCTTTACGCACAAACAAATAATCAATATTTTGTACATCTAACACACAACGCCACCTAGTCCCAAGCTAAGCAGAGTTTGTGTTATGGGTACTGGGTTAGCAGTCGCATACTCTGCCGCCGAGGCAGTCGGTGGCGTAGTGGTAGCGATATATAAAGATATTATTAGTAAATATAAAAAAATACACCTAAAATGTACCTTATAAGTTTTAAAATGACCCAAGCGACAACTGTCACAGATATCAAGCTATATTTTAACTCTATAGAACTATTGTAACTAATATAATTTATGAAAAATTAATCAAAAGTAAATGTAATATAAACAAATTCGTAGTATGACAATACTCCAATCAAAAAATCAGACAAGGAAAGCTTACCAGTTGATAAAAATCGATAACATCATGCTAACGGTATTGCCTTAAAATAAAATATAAGTTTAAATCGAGTTTTACTCCAAGTGTTTCAAAACATTACTAAAAAAACTTCTCAGTTTGTTAAATGAGAAACTTTAGAATTAAGAATAAATATTTCCGACTTTTTCCGGACAAACCCTCTCGATACATTTTAAAATCAATTTATTATTAAGTTAATTGTACTTATAGTTTCGTGTTCGTTATTAATTAGTATTTTAGTAGATCACCCGCGTCACTGTAGAATGTTTAAAAAAGTAGACACTTAATTGCAGAGGTCACTTATGGCTTTCCCCACTTACTGAAAAGTCGCTCACAGTCTAATGTCAACTCATCTTTTAAATGATAAATCATAACAAAACTTAGATAGACACTTAAGTGTGATTAACTGATAGTATTATTTGACAGATAACTATCTAAAAGTTTATTATTAATCAAACAGGTGAAACTGTCCCCAGGATCATTTTTTTTGTATTGCCAGTGCCAGCTTCTACTAAAATGGTAGGTTTTCCGAACTAATTATAAATATTATACCGAGTTTTGCTACTCTTTGCGACACAGATTTATTAATTGTATATTTACTAATTTTAACTTTATTTAATACATTACAAATCTGCTAAATAATTGTTTGTTAATAAAAAATAACCTATATCGTAGTTTATTCTAGTGGAAATATTCTTATGAATCCTAATGTGTAAATTATTGGATAGGACTGATTTCTCCATAGTTTCATACGTTAGGACGGTTCTCTGTAGATGTTTATTTCTTAGACTTTATTGGTGTTTATGTGACTTCTTTGATAAAAGCAGGCATCAAAAGTTTATGTACCTGCACAGTATGATTTAAAAAAGCTCGATGACAGAAATACATTTGAAGCATAAATGACATGAAATATTACTTAATATAGAAAACTAGCTGTTTCCTTTAAATTTATTTTAATAGATTCGTACGCAGTGACATGTAGTGACGTAGTAAGTAGATGTCCGAAATATTTATTATTTATTTATACTGGACGACACTCAAAAGTGAAACTAGTGTTTAGCTCCATACACATGCATCAATCGCTGCATGCATGCTCGTCAGTTCCTTGTGCTTTACACACGGCTCTTCCTTAAATCATCACCAATTTAGCCTGAAGAATTAGTTCAATGACATCTTCTGATATGGTCAGCTTTGATCAATGAAGTCATGAATATAGAAAAACGTTTTAACAATGTATTATAGTTTTAAATCCTAGACTAATAGTGCTAAAATTTGATTGAAGTTCTATATGTGTTGGTGGTTGTTGAAATATCATTTTTTTAGGTTATTGGTAACTAACTCGATACTTTATCTAGTCTCCTTCATGTAAAAGGTTGAATTAAAATGGAATTATTACAGATAACACAAAAATAAAGACTATAGACGATACTTATTGCGAAAAAAAACACTGCCTTCTAGATTAGGCCTTATATAATATAAGAAGGCTTAATGAAGCGGATATCAGGGGCATTAATCCACTTTATTTAATATTGACATATTAATAACACAATCTATTTAAAGGAATAAATTACACTAATACATTTTTTCCACATACAAACTGAACTTAATTTGCAGAACTTACATACGTATTAAACTAAAATACTAGAATCCTGCCAGAATTAAAGCAACAAGGACTTTAGTGTAAAAAAACTGAACACCTCGCTTGCTTGCCTACAATGGTTTGATGGAATTGATAAATCGTTTTGCTTCTTTATCCTAAACTATATAAAATGTATTCTATATCTGTTAAATAATAATACATTTGTACTGCAATTTACAATATTCTTGGAGAGTATTTCAATGTTTTATGATTGTATACAGCACATCATCACAAAGCCTAATTATTTTAAAGTGTAATGTTTATAGACGACAATAGGAGTACCTATTATCATTCGTTCAATCGTTCATAAACCGTATCATATAATTACTGGTAATACTGCCATCTATTTTTAAAGATCCGGAATTAGAGCTACCACTAGCGAAACCAAAATGTCAATATAGGCCGGTCAAAATGGACATTGACACTTGCATTAATTCACAACAAGCTGAAACCTAACAGGCACATATTAGAGATACCACTTTAACGAAATCCTAGAAAGTTCTTATTGATTACATGTGTGCAAAACTTTTTATTAAAGGTCGCAAAAATGATTTTTTTTTATTTTTGAGCCAATCTTTTAGTTTTACCATAAATACAGCTTATAAAAAATTGTAGACCAGGTAATTATCTACTAAAATTGTCGTTGGGAATTAATGCAAGGGTACCCGTATTTTTTAGGTAATTTGATTTTATATATAGTATATAACTATATATCTAAATACAAACATATTATGTATACATTTATAAATTACACCCAGATTGACAACTCGGTTGTCCTAACTGTTCATGCGGTCGCCACGCCGCTGTCTACGGCGCCAAGTGTCGTGGGTTCAAATCTCACATGGGACAACATTTTGGTTGATCCACAAATTGTTGTCCTGGGTCTGGGTGTTCTTTGTGTCTGTTACATGTATGGTTGTAAAGTCTCTCGCATCACATTCTGTATATTCCTAATGCGTTGGTCGTCCTTATAAAAAGATGACAAAAGGACACAAATCATCACACACTTATTTCTCCTGTGTATATAAAGAATTATGATAAAATACATTAGGTACGTACGTATGTTTATATGCATTTGCACTGAAGTTTGCTACACTTACATTACACAATAAAAATATATTATATTTTTGGCTCTATAATGCTTGACTGAAAATTATGAATTGATTTCTAACTTACAATGCACTTAAAATACAAATTTCTTAAGCTTAAGCACACTTTACAGAAATATACTTATTTATAAACACATTTATACAATCTAAGTTTACTGGTCTGAAGTTGGCGCCAATTTGCAAATCTCAAATGAGATTGTGATTGCATCAATTGTAAGCAGATTTGTAACTCTCTTAATAAATGAATAAATAAATAAATAAAAAAAATTGGCGTGTTTGTAGGCACGCACTTCACAATCATAAACAAGCAAATACAGATTAAAAAGAAAGCACCATTTCGCATGAGCCAGGAGCAGAATAGTTTTTGGCGAATTCGATTAGTTTACATCGACGATTAATTTGTTGCATTTAGTCGACGATTTTTTATATAAGTAGAGATGTGCTTTCTGTTTATGTAGGTTTATGTACTGTACTGTGACTCGTCAGTCCACACTACAAATAATATTATAGTTCAACCGTTTGTGGCTCTGAAATGTTTTACCTAGATAATAAAGTTCCAAACAAAAAAAATACTGTGACTAAGAACTGAATGACAACTGAAGAAGGTTTTTTTTTATTGTAACCATAATAGCAAGGTTATTTGGGTTTACATTTAACCTCAACCACTTATTTAATTACATTTTTTTTTTAATAATATTAGAAATCTCTATTCTTACGGAACCCAACATTGTTAGATCATCGTCAGCAGATCATCTGCTCAATGACTGTCGGTTAATTACAATTAGTTTATGTAATTTTGAGTCCAAATTTTTATTTCCAGCTCCAAGATTGACAAAATACTTGCGTCTACTGTTATTTATTACCACACAGCGAAAAGATTTTTTAAGCTTAGACCATAGATCATTTATAATATTTTTGTTGTGATTCGCGTTTATTTATTAAATTGTTACTATAATACCCCTGTTATCTCGTGGTGTGTTATTCTTAGGGGAGAAAGTTGGGCCGCAAGGCGTTTAGCGGTGTGTAATTACCTAATTATTAATAAACTATGATGTAAATAATATTTTGTCGCTGTGTCAATACGTCCACGTTAAATCTGATAGTAAAAAGTTCTTCATGTTGTCTATGCGTTTTATTTACAACTTTCGTTGTTGAACTTCCCTTCAGCGCCTGCAGAAAAATAATTATCAGAGAAAGAAAAACAAATGAACAAATTTGTACCTATGATTGTCTAATACTTTTCAAGTATGGGCATTGATTGTTTTAAGTTACTGCAGTTTATTTAAAAACTGTCGACCTGTCATATACTGTAATAGTATGTTCTTTTATGGGATAAGGGGGCAAACGACCAGACGGGTCGCCTGATGGTGATTATCGCCGCCCATGAACCTAGGTATGTTCCTTTAATTGAACTTTTCATTAGTACAATGCTCGTGAAACTAAAGAATCGAACTTTTATCTCCTGTCGGTACTAAATACTACCCATTTTTTATTCGACTTTAATGAAGGAGGAGGTTTTATGTTCCACTGTATGTACCTTTTTTTCTATTCAGTGTTGCCAATTTACGCAAGTTTCAAAAGTTGAATAAATTAGTAGTAAAATTGTATTTAAAAATATAAAACATTACAATTTTAGTACCTAAATATTTTTTTAATCGTTTTGTGTCATAAAAAGAAAAAAAGTAACAAAATTATTAAAAAAACTAATTCTATATTTCATGTATTTTACATCGCTCTTCCCTGAACGGAGAAAGCGAGAACGCTGTATTATATAGCTAAAATGTATATGTTAAATATCATAAGTTGTATTTTTATGAGGGCCACGTAATCACTTTGTGACTATAGTCGTTCCAATATAGTCGTTCCAATACTTTATTTAACTTTTGACAGATCACGCACATAAAGTTTTGTAATAATTTTTGATACAATGTACTACAGATAATACTGTACTTTATGGGCGGGCTCCGCCTACTTAGGGATGTGTCATTCGTAATTAATGACCACAGACTATAAAAACGGTTTTGAAATAAATCGATTATCGATTATATTAATAAAACATACAATAAAATTATTGTGCCATATTTTATATCAAATCACGTAAAAAGCTTTATTATTTTGCATTAAAATGCCCTAAATGTCTCTGTTTCAATGCATAAATAATTTGCGTAATGAAAACAGTTCCATCGTACTCGTACCTAGTAATGGGATCGAATGTATTCGCCGCAAATTAATGAATCTAAAATAATTGTTTAGACTTACTATAGTTGGTTCAAATAAAAACTACCTGCGGTACCTACTTGTAATGAACAGGTACAAAATGTTGAAATTCGTAGTAATTTACGGATTAAAAATAAAACAACCAAAAGAGGTACTGTAATACTAATTTTAATTATAAAGAATCGTCTTCTTCGTATGACCAGGAATCATCATCACTTGAGTTCTCAGTAATATTGATTATCATTTCTTGGATAGATAAATTGTCGAATGCAACATCCCGATCCCAATCCGACGTTATCACCTTCTTTGTTTTTTCTACAACATTCGCCCAGTTTTCTGGAGTTACTTTTTCACACGCATTTTTCAGTAAATTCAGCATTTTTCTTGCGGTGAAAGGAGGAGTTGTATTGTTCCTCGCAGCATATCCTTTAACTTGTGCCCAGATCATTTCAATTGCATTATATTGGCAGTGATATGGGGGAATTCTGAGGACGGTATGCCCATGCTCTGCTGCCATTTCATCTATGACGTATCGTTTTGGCAGCTTCTTTGTTTTTAATATCTTTACTAACTCTACTTTTAGTAGGCACTCATTCACCTCTTCGCCATTGTCACGGAGCCAGTTTATAATTTCATGTTTTTTGTTGGCCTGTGTTGGTATTATATTAATTTGACGAGAGTGATAAGGTGCATTATCAACAAATATTATTGATGGCTCTTCGAGTGATGTAAGCATTTCTCTGAACCACTTTTCATACACGTTCGTTTCATTCATCTCCTCATGATAATCTCCTGTTTTCTGGGATTTAAAAGCTAATAGAGCGCCTGGCACAAATCCTTTTACTGTTCCTGCATGACAAATAATCAGTCGTTCGCCTTTTCCCATTGGTACTGTAGAAGTGGAGCCAACGGTGTTGTCAGTCCAAGTTTTTGACAGCGTATGATTCGCATTGAGCCAAGTTTCATCTGTGAAAACAACATTCGACCAATCTTCTATTTTTTTGCTTGTCTTAAAAAATCGCATCTATACAAAGCTATTGGAACTATTGGAACGACTATAGTTTATTTAACTTTTGACAGCTCTAATACTTAATCAAATAGTGATACCCTGACCCGTTACCTATTCGATATCTTTCATCGATCGATTTTATGCATTAAGAAGTTTTAATCGATTTAACAAACTCATTATTTTATAGATAATTTCGTACTTCATATTTCTATGTGTTTCAATGTGCGACCTCCTTTGTCAAAATAAGGAAGAAATGGATTAAAAGAATGTTGTTCAAATATGACGGTTCTATGTCATGAAAAAATATATAATAAAAGGAACTGAATTTTCAAAATGTATTATTGTATTGTGTTGTAATTCAGTGGTTAATATTGTATTTGTTAAACTATTGATGATCTTTATTAAATCTCTCTATGTCTATTTTAAAATAATCTACAGTATTTCAATGAGTAACCTTCAATATAGTTGAGTATTTATATTCCTCCGTATTGATTTATTTGTGAATTCTCACGTTTGGTTGAGTTGAGCGTATCGTTCCTGCCTTCGTTACTGTCAAAATGCCAAAAAGGAAAGTACTCAAAGGACAAACAACTGTCAAGTGATGATGATTCCTGGTCATACGAAGAAGACGATTCTTTATAATTAAAATTAGTATTACAGTACCTCTTTTGGTTGTTTTATTTTGAATCCGTAAATTACTACGAATTTCAACATTTTGTACCTGTTCATTACAAGAAGGTACCGCAGGTAGTTTTTATTTGAACCAACTATAGTAAGTCTAAACAATTATTTTAGATTCATTAATTTGCGGCGAATACATTCGATCCCAATACTAGGTACGAGTACGATGGAACTGTTTTCATTACGCAAATTATTTATGCATTGAAACAGAGACATTTAGGGCATTTTAATGCAAAATAATAAAGCTTTTTACGTGATTTTATATAAAATATAATCACAATAATTTTAATGTATGTTTTATTAATTTAATCGATAATCGATTTATTTCAAAACCGTTTTTATAGTCTGTGGTCATTAATTACGAATGACACATCCCTAAGTAGGCGGAGCCCGCCCATAAAGTACAGTATTATCTGTAGTACATTGTATCAAAAATTATTACAAAACTTTATGTGCGTGATCTGTCAAAAGTTAAATAAAGTATTGGAACGACTATAAGCCCTCATTAAATACATAAAGAAAAAAAATTATTTTACAGAAACCAATCTTGGAATGAAATATGTATTTTGTGATTGGTAATACTTTGAAATACCTGTCACAAAATAAGTGACAAAAAACTGTAAATAAAATCAGGTGATTGTCATAAAACTATTTATTTTTAATTAATTAATAAAAACGGAATACCTTTTAAAGACATGTCTAAAAACGCACAAGTCGTAGATGGTGAAGCTTCGGAATCAGATTCAGAAATAGAAATTGGTAGATCGCCGGTTAGTACGAGTATTTGTTAAATGGGAAACATACATTTAATTTGTTATTCTGAATGCCAATAAACAACGTTTCTTGTAACCTTTCTATAATACAAGTAAGAATACTTAAAAAATAGGGTTACAGTCACTAATTTCTCAATAACAGGGAGTTCTAATTACAAGTATGTGAATAAAACACTTATTGTTTACACTCCCTCCCATCCTTCTTAAATACAGCTTGTTCGCGAGATATTATTTTAGGATACTTGAGAAACTCTTTAAAAATGTTTTCCCATGCATATGTTTCCAATTAAGTATTTATTATCTATGTTGTCTATATTGGTGGGTGGACGGATCTATGTAGTTGTAGTTAACATAATATAGCTAATATATCTCTTCTTCTTCTTTTGATGAAATGGCAACCAGCCGTTTCACTCGGATCAGCTATTTCTGCCAATATCAAGTATTTATAGTCTTCAATTATAAGTCTTCGTCGTGATGAAATTAATGATAAAAAATATATAAAATGTGGATGACATGAAATGGGGACCGTCTTCCGAAAAAACAAAAAGCGATCTCCCAAATATATCTCTAGTATATCTGTAGTTTGTTGCATAAAACTGTCATATCAAGAAAACTCCACATCTAATATATGACACCAAGTTTGCTAGCTTTTGGCCTGCGACTCAGTCTGCATATGTGTTGATTATCATGACAAACCTTTTAAACTGCTACAACTCATTTGTTTATCAAGTAATTGTCATAAATCAAACAATAAATGATAAGTGAAGGTTACCACTGTACATAAAATACTGTATCCAAATTGATTAAGCTAGCAAGGTTGCCTGGAAGAGATTGCCTTTGGGCGATAATGCTGCCAATTGTACCACCTAGTTTTGTTTTACCTTTGTTAGTAATCTGGTGGACAATAAAGTTATTATTATTTTTATTAAAGACTCCTTTCATTAGTTTTCCATTAATAAATCAACTTCATCCAGTTTTATTATATGTTAATATACATAGAAATCTTCCATTTGGATGACAAAACTAAAGATCCACAATATTTGTTTAAATAAGTTCCCTGAATGTTTCAGGACCTAGAACTGTCCACAAACTCTGAAGCATTTGTTATTGCGGGTGAAGCTCCCGAGTCTGATGATGGTAACAATCTTTTTTTTTTTATTAAACCTATCTCTTCAGATTTTGAACTGGTATTGACTTAGCTACTTCTACATGCTTTTATTAACTTAATTTTGAAATAGTAATTATATGCACTGTAAGTTAGTTACTGACTAATAATATAAAATAAAAATCTTACTAATATTATAAACGCAAAAGTTTGTGAGTATGTAAGTAAGTAGTTTTGTTGCTCTTTCACGCAAAAACTACTGAATGCATTTTGATGAAACTTTACAATAATCTAGCTTATATATAAGAATAACACAAGCTACAATTTATAAAGATACTAACTTTGCCTCGCGGCGTTGCTCGCGACTATTCCATAAATAAATATTTTCCCATGTACTGTACCACACACAACGTCATCTAGTCCCAAGCTAAGCAGCGCTTGTGTTATAGGTACTAGACAACTGGTATAAATACAAATATACTTTTGTTTTTAAATATGTATATAATATATTACATATCATACATAGAAAACATCCAAACCCCGAAACAAATATTAGCAAATCATACAAACATTTGGTCCAACTCAGAAAACAAACCCGAGACTTGAAGCACAGCAGTCACATACGCTACCACCGTGCCACCGAGGCAGTTATAAACTATTGAATGTACGAGTATTTAGATATAACTTTACAGTAATATGTTATACAGCAGAATAACACACAGGCCACTATTTGCCATGGATAAAATCTGGTATTACCTAATAATTGTTATATCAAAATGAGGACGCTGAAATGTGGTACAGTTCAAGTTTATGCTGAGGAGGAAGGCAGAGGGATAAAAAAAAGAATTATGTCCATACTAAACACCCAAAGTATTTGCAGATCATACAAAAATTTTATCTCACACGGGTCAGCCCTTGACTCAAGCATAGCATTCATATTCTCTTCTTTTTTTTGTGGAATAGGTGGCAAACGAGCAGACGTATCGTCTGATGGTAAGCGATTACCGCCGCCCATGGACACTTGCAACACCAGAGGCTTCACAAGTGCGTTGCCGGCCTTTGGGGGATGGGGAGGGGGGATTACTGGAGAAAAATTTTAACTGAAATATTTAACATAATATCAATTCCTTTTGCAGAATCTAAACTGAATTTGTCCATAAGCCTGGAAGAGCAGGATGTCCCCCTCCACAGCGTGTTACACCCTCAAGAGCCACCCCCACAAGCCACTATTTACAACTCACTGCTACACCAGAAGCTATGTAAGTATCTTAAATCATATAAAAAGAAGTCTCTTCGGCTGTCTGTCTTCTTCTTTTTTCTTTTTTATGTCTTAGCTGCCAAAATAACTCAGCTCTGCCTGATGGAAAGTACGAGCATTATCCAGGAGTGGTGGTCACCATCCTCAATGCTAATAGGGACACACCGTGGGAGACACAACCGTGGGAGAGCTATGCTTCGGCATGAATGGGTCGGCTCGACCGGAGTGATACCACGGCCTCACAGAAAACCGGTGTGAAATAGCGTTTGCGCTGTGTTTCACCGAGTGAGTGAGGATACCGGAGGCCCATACCCCAACCCCTCCCCCCATCCCCTTTCCCATCCCCCAAAGGTCGGCAACGCACTTGTGACGCCTCTGGTGTTGCGAGTGTCCATGGGCGGCGGTAATCGCTTACCATCAGGTGATTACTCAGCTAGGGTTGCTTAACTTTACAATTCGTTGACCTACTCGATTACCACTTACCCAGGACTCCCCTGCCTCGATATAATATAATAGTTTATTAATGTTTTGTTTCAGGGGAATGTAATGTATCTTTTAGGGCTACCCTGGAGGGTCTGATCAAGCATACCACGGATATATCGGTAGAAAAATTGACCCGAGCTGATAAAACTTTGCTAAATGTACAGGTGAGTTACTTAGACCAAATGTTTGTGTAATCTACAAATATTTGTTTTTTTTTTTTTCTTTTTATTGAATAGTGGGCAAACGAGCAGACGTATCGCCTGATGGTAAGCGATTACCGCCGCCGATGGACACCCGCAACACCAGAGGCGTTACAAGTGCGTCGCCAACCTTTTAAGAAGGAGTAGTTCTTGAAGGTTTGAAGGTCGTATTGGTCCGGGAACACCGCAGGCGACAGCTCATTCCACAGTTTTGCTGTGCGCGGCAGAAAGTTTCGGGAAAATCGCACTACTTAATTATTACTTTAGAATTTACTGTATTTTACCTAACTTTGTTTATGAAATGGTGTTTTTTTACAGGAAAGTATGCGAGCTACTAACGCAAACCTGACATTGGCCAGAGCTCGTCTGAAGCAACTCCACGGTGAACTAGAAAAAGCTAATTGCAGTGCGGCCTTACCTAATATTAAGATTAAATAAATATTTTATGTTTAATAACTTGATTTTTATTAATTTTTCGGGGCAGCTGAGAGGCTTGCTGACCCGTGGGGTTGTGTACTGACCCGGCCCTCACTATGCCAGCTGGCTGAATACAGCAGATACTGGAATAGGTATATTGGCCGTCCCAGCTGATTAGCCTTCGGTCCGTAGCCTTAATACCAGGGAAGGTGGTGGTAACTATTCTAACCGACCCAGCTGTTAGCCTTCATACCGTAGTTAGAATAGTAGTGAAACTCGGAGGAGGTTACGACTTATCTTGTTTATTTTATAAAATGCATTGCCTTATAATTAAAATTTGGCAGACAACACAGCAGCGCTAGCGAGCTGACTAGACCGCACATTCGCACAAAACGTCGACCAATCAAAACGTAAGAAGCTTACGTAAATATGAGCGCGCGCTGAGAATCAGTTCATAATTTCTTAGCTCTCGCGACGAGCGGTACGTCGCATGCTTGTGACTAACGTGACGGCGCGGGGGCGCTGTCGCCATAAATTTTAAAGCTGGCTATCCCACATTATACGATAAATTATAATTCGCCATCTAGTGGTGATTATCAGAACTTTTTTTAAAAAAAGACAACGCACTACTAGTAATAATTCCTGTGTCGCGGGGGACTTTACAAATATACATGAAACGGACACAAAGAACACCCTGACTTAGAATAACATTTTGTGGATAACACAAAGTGTTATTCCAAGTAGAGAACGGCGTTGCGACTGTTTGACCACTAGGCCAAATGTGCAGTCAAATGTGTGAAATGCAGAACTACTTAAAACTTAAAATGTACTTGTAATGTACATGCTAATAAAGTTAAGCCATGTAGAAAACATAGAAGCTGTGTTGTGAGTACAATCACATTAAGCATTACTTTCTTTTTCTTTATTTTTCTTTTCTTTAAAAGACAACTCCCACATTAGGAATAAACATCCTGTGTCGTGGGGGACTTTACAAACATACATGAAACGGACACAAAGAACCTCCAGACTCGGGACAACAATTCGTGGAACACACAAAGTATTGTAGGTACCGCGTGGGATTTGAACCCACGACACTTGGCGCAGTAGCAAGCGGCATGGCGACCGCTGACACCACTCGGCCAACCGTGCAGTCGACTTTAGGAAGAGTAAACTCGAAGAATGATCTTAGTCCTCAACAAGAGCAAGCCTGGGGGCGACAGATGAGGCCATCCGTCACCCCCAGGCTGGCAGAAGCAGCCGGTGGAGGCGTGAACGCTGCGGATCGTGCGCGCTCCGGAAGACAGCAAGAGGAACATCGTGGTCCCCACATAGTAAAAGGCAACCTACAGTTTGGAGGTGGTCGGTACGTCTGGGTTCCAGGGTTTTCTTTTCTAAGGTGCACCAAGTTCCCCGGCTCGTAATACCCAAGATGGCGTGCGGTTTTAGTCGGTTCGAGTTTTACATGCCATCCGAAGGGATTTCCGCACGGCAAAAAATCAAAAATGAGGAATTAACTATTCCGGGTGGAGAACGGCTTTCGCCCTGCGCGAGTGAAGAGTGAAGAGATACGCGAGTGGCTCGCTGGTTGTCCCGGCTGGAGACACGCGCTGCCTTTACCGCTGTGAAGGCCCTCCAGCCACAAACCCTAGAGCGGGCAGGGCGACATCATGGAACCCTATCCTTCCAGCTGACGCAGGTCCTTTCCAGGCTCGGTTGCTTCGGGAAGTACCTGCACATGGTCGCTAGGAGGGAACTGAGTCTGACTATTACTTAACTACATTAAATTATGCACACGTGTTTTTTATAAGTAAGCTTTTTTTTTATTGTATAGGGGCCAAACGAGCAGACGCATCACCTAAAGCGTCACAAGTGCGTTGACGACCTTTGGGGGATGGGGAGAGGGAATAGGGGGAGGGGTTGGGGTATGGGCCTCCAGTATCCTCGCTCACTCGGTGAAACACAGCGCAAGCGCTATTTCACACCGGTTTTCTGTGAGGCCGTGGTATCACTCCGGTCGAGCCGGCCCATTCATGCCGAAGCGTGGCTCTTTTTTTTTTTTTTTTTTTTTTTTTATGTCTTAGCTGCCAAAATGACTCTGCTCTGCCTGATGGAAAGCACGAGCAGAATCCAAGAGTGGTGGTCACCATCCTCAATGCTAATAGGGACATTGCAGCATGGCGACCCACACTATGGCGGCCTAGTGAGATGCTTCTTCACGCTCCGCTTAAAGGACCCGGGTTCATAGCGGGAGGGAAACACGTACGCAGGTAGTGAGTTCCAGGTTTTGACCGCTCGGCACAGGAAGGAAGAACCGAAGCGGTGAGTACGAGAGCGTATGTCTACCACTCTGAAGCGGTGACATCCAAGACCGGCACGTGTTGTCCTGTAGAGGAAGGGAGAAGGGGGGACCAGTTGGAACAGCTCTTCGGAACACTCTCCATGATAAAGGCGATAGAGGACTGCCATAGAGGCGATATCTCTACGCAACTGCAGTGGCTCAAGGGACTCGGTGGTCTGGGGACTGCCGACAATGCGGATGGCTCGCCGCTGCAACCGGTCGAGAGCGTCGAACAGATACTGCGCGGCTCCATCGCAAAGATGAGAACAGTACTCTACGCACGAGCGAACCTGGGTCTTGTAAAGCAGACACCGATGCTCGGGCGAGAAGAACCGTCTCACCCTATTAAGGATACCTAGCTTCCGCGAGGCCGCCCTAGTGACACTCTCAACGTATTCGCGAGGGTTGAGATCGCGGCTGATATCCATGCCCAGGATATCGAGCCTACCTTGTAATGGCAGTCGAGTGCTCTGAATAGTGGGAAGGGGAAGGAATGGAGACTTTTTGGCAGAGAACGCGCACACCTGTGTTTTCTTGGCGTTGAACTCGACCAGATTCTCAGAGCCCCATTGAGAAATGCGGTCCAAGTCATGGTCGAGTTGAGCGACAAGTTCCCGTCGTTTTTTATCAATATCTGCTAGCCCAGCTGTGGGATGTCCAAAATATCGCCCGTGAACTGTGCTGTCATCTGCATAGCAATGAATATTGGCAAGAGCCAGCATATCATTGATATGCAGAAGAAACAGCGTGGGTGACAGGACGGACCCCTGAGGTACTCCAGCGTTGATCAGCTGAAACTCGGAGGCCGCACCGTCGCAAAGGACTCTAATGCGGCGCTGGTGCAGAAATGCGGCAACCCAGATGCAGAGTTTGGGGGGTAAACCGTATGCCGGTAGCTTGGAGAGAAGCGAACGGTGCCAAACCCTATCAAAGGCTTTGGCCATGTCAAGGCTGATTGCCAAGGATTCCCCATGCCTGTCAATAGCTTCGCCCCAAAGGTGTGTCACATACGCTAGAAGATCACCCGTGGATCGGTTCGGTCTAAAACCATATTGACGATCGTTTAGTACGGAGTGATCCTCCAGGTAGTGAATCAGTTGTTTGTTTATTATCCTTTCATATACCTTGCAGAGAATTGAGGTGACGGCTATCGGACGGCTCTACCACGGAAAAATATGAAATATAATAAAAAATTAAAAAATAAATCAAATTGAAGTATCTGATTGTAATATCAAATTAACAGCTTGTCAGTAAATACCTATGAAAGTAGATATATACGGTTCTTACATCAAAAAGTAAATTTTTAGGGTCCCGCCCTATTACTAAAACTTCGCCGTCCGTCTGTCATCAGGCTGTATCTCTTCTTCTTTTCTTTTTCTTTTTTGATGAAATGGCAACCAGCCGGATCACTCGGATCAGCCATTTCTGCCAATGTCAAGTATTTATCGTCTTCAATTATCAAGTCTTCGAGTCTTCAAGTCGTCCTCGTGTTGAAATTAATGATAAAACATATATAAAATGTGGATGACATGAAATGGGGACCGTCTTTCGGAAAAACAAAAAATGATCTCCCAGGCTGTATCTCATGAATCGTGATGGTTAGACAGTTGAAATTTTCAGAGATGATGTATTTCGGTTGCCGCTATAATAACAAATACTATTTAGTATTTAACAGAGAAAAATAAATATTTAAGACCAGCATACAAGGAATGTGATTCTTTTTCTCGTTTTTGCTCGATATCGATAACAGCAACGGCACATTCTGTGAACATTGCAAGCTTGATTCACAGAATGTTTCGATATATATTCACTTTAAAAATAAATAAAACTTGAGAGGTGTCAAGGGACACCCGGATGGAACGAAGTTCGAAATAGAAAGACGAAACGAAAATATCTGTGTGTGTCGTCGTCGTGTCGTGACAACAAATTGTGTCATGACAACAAATTGTGTCGTGTCAACAAATTGTGTCGTGACAATTTTTCCGTCTAGCCCCCTTACACAACGCGCCATAAGGAACTTCGTTCCAATAATTAAATTAAAATAAAACACATATTTTAGCTCGCTTTTCTTAGTTAGATAATGGTACGGAACTCTACGTGCGCGAGTCCGACTCGCACTTGTTGGATTTTTTAAACTTTAGTTTGTCTATCTGTCTGTTTCTTTCGGCTAATCTTTAGAACGGCTGAACCGATTTTGAACAGGACTTTCACTGACAGGTAGCTGATGATGTAAGGGGTAATAACCTACGTTAGAAATAGTTAGGCAACTTTTTTTACTAGCTTTGCCCCGCTCCAATACAGTGTGGATACACTTAAAATAAAGAATCCACCGTTCGCGAAATAGCAAAGCTTTTTTTTAATAGACCAGGATAATAATAATAATTATAAATATTCCGGACATCTAACACACAACACCATCTAGTCCCAAGCTAAGCAGAGCTTGTGTTATGGGTACTAGAAAACTGATTTAAATACTTTATATACATTTTTTGTAAATACATACATATTATACATAGAAAACATCCAAACTCCGAAACAAATATTTGCAGATTATACAAACATTTGGTCCGACCCGGGAATCGAACCCGAGACTTCAAGTTTAGCAGTCGCATACGCTACCACTACGCCACTGAGACAGGATTGTAGAAGTTTGCGGATAACTGGCATACTTCGAGAATACCCTTTAAATTGCAAAAATCCGGTCGGAACTGTGCTAAGCGTTAAAAATGAAAGTCAAATTGTAAGAACTGGTTTGATTCGGCAACGGGACTTTAATGTATTAGCCAGTGAATAATTCAGTTCGCAAACTAAACGATGTTTTCTTTCGAAAACTCTCTCGAAAAGTATGTCGGTATTAAAATGGCAAATTATTGGAAATATAAATAAATATTTTGGACATCTAAAACACAATGCCACCGAATCCCGAACTAAGCAGAGCTTCTATTATGGGTACTAGACAAGTGGAATAAATAAAAATCGACTTTATTTTGTAACTGCTATAGCTGAAGAGTTTGTTTGTTTATTTGAACGTGCTAATCTACCGCTGGTCTGATTTGAAAAATTATTTCAGTGTCGTATAGTCCATTTATCGAGGAAGGCTATAGGCTATATACCATCACGCTAATACTAATAGGAGCGGAGCACCAATGAAGAATGTTTCAAAAACGGGGAAAAATTTTCACGCTAAGCAATAGAAGACGCAAACCAGGTTGCGTGGGTCAGCTAGTCATCATATAAAACCATTGCAGTGGTAGTTTTCTCACTTGGCACTCGCGAGTGTATCCTCATTACAATGGCCGTCACGATTCCAAGCTACTCTTCGCCCTTAAAAAGACCTCCATTATTAGATTGGCAAAATGTTTAACTTCAGAATTCGACTGTTTTAAATAAATATAAATCTAGGTAAACAGTTATGCATTTCTGTAGAGATCTCTAAAAAACCTGTTTAAAAAATGCATAGGGTTATGAAGGATTTCATTGTCATAACAGATAATAATATAATAATCGATTGTCTTTGTCTACAATTGACGTAACCTAACTTGATTTATTATTCCAAAATAGTTAACAATTTGATGTATGGCGGTCCATTGACCCTTCTACGAGCGTTATTAATAAAAATGTATCTCCCAAATACTTTTACGACTTTTGCATGCATCGGCCTTTGTAATGAGGGTACAAAATGTATTTTTTACTTTTGCAAACGTGTTTTCCTTGTAATGGCGTAATCAGCCGTTCGCGTTCGGAGCGAAGTTGATGACACAGAAAAAAAAAATCAGTCGCGGGTAAGATGCCATCGCAATCACTAGTATAAAAAACTAAACAATTGTTTTAATCTGTAGTGAAAATAAGTTTTTAATTTTAAGAATTTGTATGTCAATTTTGAAAAGTGTTTTTTTATCTGTATTTTTTGAGTGTGAAGGTAGGTTATTGTGGTTTTTTTTTGGTTACTTAAGTGTTTATAAAATACATATATAATAAACAAAGAGTACTTATACGAACTGATGTTTTTGTTGAGTTTAAATTTAAAGATTGATAATATGTTACAAATGCGTTCAACACACCTATGGAACAAATTATGCATAATTATTTGACCAACAAAATTTTGAATTCAAAATATATTACCATAAAGTTACACAAGAATCTACTTTTTAATTTACTTGTTCCATAGCTGTGGTTTTGGCATATCTTAAACATCAGTTTCATACAGTACAAGTGAAAAAACAAGCAAACACATTAATTGCTTATCTTTGCTGCTGTTTTATGCATATACTTATGTCCTTCCACAAGAATCAAGGAATCTCATTGCCATATGTAGGTATAATATGTATGTATTTACAAAAAAAAGTATATATGTATTTATATCAGTTGTCTAGTACCCACAACACAAGCTCTGCTTAGCTTGGGACTAGATGGCGTTGTGAGTTAGATGTCCGAAATGTTTAAGTCAGAAATACATTGAAATTGGTGCAGCGTTTTAGCCGTGAAAGTTTAATTTCAAACTTATAATGTTAATATAGATTTGATCAGATCTTTTTTTAAAGTTTTAGCAATCTATGTATGTTCTAATTGTATGTAAAAGCTTGTATCATATTTAAACGATCTAAAGATATATAATACATAATCACAGAATCAATTCATAAAATGAATAAAAGACAATTTTATAGCTAGTTGTAGTATAATCTTTTTTTTTTTTACTTATGGAAACCCTCTCGGGCCGCGGGCTTTACGGCGGGGCGGTGTGTCGGAATATGAACCGACTAAATCCACACGGTGTGCCACTCTGCGCTTGAGAAGGGAGGGGTCCGGGAACTGCTGTTATTAACAGCGCCTGCCCGCTCTGAAGCGGGCATTATTTGCTGGTGAAAACTCTCAATTAAGGCGACGTAAGGCACACGCCTACGCCCAGCCTCCAGCCGGGACGACCATCGAGCCATGGTGGCTCGACGAGCGGCTTCACGCCACTCGCGTTCCTCTTCAGCAGATCTAGTATAACCATAAACTAGTAGATATTCGTAGTCATTTCGACAAAATATGAAAAATATTAAAAAAACTAAATCTCGACTATGTAATTTTTTTTTATAAAATTTATATAACCTATGACACCCGGGCCATTATTACAAATCTATTAACACCTCATTCACTAAAATTGGTTCAGTAGTTTAGGCGCTACTAACATACGAACATATTATGTACAAAGATGTATGTACTTTTCCTTCTGGCTTGATCGTAGTTGAGTTAAAGCTGATGTACCTTTCACCTCTTTATTGGTTTATTAATATAAATAAATGTGTATAATTACTTATGTATATAATATTGTCCTGTCGGCCATAGTACAGCAGATAACACAAATTGTTTACCATAAATACTACGTTATCTGTACTGTAACTAGCAACCCGCCCCGGCTTCGCACGGGTTCTCCTATGTTTTTCTGAGATGTGATGTGCGTCTTGATTTCTTCCAACGTCTTCAATATATAGGTATCGTTAAATTTATTTTGGTCAATATACTATTTTTTTTTTAATTATTTACGAAAAACTTTCTCAACTCACTCAATCTATAAGTAAAAACATAAAAATCCGTGCAGTAGCTTTTGAGTTAATCTATACTAAAATTGTAAAGCTGAAGAGTTTGTTAATTGGTTTTAACGCGCTAATCTCGGGAACCGCTGGTCCGATTTGAAAAATTATTTCAGTGTTGAATAGCCAATTTATCGAGGAAGGCTATAAGCTATATATCATCACGCTAATGCTAATAGGAGCGGAGCACCAATGAAGAATGTTTCAAAAACTGGGGAAAATATTCACGCTACGGGCAATAGAAGACTCAAACGAGGTTGCGTGGGTCAGCTAGTCGCGAATAGACAGACAAATAGACGCGGCAAAGGACTTTGTTTTTAAGATGTAGTGATAGCGATACTAATATTCTTCTTCTTAGCGTTTCGACGATAAACATTTCATTTTCTTGTAATTATATTTTAGCAGACCAGAATGCGGCCACTATGGCTGCATTGACGGTGGTAAACATCAGGTCCTTCCTCGTTCAAGTGTCCGGGCACGCAGGGCATGATGCAAGGACAGAAATCGTTTGAGTTTCACCGCACAAACATCCGGCCGACCTGAGTCCGAAGTCTATTCAAGGACCTCCAGGTCGACCACGGTAATTCGTGTCCAGGCGGTAGGCACTCGGACCTCACCACAAAAGGATTTGGTAAAGATACGCTTTTTGTCCACAATTTGCACCTCGCTTGAGATGGGACCAAGGTCAATGAATCAGGTTAGTCTCTGTTGTGATAGGGTGTAGGCGTACACGCGTTGCCGTGAGTTACTCTCCATTTTTGCCCTCTCTGCAGAATACATCACGGTCTTCCAAACAACTGGAAACGATATGCCGGCCAGCGAACACAGCATTTTGGTCATGGTCGGTTTGAGGCCACCTGTAATTATCCTACATGTATCGTCTAATTCTGTATCACTAACCTCACGTGAGCGGATCGGCTCTGCACGGGGCACGCATATTCACCAGCAGAGAATGGTAATGCGAGGCCAGATGTCCTCGTATGCTTCCTAGTTGGTAGCACGGAGACGTTGGAGTAAATTAATGTGGGCGTGTACCTTTTTTTAATATTCTAGCAGTTTTTCTTATATGTAAGTGACCTGTCCAAGAAAGTAGGTGCAACGCAGGACTTAGTTTTTTTTATGAAAGCTTGGCTTGAACGAGTTATCCTTGTGTACCGACTCAAGACAAAGTGTGCAAAGAGCCGTAGTAAGGTTGACTTCTAGATGACATATTAGTGCAAGATCATCTGCGTAAATAAAGCGGGAGGTGTAGGGTTGATCTTCTCTGTAGCTGGACGGTTGATCTTTGACTTAAATGTTGAATAAAAGCGGCCCAAGGACACTGCCCTGTGGCAAACTGTCACGTGGAGATCGCCAACGGCTTTGATCTGCGAGGAGATGAAGCAGAAAGCGACTATTATGCAGGAGCTTTCGGAGTATCGTGACAAATTTTGAATTGTCTTTAATGACTTCCACCTTCCACAATAGTCGCCTGAGGTTCACTGTATCATAAGCCGCAGTGAGATCATTGTATACAGTGTTTTTTCTCAGCTCAGAAAAGTTGCATGAGTTTCAAGGTCTGTTTGCATTATGATTTTGAAGTAATCTCTGGATCTACTGAACTTATTTCGAAAATTCATTTATCAATAGAAAGCCACATTATTTGTGAGTGTCATAAGCTATATATTAACCCACAAAACCCTTGGAATTGCAAGGTCTAGCATTAGTATTCTAATTTCAAAATTTTCTTCCAGAATCATGAAGCTGTTGATCATTAGCGTTCTTCTGACGTTCGCCAGTTCCCAGACGACAATAGATCCTTCACTCCTGTATTTAATCTTCAACATTTCAACTACAACCCAACTTCCTGATCCTGTGACTGAAACTACTACACAGAAACAGGTAGTTATATAACAATATATAGATATAAATACATCTGCATCCAATAAATGTTTCTACACACCGTGCTGGGTGGGTATACTGCCGGCATAATCAGGTCGCTAGCAAATGCTCCTAGAATGTTGGTGCAGCAACCGGCATAAAACCGGCAATGCCTGACGTAGTTTGGACAATAAGCCACTTACCATCGTGGGAAAAACACCCTTCCCATTCCCCCAAAAGCCGGCAACGCAATAGTGACGCCTTTGGTGTTACGCGTGTCCATGAGACGAGGTAATCGCTTACCATCAGGCGATACGTCTACTCGTTTGCCTACTATTCCATATATAAAAAAGACATGAACAAATCTCTTCATCACCAACAGTTTGAACATTCCACTGCTAGGCACAGGTCTCCCCTTGGCTTAAATGGTTTTTTAAATGGTTTATAAATCTTTTCCAGGACCTCGTTAGTTCCTCAACTGTCTCCACCGGGGTGGGTAACTGCCAATGTGTTCCTTACTACCTGTGTGATGACAACCTGATAGGAGTGGACGTTAATAACCCTAATATCACCGGATATGGGGAACTGGATGTCAGGTGAGGACTAGCTTGGGACTAGATGGTGTTGGGTGTTAGATGTCCGGAATAGCATTAACGTTAATGACCATGGCAAACTACGCGTTAATTAAAAGCGTTCAAAATTCACCTTGGTTACATTTAGGTTACAATGACGTAAGGGTAATTCCTAATGAATTCACGCGTTAACACATAATACACACAATGGAGCTTGAAGCAGCTACATTTGTTGCAAAAATTAGTTTCATAAATTAATTTCATATATTAATTTCCGTTGGTGATCTACGCTTCGGCATGAATGGACCGGCTCGATCGGAGTGATACCACGGCTTCACAGAAAACCGGTGTGAAAAAGCGCTTGCGTTGTGTTTCATCGAATGAGTGAGGATACCGGAGGCCCATACCTCTACCCCTCCCCCATTCCCTCTCCCCATCCCCCAAAGGTCGACAACGCACTTGTTACGCTTTTGGTGTTGCGGGTGTCCATGGGCGGCGGTAATAGCTTACTATCAGGCGATACGTCTGCTCGTTGTCCCCAATCCAATAAAAAAAAATAAAAGAAATATTTTTGTCGTCTCTTGCTTGGCAGGTTCGGGGACGAAGATGAAAGACAATGCGCGGAGTCCATAGAGTTCTGTTGCACAATACCTTCAGACCCTGCAAAGCCTACACCTTTGCCAGACCCCAAGAAAGTCAAGGGCTGCGGATACAGAAACTTAAAGGGATTGGGCGCCACTTTCAATGTAAGTACAATTTTATTATATTTCTTATTGCGTGCTTCTGACTTTCAATTACAAATTTCACGTTTATTTTGTTAAAACAATACTTCTAACCGACCGGAGTGATACCACGGCCTCACAGAAAACCGGTGTGAAATAACGCTTGCGCTGTGTTTCACCGAGTGAGTAAGGATATTGGAGGCTCATACCTCCATCCTCCTTCCCATGTCTAAAAGGTCGGCAACGCACTTGTGAAGCCTCTGGTGTTGCGGGTGTTCATTGGCGGCGGTAATCGCTTACCATCAGGTGATACGTCTGCTCGTTTGACAACTACTCAAGAAAAAAAAAATTGCCCTAACTAAGAGGCAGACAGAAAATAAAATAACAATAGTTTATTATACAAGTACCAATACATACTTTTATGTGTATTTATGTATAAAACAGACATTTCAATTTTATTTATTTGTATACACAACAACATGTGCGTTTATAATGTGAGATAAAAGAAAATACAGGTTTTGATACAAGAAGTTGAACAAAAACATAATCGGTTGCAATTAATTTCTTAAGGTCATCACTCTCATGCGAATGTAATATAACTCGTATGTCTTTATATAACTGTTGTTTATATGAAGATTTATGCCCGGTTCCTATATTTAACGAATCGTCATCGTGTAAAAAAATTCTACAACCGACTACGAGTCGTAAATACCGTTCCTCAATTTATTTTTTATAGGAACGATTTTAGCTTACGCCCCGTATAATATACTACTATTCGTACCCAGAACGGATCGTTTTTCAAATATAGGAACTGGGCATTAGTAACTGGCATGACCGAGTTATGCTATTTTAAGATAGATAGATATTGTAAGGTTAAGAGTACATAGTAGTCTAGCTGCAAAACCGGAGATTTTGAGATTGACTTCCACTCAGGATTTAAAAAAAACTGTTGTATTGTATGTATAAGATACATTTTACCTGTGCTGAGTTGTATTTTATCTACAATATTGTTACGAAGAAAGATCATTCCAGAACAAAACTCGATGCGGCTACACATCGCGAAAGTTCTTGTTGATTTCTTGAGGCACAGTAATATGAACCTTACTTCGATAAACATAGCGTCGAATATAGATTGATTGTCGTGTAACTTAACGGTTGAACGTGTTGAGGAATACGTAACAATATACATGTATATGACGATACGTGAATGATATTTATTTTTACGTAATTCTTCTAAACATATTTGACACGTCGTTCTTTACAGCTAGAAGTTGTCGGCATTTCTCAATATGGGAAGAAATGTCGGAACAAAAAAATTATGTGTCTTCTTTTTAAGTCGGAGTATAGGAATTAAAGAATATTTCCCTATGCATCCCATGGTTGTCGTAATAGCCGACTTGAGGAGTAAACTGCGCAGGATAAAAGTGCTGCAAAGAGAACCAAACCTTGATATAAACCCTTTTAATTTTTAGCGAAGGGAGGGGTCCGGGAGCTACTGTTATTAACCCGACCGGACCCCTCCCAGCGCTGCCCGCACTGAAGCGGGCACCGTCTGCTGGTAAAAAATCTGAATTTAGGCGACGCACGGCACACGCGTACGTCGCCCCTTCGCGGCTGGCCACTAGAGCGGATGAAGGGAAAAACCCGGACCCCTTCCAGTTGATACAAACCTTTTTTTTTTTCTTTTTTTTTTTTTTTAACGTGTGGAAACCCCCTCGGGCCGTCACCCCTCCGGGGTTTGCGGCGGGGTGGTGTGTCGGAATCGAACCGACTAAAACCACACGGTGTGCCAACTCTGCGCCTGAGAAGGGAGGGGTCCGGGAACTGCAGATATTACACGACCGGACCCCAGTTGATACAAACCCTGTACCAACCAACATCTGGCCTGTGTGCATAGTCCACCAAATCTTCTTCTCACAGGAGTGCTCCATAAAAGGCTGTTCAGTTGATCATAATTATTATTTTTTATTTTTTTATTGAATAGTGTCAAACGATAAGACATATCGCCTGATAGTAAGCGATTACCGCCGCCCATGGACACCCGCAACACCAGAGGCGTCACAAGTGCTTTGCTGGCCTTTGGGATGGAGGAGGGGATGGGGTATGGGCCTCCGGTATCCTCACACTCGGTGAAACACAGCGCAAGCGCTATTTCACACCAGTTTTCTGTGAGTGGTATCACTCAGGTCGAGCCGGCCCATTCATGTCGTAGCATGGCTCTCCCACGGTTAAAAGTTATTATTACTAAACAAATTTTTCAGAACGCCGACACCCAATTTGGAGAATTTCCATGGGTGGTTGCATTATTGGATACCACAAATGAAAATTACACAGGGGTTGGAGTACTGATACACCCAGAAGTTGTGATGACTGGCGCTCATATTGCTTTTAAGTGAGTATTGATTAATATTAATCATTTTTTTACGTCTCCTATTGTCCGTAGCGTAATAACTTTGCCCCAGTTTTGTAACATTCTTCACTGATGCTCCGCACGAAAAACATTTTTTTTATATATATTTAATAACCTCTTAAACCTTCCCTGGACAAAAATAAATATTTTAAAACCAAAATCAGCTAAATCAGCTTAGCCGTTCTCGAGTTTTAGGGAGACTTTTAGCAATAGCAATTCATTTTTATACATATATAAGATAAGATAACATAAGATATAAGATAATGTAATTTATATTTTTAATTACTTACTTTTACAAGTTCTGCAAATAATTTAGTTCAACAATGTAATGTTTAAAATTGTAAAATTAAATCTTAAAGGTGTATGTTAATTGTGTAATGACCAACATTAAAAATTTAATAGAAATCTGTTGATTGCACTTTTTGGAAATTTTGTATGTAATGGTAGGTAACTGTATTTTTTTTCTTTTAATGGAAAATGGGACAAACGAGTAGCCGTATCGTCTGATGGTAAGCGATTACCGCCGCCTATGGACACCCGTAACACCAGAGGCGTTACAAGTGCGTTGCCCGCCTTGATCCGCCCGGGGATGAGGAAGGGGTTAGGGTGGCCTCCGGTATCCTCGCTCACTCGGTGAAACACAGCGCAGGCGCTGTTTCAAACTAGGTTTCTGTGAGGCCGTAATGTTACTCCGGTCGAGCCGGCCCATTCATGCCGAAGCGTAGCTCACTAACGCAGTAGCTATCTGCAAGTGAAAATCTGTTCAAAATCGGTCCATACAGTAGATAAATATTTAAAAAATTGATGCTTTTATGATCGAACTAAAAGAAAAACATCTCTAGTAAATTTCTCTTAATCGACAGATACACTCCGGAGACGCTCAGGATCCGAGCTGGAGAATGGGATACTAAAACCGTCAGGGAGATCTATAAACACGAAGAGAGACAAGTCAAGGATATCTATATACATCAGAGTGAGTCTCTTACGATTTGCTCTTGAAACTTAATTGTATGATTTTATTATTAAACTAGCTGACCCACGCACCCCCGTTCGCGTTTTCTAGCTTGTCCGTAGCGTTAATATTTCCCCCCGTTTTTGAAACATTCTTCATTGGTGCTCCGCTCCTATTAGTAGTAGCGTGATGATATATCGCCTATAGCCTTCCCCGATAAACGGACTATCCAACACCGATATAATTTTTCAAATCGGACCTGAGAGTGAGTGGTTGAGTGGTTCCTGAGATTAGCCGGAACAAACAGACAGACAGACAGACAAAAATTTTAAAAATATATATTTTGGTATGTGTACCGTATATACATTCATTTGCATGTAGTAGAAAGCGGTTATTTTAATATTACAAACAGACACTCCAACTTTATTTATTTGTATAGATAAATAAATAATAAAAAATAAATATTCCGGACATGTAATACACAACGCCATCTAGTCCTACGCCAAGCAGAGCTTGTGTTATGCGTACTAGACAACTGATATAAATACTTATATACTTTTTTTTTGTAAATACTTACACATTATACATAGAAAACACCCTAACTCCGAAATAAATATTTGGTCCGACCCAGGAATCCGAGACCTCAAACACAGCAGTCGCATAGGTTATCACTGCGCCACCCTGGCAGTTAACACTTATGTGTACTTCTGTTTTTAAAAGAACAAAGTGAAGAAAAAAACTCCTCTTACAGATTTCAATAAGAAGGATCTCAGGAATGATATAGCACTTCTGCGTCTGGAACGGCCCCTGGAACTGACTGAGCACATCAACGCCATCTGTCTTCCAGAACAGGACGAGATCTTCGACAATTATAAAAACTGCATCGCGAATGGATGGGGGAAAAATCAATTTGGTAAGACTTGGTTTTAATCGATAGAAGCTACCGCAGGTCTTGATTAGGTTTGTTCTCGTTTTTTTGTAAATCAAGAAACTGGTCGTTGAGGCATTACCTCCAGGGTGAAGCTAGTATTAATAACAAAAATGTTAACAAGAACAATACAGATTCAAGAACTTAGACCAAATAGAAAATGGGAAAATTGGTTCACCAAGTCGGGCCGTCACCCCGCCAGGGTTTGCTTCGGGGGGGTGTGTCGAAATCAAACCGACTAAAAACACACGGTGTGCCAACTCTGTGCTTGAGAAGGGAGGGGTCCGGGGACTGCAGTTATTAACACGACCGGACCGTCTGCTTTTCAAATCTCAATTTAGGCGACGCACGGCACACGCGTACGTCGTCTCCTCGCGGTTGGCCTGTATTGCGGATGGAGGGGAAAACCCGTCCCGTCCATGGCACACAGGCACTACCCAGTTTAGAATTCCACAGGTGTGTTCAATGCGATTATTTCTATAATTAATTCTCAAAGACTTCGATGGGACTGTGATACGGTAACTTGGACATAAGACTCCTCAATCAACCAACTGTCTTCTCCTAGGATCAAAAGGACATTTCGCAGTGCTCCTGAAGAAAGTTGAGGTCAGCATGGTACCTTACGTTCGCTGCCTTAGTCTACTGAAAAAGACCAGACTCGGATCGAGTTTCAAGCTCCACAGCAGCTTCGTGTGCGCTGGTGGAGAAGAAGGCGAGGATACCTGCCAGGTAATTTTTTTTTATCGTTTATGAACCTGCTAAACTGACTCCTATTCTGCCTGATGGAAAACATATTCATCGTGGGAGAGCTATGCTTCGGCATGAATGGGTCGGCTCGACCGGAGTGATACCACGGCCTCAAAGAAAACCGGTGTGAAATAGCGTTTGCGCTGTGTTTTACCGAGTGAGTGAGGATACCGGAGGGCCATACCCCAACCCCTCCCCCCATCCCCTTTCCCATCCCCCAAAGGTCGGCAACGCACTTGTGACGCCTTTGGTGTTGCGGGTGTCTATTGGCGGCGGTAATCGCTTTCGGTGATACGTCTGCTCGTTTTTTTTTTTTTTTTTTTTTATTGTATAGTGGGCAAACGAGCAGACGTATCACCTGATGGTAAGCGATTATCGCCGCCCATGGACACCCGCAACACCAAAGGCGTCACAAGTGCGTTACCGACCTTTGGGGGATAGGAAAGGGGATGGGGGGATGGGGTATGGGCCTCCGGTATCCTCACTCACTCGGTGAAACACAGCGCAAACGCTATTTCACACCGGTTTTCTGTGAGGCCGTGGTATCACTCCGGTCGAGCCGACCCATTCATGCCGAAGCATAGCTCTCCCACGGTCTGATACAATAAAAAGAGCTTAATCCAAGAGTAATAGTCACCATATTCATTACGAATGCAACCATTCAGCATTTCGGTCTGTTCAGATGCTTCTGAATCTTTAGGCCTCCTGTCTCCACCACCAACGAAACAAGACATGGCGAATTTAGTCATTTTGTATCTGTGTTGGTATAATACGGTTTATATCAAGTATACCTGCTTTTTTTTATTGAATAGAGGGCAAACGAGCAGACGCATCACCTGATGGTAAGCGATTACCGCCGCCCATGGACACCCACAACACCAAAAGCGTCACAAGTGCGTTGTCAACCTTTAGGGAATGGGGAGGGGGAATGAGGGAGGGGTTGGGGTATAGGCCTCCGGTATCCTCACTCACTCGGTAGGCCGTGGTATCACTCCGGTCGAGCCGGCCCATTCATGCCGAAGCGCGGATCTCCCACGAAAAAGTTTTATCAAGTCTTCCAGCTCAAGGGATCCAGGTTTTCAGCTACTACCATTCAAAATTTTATCAGAACTAACCCAGCCATTTGAGCATGGTGTGATGTTCCAACCAACTACACAGGAGATATTATAGTGCACAAGTGTGAGCGCAATCACAGGTGCACTCTCTGTTCCCTCTCTCTCATAATCCGATAGGACGGTTAACCGACACGACTGGGGAGAGATCAGGTGCAGGATCTACAGCTTTACGTGCTCTCCAAGACACGGGGGTTCAGACCCCAACTTCCAAACTCCGAGCTGTTATTAAGTATTTCTATAATCTGAAAAATTCAATAACACTTTGGACTCAACCGGGGATTTGAACCCAAGGCCTCTTGATTGGCAGTCGCATACGCCAACCGCTATACCAATGAGGCAGCATGAAGATGTATCAAACATACAAGTCACATAATTTTATATTTATAACTAGCTGCTGAACCCCGCGGTGTTACCCGCGGTTATTGTCGTATCGTAGTTAACGCCGCGGGGCGAAGCTAGTCTAAAAAATGTAAGCCTAGTTACTCATTGTACCATCAGCTACTTACCATTGAAAGTCCCGCCCAAGTCGGTCCAGCCGTTCCAGAGATTAGCCGGAACAAACAGACAGACAGATAGACAAAAATTTAAAAAATATATATTTTGGTATGTGTACCGTGTATACATTCACATGCATGTAGTAGAAAGCGGTTATATTTGTATTGTATATAGATATTTGATTACAAAAATGTTACTGTTTCTTATCTCCAGGGAGATGGTGGCGCCCCTTTAGCCTGTCCTATAGGTGACGACAGGTACAAGTTAACAGGCCTGGTTGCCTGGGGGATCGGGTGTGGCCAGAAGAACGTTCCAGCAGTATACACCAATGTACCTAAGTACAGAGACTGGGTCGATAGACAGATGGAACGCTGGGGCCTGTAAGATACTACTTCTTACAAAATTATTGATAAGAATTAAATGTTATTTTCAAATATCTTTTATTTTCTTCTTTTAATTATTTTTACTCCGTCTTTATAACTCTATAAGTTTTTTTTTGTTTTTTTTTAATATTTCGTACATCTAACACACAACGCCATCTAGTCCCAAGCTAAGCAGAGCTTGTGTTATGGGTACTAGACAACTGATATAAATACTTATATTTTTAAATAGATACATATTATACAAAGAAAACACCCAAACTCCGAAACAAATATTTGTAGATCATACAAACATTTGGTCCGACCCGGGAATCGAACCCGAGACCTCATGCTAGCAGTCGCAAACGCTACCACTACGCCACAGAGGCAGTTGACCCTTGCAAGCTCATCTGCTTCTCCTATAAGCTCGTAGCGTTATGTTATAACAGTGTGAACAAATTTGTTTAATTTATTTCTGCCTCGCACAACAAAACTGTGGAATGAGCTGTCGCCTGCGGTGTTCCCGGACCAATACGACCTACAAACCTTCAAAAAAAGAGCGTAGTCCTTCTTAAAAGGCCGGTAACGCACTTGTAACACCTTAGGTGTCGCGGGTATCCATGGGCGGCAGTAATCGCTTACCATCAGGCATCTGTTTCATTTAATCGATTCCAATAAAAAGTCAAAATTTCATATATTTATTACCATTAATTTCATCACGACGAAGACTTGAAGACTTTTATTTGAAGATTATAAATACTTGACATTGGTAGAAATAGCTGATCCGACTGGTTGCCCTTTAATCAAAACAAAGAAAAAAAAAACAATTTCGCACCATTTTAGTCAAAAGTTCAATGACCGCTGAGCGGTGGCGCGCCAAAACTATAAAGTTTTTTAAAACCTCCAAACGGATTTGCATAAACGATTGCTTGATAGAACTAAATGGTCTTGCTGAACCGGGCGTACGGGAGACAGAATAGAAGGAAGCATGAGAATTATATTTTTATATTATGCTACACGGAACAGTCGCCTGGTTTGTATGGTGTAGGATTTATAGCATAAATCTTTGGAGGAGGACAACACCTACAGATGGGTTCTTACAGATAATGAACAATATAATTATTTTATTTGTTTATTAACAACTTCATGTACATCGGCAGACTTAATGCCAAGGGTTCTCTACCAGCCAACAAATTAATCCAACCAATACAAAATACGTACACAAATAAATATAGATACGAGTACATAATACATCTACTTAATAATCGTACACTGTGGAAAGTAGAGTTTAAGGCCCGTATTATACAAGGCGTCTCAAGTATCGTTTGAACTCTGATCAGCTGAAACTAGTTTCAAATTCTCATCAAATCTCAAGCGTCGCTCTTATTATAGAATGCGTTTTAAGTTCTACTAAGTTAAAACTGTTCCCAGTTACGTTTCTGCATGGTCGAAATTATTGTTACGTATCACGCAAATTACCACTTGAGACTAGATTAAGCTTGAACAGAGATCACATCTGTCAAAATCTATTCTTGAGAGGTGATTTTGACATAAACATCGTTCTAAAATAAGCTATTCATTGATCTTTACTCACTTGATTAACGATCAGTGAATCTTGTTTCAAGAGACGTTCTAAAATAAAATCTCTTCTTGAAACTAGTTTTAAAACTAGATTCACGACTGAGATGCCTTTTAAAATAAGGGCCTAAGACTCCTTTTAAAATACGGGCCTAAGTAGGAGTAAGGTTAAATAGGTTATTCCGCGATCTGAAAAAGGCGACTGGGTACGCTCTTGTTAAAAAATGTACGGTTAGTGGACATCCTGATTTCGAGTGGGAGCGTATAAAACTGTGTGACAGAGTCTGTGCAACACACATCATTGTAAAGTTAGTTGGTTCAATTCCGACACCCCTCGTCCCGACGCAAAATTCTAGTGAGGAGTGAGGCCCTACGTGGTTCTCACTCGTTAAAAACATGATAACTTATATGATATATATATATGATAATATATGTTTTGGTTAAAAAATCACATTCAAGTATGTCAGATTTGCCATGGAGCGGTTGGCTTCCCAATACGATTTTTATAGATTCTCAAGACAGGAAAAACTCAATATCACTTTTGGACGAACCCGTGAATCGAACTGTAGACCTTCATCGGCAGCCGCATACGCTAACCGCTAGATCAAAGAGGCAGTATGTACATGTAACTTTAACGCTTTGATCTTTTAAATGAATCAATGGATTTCAAAGCAGTTTTTAGCAATAGAGAGAGTGTTGCAAGAGGAAGGTTTATTTGTGTAATACATGCATTTACCAATCAACCGACTGCCAATCAAGAGGTCTCGGGTTCGAACCCTGGGTCGCATTGATTGGCATGTCCAAGGAAGTTAAAATCTTGGGTCTCACTTTAGATAAAAAGCTAACATTCAACACGCACGTCGCGAACGTGTGTAGGAAAGCCGCGAATATATATAAACAGTTTTTTCGAGTGGCTAAAGTTAGCTGGGGTTTACACCCAGAGATCCTCCGGTGTATTTACACCGCAGCTGTTGAACCTATAATAACCTATGGGGTAAGTGTGTGGGCACCTGCAGCCAAGAAAATCGGAGTGCAAAAAGCCTTGAACGCCGTGCAACGAGGCTTTGCACAGAAACTGTGCAGGTCGTACCGCACGGTTTCGCTGAACTCGGCGCTGGTGCTGGCCGGGATTCTGCCTCTTGACCTCCGAGTGCAAGAAGCAGCAGCTCTGTACGAGGCGAAGAGAGGGTCGTCCCGGCTGTTGCCGGCAGATAGGGAGGTAGAGCACGCAGTAGAGTTCGCAGAGGTTCCTCACCCGGCGACACATATGGCACTAAGTTTCGCCAGCTTGATGACTCAAGCGGATATTGAGGAGAACAACGTGCAGGCGGTGCGAATCCGAACTACCGAAAAAATTACCGATGGCAGCAAGCTTGACGGCAAAGTCGGAGCAGCGCTCTCCATTTGGAACAGCGAAGCCGAGACGAAAACGGTCAAGCTCAGTCTGTCCGCGTACTGCACGGTGTATCAGGCGGAAGTTCTTGCCATATGTAGAGGTGTTGAAGCGCAGCGAACATACCTACGGCGTTTACAGTGACTCCAAATCCGCACTAGACACCATCGTAAACCACGTAGCCCTGCATCCGCTCGCCATGAAGACGCGCGAAAATTTAAAGCAGGCTTTCTCGCAAAATAAAACTGTATATTTGTTTCACGTCAAAGCTCACGCGGGTCTAATAGGAAATGAGCGCGCCGACCATCTGGCGAAGGAGGCAGCACTTTCATGTCGGAGGAGGCCTGATTACGATCAATGCCCGATCGTATTCGTCAAAAGGTCTATCCGAAAGGATACCCTGGATGAATGGAACAGATGATTCCAGTTAGGCGAAACCGCCTCCGTCACGAAAGTGTTTCTTCCTGATGCGGTGAACGCGTACCGTACCATTCGGCGGATAAACATAACACCATCATTGACTCAGGTGCTCACAGGTCATGGAGGATTTGCCCAATACCTCCATAGGTTCAAGTGTAAGGATACTCCGTCTTGCGTTTGTGAGCCTGACAAGGAAGAAAGCGTACTCCACTTACTAATACAATGTCCAATCCACGCAAAATCTCGTTACGAGTTGGAACAGAGAACTGACATCAAGGTGTGCAAAGAGAATCTAAGCGAAATGTTGCTATCAACAATATTTATTTTTTATCTATATAAGATAAAAAATAAATATTTTATAGAATTTTGTGAAGAAGTTATAAAAATAGTAAACAATAGACATAAAGTAGACTAAGCATTTGATAAGTTATATATAGTATTGTTGGAACGAAGTTCCTTATCGCGCGATATGAACGAAAAAACGAAGAGGGCTAGACGGAAATTGTCGCGACATAATTTGTTGTCACGACACTTTTTGTTGTCACGACACTTTTTGCTATTTTAAATTTTATTTGTTATTAGTTTATTTTTCATTGCTTGAAGCAACTCAGATACTATATATATATATCTATATACAGGGTGTAAAAAGACTGCTACCGAAAACTTGGGGGTTGCAATCAGACCATGATACTGAATAGGTTTAGCAAAAAAAAAACGTAAAAAAAATTATAATTTACCAAGTCCTTATATGTTTTTTTCTGCTTACATACACATAGTACAACATAATAGGACCCAAACTACCTAATTATCTCATTTAGAAAACCAAAAAACAAATAAAATCAATAAAACAGCAATGTATTTTGATAAACAAAACAGCTGGTCGGGTGAGTGCAACGACCTTGGCCGGGCGCAAAGGTATTCAAGTAGCTACGCGGTGCACGCAATAATACATTTCTGGCTTGTGGAATTATTAAAAATCTTGACACATTGTTTTTTCCGGCTACAATTTTTTTTAAGGACAACTGTTTGTTTTTTTTTATAAGTTTTAGGGTGCTGGATCAGCCCCTTTCGTTTTCGGTAGTCGTCTTTTTACACCCTGTATATATATATATATATATATATATATATATATATAATAGATAGATAAGATTTCGAACTTTTATATATACATATCATCATTATCATCACTATTATCATAATCATCATTTCATCATTTTCATCAATTCATCATTTTCATCACTTTCATCATTTTCATCATTTTCATCATCATCATTTTCATCATTTTCATCATTTTCATCAATTCATCATCTTCATCACTTTCATCATTTTCATCATTTTCATCATCTTCATCATTTTCATCACTTTCATCATTTTCACCATTTTCATCATCTTCATCATTTTCATCATTTTCATCATTTTCATTACTTTCATCATTTTCATCATTTTCATCATTTTCACCATTTTCATCATCTTCATCATTTTCATCATTTTCATTACTTTCATCATTTTCATCATTTTCATCATCTTCATCACTTTCATCATTTTCATCATTTTCATCATTTTCATCATTTTCATCATTTTCATCATTTTCATCAATTCATCATCTTCATCACTTTCATCATTTTCATCATTTTCATCATCTTCATCATTTTCACCATTATCATCATTATCATTATTATTATTATTAATATTATTGTGTACACATATATCATAAAACTAGAAATTACGTAAAATATTGAAGTAAATATAATATTTGTATCGTCTTTCTATTTCGAACTTCGTTCCATCCGGGTGTCCCTTGACACCTCTCAAGTTTTTATATAATAAATATCAAAGAGGAAGCACATAGTAGATAAGAAAATTTGTAAGTATTTTAAGACACAATTTGTGTAGTTTAGATTCAATAAATAAGCATAGTTTAAGAAACATTAAGTTAAGAGTGAAGGGTGAAGTGGGCCCGATACAAATGCAGAACTGTTAATTAGATATAGAATAGAATTGTACTAATGGATATAAGTAAAACTAATAGGCACGCTGGCCCGGAATGTTAGGGAGCAGCCTGTCAAGTAATTGTTAAGGTAATAACAACCATTTAGACTAGGACCTAATTCGGGTCACATGCAAATATTGTTATTGTAGTGCTAGTATCGGAATAAAAACGATCTGTGACACCTTAATGAGTCACAGGATGCAGAAGGCAGCAACACCCTGCGAAGGCGGGTGCCTGCAATAAAAAAAAAAAAAAAAAAAACCCTGGGTCGGGCCAAAAGTGTTATTGAGTTTTTCTAATTATAGAAATACTTAATAACAGCTCGGAGTTTGGTACTTGGGGTCTGAACATAAATAACTGCTTCGGAGAGCATATTTAGCTGTCGGTCCTACACCTGATCTCTCCTCGGTCGTGTCGGTTAACCGTCTCATCGGATTGTGAGAGAGAGGGAACAGAGAGTGCGCCTGTGTTTGCGCACACACTTGTGCACTATAATATCTCCTGCGTAGTTGGCTGGTCTCTGTTATGACTGGCCGCCGTGGCCCTAATCGGCTTGGAGAACATAACATGCATATAATTGTAGAGGAATCCAAGAATTTAAGGACTTTCGTATGAGGCCGTGTTACTAGTTAAACTACACGATCTTGCTCATCACACACTTATTTGCCGTGGGAGTCGATTCGAGTCGATACCACGAATATCCGCTAAGCAACTAGGGTTAACGAAGAACTTACCCTCATTAGCAATTTTTTGTTCAAGGACTCTAAGTACCCTTGCGGTTGAGAGTGGGGACCTCTGGTAGCTGATTACTAGATGCGGTCAGCGATAGAGGGGCGTCCTGGTCACGAAACTGCGGTCGGGCCGGTACGGCCAACAGCCAGGGGGAAGCCCAGACTTCCCCCAGGACAGAGTCTTATAGACACGGTGTCGTTCCTGGGAAGGACCTGAAATAACTTGGTCCGGGTCCTCCCCAGATCAGGGCGCCTAAGACCGGCCGCCGGGGTGGTTTTTAGTGGACTCACCACATTCCCGGCTCCTCAGTCCCTGAGAAGCTGGATATCCGAAGAGATTCTCCACCTCGTCAAAAAAAAAAGGTACTCTTGCGGTTGAATCGTTTAAAAACGGCAAAACACACCCAGTTTAAAAAAAAATGTTCTGTGGCGACATCCACATACATATAACACAACAGTAAAACTACTACAGCGCCACCTACCGAAGATGCACTGAAGTACGGAGCAACGTACAACACGATGAAAGTATCAATCCTGAATCGCGCAGTAGAAATTCTTGCGCCGATTATCATATATACAACATCCCAACATCAATTTATGGGCAGTGGCCCGCCAGGCATGATCACCTAGCCTGGTCGGAGGATCCTCCTTTTGTGTTGGAGGGACACGTTCCCCCACAGTTCCTATACAGACTGGAAATGGTTTCTTTCACATCAACAAAGAATGTGAGTTTGATTTGACCCTTAGTCGGATCCCCATGATGTCCTATATGCATGTAGAAACTATTGCAAGTGGTGTACCTGCCGATCGATGGACGAGACTGGCAAAGGAAACATCCCGATTAACGGCAATACTGTTTATTACGAGGGTCTAAAACACTGTTGAAAAGTGGGCGTTTAATATCCCTCTACCTACCCCTTCGGGAAAACGAGCGTGATTGTATGTATCTCAGTTTAAAGAATGTTTACATCTATAGTAAAACTCAAAGCTGTTTTAATATAAAAAGTAAGTACAGCGCCATCTACAAGCAGTTTTGCAATAACTATTATGACATGAACTCGGGTTTTTGTGCCCGAAGTTTTGTATAAACCAAATGAGTGTATGAAAATTTATTAGATATATATAATTCGAAACCCCCTTTTTGGCTTTTATTATACTTCTAAAATGAGTTAAAACCAGTTCGTTCTCATAAACCACATGACTAAATATTCAATATCAATAGTAACTTGTTCCAAGTATAATAACTTTTCTTAATATTACTTGCCTTACGATTTTTCCTCAAAATGACGTAATCAATTCGTATCCGGCTTCATTAAAGAGGTACTTACTCGTAGTATAATATTTTGATGGTCTCAATAGCTTTTGGTATGTTACTCGTGCGCGGACGCCATTGTAGCTGGTTTAAAAAGTAATACTTAGTTTTTGTACGTCTGTGTTTTGTTGCAAGTTATTTGTTGAAGTTTTGAAACGGAATTTTATGTTTTTGGACGATTTGTTTGTAATTTATGGTGAGTGAACATATATAATAATAAAATGATTAATGTATAAAAGAAATTGTTGTGTTATATAAATTAGATGTTGTATTATTTACGTGTACTGAGAAGTATATATTTTTGTTTTTAAATTAATTAAATTCGATGATTAGATTCAAATCTTCAAATAAAGATTTCAAATACAATTTACTTTGAAAAGTCTTGGCATAAATCAAATGCCGTTAAACGTCTGTAATGGTAAAAATGTGTTCGTGTTATATCAATATTTAATATGCAAATGTGTGTATCAACGATGTGCACTCATTGATTTCAGAGGCAAAAAATATGCAAATTTTTGACAAGTCGAATGTTTCTAAAAACGAAATTAACGTCAGCCATTGTTGTCTAACTTAATTACAGATCCTGGCTATAGATAACATTCATACAATTCTGTGAGTTTATTATTAAAAAAGACTAGTAGATATCAAAAAAGTTTAGATATTTTGAAAGGATTTTTAATATTTAAAATGGCGTCATTAAGATGGCAGATAATTTAGTAATCTATACTAATATTATAAAGATGAATAGTTTGTTTATTTGTTTGAACACGCTAATCTCATGAACCGCTGTATAGTCGATAGATCGAGGAAGGCTATAGGCTATATCATCACGCCAGTAGGAGCGGAGTACCGATAAAGAATTTGTGGAAAAAATTTCACGCTACGGGCAATAGAAGACACAAACGAGGTTACGTGGGTCAGCTAGTATAAGATAACAATAAAAGTCAGTGATGTGTTTTTTTTTTAACTTTATGCCGAGGATCGAATGAAGTGGCGGGCAATTGGAACAGCCTATGTTCAGCAGTGGACTGATGATAATGTTGATGAAAACTTAGGTAATGCCCAAGGCATTTTCTACCAGCCAACCTCTAGGTGACGTAAATTTCATAAGGAAGGGTGCATTGTGGTGGCAGTAGGCGACCATCTGGGGGGGGGGGGGTTACCATGGCAGACCCACGTTTTGACACAGCCACAGCATGCGCGCTAATGCGCTGTTGGTGCCGTTCTACCTAACCTCGAAGCTTGGGTAGGAAGGGAGGGAGGTCGCGTCACCTACCGACTGACGCAGATGACTCAACGGCATGGTTGCTTCGATGAGTATCTGAATAAGATCAGACGCGAGGAGACTGCACAAAGCCGCCACTGCGCGAACAACTTGGACTCCGCCCAGCATACCTTGGAGGACTGCTCCACATGGGCGCCTGAACGCGAAGTCCTAGTCGGCGAAATCGGACAAGATCTATCCCCGCCAGCAATTATTGCTACCATGCTGGAGGGTGAGGAGGGCTGGGACGCAGCGGTCTCTTTCTGTAAGATTGTAATGCTCCAGAAAGAGACCGCTGAACGGGATCGGGAGAGGGTCGATCCCTAGCGAAGAAGTCGTCGGTGATAAGAACCGTAGACAGGACCACGGGTTGCCGGAGGATGGGGCCTCTAGTAGTAGATTGCTTGCTGCGGTCAGGATAGCGGCAACAATAGCATAACTGTGCAATCAGCTTACCACGCTGGGATCAAGGAGGGGGAAATATTCTTTTTAATATATTTATACACTTAGTTTCTGTAGTCACATCTTCACCCAGTGGTTTCTTTTCCTTTTTTTGCGGTAGCATCATAATAGGAGCAAGGGATACATTGATCTAAATAATTCTAGTGCCATTCTCTACACGTGTGTTTAGTGCGACGTACACTCTCATACTGAACAGCAGGCAAGTGTGTGGAGACAATTACTTAATTGCTCCGTTCACCCTAAACCCTCGATTGCCCCTGCTGCAGGCGTGTGAGTAGGCCGCCTTTGGTTAGAACTTCTATGATTAACCACAAATTCATTTTACTGCCATAACAGTTGTATGTAACTAATTCTAATGAGGTGCCGTGTGGTGCCGGCCATGCCACCCTGTTTCTAGCTGTGGATGTCGTAAAAGGCGACTTAGGGATAACATATCATACCAGAGGATCGGCAGCAGCATCCTACTGAGTACAATATCATCTCACTGCGCTCGCCAACCTGCATGCCAAGCTTGGCGATTATGGCAAGTCAAGGGGGATTTGCCGTAATCGCCAAGCTTGGCACGGCAAGCACAATGGGAAGCCTTTTTCAATATACTATCCTAAGTTTAAAGAAAAAATAATATGTTAAGTTGCTATAAAATTTATTTTGTTATAAATATATTTCTCACTTCTTTCGTCTTTGAAGTAAACAACCAAGGCATATGTCATAACTGAACTTGGTTCTCATTTCATTTTATGATTTTTATGGGATATCCCGTGGGAGAGTCACGCTTCGGCATGAATGGGCCGGCTCGACCGGAGTGATACCACGGCCTCACAGAAAACCGGTGTGAAATAGCGCTAGCGCTGTGTTTTACCGAGTGAGTGAAGATACCCCAACCCCTCCCCCATTCCCTCTCCCCATCCCCTAAAGGCCGGCAACGCACTTGACGCCTCTGGTGTTGCGGGTGTCCATGGGCGGCGGTAATCGCTTACCATCAGGCGATACGTCTGCTCGTTTGCCCCCTATACCACAAAAAAAGAAAAAAAAAGATGGCGTTGTGAGTTAGATGTCATGTTGGGGTAGGGCCTCCGGTTTCCTCACTTACTCGGTGAAACACAGCGCAGGCTCTGTTTCACACCGGTTTTCTGTGAGGCCGTGGTATCAATCCGGTCGAGCCGGCCCGTTCATGTCGATGCGCGGCTCTCCCACGATCAATCCAAGCTAAGCAGAACTTGTGTTATAGGTACTAGACAACTGATATAAATACATCTATACTTTTATTTTTTAAATACACACATAGTATGCATAGAAAACACAATGCTATGACAGTTTACAATCTCGCGAGATAGATTACAATCTAATGGTTTTGATCATCTCACAACAAGATATTTACAAGAATTGTTCGTTTAGAGATACTACTGGTCGCCCAGTGGTCGAAATTCGACCATAATTCTTTTATTTTATAGTTTTTAAGGTTCCGTATCACAAAAGGAAAAAACGGAACCCTTTTAGGATCACTTCGTAGTTCGTTTGTCTGTCAAGACCCTTTTTCTCAGGAACATGTGAAGGTATCAAGCTGAAATGTATCTCAAGTACTCGGGTCTACTGTCCTTTACTCTGTGAAAAACTCAAACTTTTATGCCAACATAATCAAAAGATACAGCTGCTTATGCTGCAAATTTTCAACACTCTGTGAACTCAGAATCTTGAAACTTGGTACGAGAAAAATAGCGAATACCTTAATTTTTAGTTCATTTCAACCATTTGCCGTCCACTGCTGAACGTAGGTCTTCCCCAAAGAGCGCCAACCATTCTGGTCTTGGGCAGTCCGCATCCATCCGCTGCCAGCCACTCTTTTTAAGTCGTCAATCCACCGTGCCGCAGGGCGCCCTACACTACGTTTGCCTCATGGCGGTCTCCACTCAAGCACATTTCGGCTCCACCGACCATCAGTACATCTAGAGACATGACCGATGATTTCCACTTCAACGTACTGATTCTCCGCGCGATGTCGGTTACTCTAGTTCTCTGTCGAATAACCTCGTTTCGAATTCTATCAGACAGAGACACACCCAACATCGCACGCTCCGTCGCACGCTGAGCCACTTTAAATTTGTGGACCAGTCCAATGGTGAGTGTCCACATCTCGGCTCCGTATGTCATTACGGGTAGGACGCACTGGTTAGACCGCAATTTTTAGTTATATCATATAATATACCTACAAATTTGTATGGAACCCCCTTGTTACAAACAAACTTTCACTGCGCCTTTCATACTCGTCTGCTCGCATTTTTTTTGCAAAATTAAGCACAAAGTTTTTGCTTCACATGTTAATGTAAAGATTTTATACATAAATCAAAATTAAGAATATCAAGATTTTCGAGATCATGGAATGTAGTTTTTATGTACCTATTTTTTTCCTCCAAGTGTTTTTTTCTTAACTAAGTTTAAGTTAGTTTCAAGGCCACTATGATACGGCTAAATTATTCGATTGTTTACGCGCAGGACTGTCATCAGTCCACCACATCCTTAGAATAGAATATAACAAACTTTATTGTACACCAATTGATACAGTTCAAGGAGCTTAACAATATTGACTACCTCAGTGGCACAGTGGTAGTGAATGCGACTGCTGTGCTTGAGGTCTCGGGTTCAAATCCTGGGTCTGACCAAGTGTTTGTGTATTCTACAAATATTTGTTTCGGAGTTTCTGAGTTTTGTAAATATGTATGTATTTACAAAAGAAAAGTATGTATGTATTCATATCAGTTGTCTAGTACCCATAACACAAGCTCTGCTTAGCTTGGGACTAGATGGCGTTGTGTGTTAGATGTCCGGAATATTTATTTATTATAAAATGACCATATAAAAATGGCGGTACCTTACCAGAACCTTAATATAAATCGATATTGAAGTTCTGAAGAAAAAACTGTAATTGGATTTTTTTGTGCTCCAAACGGAACGATGGCCCAAGATTATGGCTCATTACTCGTAGCGTTATTCAAACATTGGTTTTTCACTGTATTAATTATGGGAATTTTGGCGAACAACTCTTAAGAGCTTTTAAGTAAATTTTCCGTTAAATTACCGATTAATTTTGACTGATGCAATCATGATATGTAGGTACTTCTACAAAACCATACTAGTATTCTAAATTTGAAAGTAACTCTGTCCCTCTGTTGCGTTTTCATGCCCAAACCGCTGAACCGATTATTTTTTATTGAATAGTGGGCAAACGAGCAGACGTATCACCTGATGGTAAGCGATTACCGCCGCCCATGGACACCCGCTACATCAGAGGCGTCACAAGTGCGTTGCCGACCTTTGGGGGATGGGGAAAAGGATGGTGGGGGCAATTTGGATGGCATAGACTACTCATTGCTGTTATAACCAAAGGACATGCCGAGAAAAAGATAGTTAATTACAAAACTAGCCACCAGGCCTGGTTTCGCACGGAATTCCTTGACAGACTTATTATAATTCCAACCACGCTCTCTCTGTTGATCATCACCGGGATCCAAGCTTGAATTTAGCTAGCCAACCAAAATACAGCTCAGGAACCACAATCTTCAGAATCTTTTACCAAACAGACTTCAACCTAGATTTAAGTTTATTGATGTTCTCCAAGCCGATTACGGCCACGGCGGCCAGTCTCAACGGTTTCCACACGTTCCGTTTCAGGATTGATACCTTTGTATTACGACAACCACGGGATGAATAGGGGTAATAACACACAGAGGGTTTTTTATGGAACTAATCCCGCCCACACGCCCACCACTGTAACTCCTGCACACCAGGATCAACAGCAGTGACCCACGAACACACCGAGTTATGACACTCGGGATAACTCGGTCTTGGAACCTGCAATAATTAATCAGTAGAAAACACAGCGGGTTGCCTTCTATATCAGAATCAGATAAAAAAGTTTTGGGCAGTATCAGCGAAGTAAGGGGATTGATTCACCGAAGCTAAAACCATAACCGCCCTTTTGTGATCAGGCGTTAGAAGAGATTGAGATTTCGTAGTGACAGCTGTTCCCGGTTTCCTTCTATTTCAGGCTGTCGGTCCGAAGGGCTTGAAGGTTGGCGGCTCGAGGGGTATTCACACGTAAACACATATCAGGGAAGTTTGACTAGTATTTTTTTTAGACAGAAAGGCAAATACGTTTGTTAGTCACATAACATAAACATAAAAGAGAAAAAATAAAACAATTAACAACGACTAAACATCAAAACCGAGATAAAACAAAACAAAAAATGTAATGTATGTGTATGGATATAAATAATTCTGTATACTAAATGCTGCTATTATCTCTCCGAAACATTTTGATCCATCCTAAGGTTGCCTGGAAGATATTGCTGTTGGCAATATTGTGGCTCACAGAAAACCGGTGTGAAATAGCGCTTGCGCTGTGTTTCACCGAGTGAGTGAGGATACCGGAGGCCCATACCCCAACCCCTCCCCCCATTCTCTCTCCCCATCCCACAAAGGTCGGCAACGCACTTGTAACGCTTTTGGTGTTGCGGGTGTCCATGGGCGGCGGTAATCGCTCACCATCAGGTGATGCGTATGCTCGTTTGCCCCTTATTCAATAAAAAAAAAATGGCCGCCATTTGTACAATACATATTGGACATTTCATGTATTGTCTTTTTACCCTGTAATGTGGTGTGCAAATAAAGATTTTTCGAAAAAAAAAATATAAAGAAACAATAAAACAATCTGATTGTGTGAAGTAAGGGTCACAGTTCAGCTTATTCTACAGTTGTGAAGGTGACCTCAGCCCTGATTTTTAGCTGAACCCCAAAAGAATCTCCAAAGAACCGGCGGAATATTCAGGACATGGGGGATAATTTTTTTTTTTTTTTTTATTAAATACTGGGCAAACGAGCAGACGTATCACCTGATGGTAAGCGATTACTGCCGCCCATGGAAACCCGCAACACCAAAGGCGTCACAAGTGCGTTGCCGACCTTTGGGTGATGGGAAAGGGGATGGGGGAGGGGTTAGAGGTATGGGCCTCCGGTATCCTCACTCACTCCGTGAAACACAGCGCAAACGCTATTTCACACCGGTTTTCTGTGAGGCCGTGGTATCACTCCGGTCGAGCCGACCCATTCATGCCGAAGCATAGCTCTCCCACGGTGGAAATAATACAGAAATTTCTTTTTTTGTAAGCGAATAACCAAATGGCCTTCATTAGTTTATGTCTGTGATTTTTGAGACGGCGCCAAAAACCTGTGTTGATACGAATCACATTTTTTTTATTTTGATTTAATTATATTTGTGGTTTTATTTAAATCCAAAATATGTTAAAATTAATTTTATATTTCTAAGGCAGGTTTGTTAGATCCCAAACTAGACAGTCTGTATGAAAATTAGATTGTTAATAAACTTAATTATTTATTTATTTATATTTATTGTATACACATAATGAAATAGTACAAAAATAAATTAGTTACAAAGTATGTAAGGATGTATAACAATTGGCGGTCTTATATATGTATAATAATAATAATAAATATTTTGGATATCTTACACACAACGCCATCTAGTCCCAAGCTAAGCAGAGCTTGTGTTTTGGGTACTACACAACTGATATGAATACGTACATACTTTTTTTTATAAATACATACACATTATACATAGGAAACACCCAAACTCCGAAACAAATATTTGTAGATCATACAAACATTTGGTCCGACCCAGGCATCGAACCCGGGACCTCAAGAACAGCAGTCGCGTACGCTACCACTGCGCCACAGAGATAGGCAGTATATGACTTAAATTCGGACATTCAACACACAAAGCCATCTAATCCCAACTCAGCAGAGCTTGTATTATGGGAACTAGACAACTGAATTTTTTTTAGTCTTGCCATAAACATTGGTACAAAGAAAAACGATATTTTTTATTTAACAAGTATGTATACACAGTTTTTGTTATAGTATACAATTAAACCTAAGAAGGAACGCAATTCTGTTACGTTAGAAGGCACGGGAGCTTTTTTAATAGCTTCAATCTATTCCGGACACGTATGTCCCCGTTTATACTTATCATAGAACCTAAATAAGTCACTGAGGTGGAAAAAAAGGTGCACTTTTCTCTATTAATTTTCAATTCAAATTTTTGCAATCTCTGGAAAACCTTGTGTAACATGGCGAGATGTAACAGGTCATGTACCCCTGTATTTATGAGGTCATCTATCAAGACCCCTACTCGAGGTATGTCCGCGAATAATTGCACTAGTTTTCTCTGAAAAAATACCCGGACTCAACGATAAACCGTAAATAAGTGGATTGTACATGAATAAACCCTTTTGCGTATAATTAACAGTGATTTCTTTTTTCATCAAGCTCGAATTGGGCTTGCGATAAATCGAGTTTCGTTAATTTCTCTCCCTCGTGCAACTTTGTAAGTGAATCCTCAACTTTAGTTACCAGAAAGTGATGCACTTCAAAATATTTATTGAAAGTTAATTTAAAATAAGCACATACTTTGATAAAGTGGCACAATCGGAGTGGCCCAGTCGGACGTGGCGACTGGCATAATGATGCCGTCGCACGCCATTTGATCAAGCGCGGCGTGGGTAAGAGGCCGCGCGCGCAAGTTCACGGGCCGCGCCCCCTCCCGCAAGCGAAACCCCACCGTACCGCCGGTGAACCGTCCGAGACAGTCTTCAAATACTTTACAATATCTGGAACTGAAATGATGTAAGTTAAAACAACTGTTTTGTTTTCTAATCACGTTACTTAGCAGTACGGGTATGCTTATTCCCAATTCATTCGACAAAGATAAAAAAGACGACTGCCTTCGACTGCCTCGGTGGCGCAGTGGTGGCGAATGCGACTGTTGATCATGAGGTCTCGGGTTCGAATCCTGGGTCGGACCAAGTGTTTGTGTGATCTACAAATATTTGTTTCGGAGTTTGGGTGTTTTCTATGTATAATATGTATGTATTTACAAAAAAATAATAGTATATATGTATTCATATCAGTTGTCTAGTACCTACCCATAACACAAGCTCTGCTTAGCTTGGGACTAGATGGCGTTGTGTGTTAGATGTCCGGAATATTTATTATTATTCATCCAATTGCGACCTAACAAACTTGTTTTACCACAAATTGGTTGGACTTTTTGGATTCAAATGTGTTTTCGTAACAGCTACTGAATGCGTATAGGTTTTTGATGACGGTTTTGTAGGAAAACACGGATCAACTATAAGCTCATACGCATCCGACCACTGTTATTACCGTAGCCACTTTTAATTTTGATTTTACGTCGTTAACAATAAAATATTGTTTTAACCGGTCCACGTACGGGTCCCAGTTGTCTTTGACAAGGTCAAATGGTTCTACTAACTGCCATCTTGAAGCAATTCACCGAAATTAATTGATCCACGAATTGTTGTGCCGAGTCTAGATGTTCTTTGTGTCCGTTTCATGTATGTTTGTAAAGTCCCCCACGACACAGGATGTTTATTCCTAATGTGGGAGTTGTCTTGAAAAAAAAAAAAAAAAAAGAAATCGCACACACAAACACAATTTATTGCTTGTCGCCACTGAATCAAATCTACGACCTCGGGCTTTGAAGTAAAGGTCACTTACCACTAGACCAGCAGGATCAATTGGAACGAGAATACATAAAACGAAAAGAAAACCAATAAATGAGTAAGAAAGATGTACCTACTCGTATACGTAACAATTGGCGGTGTTATCGCTCACGGGGATTTCTTCCACGCAACACATCGTTATTTGAATGTATGAATATTCAAATAATAAAGGAGTTTATAAAAAAGAAAAAAATACATACATAAACTTATAAACTACTATGTATTTATGTATGTATATACATTCATATATACTCATTGGTCCAGTGGTTGACGTATGCGACTGCCAATCATGAGGTCTCGGGTTCAAATTCCGGGTCGGAGTTTAGAAGTTGGGGTTTGAACCCCCGTGCCTCGACGAGCACGTAAAGCTGTCGCTCCTGCACCTGATCACTCCTCGGTCATGTCGCTTGTCCGTCCTATCGGATTATGAGAGAGAGGGAACAGAGAGTGCACCTGTGTTTGCCCACACACTGGTGCACTATAATATTTCCTGCGTAATTGGTTGGTCTCTATTGAGACTGGCCGCCGTGGGCGTAATCGGTTTGGAGAACATCATCATCATATACATACATAAATACATACACATATACATACTTTATTATATATTATGTATATTTTCTATCTTATTCCAAATCTTTTGTAGTCATTCAGTCACTCAATCTTCTCAGAACTGTATTATCATCAACAGCTTATAAAAGTTCACGCCTGGGCATAGGTTTCTGCTTAAGAAGGACCGGTCGGCATTTTTTTCATATACAATCCTACCAAACGATCTCTCATCAACTGTGGAATGAGCTGTCGCCTGCGCTGTTCCCGGACCAATACGACCTTCAAACCTTCAAGAAAAGAGCGTACTCCTTCCTAAAAGGCCGGCAACGCACTTGTGACGCCTCTGGAGTTGCGGGTGTCCATGGGCGGCGGTAATCGATTACCATCAGGCGATACGTCTGCACGTTTGCCCCCTATATAATAATAAAAAAACAAAAAAAAAAACAACGTACTTTACTGTTTTCAAGGTAGAAAAACCACACTGATTTCAGCACGGACGATATAACCAAAGATCAACCTAATATGACAGTATTCTGCCCGCCGTGTGGAGCCGGCATAGAATAGCTCCACCCTATCTCCTCCCGTGGGTGTCGTAAAAGGCGACTAAGGGAAAGTAGCTGGGCCACCATCGCCAAGTTCACTAGCGAGGGCGAGGTGAAGACGGACATAAGAGAAACCCTGGAAACATCGAGCTGGGCGCTCTTTAGCCCCGCGGGCCCCCAGCGAGGGGTCGACGGCGACAGGGAGTCGCCCGCGGCCCCGAACGAGAGTGGCCACGGGCGGGGGACCTGCCGCCCTTAGCCGTGTGGCGGAATGCGCGCCTGTTGTTCCGGGGGCGCATTTCAAAATGGGATGGGGGGCCTGAGTGATCTCGCCCCCCAAGGCGGTCTGGAAAGGGCATCCCTAGCCGAGTCGCGGCGAGCAAACTATCCCGTGGCTCGGTCTTAGGTGATGAGGAACAACGTGGAATTTAGTGGGTAGCCTGGCCCCCTCTACCGAAGGCCAGGAGTTCCACACGAAGCGAACCCACTGCCCCCGCGGTGGGCAAGCGAAGTGCTTAAATGCATTCCCCACGGAAAAAAAAAACAAAGATCGACCTAATATGACAGCATTCGTGCTGTCGTGTTTCGTTGGTAAGTGCGAGACCGGAGTCCCAATGATGCAAGAGTATCACTAGGCCGCTATACCACGCTGCATTGTTGCATTATCTGTATTTACAATGAATATGGTGACCACCACTTTTGGATTTTACTTATGCTTTCTACCAGGCAGAGTAGCACTGTGAAAGCATGAGGTTCCTGTTACACCTTCGTAATCTTAGTTCGTCACAACACGGACAGACATAACTATAGAAAGTTCTTAATCTTTTTACTCATTCCCAGAATCATGAAGCTCTTCTTCTTCGGTCTTCTTCTGGCGCTTGCTGGTTCAGAGAAACCGATAGATATATTAATCAACAAAATCTTCGACACCCCGTTTACGCCTACGACTGGGATTGGCGCTACAACAAAAGAACCGGTTTGTTCCGTTCTTTATATATTTTTTTTCCTTATAAGAAATATTGTTATGCTAATGCCCTTTGGTTCCTCAGTCCCTCCCCTCTCTGAATATATCTGGATGGCTTGTAAACCGTCCGGTAACCTCACTCATGTAGTGTGTTTATGGGACGACCGAATTAGAAATTATATCACTAAATATCGCGATTCAGGTTTTTAATTGGACAGCGCCATCTATTGACTTGTATATGGACTAAATTTATTAAATATTATTATCACCTCAAACACTTGATTTTCTGAGAATCCATGGTATTAGTCTAGTCGACTCGAAATTGGTTCTAAAGCATTTTTTTCTTTTTTTTTAAATAGGGGCAAACGAGCAGAGATATTACCTGATAGTAAGCGATTACCGCCGCCAATGGACACCCGTCTTTGGCGAGGAGAGACCCCTATGGAACGCCGCACGAATGAGCCTCCGGTATCCTCAATCACTCGGTGAAACACACCGGTTTTCTGTGAGGCCTGGTATCACTCCAGTCGAGCCGGCTTTCATGGCGAAGCGTGGTTCCCCCACGGAAGTCCATACAAACTTCCTGCAAACATATTGCATAAGGCAGGCTTAATGCCACAAGCATTTTCTTTCAGTCAAACCTTTTGACCACAATCCGCACTTAACCAGCTTGATTACGTATGGCCTTAACCCTCTCCCGAGAGGAGACCCAATCCTAGCAGTGGGACCTTATGGGTTGTTAATAAAACCTTTTGTCAGTTTTTCCCATGGTACTGTGTAAATCTTGAATGAGAACAGCTAAGTACATAATCTTGATCCTTTCGTGTGCTTAGGGGCTCTGACAGAAACATTTACTTAAACAACATTGCTTCCAGATCCTCGTGGGATCCACAGCCAGTACCCCCATACTGATGGATGAAAATGGCCAAAGCTGCCAATGCACCCCCTTTTATCTATGTGGATATGACCACATCGATGTCGAATTCAATAAAGAAGAACAGGAAGAACAATATAAGGAAGTAGATATCAGGTGAGGATTCAGGGCGAAAACCAGGAGTCTAGTTATAGTAGCAAGGGTTCTGTGGTTATATATTTGACTGCCTCGGTGGCAGAGTGGTAGTGAATGCGACTGCTGTGCTTGAGGTCTCGGGTTCAAATCCTGAGTCGGACCAAATGTTGTGTAATCTACAAATATTTGTTGCGGAGTTTGGTTGTTTTCTATGTATAATATGTATGTATTTACAAAAAAAAAAGTATATATGTATTCATATCAGTTGTCTAGTACCCATAACACAAGCTCTGCTTAGCTTGGGACTAGATGGCGTTGTGTGTTAGATGTCCGAAAAAAATATTTATTATTTATATCGGACTCGAACCAACCAAAAACTGCACGCCGTCTCGGTTACTAGTAGTTGAGGAGCCAGGACTACCCTACTAAGCAAAATCCTGGTACCTTGACGGACTCTGATTATTAACGGCTTTTCGATGGCCCTCTCGTGTGTAGTAAACATCCCCCTAAGACATTTTCTTTCCGTGGGAGAGCTACGCTTCGGCATGAATGGGCCGGCTCGATTCGACCGGAGTGATACCACTGCCTCACAGAAAACCGGTGTGAAATAGCGCTTGCGCTGTGTTTCACCGAGTGAGTGAGGATACCGGAGGCCCATACCCCAACCTCTGCCCCCATTCCCTCTCCCCATCTTCCAAAGGTCGATAATTACATTGGTACCAATTTTTTAAACCGGACGTACAGTCTTCATTAGTAGTGTTTTTTTTTTTATTGAATAGGGGGCAAACGAGCAGATGCATCACCCGATGGTAAGCGATTACCGCCGCCCATGGACACCCGGCAACACCAAAAGCGTCACAAGTGCGTTGCCGGCCTTTTAGGAAGGAGTACGCTCTTTTCTTGAAGGTTTGAAGGTCGTATTGGTCCGGGAACACCGCAGACGACAGCTCATTCCACAGTTTTGCTGTGCGTGGCAGAAAATTTAGGGAAAATCGCACAGTTGTGGACTGCCAACCATCTAGAGTAGTAGACTAGCGGTCATCTATACGAAGTCTTTTTTTTTTTTTTTTTTTCTCTCTAACCGTCATCGTAATTGGCGCCCTTATTTATCCTAATGCTACACGAAGTGTTGGGAGTCAGGTCCCTAGTGTTGTGTAGGGATCCGAGGCTTTTGGTCTGGGTGTACCTTTTGTCAGTTTCAAGTATGTTTGTAAAGCCCCATTACAAAATATATTCTTAGTTGTAAATTAAGAAATTAGAGCGAAAATGCTTTATGTATTTTATTGGCGTTCGATTGGCTCAGTGGCAATATTTGGAGTTTATATCTAGTAACCGAGTAGGTTAAACTATTCCAGCCAACTCTAATCTTGGTAATAATAATAATAAAAAAAAATATTTGGATTTATCTCACGAGATTGTCGATATGTGGAATGTGGATTCGGTGGTCATTGTTCCGATAGTCGTATCTGCTCACGGATTGATAGCCAAGAGTCTCGACCAACATATTAAGAGGCTCACGTTAGGGGGCTGGATCAAGGGTCTGATACAGAAGGCAGTCCTTCTTGACACGGCACGTATAGTGAGGAGGTTCCTGTCTTTGGAGCCCTAACCACCGGTTTCTTGGTCCCTGTACCCGAAGTCGGTGGTCTACTATTTTTTTATTTTTTTAAATATATGTTATTGTTTATCTTTTTTATGTATTTAAAAATGTAATTAATATGTATATATAATGGAATAAAGAGAATAATAATAATAAATCACTTTATTGTAAATCAGTAGTAGTATATATGGTAAACTTAAAACTATTTTAAAGTATGTACAAGTGGCGGCCTTATCGCTCCATGACAATATCTTATAGGCAACCATGGGATGGAAAGAAGAGTAGGGATGAAAAAGTATATGGTAATTGCTGGTGTATTATTTTTATATATTACATAAAATAATAGCAACACGTAGTGTGAAGGATTATACATACAAACTGTGGAATGAGCTGTCGCCTGCGGTGTTCCCGCACCAATACGACATTCAAACCTTCAAGAAAAGAGCGTACTCCTTCCTAAGCGGCTGGCAACGCACTTGTAACGCCTCTGGTGTTGCGGGTGTCCATGGACGGCGGTAATCACTTACAATCAGGCGATACGTCTAATAAAGGCTAATAAAATGATGAATGCTAAATGTGCTAAATTAGGTATTAATTTAGCCACTTTCAGTTGTTTTTCCATACAAAAATAATAATGTACACGAAAATTGTTAATTAGCTTTTTTAAAAGATTACCTTAAGGAGTGTCTTCCCGATTCTTCTCTATACAAATGACACTTTGGAACAGTGCAACTAGCGTAAATAATGTAACGTTTCTAAAACGCCTAAATGACCTACTTGAAAAACTCTACAAACGTTCAGATTTCTAGTGCGGAAACATTTTTTAAACAGTTTATCAGATCCATCTTAATTTTCTACTCTCCCTCTTGAATTAGTATTATGTGTATTTATGTATGTAAATAAATATATTTAGTAGTGTGTATTATTATTTTTATATAAATATATATATATAATTTTATATGTATGATATCTTTCTTTACATTTTTATTTTCTGTGCATCTACCATGTTTGGCTCTGCATCGCCCTAAAGTCGACTGTTAGAAAATGCCTACGGCATTAAGTCCGCCCCTGTACATTTGTGCATAAAGTATAAATAAATAAAAATAAAAGCTTAACTTAAATTTTGACATATTCATAATTACAGATTGGGAGAGGAAGATACGAGGCTTTGTAACACCTCCGTGGAGGTCTGTTGTACAGAATCTATGGAACACGTAAAGCCTAAACCAAAAGACCCGCCCAAAAACCTCAAAACAAAGGGATGTGGTTATAGGAACCACAATGGGGTTGGAATAAAATATACGGTAGGTATATATAATAATATCGCTGAGATCGAGGGTGGGAAATAATTTTCTTCCGGAACAGGTCCTGGTGAGGCACGGCGTCAATTCAGGGAGGACCTGAAATAATATGGTCCGGGTCCTCCCAGAGGAGGGCGCCAGAGGCCGGTCGTCGGGGTATTTTTTAGTGGAAACACCACACACTCCTTGCTCCTGTGTTTCCGAGGAGCTGGAGATCCGAAGGGATTTTTCATTTTAAGCTATTGCATAGCTTTTATTGTGGGCTTTGAGCGCGGCGACTGAATCAAGAAATTCTCGCTCGGCCGAGCGTTCGCTTGACGTGTATGTATATGGTACGACTGTACGAAGCTCGCACCGATCGAGACGAGCTGTTCCGAAATCGGACGAATACGTAAGCAGCTTTTTGTGAGAAAATTTATAGATGTATAGGTATCTATAATATGTATCTTTATATGCAACACTCTTTTCCAGATATTTAGAGGATATCAATTCTCAAGCTTATGTTTCTTATTTCAGTTACCATAAACCTATAGTTTCAATGATAAAAATTCCTGAATAACCTACATGTATTGTAAGATAATAAAAATATTTCAAACGATATTAACTTCTCATTTATTCAATAAAAGAAAAAAAAATTCTTATCGGTCACCACGCTCAATAAGTGTAACTTGAATTAATATCAAAGAAAAAACTTGGATTAATATAAAAAAATATTGCATAAATAAAAAATAAATAAATAACTATAAATGCATAAGTTGATAAAAATGCTATGCACTAGCTTTACCGCAGCAGTCCCCGAGTGCCACACGTTTTTTCGAAACGAAGTTCCTTATCGCGCGTTGCGGAAGGGGCCTAGACGGAATTGTAACGACACTTTCGACATATGTCAACGACACTTTCGACATATGTCAACCACATATTTTGTCAAGACGAATGTATTATATTACCATATTGTGTGTTTATTTATCTAGCGTAGCACTCCCAATCCATTCACCCCACTACTCTGGTCACCCCCACCCCCTAAGATCATTACCCTTAAGGAAGACACCCCCTCTATCTCCGAAACTAGCGCTCGGAGACATTTATTTATTTTATTTTTTTATTTTTAAAAAGACAACTCCCACATTAGGAATAAACATCCTGTGTCGTGGGGGACTTTACAAACATACATGAAACGGACACAAAGAACATCCAGACTCGGGACAACAATTCGTGGATCACACAAAGTGTTGTAGGTACCGCGTGGGATTTGAACCCACGACACTTGACCCAGTAGCAAGCGGCATGGCGACCGCTGACACCACTCGGCCAACCGTGCAGTCAGTCACATTTTTTAGTCCCCTCTTGCACACTCTGAAATTGTCAGGAATCATTACCCTTTCTCTGTCTGTCTCTCTCTCTCTCTCTCTTATAGAAAGCAAGCCAGATATTTTCATTTCGTCTTTCTATTTCGAACTTCGTTCCATCCGGGAGTCCCTTGACACCTTTTTAAATGTATTTGTCCGTTTCATGTATGTTTGTAAAGTCCCCGACACAGCATGTATGTTCCTAATGCGAGAGTTATCTTTAGTGTAAATAATAATAATATATATATAAATAATAATAATAATATATATAATAATATTAAATATTTCTGACATCCAACATACAACGCCATCTAGCTTCAAATTAAGCATGACTGCCGCGGTAAAGCTATTGCATAGCATTTTTTATCAACTTATGCAATTATAGTTATTTATTTATTTTTTATTTATGCAGTATTTATAAGCGAAACTTCTTTATCGGGGTTGTCAAAAAATTTAGTGTAACATTGTTTCGTTACGCGTCACATTTATCCGTTACGCACCATCTTTTTTTATGCCTACCACGCGTGATTCGAAGTATACTTTCTCCAGCGGAGTAGGGATTGGTAAATGTCTCCAATGTATTTTGCGGCCCGTTTTGAGTAGTTACGTTTGAGTTTTTTTCCTGTTATTTATAAACTGAAACAATTTTTCATTTATAGTCTCTACTTTATTCAGAGACAATCGTTTAAATTCTGCTTGTAAATCGATGGTGGACGTTGACGTTTTTCGGCCATGATAAAATGTTTTATCATTATTGAGAGTAGTTATATACAATCCTTCAAAAAAAAAAATTATAAAATAAAACAAAAAACATTTTCAAACACAAACAGGACCAAATTAATACTACAATGAAATATCACATTACAAACAATATTATTTTATTTAGTCCACAATGTAAATAACTACACACATCACATTCCACAAACTTACTTCATTCACACCACAGATCGCGAAATATTTACTCAGGTCTCGCTCCTTAACTTTTATTGCACTTGAAATAAGAATTGTCACGAATATTGCTGGTTTATAAGTCTTTTGTCGTTATACCTTACGTCGACATATGATATTTATTATTTGAAAAATAACGTTATAAAGAAGTTTCACTTCTTACGAGTGTACGCTAGTACACGCAACTTTTTTTTTTATATTAATTCAATAATAAGGATATCATACTTAATTTGATTTCGTAAATACATACATATTATATACAGAAAACACAAAATCCTTGAAACAAATATAAACATCTGTTCTGACGGAATTTTATCCAAGACCTTAAACATAGCAGGCGCATACGCAACCACTGCACCACCGAGATAGTCAAATAAATCATATTCTCGATATTTTACTTTATATTCTACTTATTTAGTACTGTTTTAAATTTTTCTTTTGGGCCGAACTAATCGAACCCGAGATCTCTTATGCCCAGTTCCTATATTTGAAAAACGATCCGTTCCAGGTACGAATAGTAGTATATTATACGGGTCGTAAGCTAACATCGTTCCTATAAAAAATAAATTGAGGAACGGTATTTACGACTCGTAGTCGGTTGTAGAAAATTTTTACACGATGACGATTCGTTGAATATAGGAACCGGGCATTAATCGGCACTTGTATACGCTAACCGCTGGACCAACGAGGCAGTCCTTTTTGATGTCTATGTCTATGAACATAAAAATATTTATAATGTGTTTAATGAATTCCAGTATGCAGACACTCAGTTTGGAGAATTCCCCTGGGTAGTGGCTGTGCTGGACTCCAAAACCTTGGTCTACATGGGTGTGGGAGTGTTGATCAACCCAGAAGTCGTGATGACCGCAGCACACATCGTTTCCGAGTAAGGGAAACTTTATATTATTGTATATACGAGCCTGTCAAAGTGGCTCTACACTGCCTGATGGAAAGCATGAGCAGAATCCAAGGGTGGTGGTCATTGGGCATTGTGAGTGCACTCAATGCAACAATGCAGTACAGTGACCCAAACATAATGGTCTAATAAAATGGTTTTGAATTTTTGAGATCCATATTAGTACGAATGCTGTCAGTGTAGGTGGGTTTGCTGTGACCTCTTACCCTCGTTTCTAGCCTCATAGTACCGACCCCGTCGAACCGCCCCGTAAGGGTAAAGATATGTTCAATTTTTTAAGTGGGCCTGTCAAAGTGCCGACAATCGAGAGTATCTATACTAATATTATAAAGCTGAACAGCTTTTTTGTTTGTTATCGCTAAGACTAATCTCAGGGATCGCTGGTCCGCTTTAAAAAAAATATTTCAGTTTTGTCCATTTATCAAGGCTTATAGGCACTTTGAAAAACGATCCGTTCTAGGTACGAATAGTAGTATATTATACGGGGCGTAAGCTAAAATCGTTCCTATAAAAAATAAATTGAGGAACGGTATTTACGACTCGTAGTCGGTTGTAGAAAATTTTTACACGATGACGATTCGTTAAATATAGGAACCGGACATAAGACCAATAGGGGCGGAGCCTCAATGAAGAATTTTAAAAAACGTGGGAAAATTATTACGCTACGGGCAATAGTAGACGTAAACGAGGTTGCTAGAGTCAGCTAGTAAATTATATATTTCTTTGCTTCTTTTAATCGCGCATTTTATTGAAATCTGAGGTTCATTTCAAATGATCAAATGATTTTTGAATGTTTTAGCTTTAATATTGTATTCCTATATATAGGTATAGTTCATTCGGACTAAAGATAAGAGCTGGAGAGTGGGACACGCAGCATGACCTTGAAATGTACCCACATCAAGAGAGATTTGTGATGGAGTTGTACATACATAAACGCAAGTATACCATCTATATCTAAACTTTGTTTCTATGTTTGTTTGCAATGAATAGGCTCAAAAACTACTGGACCGATTTTAAAAATTCTTTCACCATTCGAAAGCTACATTATCTACGAGTAACATAGACTATATTTTATTTTGGAAAAGAATAGGGTTCCGTAAGATATTTGGGTTTTTCGGACACAAGGTGGAAAAATCAACAAGAAAAGTTACTTATTTTGCGAAACATTTTCATGCTACGGGCTATATAAGATGTAAACGAGTATGCGTGGGTCAGCTAGTTAATAAATAAATTTAGAGTTTCACTGGCATACAGCTGTAGTAAAAGAAGTAAATTATACTACTTTTAGGGATCCGTTGGTCATATCTCCGAACCCTTATAATGCGCGTGGCCAGGTCATCCTCGAGTGGGCTGGGCGGCAGTACGGGACCCTTACCTTTTGACGCAGGTCCTTTCCAAGCACGATTGCTTTGGGAAGTACCTGCACTCGGTCGCTAGGAGAGAACTGAGTCCCGCCTGCCACTACTGCGACTGCAGTGAGGACTGCTGCTGCACATGCTGGCGATCTGCCTTGCTTGGGCGTCGAAGCGTCGGACCCTCATTGCAGTAAACGGAGGATATCTGTCGCTGCCGGCCGTCATACACTCCATGGCCGGTAGCGACAGCAGTATTAGCCGCGAAGGGGCGACGTATGCGTGTGCCATGCGTCGCCTAAATTAAGAGTTTTTACCAGCAGACGGTGCTCGCTTCAGTGCAGGCAGGCGCTGGGAGGGGTCCGGTCTTGTTAATAACAGCAGTTCCCGGACCTCTCCCTTCCCAGGCGCAGAGTGGCATACCATGTGGTTTTAGTCAGTTCGATTCCGACATACCGCCCGGCCGCATACCCCGGTGGGGTGACCGAACGAGGGGGTTTCCACAGGCATGGCAAAAAAAAAAAAGGCAAAAAAAAAGTTGTCGGTATATTTGAGGGCGCTGACTTCCCAAATAACGATTGCCATAGATGTTCATGAAAACCGGGACCGACAGTTTCACGTGCTCTCCGGTGTACAGGCGGGAAACACCAACATCTTCCCCATGCTCCGGGCTGCTATTAAGAATTTCTGGTAAAAAAAACTCAACAGCTGTCCGACCCGAAACCGAGACCTCTTGATCAGCAGTCGCTTAAGCTAACCATTAGACCAAAGAGGCAGTTCATGATAGTAGTCCATATAATCATATAATTAACTTTGAAGAAAAACTATAACGGTTTAGACAACTTGGTTCAAGGGTTATAGACACCTAAGTTGTAAAATGCGCCTAATTGGAAAACTTGGTACAAAAATTATGATATACGATTACGAAATAAAAAGTAACGAGTTGTTACGTACAACAACAACCACGAGTAATGCAGCAGGGCAAAGCTAGTCTAAAAATGTAACCTAAGGTACTTATATCATCAGCTAAAATACGGTCCAGCCATTTCATAGATTAGACAGACATACAAAAGTTGAATGATATTTTAGTATATGTACCGTGTAAACATACATATAATCTGTTATTTTAACATTACAAACAGGCACTTCAATTTTATTTTATTACTAGCTGAGCCCCGCGGTATTACCCGCGGTTATTGTCGTAATGCGGAAAACGCCGCGGAGCGAAGCTAGTCTAGAAAAAGTTATTCCTTATATCATCAGCTACCTATCAGTAAAAGTTCCATCCAAATCGGTCCAGCCCTTCCAGAGATTAGCCGGAACCAACAGACAGACGACAAGACAAAAATTTTAAAAATATATATTTTGGTATGTGTACCGTACCGTATATACATTCATATGAATGTAGTAGAAAGCGGTTATTTTAATATTACAAACAGACACTCCAATTTTATTTATTTGTATATAGATATAGGTATATGTTTGTTATTATTAGAAAAGTATATATGTATCTATATCAGTCGTCTAGTACCCATAACACAAGCTTTAATAGCAATAATTTCGTACTTTTATCGATTATTAAACAGCAACACCGGACGCGGAGCCGACGCGCGGCTCCATTTTGTTGTTAGTGTTAATCCACATTATCATACGTCGAGTTGAGTATTTATATTCCTCCGTATTGATTTATTTATTAATTCTCACGTTTGGTTGAGTTGAGCGTATCGTTCCTCCCTTCGTTACTGTCAAAATACCAAAAAATAAAGTACCTACTCAAAGGACATACAAGAATAATTTTATTGTATGTTTTATAAATATAATCGAAAATCAATTTTTTTTAAAACCACATCTCTAAGTGGGCGGAGCCCGTCCATGAAGTACAGTATTCCTGTAGTACATTGTATCAAAAATTATTACAAAACTTTATGGGCGTGATCTGTCAAAAGTTAATTAAACGATTGGAACGACTATAATTACGAGTACCTTAACAAAATGATTTACTGCTCTTACAGAATTCGTCAACAAAATTCTACTGCGCGACATAGCTCTGATGCGCTTGGACCAACCCCTGGAGCTAACGAAGCACGTCAACGTCATCTGTATGCCGAACCAGAACGAGGTGTTCGACAACTATAAGAAATGCATCGCTAACGGTTGGGGAAAGGATACATTTGGTGAGTCTCAAACGATATGTGACTTAACATTCTTATATGTTTCGAGACTTTAAATTTACTTTTGACTGCCTCGGTGGCGTAGTGGTAGCGTATGCGACTGCTAAGCTTGAGGTCTCGGGTTCGAATCCCGGGTCGGACCAAATGTTTGTATGATCTGCAAATATTTGTTTCGGAGTTTAGGTGTTTTCTATGTATAATATGTATGTATTTACAAAAAAGAGGTAATTAAGTATTTATATCAGTTGTCTAGTACCCATAACACAAGCTCTGCTTAGTTTGGGACTAGAAGGCGTTGTGTGTTGTCGATGGCGATGTCCGGAATATTTATTTACTTGATTCAAGCCGGAACATCGTCCATACATAGTAAATGTAGTCTGGGTATCAGAGATTTCCTTCCTATGGTACTACACCTGGTTACCAGGCTACTGGTACCACAGACGGCGTGCGGTTTTTAGTCGGTTCGATTCCTATATAAACACAGAACATTTGCTATTATAACTAAACTGATAATATAATAAATAAAATTGATTGAAATCAATTTCAATTTAAAAGCTATTCACTAAATACATGTGAAAGTATATACGAAATTTAGAAAAAAACAATTCTTTAAATAGTTGTCAGTCTGTGTGTTTCTTCCGCCTAATCTTTGGAACGACTTTACCGATTTCGACGGGACTTTGCTTTAGCCTTATTTCTATTGACCCGGAGTCCTTGTCCATGTAGTGTATTTGAGATAGGGTATCAATCAAACACTGGCTTAAAAAAATCTTAGTTTATAGAACCTGATCTTTCTTCTGTAATCTACTCCAGGTGCAAAAGGCAAGTTCGCCGTGATCCTCAAGAAAATAGAAGTTGACATGGTTTCGTACGACCGCTGCAAAACCCTGCTGAAGAGGACCAAGCTTGGTTCTAACTACAAGCTACCCATCAGTATGGTATGTGCTGGTGGAAAAGAAGGACAAGATGCCTGCCAGGTAAGGCTGGATTCTCATCATCAGTCTATCGCAGTCCGTTGCTGGCCATAGATCTTTTTAACAGTACGCTCCTTGGTTCGATCCTCGGCTTCTCAAATCCAGTTCCTGGCCACCACAACATTTGCGGAGACGCAGTCTTCTCTCAAGAACACAGTTTAAGAGTTCTACGACTAATGACGAATGAATGATGAAAGAAAACATGATTTTACTAAACAACTTCCATACTAGAAATATATCGTATGTCCTGTCTTTACAAACATACATGAATGGATACAAAGACCACCCAGACTGAGAACAAAAATTATTTGTGGATCACAGAAAGTGTTTTCCCATGATGGGATCGATCCCAGCTTAGCGGAGGACCGGAGGCCCAACGATAGAGAAGTATCTCAATTGTGAGGATTATCACGCTGCATTGACTGCCTCAGTAGCGCAGTGGTAGCGTACGACTGCTGTGCTTGAGGTCTCGGGTTCGATTCCCGGGTCGAACTAAACGTTTGTACGATCTGCAAATAATTGTTTCGAAGTTTGGGTGCTTTCTATGTATAATATGTATGTATTTATAAAAAAAGTATACATGTATTTATATCAGTTGCCTAGTACCCATAACACAAGCTCTGCTTAGCTTGGGACTAGATGGCGTTGTGTGTTAGATGTCCGGAATATTTATTTATTAAGCTATTGCATAGCTTTTATCGTGGGCTTCGAGCGCGGCGCCCGACTCAAGAAATCCCGTAACGAATATAAAACCTAACACCCCCCACTCCAGCTACCATGTAGCTCGGCCGAGCGTTCGCTTAACGTGTATGTATATGGTACGACTGCACGAAGCTCGCACGGATCGAGATGAGCTGCTCCGAAATCGGACGAATACGTAAGCAGCTGTCTGTGAGAAAGTATATAGGTGTATCATATCTTTATAATGCCACATTCTTCCAGATATTTAGAGGATATCAATTCTCAAGCTTATGTTTCTTATTTCAGTTACCATAAACCTATAGTTTCAATGATAAAAATTCCCGAATAACCTACATGTATTGTAAGATAGTAAAAATAAAAATATTTTAAACGATATTAACTTCTCGTTGGTCACCACGCTCAAAAAGTGTAACTTGAATTAATATAAAAAAAAATACTGCATACATATATAAAAAATAAATAAAAAATTATAATTGCATAAGTTGATAAAAAATGCTATGCAATAGCTTTACCACGGCAGTCCCCGAGTGCCACACGTAATTTTTTATTATTGTCAGTATTCGCAATGAGTATGGTGACCATCACATTTTATAATAATAATAATAATAAATAATCCGAACATCTAACACGCAACGCCATCTAGTCCCAAGCTAAGCAGAGCTTGTGTTATGGGTACTAGACAACTAATATAAATACATATTTACTGTTTTTTTTGTAAATACATACATATTATATTATATATATTTGGTCCGACCCAGGATTTGAACCCGATACCTCAAGCACAGCAGTCGCATTCACTACCACTGTGCCACCGAGGCAGTCATTTTATTTCCTTCAGGCAGAGTAGATTCGCTTTAGCAAGCTCATATAAAAAAAAAACCATATTCTGCATTAACAATCTCGTGAGATACCTATATCCAAATATTATGTTATTATTTATGTATGGTTTTCTTTACAGGGAGATGGTGGTGCCCCCTTGGTATGTCCCATAGGCAACAATCAGTACAAGCTGACTGGGCTGGTCGCTGGTGGGGTTGGGTGTGGGCAGAAAGATGTGCCAGCGCTATACGTCAACGTGCCGATGTTCAGAGATTGGGTTGATAAGAAAATGGAGGAATGGGGGTTATCTTTAGATACACATACATAGAGAGTAGAAAATGTTATTCAAGTTTTTAAATGGAAATCAATTGTGTGAATGAATGAGTTAAAGAATGAATGCCTAAATAAAGTATTTAATTTAATTATTTGTCATCATTCCTCCCCTATTCAGCTATGCTTCGACATGAATGGGTCGACTCGACCGGAGTGATACCACGGCCTCACAGAAAACCGGTGTGAAACAGCGTTTGCGCTGTGTTTCACCGAGTGAGTGAGGATACCGGAGGCCCATACCCTAACCCCTCCCCTCATCCCCTTTCCCATCCCCCAAAGGTCGGCAACGCACTTGTGACGCCTTTAATGTTGCGGGTGTCCATGGGCGGCGGTAATCGCTTACCATCACTCTGCTCGTTTGCCCACTATTCAATAAAAAAAACAAAGTATCCCTAATGCCATAGTGCCTTAGTTTTCGCAAAATCGTTTGATGTTATATGTATATACATACCGCTGACCGTGGTATTACCATCAGGTGATACGTCTGCTCGTTTGCCCACTATTCTATTAAAATCTTATCTTACCTGCCCAATCCTCACCCATTTTGGAAATTTAATTCTCTTCAGGCAGAAAAGTAAATGACTTAATTCATCCAGAGTTTAGTTCATTTTGTCGTATTCTGCTCCCACTCAGGAATGTATTAACACCATCAGCAGTTTGGTTAACCCACCAAGAATCAAGCCCAGATACTTCATTTAGACTTGAACCGGTACGGGAACAGAGTTAACGACGATCAAAAGATACTTATTTAAATCTAGGAATCATCAAGATTCATGCTTCGTACTACTTTTTACCCGAAGAATGTTACCCCCACGAGATTCTGGGGTAAATTTATGTTGTTTGATTTGCGAGCGTTTATGGGTGGTAGTAATCAAATCAATCTTCAAAAATGGGGACAAAGGCAGTGTCAGTAACTATAGACCAATAGCAGTGTTGCCAACTCCGTCTAAGGTACTGGAAAGGATTATGAACTACAAACTTATCGACTACTTGTCGAAGTCAATTTTGTCTTGTCTTATCGTTTCCCTGTCTCAATATGAGTTCAGACCTGGCAAGTCAACATCAAAATCGGTTCAAGATCTTATCAATTACATTGTCACCAGCCTAGATAAGTTCCAAGAAGTCATAGGGACGAAATTTTTTCTTAATTGCAGCTACCATACTTACCCCTGATATTTTATATTGACCCTGTGAGCTCTCCTGCGTCCCGTGGGAGAATTTAAACCTGAAAAATAAAGAAATTTTTTTTATTTTGTACTTAGGATTTTTTAATCCTGAATTTTCGTTAATTTTTAGAGGTTTTTGTCGAATTACTCTTCAACCCCTCATCCTTAAATCCCCTTTCTTACAGATTTAGATGGCTCTCATCTAGACCCGTCTAATAACACCTCCTTTTTTTAATTCCGGCAAATAATAACATAGATTTTTGACATTTAGATCAATTTTTTCTAGATTTTTGACAATCTTTAAGGTTTTTGTCGAATTTTTCGTCAACCCTTATTTTCAAAGTTACTTATTATACATAACTAGTTAGATCTCATCTAGATCTACCTTATATATAGCATTTACATAAGTCCGGTAAATAGATTTCGAAATTTTTGATATTTTAACTGAAATTTCGGTACTTTTTGAGGTTTTGGTCGAATAAGTCAACCACCCTTAGGCCTAAAATTATTATTTTTGCATTTTTGGAAAGGTCTCACCCAAACCCGTCGAACGACACCCCATTTGTCCAGATCGGACGAGCAGGACTGCAAAAAATCGAAACGGACGCCGCCAAGACCTTCCTGAAGAGGCCGGGAACGAAGAGGACGTCGCTGGATAATATGGACACCTACACCAAACAGCAGAACATCTATGCCGAACAATCCAGCGACCATCTGCTCCAGGAGGTCATGAAGACCTTCGAGGATGTACCCTCGAAGGTCCAACAATATCCCTCAATGAGGAGGGATATCAAGATCTTCCTGGAGCAGCAGTCCGATAGGTGTCTACGGATCCTCTTCGAACTCAGCAGGAGGACGAAGGATTTGGAGGCGAGGGCGTCCAGAGTCGTTGATGCGGCTGCTGCGGCCGCGACTCCCGTACAGGAGAAGGCGGCAGCAGCGGCCGCATCCTCGGCACAGGAGGGGGAAGTGCTGGCGAAGCTGACCGACATGCAGGACGCCATGTATGATTGGTTGGGTGAGCTCCATCTTAAGCTGAAGACGGAGATGCGGGACCTCAACAAAAAGAACGACTAACGGAGCGCCGACATGATGGTGAGGCTCTTCGAAAAGCTTGAAGAGACGCAGGTCGAGGTCGACCAGGCGACCGAAGGCACCATAGTGCGCGCGCAGTCCCAGATCGAAGACCTGATCGGGACTGTCGCAAAAGACATCGTGGTGGAGACGATGGAGCACATCGGCGTCGCCGTGGCAGAGATGGCTTCCCAGAGCCGGAGGGTCCCGGATCCCAGCCCCAGTACTTACGCCAGGGTCGCAGCAACCAGACCCGGGCGCCGACCGGCGCTTCACTCGGTGGCGGTGACCGTGAGAAAGAGCGGCGTGAGAAAGCAAATTGAGAGCAAAGGTGATGGGCTTGTGGTAGAGCCCATGAGTAACAAGGACCCGTTGGTCGTCCTTAAAGATGTCCATACGGGTAGCGACAACGAAGACATGCTGAGGGCCCTTTACACCCAAAACGCAGAAATCTTCATGGGCCTACCACAGGCAGAGAGAGAAATGAGGGTAAAGTACCGCAAGAGGACGAAAAATCCGGGGACTTCCCACATCGTTCTGCAGGTGAGACCACGGGTATGGCAAAAGATAACGGAGGTTGGAACCCTCTACCTGGACCTGCAAAGGGTCAGAGTGGAGGACCAATCTCCGCTCATCCAGTGCACAAAGTCATCCAGTGCACAAAGTCACAAACGGCCATGGCCGAATGCCAGGCATTCGGCCATGGCCGTAATTTCTGCACCGAGAGTGTGGACAGGTGCAGCCACTGCGGGGGCCCGCACTTACATGAGAAATGCGCGGACTACAGTGCGGGTGCCAAACCGCGATGCTGCAACTGTGCGCACTCTGGGCTGCGGGACGCGGGCCATAATGCCTTCAGTGCCGAGTGCCCTACCCGTGCTAAGTGGGATTACCTGGCGAGAAAGACGACGGCATATTCATGACTCACTAACACACAGAACACATACTACACAAAGCATACACATACACACACTGATTTGACAAATATATCATGAGCATATATGGACATATCAGAACATGCACACAATTACTAGACACTAAATTTACATTGAATTGACAGACATACACAAGACGGAAGCAGTTCACAAAATAGATTGCACTAAGTGTATATACTGTACGTATATACATCTTGTTGAAAGTACGACGCAACAAGAAAGTGTGAACTGTGGAAGGCAAACACACATACAAAACACTGAACACGCACACATAACATTTACACTACACACCTACACGAGCCATGAGTATCGAGTCTCCCAGACAGGAGGAGCGAGTGGGAAGTCGCCTGGATAGGATCTATTTCTTTTTATTCTGGTTCCTTTATGTTTCTTTTTAATTGAAAATAATAATTAATATTTTATTGGAAATATGGAAATAATTGGAATTTAAATATAATTATAATATAATAAATAGATAAATGGTATATGTAATAATAATGGTGTTTTATAATAATGTCTTTATTTAAATATATAATATATTTTAAAGTTTTAAAGATAAATGAATGAATTGTATATATAAATAAATGGATAAATAGATAATTGGATAAATAGTATATAAATAATAATGTTTTTATAAAATGTCGGAATTTTAAATATAATAGATGAATAAATAGAATATAATTAATAATGTCTTCAAAATACTGCTTTAACTTAAATATAATAGATGAATGAATGAACTGTGTATAAACACAATGGAAAAATTAACAGATAAATGGAATATAAATACGATTGATAGATAAATGAATACAAATTAATGAATGAAAAGTGATGTTAATAAAAATAAAAAAGCGCAAAACGACAACAAAAATTATCACAAAAGCAAATAAGAACATAAAACCATTGAATGACAAGGTCTCGTCGTTTTTATGGATTTGGAAAAGCTGCGGGGGTCTAAACCAGACCTCCATAAAAAAAAAATAGGAATTTTAATTTGGACCTTGCCAAGGCCTTTGACACGGTTTCAGTACCCATGCTTATCAAAAAAATGGAACGCGTTGGAAATAGGGGTACTCCACTCCGGCTGTGTGTTGTGTGGAGTGCAATGTGTTAGGATTGATGATTATGTTAGTGATGAGCGACTGGTTTCCTACGGAGTGGCTCAGGGTAGCGTGATTGGCCCAACCCTCTTCCTCATCTGTATAAACGACCTGGGTAGGCTCACTATCCCAAATGGTAAAGTGATTACGTTCGCAGATGACACTGCCCTCCTATTTAATGCTGACATATGGAGTGACGTCTATAAATATGCATAATCTGGGTTTGACATCGTAAGGTTACGAAATAATGTACTCACTCTAAACGCGCCAAAAACGTAACACGACTTTTACAATTACACGCAAAACAGCACCGAACTTTTCAACACCGTACTCGATCATAGCCACTCATGTTCTAAACCTCACAATAATACGTGCTCCTGCTTACACCTTCAAAAAACCGACGTTGTGAAGTACCTTGGAGTAATAATGGACAGTCGCCCTAGTTTCCGTGAGCATATATGTGCCCTCAGTTATAGGATCTACGTGTTTACAAACCTAAGAGAAGTGGCGGATGAGGAGTTGAAACGATCTATTTATTTCGTCCTTTGCTTAATCATTACATCTTGGAGGGGGAAGGGGTGCTCCCACAAAGCGCTCTCCTTGAATTAGAAAGCCCAAAGAGCAGTACTAAAAATTTCAATGTTCCTACCGTTATATTATCCTACCTCTCTCTTATATAAAAAGATAAAACTTCTAACAGTAAGACAGTTGTTTATTAAGCAGACAATTTAAATGCAGCACAGTATATTGGTATGTAATCCTGTTCTGTCCCGTGGGAAAAGGCGATACAATCCCGCCGAAATAAGTAAAGTAGGATTTAAAACACTATTCAAAACGATAATTCTGCTCCTTAAGGTCTTACTTATATAATAAAATAATTAAATCATATCTACAGGGTGTCTCAAAAGAAATTTTATATTTGTTTAGCTTACTGCGTGAACGCTGCGTACTTGAGGGGTGCGGGGGTTATGTCAATTGGTAGCTTGGCTCTTGGGGATTCAGTCGCTATGGAGCGTTTCTCGGGAGCAGACCGCGCGTTGTGCATGCGAGAGTTTTACAAGAACGGTGATTCGACAACTGTCGCGCGTAGAAAATTCTGCAGTATTCGAGGTTTTCGCCACTTAAATGATGCGCCAAGCCTTCCTCTCATTCGACATTGGGTTAAAAAGTTTGAAGAGACTGGATCAACGCTGGATAAATCAAAATCCGGGCGACCTAGGTCATCAAGAACGGTAGAAAACGTGGAGAGTGTTAATCAATCTGTACGTGACGACCCGAGCCTTTCAATTCGGAAGCGCGCGAGTGCTTTAAATGTGCATAGATCATCATTACATCGCATTATGCACAAAGATCTAAAGCTGCACCCCTACAAAAATCAATTGGTGCAAGAATTAAAGCCCCAAGATGCCGGTCAGAGGCTTAATTTCGTAAATCAGATGATTGAGCGATTTTCAACGTTTACCAACATTTTGTTTTCGGATGAAGCTCATTTTCATCTTAATGGCCACGTAAATAAGCAAAACTGCCGCTACTGGAGTTCAGCCAATCCGAAACGCAAACATCAGAAACCCCTACACTCGCCTAAAGTGACCGTATGGGCTGCCATGTCGGCGCGAGGAATTATCGGCCCTTACTTTTTTGAAGAAGAAATGGGGCGTACAGTTACAGTGAATTCAGAGCGTTACGTGGAGATGTTAGACAACTTCTTGGTACCTGAACTGCAAAACTTTCCTGGCTATAACCAAAGAACATGGTTTCAACAGGACGGAGCAACTTCACACACGTCCAATATATCTCTGCCACGTGTTCGTGAAATTTTCTCAGGAAAATTGATCTCCCGGAGAGGTGACATAAATTGGCCTCCACGTAGCCCAGATTTAACCCCTATGGACTTTTTCCTATGGGGTTATCTTAAATCTAAAGTTTACGCCAATAAACCAACTTCACTGGCGCATTTGAAAGAAAATATCCGTCACGAAATGGCAGCCATCCCTCACTCCACCTGTCGAGCAGTCATAAGTAATTTTACTGTTCGATTAAATGAGTGCCAACAACGTGAGGGTTTACATTTAGACGATATTATTTTTAAGAAATGAATTCCCAAAAAGTGTATTTTAACAATAAATAAACATTTTTTCTATATACCGCTTCCTTTTTTTTTAATCAATCCACTAAATATGAAATTTCTTTTGAGACACCTTGTATTTATGAATTTCAAAAAATAAAATGCAAAAAATGATGATACGAATGAAAAGTTGCTTGTGGTCTTGGCATAGATGTGGTGTCGATCACGGATATTCTAAAGTGTCTTGTAATGCACACACATTCACACGTGCATTCACACATTAATTCACATCCACCCACACATTGACCCTTTTATATAAGTACCTTATACTCTCAAATTATTCGACCACAACCGATCATCGAAAGTAATACAAACTAAATGTGAACATTAACGGGGGGGATCCTGGTGTCCTGGCTGTGAGATTAGCTTGGATCCTGGTGTTCTGGAATACATGCTGTGAGCCTAGCTTAGGCACCAGTCGCCCACAGTATGAAACATTATCATATTTATGTGTAAGCTGTAACTTTGAAAAATGTTTCCGTGGGAGAGCCACGCTTCGGCATGAATGGGCCGGCTCGACTGGAGCGATACCCTTACAGAAAACAGGTGTGAGATAGCGCTTGCGCTGTGTTTCACCGAGTGAGTGAGGATACCTGAGGCCCATATCCCAACCCCTCCCCCATTCCCTCTCCCCATCCCCTAAAGGTCAGCAAAGCACTTGTGACGCCGCTTTTGGTGTTGTGAGTGTCCATGGGCGGCGGTAACCGCTTCTGCTCGTTTTTCAATAAAAAATAAATAAATATTGTGACGAAGAAGTAGAAGAATTATTGATTTAACTAGCCCTGGAACACTAGGATCCTCTGCGTTGTGAGGCCCAGTCTCTTTCATCACAAACTCAATGTTAAATCTGAATGTTTGAGTGCATATAGCTGGAAGTTATTATTAATTATAGTCTGGCCACTGAGAGAATGCGTTTCTGACAGGTCGTGATCCAATGGGCGATGTAACTTTGAACTGGCGTACAATTTATGGCAAAATTTTAAATATATTTTATTAACCTCAATAATGAGTAATAACATTCAAAAATTAATAATCATGCCAATGTACAATAAACGTTTTATTTTCGGCTAAAGTTATTAACAATTAATCAATTAATTAATTTAAGAACAATAATAATTTTTAAAAGTCTAACGACGTCAAACTGCGCTGTTTCAAGGTTATGTCAATAGTTTGTTTTTGTAGTGATGAGACAAAATAATACTGAATTGTAACTGAGTATTTTTGGAATCGTAAGGATGTCGTACAGTCGAATGTTGTCACTATTTCAGGGAAATGTGCCGAAATGCTTTGGGCATTTATACGAACGACATTAAAGTTCCTGGGGACATCGGAGAAATTATTCGAGAGTGTGTATAATGTACTTAATACATATTTAATATAGTTTATAATACGATATAGGTACGACCAAACCAAACTTATGAAAATAATTGTCGTGATATCAGTCAGCTGAATTAAAAATAAATGAAAAACTATTTTTATCCCTTTATATTTCTGGTAAAAAATGGCAACCCAAAATAGCGTTGTGAGGACCGCCATTTTAAAGCACCTACTCAAGCTAATAGACAAGAGGAATTGGTGGCTTGGCTGCAAATATGTCAATGCTAAAAGCTGAGCTGATGAAATTAGTCAACGACCATAAGCTAGCACATATTCGATACGAAATAGATGAGCTGGCTCTGGAGTACGGTCATCGCGTGCTCCGAATTCCTCCAAATCACTGCCAGTACATTGCCATAGAGCTAATACCATAGAGCTCAAATTAAAGGTTATGCAGCCCGCCATAATACTTCTCCACCATATTATTTATAATATTAGTTAGTTATAATTATTATTAATAATGACCGACAGCTGTTTCAAGAAGCGGATTAATCGATTAACAGGATAAGGATAAAATAATAAATAAATATTTCGGACATCTAACACACAACGTCATCTAGTCCCAAGCTAAGCAGAGCTCGTGTTTTGGGTACTAGACAACTGATATAAATATATATATACTTTTTTTTTGTAAATACATACATATTATACATATGAAACCCAAACATCGAAACAAATATTTGTAGATCACAAACACTTGGTCCGATTCAGGATTTGAACCCGAGACCTCAAGCACAGCAGTCGCATTCACTATCACTGCGCCACCGAGGCAGTTATAACGATTAAGTTTGACTAAAACAGGTCAACCTATAACATCGAAAATACGCAAAAAATGTGAACTACATTAGCATAACACGGCAGGTATGCAAATTAATAGTTTTTAGTTGGTTTTTCCTTCTAATGTCGATTTCTATCTCATCTTTGTTAGTCTCGTATCGATCGAAACTCTAAACAGACCTATAAACATTTACTTGGTTTACAATATTAAAATACGTAGTGAAGGATTCAGTTCTTTCTGCATTTAATTTTAAGGTAAGTTTGTTTATTAATTACTAGCTGAACCTTGCGGTGCTACCCACTGTCCGACAATACCCGCGGGCAAGGCCGCGAGAAGAAGCTATTATTTTGATGAAACTTTAGCAAAAATTCTGTAGTTTTTGCGTGAAAGAGCAACAAACATACTCACTTACATACTCAAACACAATAATAATAATAACAAATTTAACAACAGTAAAACCGACTTCAATAACTGGACCAAATCGAAATGGGACCACACGGGTAGCACCAGCTTTCAAATAAAAAAAGAATCATCAAAATCGGTTCACCCAGTCGAAAGTTATGAGGTAACAAACATAAAAAAATATAGAAAATACAGACGAATTGAAAACCTCCTTCTTATTTGAAGTAGGTTAAAAACTAAATTTTAGTGAAATATAACGTGTTTATATTCTTTCAGCAAAGAAGAATCATGCAACTCTTCTTTCTTCTTCTTGTCTTGGGGCTCGCAAGCTCGGAGCTCCAACAGAGCAACTTGCCACTTCCGTTAATGACTAGATTGTACAGATCTGTCAAAACAGATAAAGCGACGATCGAAAAGGTGACTAATTATTTCCGCCATATATTCCAGAAACATAAAAAGAAGAAGAGATGAGCCCTTGTTAAGGGAGAGATCTACGTTTAGCGATTGACTATGATTTCTCGTTTCAGTTAATTGGAGAGCCAAAAGAACAAGCATCAGCTATGCCTGGAGTTGTCGCTGTAAACGCGAAGGATCAGAAATGTTACTGTGTTCCATACTATCTCTGCGAAACCATTGACTCTCATTATAAAGATACCAGGTAAAAAGTGTTACATGCAAGATTTAACCATCAACTGCCTTTGTTTGTCCACTGCTTGTCCTAGAAGGGGGTTTTAACATACTTGTTCATCAATCGGCGTTAACAATTTTAGTTATCACTGAAGGTTGTAAGTTTTGTGAACAGTGCCATCTCTTGGGGATGTGAAGAACTTGCAGAAAACTTCGCTACCTTGTCAAACTTCAAACCAAAAAAATATTTGCGTAGATCAATAGAGGGCAGTTATTCTACCACTAGACTAGACGGCTCCTGTAGTTATACAACTCTCGCGGGTAAATAAGAGTGGTGACACTGTATTTCAAATCCGTCACCACACGAACAAACATGGACAAATTGGAGTTCTTAAAGTCAGGATAGCCCATAGACACATTTTTGAAGTGAAAACTTTTTCGTTGAGCATATTTTGGGTAAACAAAATTATGGAACTCGTGTCATCGTCACCTCACCCACGCTAATACCTCAACAATACTATTCACAAGTTAGGTGCTTAGTTTTCACCTTTTTTATGGAATAGGATGCAAACGAACAGACGTATCACCTAATGGTAAGCGATTACCGCCGCCCATGGACACCCGCCACACCTGAAGCATCACAAGTGCTTTGCCGTACTTTGGGGAATGGAAAGAGAGATGGGAGAGGGTTCGGGGTATGGGCCTCCAGTATCCTCACTCACTGGGTGAAACACAGCGCAGACGCTGTTTCACGCCGGTTTTCTGTAAGGCCGTGATATCACTCCGGTCGAGCCGGCCCGTGCATGCCGAAGCGTGGCTCTCTCACGGTTAACTTCTATTGGCAATCACCAAAGACCTCCCCGCATTGTTTTATGTATCGTAAATAGCTACTCTTAGTCATATAAAATACATCTAGTATCATTTATACGCCATAATGAGGAATTTTTTAATCATCTTATCCGATATTAAAATTAGTCTATGATATTTTATTCTACTATGTACTCGTAAATGTATATATTTGCTACATTCTATCCATATCCTTGTATTTGTTTATTATTTTTCACATTTGAAATTAGAATAAAAATGTCTCAAGCCTAAGTGGCGCCATCTATTTAAAGATATGTCTCCTCACTACGGCTGATAATTTAATGTAAATTTAAGTAAATTTACTGTCATAATAACTTGCTATTTCAGCGAGGAAGGTGAACGTGAATATTGTCTGGCGTCTGTAGAAGTCTGCTGTGTCAAACCTATTGTGTTAGAATTATAAATTATATTATAATATTTTTTTTGGTTTTATTATAAAATAAATATAATGTGGAATAAGTACAGACTTTTATTTGTTTGTAAGTGATTGTAAGTTTAGTCTTAGTAATAGTTTACTAAGACTCCGCTGTTCGTCCGTCCCTCACCAGGCTGTATCTCATACACCGTGATAGTTAAACAGTTGAAATTTTCACAGATGATGTAATTCTTTTGCCTCTATAACAATAAGTGCTAAAAACAGAATCAAATAAATATTTAAGGGATCTCCCCTACAACTAACGTTATTTATTGGCGTTCTTATAGATTATAATCAGACTCGCAATTAGCTGGTATTTTATTTGCCTAATTTTCGAGACCATTTAGATACCTACATCGGGGTTTATCAAACTAATCGATAACTTATGAGTTACCTAATAATACATAACCATCGGCTGCTGATTACGTTAGACTCGTACAGACATTGGTGGAAGTGGCTGGCGGAACACACGAACCGACCAAATCCACACACCGTCTCGGGTACTAGTAGCTCTGGAACCAAGGGCATCCTAGAAAGGATATTGGTGGAATCCCGACGTACCTCGGGCAACCTATGGCTTAAAGATGGCTTACCTCTTGGATAGAAACCCCGATTATTTCTGTACCCAACTCTAAGGAGAAGTATAAATCCAGCAGTGGACTTTTAAAGCCTGCTTCGGTGCCGCATTGGTAGCGTATGCGACTGCTATGCTTGATCTTGCTTGCTTGGTCTCGGGTTCAATTCCCGTATCGAACTTAATGTTTGTGTAACCTGCAAATATTTGTTACGGAGTTTGGGTGTTTTCTATGTATAATATGTATGTATTTACAAAAAAAACTATCTACATGTTTAAATCAGTTGTGTTGTACCCAAAATACAAGCTCTGCTTAGTTTGGGACTAGATGGCGTTGTGTGTTAGATGTCCGAAACATTTTTATATGTTAATAGGTGCTGCGCAAATTATGTCGCCCGTTGCTACTACTAGTAACCGTAGTTGCTGTGTCCGATGGGGGCAATCGGACACAGTCACCGCTCGCTACTTCGGATCACAATTCATCGCTGGTTTTTCGTCAGTCTCACAATGGAGGTCATGGATGGCTTGTGTCGCACACAGGGGACACCAAATGCAACTCTCCGTTTGCGCAGCTCAGTACAATTACGTATGCACAAAGAGTGGACGATTTCATACTGGTTCTATGGAAATCAAATAATCTTTTTTTTTCTTTTTTTTTTCATTGAATAGGGGGCAAACTAGCAGACGCATCACCTAATGGTAAGCGATTACCGCCGCCCATGGACACCCGCAACACCAAAAGCGTCATAAGTGCGTTGCCGACCTTTGGGGGATGGGGAGAGGGAATGGGGGGAGGGGTTGGGGTATGGGCCTCTGGTATCCTCACTCACTCGGTGAAACACAGCGCAAGCGCTATTTCACACCGGTTTTCTGATTGATGGCTTGTATCTTGTACATTAAAATATCAATCGTATTTTTTGTTATCTATCTTGTTGGGATAAACCCTATCGTCTCTGGGATGTTACAAACTGCATTACTAACTTAATGGATACTGGTTTTCCTCATTCTGACATCATTAAGTCAACCTGGTCTTGTTGACAAGCAGAGCTGGTTTAACGACAGTCGTTTTATGTATATCATTGAAGGCACAACACTGTGGCTCATTTTAAAACAATTAAGTTGTGTGAATTCAGTTATTAATTAAGGTAAGTTTCATCTATACAAATAAATAAAATTGGAGTATCTGTTTGTAATATTAAAATAACCGCTTTCTACTACATGCATATGAATGTATATGCGGTACACATACCAAAATATGTTTTTTTTTATTTTTTTGTCTGTCTGTCTGTCTGTTTGTTCCGGTTAATCTCTGGAACGGCTGGACCGATTTGGACGGGACTTTCACTGGTAGGTAGCTTATGGTACAAGGAGTAACTTAGGCTTACATTTTTCAGACTAGCTTCGCCCCGCGGTGTTAATTTATTCTTTAGTTTTATGTTATAATTATTATTATTAGTTATGTAAACGGTTTGTTTTACAAAAACAATGTACAAATCCTTTAAATGTTCTAAATAAAGTACGCGACAATATATGTCTATCTTTTAACGTTGGCTCACGATACCTAAACATTTAATTTTGTTAACCTAATTTGTTCACCCTTGTTTATTTATTTATTTATCTTTATTGTATACAAAAACAAAAAAACAGTATAGCAAAATGATTAAAAGTATGTAAGGATGTATAACAATTGGCGGTATTATCGCTCACGGCAATTTCTTCCAGACAACCATAGCACGGACATTGGGCAGTTCAAAATCTAGAGTACCTTACACACAGGTAACACATTAATATTTAAAAATATCAGTAGAGATCCATATACAAATGTTATACACTATTCACACCACACATACACAGCTATTCCCTCACTAACATATATTAACCACCAATTTATATTAATCAAGCAGCACATACATTTACATAACATGTATAGTCAACAATTACAACATTAGTGTTATAAATATGTATTCACACCGTGGGAGAGCTAAGCTTCGGCATGAATAGGTCGGCTCGATCGGAGTGATACCACGGCCTCACAGAAAACCAGTGTGAAATAGTGAAATAGTGCTTGCGCTGTGTTTCAGCGAGTGAGTGTGGATACCGGAGGCCCATACCCCAACCCCTCCCCCATCCCTCTCCCCATCCCTCAAAGGTCGGTAACGCACTTGTGACGCCTTTGGTGTTGCGGGTGTCCATGGGCGGCGGTAATCGCTTACAATTAGGTGATACGTCTGTTCGTTTGCCCACTATTCAATAAAAAAATTCTGACGAACACATTCACAATTCACAGACAATAGAAGACGCTTACAATATTGTGTGGGTCAACTAGTTTTTTAATGAACTAGGAAATGAAACTCGTTTTCTGTATTAATATCGAGTGCGTAATATGACATTTATGAACAAAGCCACTGGTAAATAGTATTTGTGTACCGACCAGTTAATGCTGGGAGAAAATATTTTATATGTACCTATTCCGTTCTTGATCAAATATTTTGCACGGAAGCAAAACGGGAACTGATTCAGTATTCGAAATTTACTATTTGCTTAAAACGGTGTTTAAACTGAAACATAAACATATTATTAACTTTTATATTAATTTCAAGGATTATTGTTAATGCTGTTATTTTCTGACATTAGATCAAAAGCTCTTTGTTTCAAAAACATATTGTTATCCAGCAAATCAACTTTGGTGGCTTCGCAATTGATGCCCTTTTGTTATGTATGGAAATCCCCCCATCAATGAAATGAAGATACCACCAACTGCTGGCAATGTCGGACTCGAACCGAATAGTGTCGCACGCCGTCTCGGATACTAGAAGTCGAGGAACGAGCTGCACCCTCGAAAGGATATCCCTGGAACCCCGACGTACCACGGGCCACCTACGATTTGTAGATGTCCCTCTCCTGTGCAGGAAACCTGATGTTTCCTTACTTCTCATAAAAGAAAAAGCGCTTGCACCTCCAACCCGGCCTGCTTCTGCCGACCCCAAGTTTGCGATTATGGAGGACGCAGATAATTCTGTAACCTCCGGCAAGTGAGTCATCTGGTACCGGGCCCGTTCCCGAGCCTGGCAGACCGGGCGAGTTCTGAACCTCTCCCGGTCCCGCACCGCTCTCCCAACCGCATTCAGCTCGCGATGGGTGCCTGGTTGAGAGTTTCAACCATTTTTTTTATTGAATATTGGCAAACGAGCAGACGTATCGCCTGATGGTAAGCGATCACCGCCGCCCATGGACACCCGCAACACTAGAGGCGTTACAAGTGCGTTGCCGACCTTTCAAAAAGGAGTACACTCTTTTCTTGAAGGTTTGAAGGTCGTATTGGTCTGGGAATAACGCAGGCCAGCCGAATTGAAAATTGAAAACCCTCTCTATGGGATGTCTATCAACATGATTCTTCTCCCTTAACTCCTGATAAGCCCATGAAACAATTCAAAATATATCGAAAATGTTTTCTGTTGTACTATTTTTATTTATTTGTTCATTTGTAACATCTGCGTGATAGGATGGGCTTGATTACTATATTCACACTTTGTATATTCCTTCTTTACTGTTGTGGGATTTTGTTTCATTTTAATTAACAAAGAAGTTGGGCACCTTTTAAAACTTCTTCAGAAATACTACTTGACCTTTTAGCAGATAGTTTTTCTTATTTTTTTAAATAGCCTGAGTGTACATGTCTTGAGTACAAAACTTGTTGTTGTCTGGTGTTGATGGAAGTTTCCTGTTGCTGTGATGTATATATGAATAATTTTATCATATTTGAGTATAGTTGTACCTATTTACTTTTTCTCTCTCTAATTTTAATTGTTCCTCAAGTTGTTTACTTTTCAATTACATATTTAGGATAGTTTTCTTTCGTGTAGTGTTAGGTATTTTTCAACTTATTAATTTTTGAATGCCTCATTGGTCTAGCGGTTGATGTATGCGACTGGCAATCAAGAGGTCTCGGGTTCGAATACCGGGTCGGGCCAATAGTGTTATTGACTTTTCTGTTTATAGAAATACTTACTAACAGCTCGGAGTTTCAAAGTGTTGGCATCTGAAACTCTGTGCTTCGGAGAGCACGTAAAGCTATCGGTCCTGCGCCTGAAGTTTTCCCGGTCGTGTCGGTTAACCGTCCCATCGGATTATGAGAGGGAGGGAACAGATAGTGCACCTGTGTTTGCGTACACACTTCTGCACTATAATATCTTCTGCGTAGTTGGCTAGTCTCCTCCGCTGTGTCTGTAATCGGCTAGGAGACCATAATGTATTTTTTAAAGTTTCTTTTTGTTTAAATATATTTATTTTAAACATAGTGTTAAGAAAGTTACAACAGTTGAACGTGGTCTCTCTCCTTTCTTTCCCAGTCTTTTGTCACTGTAGGTTAGTTTAATAAAGATATATCGTTGAAGACAAACGTGGGAGAGCCACGCTTCGGCATGCATGGGTTGGCTCGACCGGAGTGATACCACGGCCTCACAGAAAACCGGTGTGAAACAGCGCCTGCGCTGTGTTTCACGAGTGAGTGAGTGAGGATACCGGAGGCCCTTTTTTTTTTTTTACGTGTGGAAACCCCCTCGGGCCGTCACCCCGCCGGGGTTTTTTTTTTTTTATTCTACACCTCCAACATTATCGGAGTCTTTGCTATATCTGTACGTTCATGCCAGTTCTCGCGATTATGCTTCTCGTACTTTCATGCTTCATTCCTGTTTCTTTCTGCCATTCATCCGTTCATTCTACGGGTGGGACTCCCGTCTATTTGCCTAATCTAATCTAGCTATTCGATAGTGTCTATCTTTATTTCTTTATTTTATTGTTTTTTGGGGAAATGAGGTACGCAGACTTAGTTTTTATTGCCTTCACACTTACAGTCTTATTTCTACTTATATATATACAAAGCACATTCTGTGTTTTTATCTTATGTTGTAGTGTGTACATGTTTCTTTATTTATATATTTAATATCTACTTATTTATTTTTGTACTAATTTTAACATTGTTTTCTTACGACTAATTGCTTATTATCTACTATCTTACACAGTTATGATTGACACTAATATAACATACTATATTGTGTAAACATAGTTTTCTTAAACTCTAGTTTTGTTACGCTCTATTACAATTTTAATTACTTTAATACAATAGTCTAAAAACTTATTTCTATTCTTACTTTTTATGATACTACAAAAATTTTGTTCCTTGATATCTGTGTCTATTATATTCTCACAATTGTGTCGCTCCAACGCGAATGCGGGGCAATAGCATATAATATGGGGAACGGTTTCTTTCTCGGCCGGGTCACAAGTGCAGGATGGACTCTCTTTGCATCTGAAACGTTCCAGGTACTCCGAGAATCCACCGTGGCCTGTCATTAATTGTGTGGTTATGTACCCTATCTCGATCTTCCTCACTATTCCGTACGCCGACACCGCATCTGGGAAGAACAACAACCAAACCCCGCCGGGGTTTGCGGCGGGGCGGTGTGTCGGAATCGAAGCGACTAAAACCACACGGTGTGCCAACTCTGCGCCTGAGAAGGGAGGGGTCCGGGAATTGCAGGTATTACACTACCGGGCCCCTCCCAGTACCGCAACCCCTTCCCCCATACCTTTCCTCATCCCCTAAAGGCCGGCAACGCACTTGTAACGCCTCTGGTGTTGCGGGTGTCCGTTGGCGGCGGTAATCGCCTACCATCAGGCGATACGTCTGCTCGTTTGCCCACTATTCTAATAAAAAAATCCATTTAATAACTTTCAATTCTATTCTAATATTATATTAAGAATATGTCCTCTTCGATACCGAAAAAACTATGTTTCTTTTCCTTGCTGGTTTTTCCAAGAAGTAGATCGAACCTTTGTTCTTGATCTTCAACTGGCTCCTTAAGATTTTCATGTTTTTTCACCCATGCAAACTACTTTTCTTCTAGCATTTTGATAGTACATATTTTGTTAAATTATTCCCTCACATTTTGCCCAGATCTTAAATCGTTTATTTTTTGTTTTAACCTCTTGGACGTTGCAATGTTTCGCGGAGAAAGCTTGCCACATGCCAATCGTCAGGCACCTTTAAAAATATTTTGGTACGAGTTACCGAAAAATAAGTTTTTTAGGTATTAAAATGTAATTATAATACATAATATGCACATCATTGTCATCGTTATGAAATTTGCAATATCTTAAACAACATAATTTATCAAGAATTACTTACATATTGGAGAAATCATTTGAGATATTTGTATGTCACGATTTATTCACACATTTTTGACAAAACTTTCATTCATATTATTAAATATATAACTTCTACACATACACTATCACTTATAAACTGTTACACATATATTTAAGCACTTATAACATAACTCATTAACTTTCAAAACACTAAACTATCACAATAAAACAAATATTTACATTTAACGATTACAAAAGCCCGCCATTTCGCCGGAATCCGCGCGTCACTTTGAGCCGTCGGATAATGGTCGTGTGACGTAATCAAATGTAATTATTGCTATTGGTCGATACAAATTTATGAGTGGTTATAAATACAATCGCGTCGACATGCACAAAACGTAAATACGAATGTGAAATTATTATTTTGACTTTTTTTTTTAATGAATGAAATCATGCTGGTGATATTATTATTTTGCTATTTATTATTGCATTTCTGCTTAAAAAAAACATTTTTCACTAGATAAGTATGCAATGCGGCGCTCATAGCTCACTCGGTGATTAGAAACAATTACCGAGGGTAAGCAACGACGGCGCGGTCAGTACCTGGATGGGTGGCCACTGGTGACATGTTAAGCAGTCGGTCCCGGTTGTTACCATAGAATAAAAGTCGTGAAGGTTTGGGACGTTATGGGCTGTCGATGAAACATGCAATAATTTTCATTGCTAATATTTTTTTACGTAAAATTGTAATTACAAAAGTGTGTTATTTATCAGCTAGGTGGGCAATTTTATGCATCTAAAATATTATTATAGTAAAACTACTTCGTAAAATATTGAAAATGATTTTGTTTTATTTGATGTATATGTAGTGATGATAAATAAACCTTATCTAATATTCTAAATACGTAAATCCGTCTGTTAGGTTTTCAAATCTACTTCTAACAGATTTTTTAAATTTTGGAATTTAATTATTATGAAACAGTAAAATAACTCAGGTGAATTCCTTTTGATTTTATTTTCAAAATGATGGAATGATGTATTTTTTTTGTATTTAACGATTTAGCTTTCTGTGCTTGCGTTAGTTTAGCTACTTGCGTATATACTAACAATTTCGACCGAAGTTATATTTTGCTCCCGTTATTTTTTTATAAAGATATTAGGTACTACGTACAATATAATCTCGATGGTTTTTTTACTCCATTCTTATCCGATGTTTATATTTTAGATATGTAGTCCATGAAACGAAGTACACCCAAACACATCAATCAAGTCATTTGAACACGACATTTGTCGCGTGGCTTTGACCACTTGAAACTCTGTTTTTTGTTTTGTAATATTTGCGACATACTAATAAGATTCACTCACACACACTCGACAGCGCGTCGCCAAAATTAAATGTTCCTAAGTACTTACTATAATGTCCCAAATACCTGGTTACATCAGCCAGATGGCGTAGTTTATAGGGGCCCAATAACTGCATAAAACGTACAGTTTAGTAAACCCAAATGGCTATCCCGATAGGTATAATCACAATTTTAGAAAATTAACTTGTCACAATTTCTTATACATACTTACGTTACGTATTTGTATGTCGAACAGCTGAAACTCCTTTCGCCTACTCTACACAATAAATTAAACACGTGTTTCATACATTTCTTTATTATTTAGTTAATATAAATATAATTAATTTAGTTTACAACTAGAAAATTTATTTCAAATAGTTGCCTGAGAAATAAAATTAAAATCAATCATCACACTGTTTGGTCACAATATATGAAGACCCTAAAAGACGGCATTTCTGAGACTCGGCGAAAGAGCGCGTCGTGCATCGACGGCCGGTTTCGTCGACCGCACGACGCGTCGTGACTGCACGCGCGGAATCGATGTGGCAGAGCTTGACCGCGTATTAACGACTGACTTCTAACCGATCTAAAATAAACATTTATTAAATTAAAAAAAAAATACTATTAGGACATAAATCAATTAATTTTAATTTCTTAGTAAAAAAATCACTCATTATTTTTTGTGCCTAACTGTACTTCAAACATGGCGTTATTTACATTTTATTCTATGTTCATACTATTTCTCAAATAAGTCTCATATCACACATAAACTTTATTAATTTCCCAGTAATTCTGTATAAATATCATATAAAAGTACTCACCGTTTCCTCCTGTTAATCAATAATTAGTATAATTCCATCACAGCACTTGACACTAGTTTTTGAAAGATGGCGCCTTTCTTGTCAAAATGTCGATGTCGATTCAGTTTTTTATTTTTTTTGTGTTCGTTCCGTTATTGTAAGTTATAAAATATATCAAAGAATATAGATTACAAACTAGGCTAACGTATTGTAAATTTAGTTTGTGTCATAGATGAATCGAAACGTAAAAAATCGACAACCAATAGGATCGTATTGCTTATGCACACCCGTGTGTGCATAAGGCGCGTCGGGACGATATTTCTTATGCACACCCGTGTGTGCAGCTGACATTCGACGAGTTAAGTGTGTTTATTATTTCTGCTGACGCTTGCGGTGTTATACTCATATTTTTATTTTGATTATGTTGGCCCCTGGCGGTGGATTTGTGAACTAATTTGCCTATACACTGAATTTTTTTGATTAGATCGATGATAATATAAACATTCGACTTATAACGCCACCTATTGGTGTGTTTTGGAACTCACTTTAATTAATTTGAACATTGAGTTGTTGCTAACGTGCCCGGTTTGTTATTGTTTTTATAACACTCTTTTACATTATTAATATAGTGATTTTTATTAATATAGTCGGTGCAATGCATTCCTTTTTGTTCAAAAGAATTTGCATGTGATTTATTTTCATCGAGGGTAGATACAATGGGTGCTCACTAAAATAGTTCACTTTGGATTTATCATTCTACATGCAGTAAATGTTCACCAAAACACTGGTTACCATATCTCAGTTTAGTTTTATTGAGTTTTTATAAATGTTTGTAAATATATAACCTTGAATTAATTACGTCTCTTGAGTCACTTGGTTTCTAATTACTTTTTATATTTTAATAACTGTTTTAGCATTTATTTATCGTATTAAATTGCGGAGTTGATGTTTATCGCAGTACAGTGGCGCCACCTCCCCTGAACTAGCAGCCGACCTCAATGAATTTTAAGAGAAATACAGATATTAAATAAGAAATTAGTGCCTCGCACAACAAAACTGTGGAATGAACTATCGCATGTGGTATTCCCGGACCAATACGACCTTCAAACTTTCAAGAAAAGAGGGTAGTCCTTCTTAAAACGGCAACGCATTTGTGACGACACTGGTGTTGCGGGTGTCCATGGGCGGCCGTGATCGCTAACCTCAGGCGATTCGATAAAAACAAAGAAATATATATTATTATTTACTTTTACAGAATCATGCATCTCTTTCTGCTACTTCTTCTCACAACTCTCGTGAGCTCGAACACCGAGTTTTATGACCTGAAGGATGTTATCATCGCAGACACTTTTACAACCCCCCCTACTGCTTCTTCAGAGGTAAGATACATACATAAGTACTGTTTGATATTTATTGAGGGTAGGAGTGAAAAAACCTTCCTGGCGGTTCACTCAGTCTCGTTGTATTGGCAGTCAGTTATAGTTGGCTGTTGTAGTACCTTTTGGTGTTCTATCTATGACTGCCTCGGTGGCGTAGTGGTAGCGTATGCGACTGCTGTGCATGAGGTCTCGGGTTCGATTCCCGGGTTGGATCAAATGTTTGTATGATCTGCAAATATTTGTTTCGGAGTTTGGGTGTTTTCTATGTATAGTATGTATGTATTTACAAAAGCAAAGTATATATGTATTTATATCAGTTGTCTAGTACCCATAATACAAGCTCTGCTTAACTTGGGACTAGACGGCGTTGTGTGTTAATAAAATGTCCGAAATATTTATTTATTATTATTATTTATCTAACAACAATAAGCTGTCTATAATAATAATAAATAATAATAAATAAATATTCTGGACATCTAACTCACAACGCCATCTAGTCCCAAGCTAAGCAGAGCTTGTGTTATGGGTACTAGACAACTGATATAAATACTTATATACTTTTTTTTTGTAAATACATACATATTATACATAGAAAACACCCAAACTCCGAAACAAATATTTGCAGATCATACAAACATTTGGTCCGACCCGGGAATCGAACCCGAGACCTCAAGCTTAGCAGTCGCATACGCTACCACTACGCCACCGAGGCAGTCTATAAAATACAAATGAACCACTTTCTAGAACTACTAGCAAAATATTTCATTTTCAGGTTTCATCTTCTGTAAAAATACCTACGACTCTTCTTGAAAAAAGAGGAGATGCCTGTCAGTGTGTTCCATATTATATGTGCACCGAAGAAGATTATAACAAAGGCTTTGAGGCTTTATACGAACTTGGATACAGGTAAAGAAATTAAAAAGTTAAAAAAAACATACTAAAATTTGACCCTACTGCATCAGTCTTAAAGGGGTAAACAGATACTACTTCTTAAAACATTTACGAACTCTTCTTATATATAAAATTCTCGTGTCACAATATCAGTTACCAAACTCCTCCGAAACGGCTGGACCGATTTTTATTAAATTTTGTGTGCATATCAGGCAGGTCTGAGAATTGGCCAACAGCTTTTTTCATTCCCCTAAATGTTAAGAGTAGTCGACCCCTAATTTTTTTTTTAATTTTTAGGTACATTTTTATTTTTTTATGATACAACATTAGAAATTACAACCCTGAATTTTCAACCCTCTACGATCAACCCCTATTTTTCCATGGCGTTTTTTATTGACCCACCCCTAAAATATATATTCCTTTTTATAGCAAAGCAACGTTTGTCGGGTCAGCTAGTAAGATAATAATAATAAATCTTTACGTTTACTCTCACTAAACTTCCAAAGGTAATATCCAAGTAACTTCGTGAGTGTCAGGTACCTGAAATAAAAAAGCATGTAGTTACAGGTCACCAGGGCACTCCTGCAGCAACAAATCTTAATCTTTACACAGCTTCTTATAATATTTTTTATAAAAAAAAACCGACTTCAAGATGACATCAAACTGTGCGTTTCGTGTGGTCCATATCTTGAAGTCGGTATACTTCTGGCTGAATATTTTTTGTCTTAGGGGATGCTTGGTCACTCTAATTTGTCTGACTGATTGAATATAACTTTTAAATAAATACTTTAATAACATAATAAAAAATCAGACATGTAAAAATAAGTAAAGTTCATTTATTTTTTGGGTAGCTTAAAAGCGTCTGACAAAAGCTCTGGTCCATTAAAAGTGTCTGACACTTATAATATTACTTTAAAATAATATTCTACATGACATTTATAAAAATCAGCCATGTGAATTTAAGTTAAATAATTCTTATTTTTAGTTACCTTTCTCACCTGGTACCTGCCCAGGTGTCACTCGGCAAGCTACACAAAGCGCGTAGGTATTTAAGGCACACGAGACGCTACTGAAAACTTCAGGTTTCATCCGTGTGAAAATAAGTTATGTCTGATTGCTCTGGGATCTTACTCTAATAGTTATTAGGTAACACACATGAAAAAAAATACAGTCGAATTGAGAACCTCCTCCTTTTTGAAGTCGTACAAATAGCGTATAACTTGGATACAATCAAATAGTTTAAAATAAAAATCCGAAACGAGAGCTCCCTTGTATAATAGTAGATTATTTTACCATTCCAGAGGCCCTGAAAACCCTTGCTTTAGTTACATGGAAACCTGTTGCACCTTAGACTACATTCAGAAGCAGAAACCTCGACCAAACCCCGCCAAGCTCCAAGGTTGTGGTTACAGAAACCTTGAAGGCTTTGGACAAACCTTTCCAGTAAGTATTGAAGATAATTTTAAGACACTTTTTCATGTAGTCGAAATGTCAAACCATATTATAAAACTTCTTCTTCTTGTATCCCCCTTTTCGTTTTTTTTTTATTCTGCGGAAATCCCCTCGAATACCACCTACTGGTGGCATTTCGGACTCGAACCGACCAAAACCGTACGCCATTTCGGGTACTAGATGCCGGGGAACCATAGAAAGGAAAACCCCGGAACCCTGACGTACCTCGGGTTACCTACGCTTTGTAGATGGCCCCCTACTGTGTGAGAACCCTAATGTTCCCTTTAATGTCCCCCAGGGCGCGCACGCTCAGCCCCGGCCTGCTTCTGCTAGGGTGACACATGACCTCATTCTTCTTGTATCCCCCTAAATAAATGTAAATCTAAAGTTCCATTTTAATAGAATTCCTTTAGAATTAATTCTACCTTTCAGATTTTAGACACCAAATTCGGCGAATTCCCGTGGGTAGTTGCTATCCTGGACTCCAATAACACATATGCTGGTGCTGGAGTAATCATCAGTCCCGAAGTGGTGATGACAGTTGCACATATAGCTAAAAAGTAAGACATTTTTTAAGGCAGTAGAGCTACGCTAGGGCCAGCCGACAGGGTCAGTATAATAAAAATTTCGGTAGATACCTCGCTATTGTTCTGTCATTTTCTGTTCCTTTCAACTTCTTCTTTGACGTCTTGGAATTACCTTAAAAATATACTACACGTATGTATCTGCAATATAAATTATACAGAGGTAGGCTTGGGCTCCACTAACTTCGGTCAGTTAGAGAAAAACAGAAAAAGATTTGGTTGAAATTGATTTTCTGAGAAGCCGTAATATCAATCTGGTTTAGTCAGCCCATATAATCGAACAGCATGTAATTCATACTAATTGCAAATGGTAATTTAATTACTAAATAGTGTATACAGTTATTAGTGAGTGAGAATATAATAAAATAAAGGTTATTTCATTTTAAAAATCCAAAAACTTATCTTGCAGTTTCTAATAGTTATTCTGCCTATGGATTTTTAAAGCCTTTTCTTTTTTTTTTCTTTTTTTTCGTTTGGAAACCCCCTCGGGCTGTCACCCCCGCCGTAGTTTGCGGCGGGGCGGTGTGTCGGAATCGAACCGACTAAAACCACACGGTGTGCCACTCTGCGCCTGAAAAGGGAGGGGTCCGGAAACTGCAGTTATTAACACGACCGGATTTTTAAAGCCCAAACTTAACTTTTTTTTTTTTTTTTTTTATTGAATAGTGGGCAAACGAGCTGACGTATCACCTGATGATAAGCGATTACCGCCGCCCATGGACACCCGCAACACCAAAGGCGTCACAAGTGCGTTGCCGACCTTTGGGGGGATGGGAAAGGGGATGGGGGGAGGGGTTGGGGTATGGGCCTCCGGTATCCTCACTCACTCGGTGAAACACAGCGCAAGCGCTATTTCACACCGGTTTTCTGTGAGGCCGTGGTATCACTCCGGTATCACTTATTAAATAACTCAATGGTTTTGTCATACTTTCAACAGATTTACTTCAGGTAACCTCAAGATTCGAGCTGGAGAATGGGACACACAGACCGTGAATGAAATCTATGAACACCAAGAAAGAAAAGTAAATGAAGCATACATTCACGAAGGTAAGAACTAAACGCGTTCATGAAAGCGAGTTCAAGATTATTATTATTATTAGAACCACATTGATTTCGGCACAAACATATCGGCTAGACCAGGGTCTCACAGAAGACTAACCTAAAGTGACAGCGTTTGTGCTCTTGTGTTTCGTCAGTGAGTGCGATACTATATATAACTGTCTCGGTGGCGCAGTGGTAGTGAATACGACTGCTGTGCTTGAGGTCTCGGGTTCAAATCCTGGGTCGGACCAAATGTTTGTGTGATCTACAAATATTTGTTTCGGAGTTTGGGTCTTTTCTATGTATAATTCTTTTTTTTTGAATTTCTTTTAAAAAGACAACTCCTACATTAGGAATAAACATCCTGTGTCGTGGGGGACTTTACAAACATACATGAAACGGACACAAAGAACATCCAGACTCGGGACAACAATTCGTGGATCACACAAAGTGTTGTAGGTACCGCGTGGGATTTGAACCCACGACACTTGGCGCAGTAGCAAGCGACATGGCGACCGCTGACACCACTCGGCCAACTGTGCATTTTCATTTAAAAAAAAAAACAGTTTATATGCATTTATATCAGTTGTCTAGTACCCATAACACAAGCTCTGCTTAGCTTGGGACTAGATAGCGTTGTGTGTTAAGTGTCCGGATTATTAATTGTTTATTATTATTATTATATAGCCTTCCTCGATAAATGGACTATACAACACTGAAATAATTTTTCAAATAGAACAAGCGGTTCCTGAAATTAGAGCGATCAAACAAACAAACAAACAAACTCTTCAGATTTATAATATTAGTATAGATTATTTTCTTTTACAGAATTTCGTCCAACTACATTATGGAATGACATCGCGCTATTACGCCTGGAGCAGCCTTTAAAACTGACTGAGCACATCAACGCAATCTGTTTGCCAGAGCAAGATGAAAACTTCGATGGCTACAAAGACTGTGTTTCAAACGGATGGGGCAAAGATCTCTTCGGTTAATATGCGATCGATTTTTAATTTTGGTTATGATAGAAAAATGCGGATAGTCTTTGGAAATTGCCGATAAAAGTAAAAGCTATATATGTAGAGAAATGAATGGGCAGGCTCGACCGGAGTGTTACCACGGCCACGAGCGAGTGAGAAGTGGCCACGCTTACCATCAGGCGATATGTCTGCTCGCTTGCCCTCTATTCCATATAAAAAAACAGAGAGATATACTCTTTGTAAATTTATAATATTTACTACTAATGCACGGAGATATATCTATGTATAATTATATACAGTGTATACTCGTATTATAAATGCCATGGAAAGCATTCGGTAACGATCACGCGAATTCCAGGATATTTTATTATTATCATTAAAAAAGACAACTCCCACATTAGGAATAAACATCCTGTGTCGTAGGGGAGTTTACAAACATACATGAAACGGACACAAAGAACATCCAGACTCGGGACAACAATTCGTGGATCACACAAAGTGTTGTACCGCGTGGGATTTGAACCAATTGAACCCAAGACATTGGCGCAGTAGCAGGCGGCATGGCGACTGCTGAAACTACTCGGCCAACCGTGCAGTCGTAAATAAATAAAATTATAGTGTCTGTTATTTCGAATTAACAACTTTCCACTAAACGCATATGACAAGCAATTTTTAAAAATTTTGAGTTTTTTTATCAGGAAAAAAAGGCAGCTATGCAGTGGTTTTGAGGCAAGTAGAACTGAGTATAGTTCCTCATAATAAATGTGAGGATCTGATGAAGAAGACCAGACTTGGCAAGGTGTTTAATCTACATGACAGCTTCGTATGTGCAAGTGAAAATGGCAGAGATAATTGCAAGGTTAGTTTTAGGAATATTCATCACTTTAACTGTCTAGCATCGTTGGTCTAGCGGTAATCGTATACGACTGCTGATCATGAAGTCTCGGGTTCTAATCCCGGGTCAGAGTAAAAAGTGTTATTGAGTTCTCTCTCTCTAGAAATTAGAAAAATTCAATTTTAACCGTGGTGCTACGACATGAATGGGCCGGCTCGACCGGAATGATACCACGGCCTCACAAAAAACCGGTGTGAAATAGCGCTTGCGCTGTGTTTCACCGAGTGAGTGAGGATACCGGAGGCCCATATCCCATCCCCTCCCCATCCCTCTCCCCATCCCCTAAAGGACGGCAACGCACTTGTGACGCCTCTGGTGTTGCGGGTGTCCATGGGCGGCGGTAATCGTTTACTATCAGGTGATACGTTTGCTCGTTTGCCCCATATTAAAAAAAAAATGCTTAATGCCTAGCCTCCGTGCCTCGGAGAACACTGCACGGTTGGCCGAGTGGTTTCAGCGGTCGCCATGCCGCTGCTACTGCGCCAAGTGTCTTGGGTTCAAATCCCACGCGGTACAACATTTTGTGTGATCCACGAATTGTCCCGAGTCTGGATGTTCTTTGTGTCCGTTTCATGTATGTTTATAAGGACCCCCACGACACTGGATGTTTATTCCTAATGTGGGAGTAGTCTGCTGCTAAAGCTGTCGGTCCTGCGCCTGATCTATCCCAGGTCGTGTCGGATAATCGTCCTATAGGACTATAGGAGTGAGAGAACAGAGAGTGTACCTGTGTTGCACACACTTGTACACTTTAATATCTCGTGCGTAGTTGGCTGGTTCACGATCAGTGGCCGCCATTGTCGAGATTGTCGAAGAAAACATTATGCTTAACATATATCACTTCTTAAAAGGGTTTTAGTATTCTAAACAGTGTCTTTATAATGATTTGTTTCAAATTTTACTTTTCTTTACGTAAATATTTCATATACCTAGGTATTTTTTTCGATATTATTGTATCTGGGGTTCGATTCCCGGTTCGTTTACTGATATTTTGCGTACATAACACACAGACTTATAGCGTCTAGCTTGCTTAGCTTTGTTTTAATTGTGAAATTCAATTAATTGTGTTTTTTTTTTTGAAACATGACTTTGGCATAAAAGACCAATCGCTCGGGCTCGGGTTCAATTCCCGGGTCGGACCCAATGTTTGTATGATCTGCAAATATTTGTTACGAAGTTTGGGTGTTTTCTATGTATGTATTTACAAAAAAAAGTATAAAAGTATTTATATCAGTTGTCTAGTACCCATAACATAAGCTCTGCTTAGCTTGGGACTAGATGGCGTTGTGTTAGATGTCCGGAATATTTATTTATTTGTTTCAAATTTTACTTTTCTTTACGTAAAAACATAAAAAATAATATAGGTATTTTTTAGATGTTATTGGACTTGTTTGGGGATCGATTCCCGCTTCGACATTACTTTCACTGGTACTTTGTGACAGTGATTTATATTTTTTTAAAAGACAACTCTCTCGTTAGGAATATACATGAAACGGACACAAATATCTGAACATAACAACGGTTATAAGTCTGTGTGTTCTTTGTGTCACACGAAGTGTTGTTGGGATTTGAACTCACAACATTTGGCGCAGTAGAAAGCGGTGTGGCGACCGCTTAAACCACCAACCGTGCAATCATATTGGTCAAGTATCTATGGGCCACCGGTCGCTGCTCGATTCTTATACAAGTCAATTAATTGTGTAATTAACACAATCATTTTCTCTTGTAAACCCAAAGCAGATATTTACAGATCATATAAACATTTTGAACAGTAATCGAACCAGAGATTTAAACACAACAGTCGCATAAATTTTCGCTGCACCACCGACACAGTATAATTTATCAAACATTCTATCTGTTTGTGCCGGCTAATCTCTGGAATGGCTGGACCGATTTTTTAGGGACTTTCACTGGCAGGTACCTGACGATATAAGGTGTAACTTAGACAACTTTTTAATAGACTGGCTTCGCCCCGTGGCGTTACCCGCGGTACAACAACAACCGCAAGTAACACCGCGAGGCTCAGTTGGTCTTTTATATGTTTCTAAAGGCCGATGGTGGCGCCGCCCTGGCGTGTCCGGTAGGCAACAACCGTTACAAGTTGACTGGACTGGTAGCCTGGGGTATCGGCTGTGGAGAGAACGACATTCCAGCGGTGTTTACTAATGTCCCCAAGTTTAGAAGATGGGTTGACGAGAAAATGGCTGCCTGGGGACTACAGACTTTTAAGAATAAATAAATGTTATGTTCAATTAAATACCAGTTTGTTTATTTTTATTTATCCCTTTCTGGAGGAACCCTCTGTGGACTATTATCATAAATCTTTGGTAGTCCACTGCTGGACCTAGGTCTTAAGAGATTTGGTGTACTTTACCACACAGTTTCTTTTATTTTTATGGAATAGGACCAAATTGAAATGGGACTACACGGAAAGCACCAGCTTTCAAATAAAATAAGAATCATCAAAATCACCCAGTCGAAAGTTATGAGATAACAAATATAAAAAAAAACTGTCAAATTGAGAACCTCCTCCTTTTTTGAAGTCGGTTAAAAACAGAATGTCAACATCCCCATCATCCCACGAATGATGTAAGAGCTGTCTAAAGAAAGCGAACTAGGCGGGACAACAGCACTACAAGTCCCATCCAACCCAACTAGGGATTGTTCCAAATTATCGTATTCTGTATAATTATTTACCGTGGGAGAGCCACGCTTCAGCATGCATGGGCCGGCTCAACCGGAGCGATACCACGACTTCACAGAAAACCGTGTAAAATGGCGCTTGCGCTGTGTTTCACCGAATGAGTGTGGATACCGGATGCACATACCCTCAACCTCCCCCTATCCCCCTCCTGCAAACGCCGACAACGTACTTATGACGCCTCTGGAGTTGCAGGTGTCCATGAGCGGCGTTAATCGCTTACCATCAGGTGATACGTCAGCTCGTTAGCCCACAATTTCATAAAAGAAAACTTCTTACTTCTAGAACCCTTCTCATCTCATCATCTATACTAATATTATAAAGCTGAAGAGTTTGTATGTTTGAACGCGCTAATCTCATGAACCGCTTGTACGATTGGATTCTGAATTCTTTCAGTCTTGAATAGTCCATTTATCGAGGAAGGCTATAGGCTATATATCATCATACTAATGGTATTAGGAGCGAGCACCAATGAAGAATGTTTCAAAAATGGGGGAAAATGATCAAGCTGCGGGCAATAGAAGACGCAAACGCGGTTGCGTGGGTCAGCTAGTCAATAAACCCCTAAAATAATTTCAGGTTGAAATCAAGCAAGCACTGTAAAGTGCTTGCGCAACTTTTGTGAAAAAAAAGAAGAAACAGGGTTCCTACACAGGAGGAGGTCATCGACAAGACATAGATGGCCTGAGGTACGTAGAGGTTCCAAGGATTTCCTTTCAAGTAGCACCTGGTTCTTCGGCTTCTAGTACCTGAGACGGTGTGCGGTTTTTAGACGGTTAGATTCCGACATAACCACCAGAAAAGGTTGAAATTAAACAAACGATAAAAAATTTCATATCATTGTTCCCTTATATTTATATAAACCATTTACTTATTTAATTATTTTCTATAATTCTGTACGAAGAAGCCAGTAGACCCCAATCTTCTAATTTTCTATCCACCCACTCCCGATACAAAGGCACGTTTGTATACGCAGCTGGAACATTCTTCTCGCCACATCCTATACCCCACGCCACCAGCCCCGTCAACTTGTATCGGTCGTTGCCTAGAGGACATACCAAGGGGGCACCACCGTCACCCTGGAAAGAATAACATTGTTGGAGTTTAATCAATTATTATCAGGTATTTCTGATCAGGATCAAAACAATTTGGTTAATGTATCACGTAAACATTAATTTTAAAAATCTATTACGCCATATATTTATTTTTTAGAGGGCAAACGAAAATACGTATCGCCTGATGGTAAGCGATTACTGACACCGACAACACCAGAGGCGTCACAAGTGCGTTGGCGGCCTTTGGGGGATAGGAAAAGGGATGGGGAAGGTGTTGGGATAGGGCCTCCGGTATCTTCACTCACTCGGTGAAACACAGCGCAGGCCCTGTTTGACAACGGTTTTCTATGAGGCCGTGGTATGACTCCGGTCGAGCCGGCCCATTCATGCCGAAGCGTGGCTCTCCCACGGTTAAAGCTGTCGCGTCTTTTTGGACAAGAAGTTTTAGCCTCCTATACCACACTGTGCAGATAGGTTAGTAAAGACTTTTTTTCGAGATTTGCTTCCTCTATTCTTGATATTGTGGAGGAACGGGTGTCATGTCCCTCCAACATAAAGGGATGATCTTGGGACCAAGCGAGGTGATCATGCCTGGCGGGCCACTACCCAACATTTGATATATGTTGTATATAATATATGATAATCGGCGCGAGAACTTTTATTGCGCGATTCAAAATTGGTAGTTTCTTCTTATTGTACATTACTCCGTAGTTCAGTATCACTTCGGTAGATGGCAGTGTAGTATGTTACGTTTTTGTAACATACAATATAATCAACTGGATTAAATAAACATAAATATTCATACAGACTTTAAAATAAATTCGAATTAAATAACAAATCAAATAACAAAAAAGGGATTCTGCGTCAACCAGAAGCCTATTTTGACACAGGTGACTCACCTGGCAGGTATCCTTGCCTTCTTCTCCACCAGCACACACGAAGCTGCTGTGGAGTTTGAATTTACCTCCGAGCCTGGTTTTCTTCAGTTGAGTTGAACAAGTGCTGTGAGGCACCATATCGACTTCTACTTTCTTGAGGATCACGGCATAACGGCCTTTTAGACCTGAGACCATGATAGAGACAATATTACAAAAGGGTTCTGAATTTGATGATCTATTCGACATCTCTTCCAGATTCTAATTTAATTTAAGCTACAGTAAGGCCCTGTTAGATTCTGAGCATCAGTTTGCTGACTGAGTATGGAATAATCGGCCAACTTTGTAGTCAGATATTCATTCCAAGTCATTGAGTACTGACATCATCATCAATAGCGTTTAACAGTCCACTGCTGGACATACATCTCTCATTATAAAGGAGGTTTAAGTCCGCTATTACTAAGTATTGTCAAACATTGACAATTTCTTTTATTATACTTTATTATGAAAGTAATTGGTGCTCATAGCCCAGTTGCACAGTGATTAGAAACAATTACCGAGGGTAAGTAACGACGGCGCGATCAATACTTTGATGGGTGACCGCTAGTGGCATGTTACCGTGAGCGTCTCCGTGATTCAGAGGTCAAGCAGTCGGTCCTGGTATCATAATATAACAGTGGAGATTAGTCGGAGGCCTTTGGGCGACTTAAAAACCATAAGCCAGAGCGTAGGGACGTATGGCCTTAACCCTCTCCTGAGAAGAGACCCGAGCCCAGCAGTGGGACGTCATGCGTTGTTGATGATGGAAGTAATAACCCAAGTAGTGACAGGTTGGGTTTAATGATCTATATATTCTCAATAAGACAATGTCACTTATATGAGAACAAAAAAAAAAATATACAAACTATGAACCCAATATGGGTGGGTACTTAGTTCAAAGTTATATGGCCCAAGTTTCGGACATCTATTTAACACACAACGCCATCTAGTCCCAAGCTAAGCAGTGCTTGTGTTATGGGTACTAGACAACTGATATAAATACTTATATATACTTTTTTTTTTGTAAATACATACATACTATACATAGAAAACACCCAAACTCCGAAACAAATATTTGTAGATTCCACAAACATTTGGTCCGACCCAGGATTTGAACCCGAGACCTCAAGCTTAGCAGTCGCATACGCGTACCACTACGCCACCGAGGCAGTCAAGTTAAGAACGATCAGTAATTTATATTTTTTAATATAATTTCAAATATGATTGTGTGGTTTCTTTTGAAATATTTTAAGTGAGATTGCCTCTCTCCGTCTGGTGGTCGTGGTCAGGTTAGTCGTACAAGGCGTGTAGATTTTTGGAAACATTTAATGCGAACATTATTAATGAAACCTATAGTAATCCATATCCAAAATTCTTTTTTATGGGGTAGAAAATGCTTTGAGATCTGCAGCTCCCAGAGTTGCCAGCTATACAGGAGTCAGGAGTAAACGGTATTTCCACTTCTCAACACCCCGACGAACAGCCTCAGACGCTCTCGTCTGGAGAGAACAAAATCTAAGACTTACCAAAAACGTCCTTCCCCCATCCATTAGCAATACAGTTCTTGTGGCTGTCAAAGACCTCATTCTGTTCCGGCATACAGATCACGTTGATATGTTCTGTCAGCTCCACAGGCCGCTCCAGGTGCATTAGAGCAATGTCGTTTTGTAGATTTTTGCTATTGAAATCTGTAAAAGAAATAAATGAATAAACTAATGGGTGAAAGCACCAGGAACGAGTAGGGTCACCACTGTGGGGGAACGGGTGTAATGTCCCTCCAACACAAAGAGAGGATCCTCCCGCCAGGCGAGGTGATCATGCCTGGCGGGCCCCTGTTCTACAGTTGATGTTGAGATGTTGTATATATGATAATCGGCGCGAGAACTAATAGGTCTTTACCTATGAAATTGCGTTTCTTCAGTACTGGTCATTTCAAATAAAAAAAAACTTGAGAGGTGTCAAGGGACACCCGGATGGAACGAAGTTCGAAATAGAAAGACGAAACGAAAATATCTGTGTGTGTCGTCGTCGTGTCGTGACAACAAATTGTGTCGTGACAACAAATTGTGTCGTGTCAACAAATTGTGTCGTGACAATTTTTCCGTCTAGCCCCCTTACACAACGCGCCATAAGGAACTTCGTTTCAAAAAGTTTGTAATGGCTCTATATTCTAAATTCAAATTAATTTTGTTTTAAAACCATGACATTCTATTTACAAACTCAGTCTTTTGTTTTTTTGATTAGCGTTGTATTTTCATTACATTTGAACATTTTTCGTCATAATGGATACTTTAAAAATTCGTGTAATTATGGAATATGAGTTCCGTCGTGGCACCAACGCGACACAAATGGCACGTAACATCAAAAACGTTTACGGAGAGAACTGTACAAACGAACGCACAACCCTTTATTGGATTTCCCGGTTCCGTTCTGGAAATTTTGACTTGAAAAATGAAGCTCGTGGTCGTCCGGAGACTTTGGTTAACAATAATGAATTAAAGGCGATTGTGGAAGCTGACGAAACTCAATCTATAGCTGAGCTAGCAGCAGCTTTTAATGTAAGCATCAAAACAATATTGATCCATTTGCGACAAATTGGCAAGGTAAAAAAGCTTGATAGATGGGTGCCCCACGACCTTAACGATCGCCAGCGCAACGTACGCGTCGAGACCTGCCTTTCGCTGCTCAACAGGCAAAGAAATGAAGGAATTTTGAAACGAATAGTTACGTGCGACGAAAAATGGATTCTGTTCGACAATCGAAAGCGCTCAGCAAGTTGGTTAGACCCTGGTTCAGCACCAAAGCAATGCCCTAAACAAAAATGACCCCAAAAAGGTGATGGTCACTGTTTGGTGGTCTAGTGCGGGTGTGATTCACCACAGCTTTTTACAAAACGGCATGAGCATTAATGCAGATGTGTACTGTGAAGAACTGGAGAGAATGATGGAGAAGCTTGCACATCTGCAACCAGCTTTGGTCAATCGGTCGTCCCCACTGCTCCTTCACGACAACGCGCGACCCCATACTGCGCAACAGACAGTCTCCAAGCTGCAAGAGCTGGGGTTGGAAGCTCTCCCTCATCCGCCATACTCACAAGACCTTGCACCTACCGACTATTACTTTTTCCAAAATTTAGACAACTTTTTAGTGGGTAAAAAATTCAATTCCCGAGAGGCAGTACAAAATGCCTTTGAAGAGTTTGTTGCCTTCCGTCCAGCTGATTTTTACAAGAAGGGCATCAATAAACTGCCAATGCGTTGGCAAAGATGCGTCGATTGCATGGGTGATTACTTCGAATAACAGAAATAAAAAAGTTTGAAAAAATAAGTACTTTCACTTATTGCATACAAAACGGCAATTTCATAGGTAAAGACCTAATATTTAATAAACCTAATAGAGAGTACTCACTGCTATGGATGTAGATTTCTCTTACAGCTCTTTCTTCATAACCAAAGATCTCTTTCTCTGTCTGTGTATCCCATTCCCCGGCACGAACTTTGAGGCTGCTTGGAGTATATCTGGAGAAGAATACAAAATGCTGACTAGCCTAATAATGATCTTAATATCAACTTATTATAAATGGTGTCTATTTCGTGCACAAAAACAATAAATAAATATTTCGGACATCTAACACACAACGCCATCTAGTCCCAAGCTAAGCAGAGCTTGTGTTATGGGTACTAGACAACTGATATAAATACTTACATATTATACATAGAAAACCCAGACATCAAAACAAATATTTGCAGATCTTACAAACATTTAGCTTAGCAGTCGCATACGCTACCACTACGCCGCCGAGGCAGTCAAAAGTGAAGTTAAAATCGTAAAGCCAGTTTAAGAGTTTCTCTAAAGTGTTACTTACTTATAAATAACATGGGCTGCGGTCATCACTACTTCTGGATTGATCAGCACTCCAACACCAACATAGGAAAGGTTCTTGGAGTCCATTAGCGCCACCACCCATGGAAATTCACCAAATTGAGTGTTAGCACCCTGGAATATATCAGACAAAGATGGAATAAATAAATATCCACAAAAAGGCATGTGTAGTAATTTGATTAAACTGCACGTTTGGCCTAGTATGGGTTCAAATTCCACATGGAATAAATAAAATTAAATAAATATTTCGGACATCTAACACTCAACGCCATCTAGTTCTAAACTAGGCAGAGCTTGTGTTATGGGTACTAGACTTCTGATATAAATATTTATATACTGTTTTTTGTAAAAACATATATATTATACATAGAAAACACCCAAACTCCGAAACAAATATTTGCAGATCATATAAACATTTGGTCCGACCCGGGAATTTGATTTGGTGGCTAGCTTATGCCGCTAACTGCCAGTCAAGAAGTCTCGGGTTCGATTCCCGAGTCGGGGCAAAGTGATGTATCGTATTTTTCGTATATAAAGTTCTTATTAACCGGCCCGGAGTATGGAAAATGGCGATGATACCCGCCCGTGCCTCGGAGAGCACGTTTAGTCGTCGGTCCTGGTTGCCATGAACATCTATGGTAATCGATATTGAGAAGTTGAGTGCCCTCAAATAAACTGACGCTAGTTTCAACCTTCGAATTTAGTCCACCCTCAGGGTTGCAGAGGTCTGATGCCGGTCGCTTCGTGGAAAAACTGATATTCAGGTAAAACAGGTGAAACTAATAGCCGACCCCAAATAATCTTGGGACAAGGCTAGGAGGAAGAAGACCTCAATAAACTCACGTTGAAAGTAACTCCCAACCCATTTGGGTTCCTATATCCACATCCCTTGAGCTTCGTTGGGTCAGGTTGGGGTTTAGGCTTCTCAGGGTCCGCTGGAATTGTGCAGCAGATCTCAACGGACTCCTGGCATATTATCTCATTATTTTCTCCAAACCTGTGAATTAAAACATGAATGAGCCCTCTTGATGAGACTCTTGAATTTATAATTAATAACTAATAGCGATTACATCATAATCAACAGTCTCAAGTAGTCCATTGCTGAACATAGCCCTTAGCTTAGGAAGGAGGGTGCGGTCTACTATACCGCTGGCCAGATGGGCTGAAATTTAGGGTCCTATCAAGTTTGCGACTAAATTCGGCTTACGACACTCACGTTATAAAATTTCTACCGCGGAAGAGCCACGCTTCAGGTGGTCCTGCGGGCAGAAACACTGGTAGTGTGATACCACGGCCTCACAGAAAACTGGTGTGAAACAGCGCGTGCGTTGTGTTTCACCAAGTGAGTGACCCAACCTCTCCCTTCATCCCCCAAAGGCCGGCAACGCATTTGTGATGCCTTTGGTGTTACGGGTGTCCAAGGGCGGCGGTAATCGCTTACCATCAGGCGATACGTCTGTTCGTTTTCCGACTAATCCGTAAAACAAAAAATTAATAGGAGTGCTAATATGCGCAATTCCAAAATCAATCGATTGCTTGTTATGATCACAATACAGTCAGAAGTTTTACTCCTATTAAATAGAAATACAAATTCCTCTGCATCCTCACCTAACATCCAATTCTCCATATCCAGTGACGCTGGCATTATTCACGTCAATTCCAACATTATTAGCATCACAGAGATAGTAAGGTACACACTGGCAGTTTCTGCCATCCTTGTCGACAAGAGTCGAAATGCCTTCAGTGGAACTCACGATGATCTGAAAGAGAAAAAAGATCATGAGATTTATGTAATACCGATTTGTGATGTCAGAGAATAAAAATTACAAAAAAAGTGTACGACAAGTGACTACTTCGGTTTTGTACTTTGCGCATTTCACCAGAGTAAACAATCCAATCCATACTTACATTGTCAATTGTAAAGTAATTCTGTCTGTCTGTCACGATTTCACGGCCAAACCGCTTCACCGTTTTCAATGAAATTTGGCATGGAAATACTTTAATTGTTGAGGAAGGACATAGGCTACTCTTTACTGCAATAACCAACAAACACGCGGGCAGAACCGCTTGCAAAATCTTATAATAAATAATTTGACATAATACATGTCACTTACAGCTGTCTAATTGCAAGCTAAGCAGAACCAGATAATAACCAGAGTGCAGATATACATGCTTATTCATGTTGAAATAGAATGTTGAAATAATATGGATAATTTACACCTAAACATATAACAAATGGTAATATTCTGGTTCTATGTGGGAGTCGGACAAATAACACTCGGTTTAGCTAGCACTAACCACTGGACCAATAGACACAAAATCTTACTTTATTACAACGCTATTCAAAAACCACACGAAACACTCTTGTAATACTCGAATGGCCTATTGTAGTGACCTGGATTGGTAGTCGATGGTGAGTTCGAGTCGCAAACATGACAAATAATTGTTTGATGAGCACGATCTGGATGTAATTCGTCTATAAACAGGTGTATTTCCATCAGTTTATCGGATACAGTAAATCTCAAATCTACGGGAACACTATTTCATCTTTATAGTTCGAAGAGATCCACAGATAAGATGGGTCAAGTGTCATGTCCAGTAGTGAACGGCAAAACCATAATTGTCTGTCTAATAAGACTCAGTTGAAACTATAAAAAGTATGTTAAATATGAGAGAGATACTCACATCCTCTAGCCCTTTCGTCGTAGGTCCAAACCCAGGAGTAGGAGTTGGGGGTGTGCCGAAGATGTTATTTAGAAGTGAAGAGTCTATGGTGGTACCTTGCGAGTTGGTAAACACCACCAAAACACTCCCAACCGCCAAAAGGAAGAAGAGCTTCATGTTTCTGGAAGAAATAAGGACATCGTTATTGTAGTTCCATCTTTTTTCATATATGAGCCTGCCAAAGGACAATAAAAAACAAACTCTGCTTGATGAAAACCATGAGCAGAATCCAAGAGTACTGGCTACCATAATCATTGCGAAAGCAGAAAATACAACAATACTGCACGGTAACCCACACTATGGCATTATTAAAATGCGACTGCATCACCAATGAAACACGACAGCACCAATGGTCTCCTGTGAAAGTGTAGTACCAGCCCGTTCGTGCTGAAAGAGGTATGGCTAAGCCGGCTCGAAGGACCAACATATTCGGTATCATAGTACTTAAGTGTTAAACGTAAATTTAATCATTACTTCTTTTTTTTTTTATTGAATTGTGGGCAAACGAGCGGACGTTTCGCCTGATGATTTCGTCACAAGTACGTTGCCAGCTTTTGGGAGAAGGGGAAGGGGTTGAGGTATGGGCCTCCGGTATCCTCACTCATTCGGTGAAACACAGCGCAAACGCTATTTCACACCGGTTTTCTGTGAGGCCGTGGTATCACTCCGGTCGAGCCGACCTATTCATGCCGAAGCATAGCTCTCCCACGGTTCTTTTATATATCTTTGTAACATAAATAAGAACTTTCGTGTTTCTAACAATGAAAGAGTTATGGAGTTTCTTCTTGGATCTAGAGTTATTAATGCTTTGAAAGTTCTTGAAAGTGCCTATTTGTAAAAAGCAATTTATTTAAAAATAAGATAAACTATGCAGGTAGCCTAGTGGTTTACGCGGTTATCTCCATACTTCCTACTGCTTTAAGTGTTGTGGCTTCGATTCCCACATGGAAAAACACGTTGTGTTGTAACTTGCTATTGAAATGACAAACTTCCAAAAAACCACAGATTTTTTCCAAAACGGTTTTCTTAGCAAGTGAATTTTTTTTAGTATAGGGGCCAACGAGCAGACGTATCGCTTAATGGTAAGCGATTACCGCCGCCCATGGACACCCGCAACACCAGAGGCGTTATAAGTGCGTTGCCGGCCTTTTAAGAAGGAGTACGCTCTTTTCTTACAACATCAAAAGTAATTAGCTATCATATTTTACATATTTTGTACCAAAACACAAATATTATTAAGACTTATACAGACATTTACTTTTTGAAATTCACCAGGCAATCCTAACAAACGAGTAAAGGCATCGCTGTGAAACCGCGACGAAAATTTCATTTTCTCGCCCGTAATATAATTCGAAAACTATTAAGACAGTCATTTAAATTTATATGGTGGAAAAGAGTGTAATAATGTGCAAAAAATTCTCAAGGTCTCTAACATGTTTAAAATTATAAATAAGGATTAATACTGTACCTATTCGTTTAATGAGCTTGGCAGTTATCTTATAATGTGTGACCAATGTTAAAAACAAATAACGGGGTATAATAAGGTATCCTTTAAAGATGGATATATAACATTGCTAACCTTTAATAGATCTATAAAAGAGAGATAAAATTTATATTAATATTTAAATATTGCGGACATCTGACACACAACGCCATCTAGTCTCAAACTAAGCAGAGCTTGTGTTATGGGTACTAGACAACTGATATGAATACATATCTACTTTTTTTTGTAAATACATACATATTATACATATACATACAGAAAACACCCAAACTCCGAAACAAATATTTGTGGATCATACCAACATTTGGTCCGACCCGGGAGTCGAACTCGAGACCTCAAGCTTAGCAGTCGCATACGCTACCACTAAGCCACCGAGGCAGTCGATATAAAAGTGATGAGATGAGATATTTCAAAGGGTTTAAGCAGGCCATGGAGCTTTTGAAGTTCTCGGACCCCTCCCTTCTCAGGCGCAGAGTGGCACACCGTAGGGTTTTAGTCGGTTCGATTCCGATACACTGCCCCGCTGCACGCCCCGGCGGGGTGACGGCCCGAGGGGGTTTCCACACGTAAAAAGAAAAAAAAAGGCCCTGGCGCTTTTGACGAAAATACCGTCAAAACCGGGCTGCTTAATTTTTCTGACACTGCCAACAAATATCGTTATATTACAGTCAATATAGACGAAAACTAAACAATGTATATACTAAAGCATTCCTCAAAAAAATACTCTATCTGTCTGTGAAAACTGCATGGCAATCCTTATTTCTAAGTTTATCCCAAACAGGCAGACGCATCGACCTGGTGAACACATGGCCAAGAAGGTGTTGCAATTGGAGTCGGGACCAAGAGGACGTGGCAGACCCCGATCTACATGGATGTCGACCATTAGGAAAGACCTCGAAGAAGATAAAGTGGACCCTACAACGACCTAGAATAGATGTCTCTAAAGAAGAAGGAGAGCTGACATCGATTGGAAACGGGAAAAGGCCAGATGAAGAAGAATAAAAAGGCCAGATGAAGAAGAATAAGCTATGCTTCGCCATGAATGGGTCGGCTCGACCGGAGTGATACCACGGCCTCACAGAAAACCGGTGTGAAATAGCGTTTGCGCTGTGTTTCACCAAGTGAGTGAGAATACCGGAGGCCCATACCTCCAACCCCTCCCCCCATCCCCTTTCCCATCCCCCAAAGGTCGGCAACGCACTTGTGACGCCTTTGGTGTTGCGGGTGTCCATGGGCGGCGGTAATCGCTTACCATCAGGTGATACGTCTGCTCGTTTGCCCACTATTCCAAAAAAAAAAAAAAAGAGGCATCGAAAGATTTTGTTTTATAAAATATAGCCATAGAGATACTGTAGCGCATTGTTATAGCAGTATATATACGTTCTCAGGTTCTCACGATAGATTACTTATAAGATGTTATTGTATGTAATAAAACAGGCAACATGTACCTTTTGATATTGGCCTCTAATTAACCGGTTGTTTACCAAAGGTCGTGTGAAAAACGCAAGTTTTTTGATATCGAAATTAAAAATCTAGATTCATATCTGCTCAGTTTATGTTTTAATGTTGTTACTGTTTGTTAATTTGAATTTCAAATTATGAAAGCATAAACCTATAGTATAGACCCGACAATATGATTTTTTTTTGATAAAATTTACATAAATTATATACATGGTGGTGGTATAATGGCCCGGGTGATATATATCACCCGGGCCATTATAACGAATCTATTGAGACCTTTTTTATTTCTTTAAAAGCTTTTTTTTAAAAGCATTTAGTCAATTAAATAAACTTAAAAAAGTTATTTTAATAAAAAATATATTTGCTTATAAAATAACCATTTTAAAAGTAACGTTCCAGGGTCTTTAGCAAAACGGCTTACGCCAATAGTAGGAGGCATCCGGGGGGGTTTCCGCATGGAGGAAAAAAAGGGGGGACAGCTGCCGTCCCCTGAATTTGACCTATGACTTGGCAGTTAGATCACAAGCCACTTGACCATCAGACCAGTCATCGACATTGCATACGAGCAGTATCACGACCGGGGATTTACGTCGAATGTATAATTGAGCAAAAAATACCTGTTATTCAAGTCATTATATACACATTATATCAACAATTATATTTACAATTCTAGGTATTTTTGAAGTCAACGATGCGGCGAAGCTTTGCCTCGCGGCTGTACCCGCGGTTTGTGTTGTACCGTAGGCACAGATCACCCCCAAGGGAGTGATCTGTGACCGTAGGTGACACCACGGGGCTCGGTAAGTATAATATATAATAATAACACCGTGGGAGAGCTATGTTTCGGCATGAATGCGCTTGCGCTGTGTTTCACTGAGTGAGTGAGTATACCGGAGGCCCATACCCCAACCCCTCCCACCATTCCCTCTCCCCATCCCCCAAAGGTCGGCAACGCACTTGTGACGCTTTTGGTGTTGCGGGTGTCCATGGCGGCGGTAATCGGTTACTATCAGGTGATGCGTCTGCTCGTTTGACCCCTATTCAAAAATAAAAAAAAAAACAAAACCTACTGCCGAAAATAAATAACTTGTACGATGAAAGAGTAGAAAAGTACTTAATCCCTACTCTTCTAAATAAAATGCCAGACGAGATACAATCTTTGCATGTAAAATAGGCAAAACATGCCATCCAATATAAATTTTAAAAAGCCACTATCTGCCGAAGCTAAATAACATTGTGTTGCATGGATTAAGTCTGTAAGTGTTGATTTGTGTTGTATTATCTACTTTTTAGCGACTCACTGCCACCCAGATAGACCCTGCAAGTTCTTCATGGTGTAGTTTTCATCATTGTGTCTGTAAATGTACGTGGTATTGGAAACAATAAAAAAAATTAACGCAAGGACGTATTTGAATACCATTTATTGAAAACTAGCTGACCCTGCGAACTTCGTACCGCCATATTTTCTTTTGTAAACATTTTTAAAATTTCTATAAAACTTGTTTTAGTAATTATGCTGTGCCGACTTCCACATATAACACAACAATAACCTACTACAGCGCCATCTACCGAAGATACACTGAACTACGAAGTAACGCACTACACGGTGTAACTACAAATCCTGAATCGTAAACAGTTCTCGCACCGATTATCATGCATGTATACAACATCCCAACTTCAACTGTTGGGCAGTGGCCCGCCAGGCATGATCACCTTGCCTGGTCGGAGGATCCTCCCTTTATGTTGGAGGGACATGATACCCGTTCCCCCACAATGCTTTTATATTTTATCTTTTTATAAACATATACAGATAAAAGAACTATTCAATAAAAAGTGATATTCAGGTAAAACAGGTCGAACTAGTAGCCGACCACAAATAATCTTGGGATTAGGCTGAGAAGAAGAAGTTGACTAGTACCCATAAGATAAGTTCTGGTTAGTTTGGGACTAGATGGCGGCGTTGTGTATTAGACGTTTGAAAATATGTATTTATTAATATTTTCAGTATATTTGCCTGTCTCTGCCTCTCTACCTGCAACTGCCTCGGTGGCGTAGTGGTAGCGTATGCGACTGCTACGCATGAGGTCTCGGGTTTGATTCCCGAGTCGGACCAAATGTTTGTATGATCTGCAAATATTTGTTTCGGAGTTTGGGTTTTTTTTTTTGTATAATATATATGTATTTACAAAAAAATGAATATAAGTATTTATATCAGTTGTCTAGTACCCATAACACAAGCTCTGCTTAGCTTGGGACTAAATGGTGTTGTGTGTTAGATGTCTGGAATGTTTATTTTTTATTTCTTACTTAGTATTTTAATTTAATTTTAAGGTATGTTACGACTAAATAACGTGTGTTGTTTCATGTATAAAGCGAACCCAAAATGCTAACATGGTATGGAGCGAAGAGAATGTTATCGTTAATAATACTAAGCCATACGTGCAATCATAAAACTCGGCCAGTTTGCACAAATAAGCTGGTTTCAGCACATATTTTAAGACCATTATAAACCGTTTATCTGAATCAGTTACGGCGATAAAGACTTTATATATTTCTAAATAAACATATTTATTTAATTTGTGTGGTGACTGATTAAGAAAACGAAGTATAACCACCTGTACGCAGGGCGCACTATGACACCACTGTCGCGTCACTTGGGGTGATTTCAATAAAACCACCGTATCACACTATATTGTATATTATAACACTTTTACAGAACCAATACATGCGCCTTGAACGTATTAACAAAAAATATATATTTAGGCCGCCATGTGAACCAATCGATCGACAAACTAATTGAATTAATTGAATGTTGCTTCCAAACACCACCTTTATTCATTCCATGCCGACTGAGGGATTAAACAACACTGAAGAAATAAGGATAACGATAGTAAGAATAATCAAACGCCAAAACCTCCTTCTTGAAAAGAGCCCTAAATCCAGTTATGGCCTTCCTTGTTGTATGGAATAGTGGGCAAACGAGCAGACTTATCGCCTGAAGGTAAGCGATTACAGCCGCACATGGACGACCTTAACACCAGAAGCGTCAAAAGTGTGTTACCGGCCTTTGGGGGATGGGGAGTGGGGAGAAGGGATTGGGGTATGGGCCCCCGGTATCCTCACATAATAAATTTATGTGTATGTATATATGAGTATATTTATATGTGTAATATGAGTAGATGTGTAAGTACTTATATGAAAAAGTTAAATATTTTTAATTTGGTGTTTTCTTTATATTCACATGGTAAATTTAAAACTTGTGCACCCTTCTACTGCTACCCTAAATAATCTCACTTACCTTAATATCCGTACAAAGGTTGTCTATAAGAGATCGCCATGAGCGATAAGACCGCCAATTGTCACATTTGTATATTACAACTCCTTTTGTCTATCTGTTATGTGTGTACAATAAAGATAAATAAATAAATAAATACAAATACGTGCACTAAGTCACTGCACTTTCAGTGACACACACAATAACTTCCAGGACTTATTCAGACCATCGTCCTCAACTAAATTCCTCGTGTTACTGTGACGTTGTGGGGTCGCTCCTATCGAAGCGACCTATTTCTTTGAAGGAAAGCTCTCCCACGGTCAATCGTATGATTTTATTAAACCACTCAACCAGATATACTCCTGGACAAGTATTTATTAAACCTTTCACTATACCTGAAGAGACATAGAGAACACGGACTTCAGAACTCAGATAACCTTTGGTTGTTTTTAACCGACTTTAAAAAAGGAGGAGGTTATCAATTTGACTGTTTTTTTTTATGTTTGTTACCTCATAACTTTCGACTGGGTGAACCGATTTTGATGATTCTTTTTTTTATTTGAAAGTCGGTGCTTCCCGTGTGGCCCCATTTTAATTCTTGAAGTCGTTTTTTTTGATAAAATTTGTGATTATTTAAAGACAAAACCCCGTTAGGATGAGTCGCGGGGGACTTTACATATACGAAGCGGACACAAATAACACTCAGCCTCAGAACAATAATTTTGTGAATCACACAAAGTATCGTCCCATGTAGGAGTTGAACGCAAAACACTTATCGCAGTAGAAAACGCATTGCGATCGTTTAAGCCACAAGTCCATCCATGCAGTTTTATTTCTATGATAAATAAGTGATTAAATTAAAGATTGTCTCAAGTTATCTTCTCCACTCATCTTTATGCCTCAACCTCTCAGATACAACCCACCAAACGACCACGGTAGCTAATTCTTGTTGTTGTTTTCTAAAATTATTTTCTATTCTTTTATTTATAATAAATATTCCGGACATCTAACACACAACGCCATCTAGTCCCAAGCTAAGCAGAGCTTGTGTAATGGGTACTAGATAACTGCCGCGGATGGACGGGATGGGTTTCCCCTCCATCCGCATTACAGGCTAACCGCGAGGGGGCGACGTACGCGTGTGAGATTTTAACTCGAAGAAGGTGCCCGCTTCAGGGCGGGCAGGCGCTGGGAGGGGTCCGGCGTGTTAATAACTGCAGTTCCCGGACCCCTCCCTTCTCAGGCGCAGAGTTGGCACACCGTGTGGATTTAGTCGGTTCGATTCCGACACACCGCCCCGCCGCAAACCCCGGCGGGGTGACGGCCCGAGGGGGTTTCAACACGTTAAAAAAAAAAAATGGGTACTAGATAACTGATATGAATACATAGATATATATACTTTTTTTTTGTAAATACATACATATTATACATAGAAATCACCCAAACTCCGAAACAAATATTTGCATATCATACAAACATTTGGTCCGACCCGGGAATCGAACCCGAGACCTCAAGCTTAGCAGTCGCATACACTACCACTACGCCACCGAGGCAGTTGTTATGTCGTACTCGAGACAACTTTCTTTTTTTTTTTAACGAAGACAATTCCTACACTAGGAATAATTCCTGTGTCACGGGGAACTTTACGAACATACATGTGTACACCCTTTTTTATTTCATTTGTTTTGTGCGGAAATCCCCTTGTATACCACCCCCTGGTGGCATGTCGGACTCGAACCGACTAAAACCGCACGCCGTCCCGGGTACTAGATGCCGGGGAATCAGGTGCACCCTAGAAAGGAAAACCCTGGACTTCTGACGTACCTCGGGCCACCTACGCTTTGTAGATGGCCCCCTCCTGTGTGGGAACCACAATGTTCCCGCTACAGTCCCCCAGGGCGCGCACGCTCCGCAACGTCCGCGCCGTCACCCGGGCCTGCTTCTGCTAGGGTGACTGCTGGCCGCACCTGTCACCTTACTTACGCTTATGGAGGACGGTGATCGTTCTGCGATCTCCGGCGCCTGAGTCGCCTGCGGTGCCTGGCCCATTCCCGGGCCTAGGATTATATTTAAGACTATCTACGACTATCAGGTTGTAGTATTTTTAAACCTTTCCTTGTTCTCAAATTTAGGGTAGTCTTTACGTCGTCTACTGGGATGCAATAAGCTAAACATCATTTTTGAAGTGAAAAGCTGCGTTGAGCATTTTTTGGTATGGGAGAATCTTATGAGTTCGCGTCACCACATCACCGCCATGCTTCCATGATAGATTCGAAGTGAAAGTTCTTTGGTCCCGTTCAGCACTTTTTGGTAGCGGTAAATTTTATAGATTCAAATCACCGATATGCTAATGTTTGATGTCGATAATTTTAATTTAAACATTATGAAGTTTCTAATTTTACATATAACATTCTAAATTATAAGTTTTCACTTCTATCGGCAGTGCTTACTGCCAATTTTAATACATGAAGTGATTAGCATCAAGTCTCCACAACCCAAGTAGGCACTAGGCGATATCGTAGTTCTGTAGAAGACCATGGGAGAGCTACGCTTCGACATGAATTCACCGGTTTTACCGGAGTGATACCAGGGTCCCACAAAAACCGAAAAGTGAGTGAGGATACCAGAGGTCTATGCCTATACCTCAACTCCTGTCATCAACCCGCAAAGGCCGGCTATACACTTGTGACGCCTCTCGTGTTGGTGATACTACTCGTTTGCCCTCTATTTCATAAAAAAAGACTGTTGTCGGCATATTAGGGCTTCAACTACAAACAACGATTGCCATATTTGTAGGGCAACCGACAAGGACATACTCGTACCTATATGTTTTATGAAAATTGTGTATCGAAACATATACTCGTATGTTAAGAAAGATGGTAGAAGAAAGGTTATAGACCTTTGCCTGACACAAAGATATTCATCGATTTAATTAATACATATTAATTAATAAGCACGTTTAACGACTGTGTTTATTATTATACAAATTGAATAGTTGTATTTATACTAATATCTATTACTAGCTGACCACGCAACCTCGTTTGCGTCTTCTATTGCCAGTAGCGTGAAAATTTGCCCCCGTTTTTGAAACATTCTTCATTTGTGCTCCGCTCCTATTAGTACTAGCGTAATGATATCATTATATGATTGCTAACGCTTCAACATATCTGATGACTGGGAATTAGACCGGCTCCCTGCCAAGACCGGTTTACGTAGTACGGACCACCCGAATCCCGATATAGAACCTATTGCCTTCCTCGATAAATGGACCATCCAACACTAAAATAATTTTTCAAATCGGACTAGCGGTTTCTGAGATTAGCGCGTTTAAATAAACAAATAAACAAACTCTTCAGTTTTATTTATTATAATTAGTATAGATAAATTCGAAAGTAACTCTGTCTATCTGTCTGTTGCGCGTTTATGGTTAAATTGTTATACAGATTTCAATGCAATTCAACATTTAGATACTTTGATTCTTTAGGAAGGATATAGGATTATAAAGCCATAACAGACATACATGCGAGCTGCTGGTAAAAACTGGTTCTACAATATCAATCTATCTATCTATCTCTATCTATATATATATAAAAATGTTATGTTGGTTTGTGTACGCTTCAAAAACTCAAAAAGTTCTGCACCGATCGAGCTGAAATTTTAAAATGATATATACGAGTAATCCGCTTCAAGGATTGTTTTTATCTAATTTTTGCATCAGTCACATATCCGCGACCGCGAAAAAACACGAAAAAACCGACATAAAGCTAGTTTCAAATAGATTGCCCGCACCTTTATAATAAGTAAACTGTTTTTTAAAGTATATAAACAACACCAATACTTACGAAGGAAATAATTAATTAACTCGAATAACAAGTAAACAATGCATAACACTAATAAGAAAGGGCAAAGTTTCACGGCCTATTGCAATGTTACTAGTAGATAAAATGCGATAAACATTAATCTATATAATGTACCTTTAAATACGTAAAATCAACAATAATGAGCGTATCAAAATGACTCTAAATGTACTCTGTCAGGCGGGACAGATGAACAGAATCCAAGAGTAATGGTCACCATATAATAAGAATGCAGTATGCATACAATAAGAAGCTAAGCAGAGCTTGTGTTATGGGCACTAGACAACTGATATGAATACATATATATTTTTTTATGTAAATACATACATATTATACATGGAAAACACCCAAACTTCGAAACAAGTATTTGTAGATCATACAAACACTTGGTCTGACCCAGAATTTGAACCCGAGACCTCAAGCACACAGTTTGGGACTAGATGGCGTTGTGTGTTAAATGTCCGAAAATATTTATTTATATTTATTATTTATTTACTACCACTGCGCCATCGAGGCAGTCACTGCGAATGCTAACAATGCGAATGCGGCCTGGTGACCCACACTATGGCAGCCTAGTGATACTTCTGCATCATTGGGTCTCCGGTCTCGCACTCATTAACGAAACACGACAGCACGAAGACTGTCATTTTAAGTTATTCTTCCATACGAGGGTAGCACCGCCCCGATTGAGCCAGCTCGTTCCTGCTGAAATCAGTGTGGCTCTTCTACCGTTAATTAAACCAAATAAATATCGTGTTTTAAAGAATTAACCCAAATATGCAATAGTGTAACAAAGTCTACTGTTAGTTATAACGCTAAAACCACAAATTAACAAATACAGATCTTGTGAATATTCATAATTGCTAGAAACCGGTTTTCACAGCTCAGTCTTGTGTAAAAAGCAACAGCGTCCATGAAAAACATTCAATAAAATACCAGTTATGTTAACTATGTTTAAAATTTTGCAACAGAAATATATTTATATACAAATTCATTATCAACAACATTTAATAAATAGTTCACGGCTGGACATAGGCCCGTCGTTAGGAACAAGGTTTTGGTGTTGTATACTACACGGACCAGACGTGTGCATGTAAGGTTTTAATTCCCCTTGCAGTACTGTTGTCCTGTAAAGTTTGCCCCCTTAGTCGAGTTTTTGCGACGCTTTCAAAATTTATAGGTATCGTGACACTTCGTATTCTTAAAACGTCATTAAATAAACGTGCAATAAAATAGGAAGTTCAGCAAAGTTTTGTAAGATCACATTCACACTTATACGCAACACACACATGCAAATATTGCAGACCTTACAAAAAAAAAGGTGTCAGCGCACATAGTTACTAAGATAATTACGAATGAAAATATTGATCCGTCTTATTAGAAACTTGTAAATAAACATCACAAAAATTAAAATAAATAAAAAAAAACTTACCCTAATTTTAATATAAATTAAACAAAAACTAATATCACTGTTTTAAAAATGTATAAAAAACATTGGTAACTAAACACATTTAAAAATAACTTTTTAAACTGGTACCCGCGCGCGCATCTTTGCACAGACTGACATAGAATCTGATTCGGTCAATAAAACCGGACACACTTTGCTTGCGTCATTTCGAGGAAAACACGTTAACAGCAAGGCTGAGTCGAATCGTTTTAATTGCTAATAAAACATTGGGATTTTTTGAAAAAAAACACTCACCAAGATTTTGATTCAATATGTAACTAAGATAATTTGCAAGTTTTTAGTTGTTTTAATGGAATAATAAAGAACGTTTAGTTGATTGTTATTTTGTTAGACAGATTTGATTGTAGTTTTAATAGACTTAACAGTAAAAGAAGGTTACCAATTCTATGGTAAATTTTCTTTAAATTAACACTTGTAATTTAAATAAATAAATATTTCGGACATCTAACACACAACGCCGTCTAGCCCCAAACTAAGCAGAGCTTGTATTATGGATACTAGAAAACTGATATAAATACTTATATACTTTTTTTTTGTAAATACATACATATTATACATAGAAAACACCCAAACTCCGAAACAAATATTTGCAGATCATACAAACATTTGGTCCGACCCGGGAATCGAACCCGCACCTCATGCACAGCAGTCGCATACGCTACCACTACGCCACCGAGGCAGTCAATTAATTTAATTAATTAAGTCAGTTAATTTGGTAGGCTATTGCTGATGACGGTTGTTTCATATACAGAAGAGTATGTGTTACTTTTCTTTTAGACAATTTGTAGTAACGATGAAGGGAAGAAGAAGAGAAATACTTGGATTAGATCTAAGACCAAGGTTAGGGATGTCGTTGAGGTGATTGCTGAGCGGAAGTGGAGATGCGCAGGACATATTGCACGAATGAGTAGCGAAAGGTGGACTCGAAGGCTGTTGGAATGGCGCCCGAGGACACATACAAGACCGCGGGGTAGACCACCAATGAGATGGAAGGACGACATCACGGGACATGTGGGTAAAGATTGGATGTCGGCGGCTCAAGACCGTCACAGGTGGAAGAGTATGGAAGAGGCCTACGTCCAAAAATGGATGGAAAGGGGCTGAGTTGGATAGATAGTAGTAACGATACCATACTAATGACCAAAATAAATAATACAGTTTATCGTAATTCATCAGTATGCAAGTGAATTGTTATGACTTTTATTTTTTTTAAAGTTATTTGTTATAGTTTGAGTACTCGTTTTTATTTATAATTGGAGTACTTTAGTTGCTTCAGTCTTTTTTTTTTATTTATTATCTATCGACTTTCACATTTAATTGGTTTTTTTTTCCATCACCCTGGTAAAAAGTGTGTCTGATGGTAAGCGATTACCACTGCCGATGGACACCCGCAACACCAGAGGCGTCTCAATCCGGCCTTAGGAGGAAGGGGTTGGGGGATGGGTGATATGGTGGCTATTTCACACTGGTTTTCTGTGAGGCCGTGGTGTCACTCCTGTCGAGCCGGCCCATTCATGCCGAAGTGTGGCTCTCCCTCGTGATTCAAAAACGGGTTTTCTGGGGAATCTGGTGCATAAATTATTTCCACATTTGAGGAAGAACATTCCTCAAGTGACTGACTCGTTGGTTGGCTAGCGTATACTACTACCGATCAAGTTCAGGTTCCACTCGGGTTCCAAGTAATAGCCTGAAGTGTATAAGTTGTCGGTGTTTCATGCCTATGCCCTGGAGAATTGTTTAACCGTCACTCCTCGTTGTTTCGAACATCTATGGCTACTGTTATTGGGTAGTCAGCGCCCTGAAATATACTGACAACTAGTTTTCCTTCCTTCGAATTCAGTTTATTCTCAGGGTTTCAGAAGTACAATGCCAATCACTCCGTGGAAAAGGTAATTTTCATGTAAAACCGGTTGAACTAGTAACCGACTTCAAATAATATTAGGGATAATAACCTCCCTGCTAGGCTAAGAAGAAGAATAGATAGAATATTTCTAAGAACGTAGTCTTTGTGATCTACGAGCAGCGAACAGGCTTGGATATTCTGAGTAATAGTGAAATCGCACAGTCATCACTGCTTTGTTGGCGTCCAAACACTGAATAGTTGATGTCCATGCGATCCTTATCACATGAATAGCCATTCGATAAAGAGCTATATTAAACGGTGGAATTAATTACACATTGAAACCCTGATCTGACTGACTAATATACTTTTCTTCTCATAGAATATGTGGCGACTTCCACATACAACACAATAGTAATCTACTACAGCGCCATCTACCGAAGATACACTGAACTACGAAGTAACGCACTACACGGAGTAACTACAAATCCTGAATCGCGCAATAAATAGTTCTCGCGCCGATTATGATATATACAACATCCCAACATCAACTGTTAGGCAGTGGCCCGCCAGACATGATCACCTCGCCTGGTCGGAGGATCCTCCCTTTGTGTTGGGTGGAACATTATACCCGTTACCCCACAAATACTTCAATGAAACCATCGACTTATACGTTTGTGGATACTATATACTGTAATCTGCCTCATTGGTCTAACGGTTGTTGTATGCGACTGCCAATCAAGAAGTCTCGGGTTCGAATCCCCGGTCGGATCAAAAGTGTTATTGACTTTTTTTTTTATAGAAATACTTAATAACAGCTCGGAGTTTGGAAGTTGGGGTCTGAACTCCACGTAAAGCTGTCGGTCCTGCACCTGATTTCTCCCCGGTCATGTCGGTTAACCGTCCCATCGGAGTCTGAAAGAGAGGGAACAGAGAGTGCATCTATGTTTCCGCACACACTTGTGCACTATAATATCTCCTGCATAGTTGGCTGGTCTCCGTTGAGACTGGTCGCCGTGCCCGTAATCGGCTAGAAAAACATCATCATACTGTAATCTTAAAATGACAATACAGCAATTTAAATCAGGGTATTTGCCCAAAGGGGTCATTATATACCCAACTTAATATTTTGTTCGATTGCTACTAGAATAATACATCTCACACTAAAACTTTATTATAAAAATGGTTTCAACAATTCCTTAACTGCACATTTGGCCAAATGTTGTGGGTTCGAGTCCCACATGGAATAGTACTTTGTGGGATCCACAAATTGTTGTTCTAAGTCAGGGTGTTCTTTGTGTTCGTTTCATGTGTGTTTGTGGGGTCACTCGCGATACAGGAGTTATTCACAGTGCGTGAGTTGTCTTTTAAAAAAATACATAATATAGTAACAAATGAGATACATACCTACCTACATTTAATCCCGGTCGCAATTTTTTTCTTAAAATGAGCAAAGAGGAACTTTAATTATTAATACTATTATAGTCCGGGATCCCAGGAACCAATTTCACAAGTTATTACTATCAAGCTAATTTTTCGTAAGTGGCTTCATTTAGATGAGACCCCCCTTTTTCCTGTTACAAAAATTCCCGATTGAGGTAGCTAACAGGGGTAGCAGGAAAAGAAAAGTTTTAGGCGTAGGACCGGGATAACGTACTACTCAATTTATAGGACAATGTGATTTTTAAATTATATAAATGTTAACTAACATTATTACTTATTGGAAAAAAATAATTGTCCTACAACATGCATGGTTTGATCCTTCCAACATATATCGATAACCACGTCATCAAAATTGAGGCCATTGTCCTACAAATTGAGTGGTACGTTATCCCGGTCCTACGCCCAAAACTTTTCTTTTCATGCTATCCCTGTTACTACCTCAATTGGAAATTTTTGTAACAGGAAAAAGGGGGGTCTCATCAAAACGAAGCCACTTACGAAAAATTTGCTTGATAGTAATAACTTGTGAAATTGGTTCCGGGGATCCCGGACTATTATTTAATAGTAGTGTTTATCAAAAGAAAACCTTGAAGAACCTTGTTGAAGAGTTTGTTTGTTTGTTTGTTTGTTTGAACGCGCTAATCTCAGGAACCACTGGTCCGATTTAAAAAAATATTTCAGTGTTGCATAATGCATTTATCGAGGAAGGCTATAAGGTATATATCATCACGCTACTACTAATAGGAGCGGAGCACCAATGAAGAATGTTTAAAAAACGTGGGAAAATTTTCACGCTACGGGCAATAATATAAGACGCAAACGAGGTTGCGTGGGTCAGCTAGTATTTCATAAAACAGCTGTCTGTGGAAGTTAATATTTTGTAAGCTATGACTTTTGGGTCGTTTCCGATCTTGTGGACATATATAGGGCATATATAGGTTAATCAGGTTTTGCCTACGCTGGAAAGATAGGTTAGTTTCCAGTCTAATTCAAGTTTTCCTTCTACTTTCTTCCAAAACGCAATCACAGATGTCGCTAGTAGCCTTACTTCTAAGATAATTTCAGATCTAAATGAAACAAAGAAATTGTCTTTCATACATATAAAAATGGCTTCTAATATATTTAATTATTTTCTGTAACTCAATAAGAAGACACCGATAAACCCAAGTCTTCAAGTTTCTTGTCCACCCACTCCCGATACAAGGCCACGTTGGTATAAGCAGCTGGCACATCCTTCCCTCCACATTCAATACCCCAGGACACCAGCCCCGTCAATTTGTAACGATTATTGCCTATAGGACATACCAAAGGGGCGCCACCGTCACCCTGGAAAAAACAATAATTTCGGAGTTCTGTCGATTGTTATCTCTTTATTCCTGATCAGGACAAGTCTCAAGTCAAAATGTATACTAAATGATGATCAACAAACATTATCAGCCTCTAGTTCTACCTATCCTACCATTGTACCACGCTGATCAGCTGTGCTGTGATGGTGTCCTGCGCAGTTTGCACCCTTAATTGCCTTTTACGATCATATCGGAAAGGAAATTGGGAGACACACCGAGTTTTTAATGTAACAAACAAGAATAAAATATAATATACATGAAAAGCATATCAGGTCCAGAATCCTATACCCTACTATGATGCCTGGCATTCATCAGTTCTGATATTTTTTTACTTAAAACCCAGCACAGGTGACTCACCTTGCAGGTATCCTTTCCTTCTTCTCCACCAGCACACACGAAACTGCTGTGGAGTCTATAGTGTATTCCAAGCCTGGTTTTCTTCAGTAGCGTAGAACATTGACTGAAAGGCACCATGTCGATTTCCACTTTCTTGAGGATCACGGCGTAACGACCTTTAAGACCTAAGACCACAAAGGAGAATATATTATATAATGTTTTCAGTGCCTCGGTGGCGCAGTGGTAGTGCATACGAATGCTGTGTGTGAGGTCTCGGGTTCAAATCCTTGGTCGGACCGAGTATTTGTGTGATCAACAAATATTCGTTTCGGAATTTAAGGTTTTGGGATATGGGCCTCCGGTATCCTCATTCACTCTAGTGTAACGTGTAAGACGCACAGAAAACCGGTGAAATACAGCGCTAGCGCTATTTCACACCGGTTTTCTGTGAGGCCGTGGTATCACTCCGATCGAGCCGGTCCATGCATGCCGAAGCGTGGCTCTCCCACGTAATCCCAGGTACAGTTATAGGTAACAAATATATATTTATTAGATTCTTTTCGTGAGAACTATTCATGAATCATAAACTTCAATAAACAAAATAACTAACAATTAATACGTTGACTGCATTCATGTTTTTAAAACTAGGTTCCATCAATCAATTAGTTTATTAAACCCTTTCCGCACTCGATATCAGTTTCTAATCAAGACTTATTCTTATGACAAGAATGAAAGAGATTTCTAGCTCTCAAAAAACGCCATCGCGTCCATGCAGTGGCTAGAAGTATGTGTTTTTTCCACGAAAACAACCCGAAATTTGACCTCAGCTTCTCAATTCTGGGAAGGACCCAGACTAACACAGGTGGCCTCGGTATTCCTATTGTGAGGAGAACCCAGGCTAAGACTTACCAAAAACGTCCTTCCCCCATCCATTAGAAATACAGTTCTTGTGGCTGTCGAAGACCTCATTCTGTTCCGGCATACAGATGACGTTGATATGTTCTGTCAGCTCCACTGGCCGCTCCAGGTGCAGGAGAGCAATGTTGTTTTTTAAATTTATGCGAATGAAACCTGTGAAAGAAATATTACTAATATATTTCAGGTTAGGAAACTTAACAGCCACAATAAAAGTTAATGTTCAGCTCGATACGCAATATCAAGCCAATAACAGGTTTTAATAAATTAACAGCGGATTTGGAACACTAACCAACACGACACTGTGGGCAAACAAGGAGATGTATAACCCGATGGTAAGCGATTACCGACGCGCATGACCCGCAAGATCACTAACCACTAGACTAACAAGCTAGCTAAATGTCAGAGGGTACTCACTGCTATGGATGTAGATTTCTCTCACAGCTCTTTCTTCATGCTCAAAGATCTCCTTCACTGTCTGTGTGTCCCACTCTCCAGCACGAATTTTGAGGGCTCCTGGCGCATAGCTGGAGAAGAAAACCATAAATAATTACCTGAATAAAGTTCTTAATATGGGTCAGTTCTGTAGAGAATTTCTGCTTAACAAGACCAGATTATTGTCAGAATGCCGCAATACGGTGTATATAGATTCATAAAATCTTTATTTCTTAAGAACAATTTCAGTTCACTTAAATGAAATAACAATGTTTTTAACCGACTTCAGAAAACCTCCGTTTTTGAAGTCGGTTAAAACATTGTTATCAATTCGACTGTATTTTTTTTATGTTTGTTACCTCATAACTTTATACTGGGTGAACCGCTTTTTGATGATTCTTTTTTTTCATTTGAAAGCTGGTGCTTCCCGTGTGGTCCCATTTCAATTTGATCCAGTCCTTGAAGCTGGTTTTTTGTTGCTAATATTTGTGATTATACAGTGATGTATTCATTGAAAACACCCAAACTCCGAAACAAATATTTTCAGATCATACAAACATTTGGTCCGACCCGGGAATGTACACAAGTTCTGCTCAGCTTGCGAGTAGATGGCGTTGTGTGTTAGATGTCCGGAGTATTTATTTAATATTATTTATTGATTTATTATTGAAATAACAGTAATAATATTTGCAGAGACCTATACATAATAGAATACATAATTTTTATGATATAACTACCGGATCAGTTACATCCGACAAACGTTGTTTTGCCATAAAAATAATAAAAAGTATTTAGGGATGGGTCTTCCCTATCATTTAGATTAATATCTTTGCTCGATAGTTATTTTTACAAATTTTCTAATAATGAATCCGAGTTAGATCGATTTATCGCCCCCGAAATTCTGCATACTAAATCATGAAATTCGTTTGATCGTTTCCGAAATATATCTATATATATGTATATACAAAAATGGCTCGTTTAAAAGTATTAGATAACACACCTAAAATATCGGAAATTAAACTCTACTTGAAGTACTATAAGTGCTACATACTTGTAAATAACATGGGCTGCGGTCATAACCACTTCTGGATTGATCAGCACTCCAACACCAACATAGGAATGGTTCTTGGAGTCAAGCAGAGCCACCACCCAAGGGAATTCGCCGAATTGACTGTTAGCACCCTAGAATACACAATAAAATTAAACATAATCTTACATACCGACAACTGGGCAATATTGGCGAGAAATTTGAGAATGTCTTGGAATTCTGTAACACGTCTAGAATTTAGATCTCATGGTCCTGGAAAACCCTGTTCATGGCCTTACGAGATCGTACGAGAGATCACTTGTAGAGTAGCAACGCACTTATGTCTTGACATGCACCCCCTAAGACAGAAAAGAGTACCTTTATAAACTCACTTCGAAAGCTGCTCCCAATCCCTGTGGGTTCCTATACCCACACCCCTTGACCTTCGTCGGGTCAGGTTTGGGTTTAGGCTTCTTAGGATCCGCGGGGATTGTACAGCAGACCTCAACGGACTCCTGGCATGTTATCTCATTACTTTCTCCAAACCTGTAAATAAATAAAAAAGTCTCTTGAAAACACTGTCCACCTCTGCACATAGGTCTCGACTTATAATAGAGGTTTTATCTACTACTAGCTGACCCACGCAACCTCGTTTGCGTCTTCTATTGCCGTTGCGTGAAAACTTTACCCCGTTTTTGAAACATTCTTCATTGGTGCTCCGCTCCTATTGGTATTAGCGTGATGATACATAGTCTATAGCCTTCATCAATAAATGGACTATTCAAGACTGAAAGACTTTTTCAAATCAGACCACGGGTTCCTGAGATTAGCGCGATTAAACAAACAAACAAACTCTTCAACTTTATGTTTTTTTTTTTTTTTTTTTTCTTTAAAAAGACAACTCCCACATTAGGAATAAACATCCTGTGTCGTGGGGGACTTTACAAACATACATGAAACGGACACAAAGAACATCCAGACTCGGGACAACAATTCGTGGATCACACAAAGTGTTGTAGGTACCGCGTGGGATTTGAATCCACGACACTTGGCGCAGTAGCAAGCGGCATGGCGACCGCTGACACCACTCGGCCAACCGTGCAGTCAGTATTAGTATGGATTAGTATACATATAGATAACATGCTGGCTATATGGGTTAAATTTTCCTTCTCTTGTGCAGTGCTATTGTTCTATTTAGTGTGCACCCTAAGTTGCTTCTTATGAAACCCACAGACTGAAAAGGAGTGGTAACATGTCCACTTCCAAAACCGCTAGATATTATCACAACACCTAGTCAAAGCAACTTATATTATTGTATAAATAGAACACCTTAGGCGCTCATGGCCCAGTTGCACGCAGTGATTAGAAACGGTCCCGATTGTTATCATATAATAACAGTCGTAAAACTCAGTTGGAGACCTTTGGGCGGCTCAAAACATCTAACGAGAAAGATTACGTAGACAGAACCTTGCTTGCCAACCCCAAATCCGCAATTGGCCAGCGTGAGTACGTATGGCCTTAACCCTCTCCTGAGAGGAGACCCGAGCTCAGCAGTGGAACATTATGGGTTGTTAATGATGTTAGACAGAACACCAGTTCCTAGAGATCTTCACCTGATATCTAGCTTTCCATATCCAGTGACGTTGGCATTCTTCACGTTAACCCCAACATAATTAGAGTCACAGAGATAGTAAGGTACACACTGGCAGCTTCTGCCATCGTTGTCGACAAGAGCCGATGTGTCTTCCGTGGAACTCACGATGATCTGAAAGTAAAAGGAGATCATTCATTAAGCTACAAATAAGGGCATAGTTTTGTTATATAATAACAATAGTCATTATCATCAGTCTGCAAGGAATACTGACTTGTATATTTTCCTCGTCTCACTGTCTCTTTAGATCTTAAAAAGGCATTTGACACCGTCTAAACCTCTATTCTTGTAAACAAACTTGAAAAAATTGGCATTAGGGCTTATGATCTCTTAAAGGACTACATTTCAAACGAAGGCAAAGAATGAAAGCTGACCAGCACGTCTGTGGTAACGTGATTGTATTACATGGCGTTCCTCAGGGGAGCGTGTTAGGACCACCTTTTCTTAATATATATTAACTACCTCTGTAACATGAGTTTACTTAATACTAAATATTTTTCATACGCCGATGATACAGCCATTGTCTTTTATGGGAGCTCTTGGCTCGATGTCAAGCATCATACTGAAACAGGTATGACCCATGTTGCTCAATGGCTAAACTCTAACCTTCTAAGTTTAATTACCTCAAATACAATTTTTGTATGCTTTAGTATCTTTTAGCTCGGGTACTGCAGCCTCTAGGAGAAGGGGGTGTAATGTTACGAATATACCGATAGCGAAGACCAAATTTGGAAGTATACAGAGAGAGAGAGAATAATAGACGGCCGGCTCAACAAAACAACAGAATAACAAATACAAATAAACAGTTAAATATACACACAAAAACCTCACATGACTATTTACGTATGAGGACACAGAGGCATTATTACAATACGGAGAATGATTTATATACATAAGTACACACACGCACGCACACACATACACACACACACACATATGATACACTTGTTTAAAATGTATCTAAAGCGATGTATTTTAGGCTCACTTTGAAACTGTTTAAGATTAAAATAATCATTGTAGCAGAGTCTTCTCCTACAGGCGTTATTTGCTCAAAGAAGATTCTGAACTAATGGTTGTTAGCAGGATTATTTGACACAATAAATTTTATTTTATTTAAATTTTTATTTTATTATTTCCAAGATTATTTGGGGATGGCCAGCAGTTCAAGCGATTTTACCTGAATATCAGTTTGTCCACAGAGCCACTAGAATAGGATTGCCACAAGCCTTAGGGCGAACTGAGTTGAACTACTTGTACGGTATATTTGAGAGCATTGACCTCCAAATAACGATTGCCATAGATGATAATGAAAACCGAGAGCCAAGGTATCAGCTACATTTATTATCATACTAGCTAACCCATGCAACCTCGTTTGCGTTACTTATTGCGTTTTGAAACATTCTTCATTGGTGCTACGATCCCATTGGCTTTAGCGTAATGATAAATGACCTTCTTTGATAAATGGGCTATCTAACACTGAAGGAATTTTTCAAATCGTACCAGCAGTTCTTGAGATAAGCGCGTTCAAGCATACAAACTCTTCAGATTTATAAATTAGTATAGATTTTTGAAAATATGGAGATGTTCATAGGAAATAATAGACACAGAAATTGCTAGACGTTCGTTTTTTTTTATTGAATAGTGGGCAAACGAGCAGACGTATCACCTGATGGTAAGCGATTACCGCCGCCCATGGACACCCGCAACACCAAAGGCGTCACAAGTGCGTTGCCGACCTTTGGGGGGATGGCAAAAGGGGATGGAGGGAGGGGTTGGGGTATGGGCCTCCGGTATCCTCACTCACTCGGTGAAATACAGCGCAAGCGCTATTTCACACCGGTTTTCTGTGAGGCCGTGGTATCACTCCGGTCGAGCCGACCCATTCACGCCAAAGCATAGCTCTCCCACAAAGAATCAAAAGATCTTAAAAATTCTAATTGACTGACTTATAAGATTACCTTGAAACTATAAAAAAGTATCTTAAGAATAAGAAATACTTACATCTTCTAGTCCTTTCGTCGCAGGTTCAAACCTAGGAGTAGCAGTCGAGGGTGGGCCGAAGATACTGCTTAAAATTAAAGGGTCTATGTTTGCAATTTGTGAGCTGGTGACCACCATCAAAACACTCCCAACTGTCAACACGCAGAACAGCTTCATAATTCTGGAAGAAACAAGAATATTAGATACTAGCTGAACCCCGCGGTGCTACCCGCGGTACGACAATAATCACAGGCAACGTCGCGAGGCGAAGCTAGTATCTTTATAAATTATAGCCTACGTGTTATTCTGATTCTGAAGCTATATTATTGTAAATCGTAAGATAAGTAACTTTTCTGGTTGATTTTTTACACGTTGTTTCTTGAAAAACGCAAATATCTTACGGAACCCTATTTTTTTCCAAAATAAAATATAGCCTATGTTACTTGTGGATAATGTAGCTTTCGAATGGTGAAAGAATTTTTTAAATCGGTCCAGTACTTTTTGAGTTTATTCGTTACATACAAAAATACAAATCTTTCCTCTTTATAATATTAGTGTAGATAAAGATAATAGTTTCTAAGTACGTCAGGTTTTACAAACAATATACAATCATAAAATGAACAAATAATGTGATGTATAAAGAGCGGCCTTATTGCTTATAATTTCTTCCAAGCAATTGGAATCAATTATTGTTATTTTTGTTTCATCTAAGACTTTGGTTTTAAATAGTAAGTCATGTGGCTCTATCTATAATTCTGGATCCTTTAAGCTGCTTAATGTGGGTCATCTTCGTGCATTATCCACGTTGGTTCACTTCTATTTAAAACCGACTTCAAAAAAAGAGGAGGTGCTCAATTCAACTGTATTGTTTTTATATATATACTAGCTGACCCGACAAACGTTGCTTTGCCATAAAATTAAATATGTATTTTAGGGGTGGATCCATAAAATCGCGATGGAAAAATAGGGGTTGATCGTAGAGTGTTGAAAAATCAGGGTTGCATGTATTTCCTAATGCTGCATCATAAAAAATTATATAAAAATTATAAAAATATTTTTTGGGGTGGACTACCCTTAACATTTAGGGGGATGTAATGTTGCCCGATTCTCAGACCTACCCAATATGCACACAATATTTCATGAGAAACGGTCAAGCCGTTTCGGAGGAGTATGGTAACTAACATTGTGCCACAAGAACTTTATATATATTAAAAGATAATATTTAATAACTTCTAATATACTTTTCCTTGAATTAGTAGCTATGAGTTTGTGTACCTACCTTTTATAACCTACACACAACACAAATTCATAGCTATTATTATATTATTACAATTAGTATATTCAAGGAAAAATATTGATTTGATTAAAATGAATTATCTTTTGTACCTAAATTAAATAATTTATAATTCACCGCTATGGAAAACACACAATATAGTGTGGTGATCACGTTGTTTGTTTCGGTACCTATTTTTTCATTTTTTACTTATGAAAACCCCTCGGGCCGTCACCCCACCGGGGTTTGTGGTGGGGTGGTGTGTCGGAATCGGACCGACTAAAACCCCACGGTGTGCCACTCTGCGCCTGAGAAGGGAGGGGTCTGGAAACTGCTGTTATTAACACAACCGAACCCCTCCTTTCGCGGCTGGCCTCTAAAGCAGATGGAGGGTAAAACCCGTCTCGTCTATACGCGGCCACATTCAGGGCGCCCGGTTTGCCAGCGGCGGATAGGGTCCGAATGGAGGTCGTCCTCCAGGGCCTTCTCCGCCGCCTCCTTCTGAGAAATTACGTCTTCGCAGAAAGTTGCGACTCAATGCGCCTAACCACAAGAGAGACTCCCCTGGTGGTCGCGCGCCGCCTCTTGAAAGTTCGCTTTCGGGCTGTGACCAACGTGTCATCGGCGTAACAAATTACGCCCAGCCCGGGGGGAGACAACTTTGAAGGATCCAGTCGTACCCCACGTTCCACAGGGTCCAAGGACGGACCCCTGCAGAACGCCGCAGGACATGGGTCGCCGTCTAAAGACGCGCGCTCCTCTAGATAGTCTACCGGAAGCCGCCTCAGGTACTATTTTTTTCTGTACCTGGGTGTACCTAAACATATTTAGGTTGTAAAATAGACAAATTTATAGTTTAATTCAAGGAAAAATATATTTTTAATTAATATGAATTGTCTTTTGTACCTAAATTATATAAATTTAAAATTCACCGCTACGACAAACATCTAAGATACTATGATGATCACATTATTTGTTTCTGCACCTATGTATACCTAAATATATTTAGGTTATAAAATACAGAATATAAGTGAACCGATGGGTTATCACTGGTGGCATGATACCATGATCGTCTCTGTGATTCGTTGGTCACCATAATCAGTTGGTCGCAGTTGTTATCATATGGGCGGCTTAAAAACATTCAACGGCAAGATTACACAGCCACAATGTTGTCTTGCCAATTGAAGAGTCGGCCAGCGTGGGGACGTATGGCCTTAACCCTCTCCTGAGAGGAGACCCGAGCCCAGCAGTTGGACATTATGGGTTTTTTTTATTTTTTATTTTCTAGACTATCCTCCAACATAATCGGAGCCCTTATTTACTAATTCTCTTTGTCACTCTGTCATCTTTTGTGCCTCTCGCAGGACATTATGGGTTGTTGGTGATGATATATAAGTATATTTTATAAGCAATCTAATTACCATAGTACATTTACGAAGAACAATCTCGACAATAGGGGTAAGAGTTACAAGTAAATAAATAAATAATATTGCCAATGATACAGAAGCCTCTCAATGGCCGCCATAGTATGGGTCACCATGCTGTATTGTTGTATTGTCTGCACCCTCAATGAGTATGATGACCACTGTGCGATTCACCGAAACTTTCTGCCTCGCACAGCAAAACTGTGGAATGAGCTGTCGCCTGCAGTGTTCCTTCCTTCAAACCTTCAAGAAAAAAAGGCCGGCAACGCACTTGTAACCTCTGGTGTTGCGGGTGTCCATGGGCGGCGGTAACCGCTTACCATAAGGCGATACGTCTGCTCGTTTGCCCCCTATATAATAAAAAAAAAAGAAAAAAAGCCACTCTTGGATTCTGCTCTTGCTTACCATCAGATAGAGTAGAGTCACCTTGGAAGATTCGTTTGAAAAAACACAAAAAATAAAGGATATTTTAAAAACTCACCCTTATTTTATTTTAACTTCAACAGAAACTAATGGCACTGCTTTAAAAATTTATTAAAAATGCAAATTAGATATATATATTTCCTTCAAAGTAGTGCCCGCATGAACATCTTTGCATGGAATGGCATGGATTCTCACTCGGTCAACAAAAGTGGAAATAGATTTCGCTAATTCGGGGGAAAAACGTTGATAACAGGACCAACTCGAACCGTTTTAATTAATATACCTAATTGATACATATTAGGAAAAAACACTCACAAATATTTTGAGTCAATTATATATGTAACAAAAATAATTGCCAAGTTTCTAGTTGTTTAAGCGGAATAATAATAAAAATAGGTAAAAAAACTTTTTAAGTTAAACGGTTTTATGTTAAACATACATTGCAATGTTTAAGATAAATGTACTAAAAATCAAAAAATAATAAAATAGATACAGTCGTGGGAATTATAAACATATGCATAGACTAGACTAAAATAAAACCGTGGGATTAACATGGAATGTATAACTATTGGAATTTCCATGAGGAAGAAAATAGTAAGTAATTTCCTCACCGTCTGCGGGCCAACTGCCTAACGACGAATTAAACGATTCTTCTATCGCACATTAAGTCGATAATTTGTAGACAATTGACGTGCCCCACGGTTTTATTTTAGTCTAGTCTATGCATATGTTTATAATTCCCACGACTGTATCTATTTTATTATTTTTTGGTTTTTAGTACATTTATCTTAAACATTGCAATGTATGTTTAACATAAAACCGTTTAACTTAAAAAGTTTTTTTACCTATTTTTATTTTCTAGTTTTTAGTTTTTATTTCGCATTCTGTTTAATTCATTTAGTGCTTCATTATTTCAATTTTTTATAGTATATTGTATTCTGCTTGTTGAGCCCTTTAATTTGATACCCATGTTTGTTTGTTTTTCCGGGCCATTTCCGCACTTAGCCTCTTGATTGGGCCATTGTACGTACGTCTGTCACCTCCTTACTCCAGCCAACCCAATTCGTTCCAGAAGCTAAGCAGCCTCTTCAGGTTACTACACGCTTCCGGGAGTGATGATGATTGGAGAATGTCCGCCCGTTGGTCTGCCACACTTCCACATTCCATGAGAACGTGCTGCGGCGTTTCTTCTGCCTCCATGCATCCCCTGCACAGAGGGCTGTCTGTTACACCTATAGTAAATAGGTGCCTGTTCAGGAGACAATGCCCTGTCAGGATACCTATGACCTTCCTGAGGTCGTCCCTTTTTAGTCTGATCAGATTGCGGGCAAGTCTTTTTGGTGCTACCGGAACTGCACGTTTTGTTTGCCTGCATCCTTCAATGTTTTTCCATAATGTTTTGTGTTTTCTTTCGGTAACGGCGCGCAGCCATGTATTTGTTTGGCTTTGGGGCAGGGGTAGTAGTGGTTCCGGTCCACACACTATCGTTTCCGATCCCCTTTTAGCCAGTTCGTCCGCAGCGTCGTTGCCCATTGAGTTACTATGCCCTTTTATCCATTGCAAGGTAATTTTATTTGTAGTTCCAATGGACTGGAGATTGTCATGACACTCCTTGATAAGGGCTGAGGTCATCTTGTTGTTTAGCAGGGCTTGAAGCACGGATGCACTGTCGGAGACAATTCTGATGTTTAAGTCTCTCACATCTTTGGCTGCAACTGCTTGTGCTGCTTTGATTATGCCAACACATTCTGCTTGGAAGATTGTGTTTAGCTTGTCTAGGGCGGTTGATATATTGATATTTAAGTCGCTCGAGAAGACGCCAGCTCCAGTACCCCTTTGTGTTTTGGAGCCGTCTGTATATATCCTAACTTCGCCGACGCCAGAGTTATCTTTTGTTTCTGCGGATAGTTGGATATTATAATTTCGATCGAAGACATGTTGGCATGAGGTTCTGTCCATGGGTGCCTCGAGGAGTGGAATTTCCTGTAGGATCCCCTGCAGAATTTTTGAGTGTGTTGTTTCTATGTTTGTCTTCCACAGTCCGTTTGATCTTAGTCTTAGGGCAGCTGCTATCGCTTCCTGTTGTATGACCAGATCTAGAGGTCTCAAGTTCAAGAGATACTCTAATGCGGCTGATGGAGTAGTTTTCATGCATCCAGTAGTTGCTACTGTGGCCAACCGTTGTAGACTCTGGAGTTTCATTTTAGCTGTGGATAGTTGCGTTCTGGGCCACCATACCACTGATCCATAGGTGATGGAGGGTCTGATAACTGCAGTGTATAACCAAAGTGTGATCTTTGGGCTTAGACCCCATCTTTTACCAACTAGTCGTCTACACTGGTTAAAAGTTATACAGGCCTTTCTTGTCTTTGTTTCGATGTGACTCGCCCAGTTCAATTTGCTGTCAAGAATAACGCCCAGATATTTTACTTGAGTCGATAGGGAGAGATTGGTGTTGAATAATTTTGGTAGCTTTAGTTCTGGTAACTTCCTTTTGTTGGTGAAGAGGATGAGTTCTGTTTTTTTTCGGATTTACTGACAGTTTCTGTTCGCCACACCATTCTTCTACAATTTGAAAAGCTGAGCGCATGATCTCACTCAACACATTTTCCGCGCTCCCGCTTATCAGAATTGTTAGGTCATCCGCATAACCGATAGTAGTGTATCCTCGATCATTTAATTTCTTAATGAGACTGTCTACTACTATGTTCCATAGAAGCGGTGATAGGACGCCACCTTGTGGGCATCCTCTAACTACCCTTGCCCTCATAGTAGTATTCACCGCTGTCTGAACCGCCCTTTTACTGACCAGCTCAGTGATCCATTTTGTGATGACTGGCTCGGCATTAAATTTTTGAAGGGCGCGATTTATGCTGTTGTGTATAGTTTTATCGAAAGTACCTTCTATATCTATGAAGGCCGCCATTGTTGACTGTTTGTTTGCAAAAGCCGACTCAATCTTCTGTACCACCATGTGAAGGGCCGACTCTGTTGATCTGCCCTTTCTATAGGCGTGTTGTTGGGGATGTAGTGTAGTATTCTTAAGAACTCCATCCCGTAGGTGTCTGTCTACTAGTCTTTCCAGAGTTTTCAGGAGAAAAGATGTGAGACTGATGGGCCTAAATGATTTGGCTAATGTGTAGTATTCCCTACCCGGTTTTGGTAGGAAGACTACTTTTGCCTCTCTCCACAGTTTTGGTATGTATTTATAAGCTATACATGCCCTGTAGATAGGTGTTAGATGTTTAATTACCTCTTCGGGATGCCACTGTAGAAGAGCTGGGAAAACTTCATCCAGTCCCGAGGATTTGAAGGGTTCAAAACTCTTTAGCGCCCATCTGACTTTATCCTCGGTTGCTACATTGTATGCGACTTCCCAGTCTTGGGTTGTTGGTGTGCTGTATTTTTTGTCGTTCCATTCCTTGTCTGATGTGATTTGACATCCAGGGAAATGTGTATCTAACAATAATGCACTGGTTTCATCATCTGTATTTGTGTAAGTGCCGTCTTCCTTTTTAAGGGAGCCTAGGAGGTTGAGGTCGCCCTTGGTTAGGATATTTTTGATTTTTGCGGCTTGGTTTGTTGAGTTTATACTGCTACAGAAGTTACGCCAGGATTCCGTTCTACGGAATCTGATTCGCTTCTTGTAGTGTTTTTGTGATTTGATTTGATACCCATATTGATGGGATTGATAAAACCTACGTTATCCGTCATTTTGTAGCGGCCGTCATCTTGGATTTCAATTTTTTATAGTATATTGTATTCTGCTTGTTGAGCCCTTTCATTTGATACCCATATTGATGGGATTAATAAAAACTACGTTATCCGCCATTTTGTAGCGGCCGCCATCTTGAATTTATAATGATAATGAATAAACATAATTGTATTGTCACCAAAATCCAAAGTGTATACAAAATTTCAGATTAATCGGTTGACAGGAAGAGGGTGAAATTTGAATTACTAAATTTGACCCAAGAATAAAACAAACCGGGTGAGCTAAATAAAACCGTTTAAAAATAGACGTCGGTCGGCTGTGATTTTCTACGCTAGACAGATTTGATGGTAGTTTATTTCTAACCGACTTTAAAAAATGAAAAGGTAGCTTATTTGGTTATATTATTTGTTCAAATAAACACATGTCCTTGGGAAGGCTTTATTTTCTATGCGGCAACCCTCCCTGATACCAAATTGGTGGTTATGTCGTTCTCAAACCGACCAAAAATCGCACGTCATATCAGGTACTAATAATCGGAGAACTAGGTACACCCAATAGTAGCAAGTAGCAATATTTATGACAAGACTAAGTTTACACAAATCGGCGGGAGAACTTTTATACCGCGATACAGAATTAGTTACTCTGTAGTTCAGTAGTAGTCGGTAGTAGCAGGTAGTCTTACTTCTAAGATAATTTTAGGTGTAAATCATACCAAAAAAATTATCTCTCTCATTTATTTATAAAATGAAATTACAATATATTTAATTATTTTCCATAATTCTACAAGGAGACACCGACAATCCCCAGTCCTCGAGTTTCTTGTCCACCCACTCCCGAAACAAGGCCACGTTGGCATAAACAGCTGGCACATTCTTTCTCTCTACATCCAACACTCCAGGACACCAGCCCCGTCAATTTGTAACGATTATTGCCTATAGGACATACCAAAGGGGCGCCACGGTCAGCCTGGAAAAAATAATACTTTTGGAGTTCTGTCGATTGTTATTGATCAGAACAAGACTAAAGTCAAAATTTGTACCAAATGATGATCATCAAACATCATCAGTTTCTAGTAATCTACTGCTAGACAGAGGCTTCTTCTCAGTAAGGAGACTTTATCCTACCATTATACCACGCTGGTTAGCTGTGCTGTCATGTTGTCCTGCGCTGTTTGCTCCTTTAATTGCCTCTTACGACCGTATTGGATAAGTAGTTGGGGTACACTACGTGTTTGTAAAGTAACAAACAGGAAAAAAATATATTATGCATAAAAAGCATATCAGGTCCAGAATCCTATACTCTTCTATGCTGCCTACCATTCATCAGTTCTGATATTTTTTTACTTAAAACCCAGCACAGGTGACTCACCTGGCAGGTATCCTTGCCTTCTTCTCCACCAGCACACACGAAACTGCTGTGGAGTCTAAAGTGTCTTCCAAGCCTGGTTTTCTTCAGTAGCGTAGAACATTGACTGAAAGGCACCATGTCGATTTCTACTTTCTTGAGGATCCCGGCTTTACGATCTTTCAGACCTAAGACCACAAAGGAGAATATATTATATTGTTGAGTGGCAAGTGTGGCAACACAGCGAGTGACGCGACTGAACATATAATATTATAAGCGGCAGCTATCGGTGGCATCGGTCATTATTTTCTTTCGTCGGTTGTCGAACATTTACCATCTCTCTATTACACTTACTGCATAGTTTTTGCAATCGTGTAATTACCTAATTTTGATAATTATAAATTGGAAATTATTTGTAGATTTGTAGATTAAATCTATTTTTTAAGAATTGTACGTTTCATTTTATAAGAATATAATATTTTCACCGCCTCAGTGGCGCAATGGTAGTGAATGCGACTGCTGTGCTTGAGGTCTCGGGTTCAAATCCTGGGTCGCACCAAGTGTTTGTGTGATCTACAAATATTTGTTTCAGAGTTTGGGTGTTTTCTTTGTATAATATGTATATTTACAAAAAAAAGTACATATACCTGTATATATATTTATATCAGTTGTCTAGTACCCATAACGCAAGCTCTACTTAGCTTGGGACTAGATGGCGTTGTGTTAGATGTCCGAAATATTTATTTATGTAACTCTTAATGACTGTTTGACTAGAGTCCGGATACCGGATATTTGATCAACATTATAGTCGGACATCCGAATATTCATTGGAATATTGTCAACTTCTTGCTATTCGTGTCGAAAGTAATGTCAGGTACAGGTATAGGTAACTAAAATATATTTATTAGATTCTTTTTTGTGAGAACTATTTAACAAACTAAACAACAGTCCATACCAGTTTCTAATCAAGACTTATTCTTATGACAAGAATGAAAGAAATTTCTAGCTCTCAAAAACGCCATCGCGTCCATGCAGCGGTTAGAAGTATGTTTTTCCAATAATACTACCCGAAACCCGACCTCAGCTTCTCAATTCTAGGAAGGACTGAGACTAACACAGGTGGCCTCGGTATTCCTATTGTGAGGAGAACCCAGGCTAAGACTTACCAAAAACGTTCTTCCTCCATCCATTAGCGATACAGTTCTTGTGGCTGTCAAAGACCTCATTCTGTTCCGGCATACAGATCACGTTGATGTGTTCCGTCAGCTCCACAGGCCGCTCCAGGTGCAGGAGAGCAATGTTGTTTTTTAAATATTTGCGATTGTAACCTGTAAAACAAATATTATTAATTTGTTTCAGGTTGCGTAACTTAACAACCACAATAAAAGTTAACGTTCTGTTCGATACGCAACATTAAGCCAATAAGAGTTTTTAATAAATTAACAGCGGATTTGGAACACTAACCAAGACGACACTGGGATAGGGGGTAAACAAAAAAATGTATCGCCTGATGCTAAGCGATTCCCGACGCGCATGAACACCCGCAACACCAGAGGCGTCACAAGTGCGTTGCCAGTCTTTTAAGAAGGAGTACGTTTTTTTCTAAAAAGTTTGAAAGTCATATTGGTCCGGGAATACCACAGGTGAAAGTTCATTCTACATGTTGTGCGTGGCAGAAAGTTTCTAGAGAAGCGCACAGTTGGTGAATGCCAACCATCTACATGATGGGGATGAAACTCGGCAAAAGAAGCGGCAGGGATAAGCCCGAACAACTCCTTGGAGTACTCCCTATTGTAATTGTGGTACGAAATGCACAGCGAGGCCACAGCGCTTATTATCAGGTGATATGTCTGCTCGTTTGCCACCATATCCATAAAAAAAAACTTTATTACTTAATTCTCTAAAAAGCAGAGAAGAGTTACTTCCAATTTAGAGAATGGCTATTTGAGCCCAAATAAATACTAGGTGCAAATGCAACCCAAGACCTCCGAATTAGAAGTCAAGATCACTAACCACTAGCTAAATGTCAGAGGGTACTCACTGCTATGAATGTAGATTTCCCTCACAGCTCTTTCTTCATGATCAAAGATTTCCTTCTCTGTCTGTGTGTCCCACTCTCCAGCACGAATTTTGAGGGCTTCTGGCGCATGGCTGAAGAAGAAAACCATAAATAACTACCTGGTTAATGTTCTTCAGTCAGTCAGTCAGGTCAGTTCTGTAGAGAATTTCTGCAAATCAAGACTATATTAATGTGTATAGAATGTTTATTTCATAAGAACAATTTCACTTCACTTATATGAAATAACAATGTTTTTAACCGACTTCAAAAAACCTCCGTTTTTGAAGTCGGCTTAAAACATTGTTCTCAATTCGACTGTTTTTTTTTAATGTTTGTCACCTCATAACTTTCACTTTTTAATAATTCTTTTTTATTTAAAAGCTGGTGCTTCCCGTGTGGTCCCATTTCAACCACATATATATACATATATTTGACAAGAATTGCTCATTTAAAAGTATTAGATAACACACCTGAAATATATTTATCTCGGAAATTCTAAAATGGCTCTAGTGACATCTGTGACAAAAATTAAACTTGTGGGGGAACAGATGTCATGTCATTCCAACACAAAGGGAGGATCCTCCGACCAGGCGAAGTGATCATGCCTAGCGGGCCACTGCCCAATAGTTGATGTTGGGATGTTGTATATATGATAATCGGCGCGAGAACTTCTATTGCGCGTTTCAGGATTGTTCGTTTCATTGTATTGTACGTTACTCCGTAGTTCAGTGTCTCTGCGGTAGATGGCGCTGTAGTATGTTTTGTTGTTTTTGCGATGTATGTGGAGGTGGCCTCAAACTCTATTTTAAGTAGGTAGGTACTATGAGTGCTACTTACTTGTAAATAACATAGGCTGCGGTCATCACCACTTCTGGATTGATCAACACTCCAGCACCGATATAGGAAAGGTTATTGGAGTCAAGCAGAGCCACCACCCACGGAAATTCACCGAATTGACTGTTAACATCCTGGAATATTACACAATAAAATTAAACATAATCTCACGTATCGAGAACAGGGCAAGAAATTCGAGAATGTCCCGGCATTCTGTCACAAGTCTAGAAATTAGATCTCATTGTCCTGGAAAATCCTGTTTTTTAACGAAATATAGTGTTCCTTTAAAAGTGGATTTCCTCCAGCAGTGGATTTTTAATACCTGTTAAAAGCCGTTGATGTAATACTAGCAACATTTCCATTTATCACTAAGTAAATAAGAATCTCATCAAGTAATTATTTTAGTTGAATGGAGTTCCTGTAGGTCAAAACATTATAAATATTTTTAGGTTATAATTTCTCCACCACCCTAAGGTTGGCTGGTAGAGAATGCCCTGGGCATAAAGTCCGCCGATATACAAATATGCATGGGGTTTATAATAAATAAATAAATAAAACACCCCTCCCCCTCTCTCTAATCACCCATGGCCTTAAATGTAAGAGAGGTCACTTGTAGAGTAGCAACGCACTTGTGTCTTGATATCCACCCCTTAAGCCAGAAAAGAGTACCTTCGTAAACTCACTTCGAAAGTGACTCCCAATCCCTGTCGGTTTCTATACCCACACCCCTTGACTTTCGTCGGGTCAGGTTTGGGTTTAGGCTTCTTGGGATCCACGGGGTTTGCACAGCAGATCTCAACGGACTCCTGGCATGTTATCCCATCAATGTTTCCATACCTGCAAATAAAAATAAAAAATCTCTTGAAAACACTGTCCACTCCTGAACATAGGACTCAACTTATAAAAGAGGTTTTATCTACTATAACATGCTGGCTAGATGGGTTAAATTTTCCATTTCTTTTGCAGTGCTATTGTTCTATTTATTGTACTCTCTTAGATGCCTTTAATAAAATCCACGGAATGAAAAGGAGTGGTAACATGCCCACTTCCAAAATCAACCGCTAGATATTATCACAACACCTGCAACTTCTCTTATTGTCTAGATAGAACACCTTAGGCGCTCATAGCCCAGTTGCACTCGGTGGTTAGAAATAATTTTCCGAGGGTAAGCAACGACGGCGCGGTCATTACCTGGAATGGTGATCGCTGGTGGCATGTTACCATGATGGTCACGTTAAGCAGTCGGTCACGATTGTTATCATAGGATAACAGTCGTGAAACTCAGTTGGAGGCCTTTGGGCGGCATAAAACATACAACGAGAAAGATTACGTAGCCAGAACCTTGACTTGCCAGTCCCCAATCCGCAATTGACCAGCGTGGGTACGTATGGCCTTAACCCTCTACTGAGAGGAGACCCGAGCCCAGCAGTGAAACATTATGGGTTGTTGATGATGTTAGACAGAACACCAGTTCCATGAGATCCTCACCTGGTATTCAGGATATCATATCCAAAATTAAATACACAGAGATAGTAAGGTACACACTGGCAGCTCTTGCCATCGTTGTGGACAAGAGTCGCAGTGTTTTCCGCAAGACTCACGATGATCTGAAAGGAAAAGGAGATTATTAATTAAGCTTCAAATAGGGGCATAGTTTTGTTATACAATAGTAATAGTTATGATCATCGGTCTGCAAGGAATACTGACTTGTATATTTTCCTAGTCTCACTGTCTCTTTAGATCTTTAAAGGCATTTGACACCGTCTCAACCTCTATTCTTGTAAACTAACTGGAGAAAATTCGCATTGGGGATAGGGCTCTTGATCTCATAATAGAACTACCTTTCAAACAGAAGGCAAAGAGTGAAAGTTGACTAGCACGTCAGTGGTAACGCGACTGTATTGCATGGCGCTCCTCAGGGGAGCGTGTTAGGTCCAACGCTTTTCTAAATATATATTAACTACCTCTGTAACATGAGTTTACTTAATGCTAAAAAAATTCATACGCCGATGATACAGCCGTTGCCTTTTATGTAAGCTCTTGGCTCGACGTCAAGTATCATACTGAAACCGGTATGACCCATGTTACTCAATGGCTAATTTCTCCTAACGTTAAATACCTCAAAAACAAACTTTATATGTATACGTGAGAGAGATAACGGCAATAATTGTAACTACCCTAATATTCGCAAGGCAACTGAGGTAAAATATTTAGGTGTAGTTGTCGATAATACACTCCCTTGGTACCCTCACTTGCAATAAGTTGCACCTCGATTTAGGAAACTAAGCTGGTTGTTCAAACCCTAAGACATGTGGCACCATTGGTCAAAGTAAAGCCCGTCTAATAATATGCTTACACAGATAAACCTTACGTTGGTGTATTCCGTGTTCATATACTGCATTCCCTAGATCACTGAGCTGGTCAGTAAAAGGGCGGTTCAGACAGCAGTGAATACTATTACGAGTGATAGCAAGGGTAGTTAGAGGATTAGAGGATGCCCACATGGTGGGGTCCTATCACCGCTTCTATGGAACGATCTTCTTCGATCAAAGGTACAATATCCAACTATCCGCAGAAACAAAAGATAGCTTTGGCGTCGGCGAAGTTAGGATATATACGGACGGCTCCAAAACAAAAATGGGTACCGGAGCTGGAGTTTTCTCGAACGGCTTAAATATCAAGATATCAACTACTCTAGACAAGCTAAACACAATCTTCCAAGCAGAATGTGTTGGCATAATCAAATCAGCACAAGCAGTTGCAGCCAGAAATGTACGAGACTTTGTGGCGACTTCCACATATAACACAACAATAACCTACTACAACGCCATCTACCGAAGATACACTGAACTACGAAGTAACGCACTACACGGAGCAACTACAAATCCTGAATCGCCCAATAAATAGTTCTCGCGCCGATTATTATATATACAACATCCCAACATCAACTGTTAGGCAGTGGCCCGCCAGGCAGCCGCCGAACCGGGCGGCGGAGGCGCGCTTATAAGCGCCTCATGCCGCCCTGAGTGTGGCCGCGGATGAACGGGATGGGTTTTACCCTCCATCCGCTTTACACGCCAACCGCGAGGAGGCGACGTACGCGTGTGCCGTGGGTTGCCTAAATTGAGATTATTTACCAGCAGACGGTGCCCGTTTCAGTGCGGGCAGGCGCTGGGAGGGGTCCGGTCGTATTAATACCAGCAGTTCCCGGACCCCTCCCTTCTCAGGCACAGAGTTGGCACACCGTGTGGTTTTAGTCGGTTCGATTCCGACACACCGCACCGCCGCAAACCCCGGCGGAGTGACGGCCCGAGGGGGTTTCCACACGTAAAACATATTAAAAAAGTTGCGTGTACTAGCGTACACTCGTAAGAAGTGAAACTTCTTTATGACGTTATTTTTCAAAAAATAAATATCATATGTCGACGTAAGGTATAACGACAAAAGACTTATAAACCAGCAATATTCGTGACAATTCTTATTTCAAGTGCAATAAAAGTTAAGGAGCGAGACCTGAGTAAATATTTCGCGATCTGTGGTGTGAATGAAGTAAGTTTGTGGAATGTGATGTGTGTAGTTATTTACATTGTGGACTAAATAAAATAATATTGTTAGTAATGTGATATTTCATTGTAGTATTAATTTGGTCCTGTTTGTGTTCGAAAATGTTTTTTGTTTTATTTTATAAATTTTTTTTGAAGGATTGTATATAACTACTCTCAATAATGATGAAACATTTTATTTTAACCCCGATAAAGAAGTTTCACTTCAAAAAGATAGCGTAACGGATAAATGTGACGCGCAACGTAACGGATAAATGTTACGCGTAACGAAAAAATGTTACACTAAATTTTTTGACAACCCCGTTAAAGAAGTTTCACTTCAAAAAAAAAAAAAAATAATGAAGATAACAAACTAACCCAATCAAGAGGCCAAGTGCGGAAATGGCCCGGCAAAAGAAACAAACAAACAAATGCATTCCCGTTTGGGGAGGTGCAGCAAATAATTAATTCATAAACCTAGAACGTTCACAACGTGCACTCCTAAAGTACTTGTCGGTATATTTGAAAGCATTGACTTCCAAGGAACGATTGCCATAGATGATAATGGAAACCGAGAACCAAGGTGTCAGCCACATTTATTATCATACTAGCTAACCCACGCAACCTCGTTTGCGTTACTTATTGCACGTAGCGTGATAATTTTCTCCTGTTTTGAAACATTCTTCATTGGTGCTCCGATCCCATTGGCTTTAGCGTGATGATATATAGCCTTCTTTGATAAAAGGGTTATCTAACACTGAAGGAATTTATCTAATCGTACCAGTAGTTCTTGAGATAAGCGTGTTCAAGCATAAAAACTCTTCAGCTTTATATACGAGTATTAGTATAGATTTCTGAGAATATGGAAATGTTCATAGGAAATAATAGGTACAGAAATTGCTAGAAGTCCGTGTTTGTAGAGGTCTGGAAATTCTAATTGACTGACTGATGAGAATACCTTGAACCCTCAAAAAAGTATCTTATGAATAAGACATACTTACATCCTCTAGTCCTTTCGTCTCAGGTTCAAACCTAGGAGTAGAAGTCGAGGGTGGGAGGATACTGTTACTTAGAATAGAAGGGTCTATCATTGAAATCTGTGAGCTGGTGACCACCATCAAAACACTCCCAACTGTCAACATGAAGAACAGCGTCATAATTCTGGAAGAAACAAAAATATAAAATATAAAGATAATAGTTTTTGAGCACGTCAGGTTTTTGGAAACAATATCCAATCATAAAATTAACAAAAAAAGTGATGTACAAAGAGCGGCCTTGCTTATAATTTCTTTCAAGCAATTGAAATTAAATATTGTTATTTTTGTTTCATCTAAGAATTTGATTTTATACAGGAAGCCATGTGGCTAAATCTATAATTCTGGATCCTTTGGGTGTGACGTGGAAAAGTATCTCACTAGGCTGCTATAATGTGGGTCACCTTACTACATTACGGTGCTGCGATGCGGAATCTAGTCCTGCAAAACCATGCTAAATTGATAGATGCCTCTACGATAGGATTCTTTCTTCCAACCGTAGTACCGAGACATCATTCGCTAGAGATGGTCGCAAGGGGCGAGGACGTAGAGAAATGAGCGGCTTTAGTAGTGACGGGGAAAGCAACCTTCATGAAAAGTACCGATAGGTTTGCAAAACTCTGCAGCAGACCATTAGCCATCGTGACATCTAGGCCCGCCCTTATCTTGCACCGTACAAAGTAATATATGACAGCTATTAGCTCCTTCAATAATAAATGAAAAGTTTGAACCGTTTTATAACAAACTTGTAGATATCTAACAATGATAGGTAGTAGAACCACGCTGATTGCATCACCAATAGGCTGGCTCGACCTGGCTGTACTACTCTTACAGAAGATCAGACTAAAATGACAGCATTCGTGCTGTTGTGTCACGTTGATGAATGCAAGTCCGGAGACCCAATGATGCAGAAACATCTCAATAGACAATCATCGTGTTGGTTCACCATGCTGCGTTGTTGCATTGTCTGCACTCGCAATGACTATGATGCCTTTAACCCATAATATTTTATGTTATTACGTTTATCGTCTACTGTTAAATATAATATAATATAATAGTACTTTATTTTTCCTTACAATGGTACACTTACAACTAGTCATTTTACAAAATTTTGTTTAGAAATGTGAGGAGCTGGTGTCTGTGATAGGCATATAATATCTGTGTAATGTAATACTATTAAACGTCACACTTTTTTATGACTATCCTGTTGGAATAGTGGTTTGTGACCTTGGCTGCTATTCCAGAGGTCGTGAGTTTGATTTCTATGCAGGACAAGTATTTAAGTGATGAATAAGCTTATCACACACACAAGACCAATCTAAAGCCTCGAAGATTGAGAATTGAAGACTTTAAATACTTGACATTGGCAGAAATAGCTGATCCGAGTGATCCGGCTGGATGTCATTTCATCAAAAGAAGAAGAGTGCAAAACCAGAGGCTCAATGTTGCAGAAGCATCTTAATAGACAACTATCGTGTGGGTCACCATGCTGCATTGTTGCATTGTCTGCACGAGCAATGAGTATGGTGACCACCACTCTTGGATTCTGCTCATTCTTTCCATCAGGCAGAGTAACGTAACTACGCATATGAAACAACACAAAAATTATAGTCTATTTAAAAAACTTACCCTAATTTTATTGTAAACTTATATCACTGCTTTAAATATGTATAAAAAATGCTAATCAAACATAAGGGTTTTTTAAACTAGTGCCCGCACGCACTTCTTTTAATGGAATGATATCGAATCTCATCCGGTCTACAAAAGTGTACACAGCTTACGTCAATCGGGGGAAATACGTTAATAACAAGTTTAATCGTTTTAATTGAAATCAAACAAAAAAAAACTAACAAAGACTTTGAGTCAAAATGTAACTAAAATAATTTGCAAGTTTTAAGTTATTTTGGCGGAAAAATAAAGGTAGACGTCTGGTCGGTTGTTATTTTGTACGCTAGACAGGTTCTAACCGACTTAACAAAAGGAAAAGGTTGCTAATTTGGTTATATTTTTGTTTAAATGAACACTTATCCTCGGGAAGGCTTTTTTATGTGCGGAAATCCCCCCTGATACCAATTTTGGTGGTTATGTCGTACTCATACCGACCAAATATCGCACGCCATATCAGTTACTAGTAGCCGGAGAACCAGGTACACCCAGTAAAGAATACCTCGACCGACGTACCTCGAACCGTCTACGGCTTGTAGGTGACCCCTTCCTATAAGGGAACCCTGATGATTCCTTTTTGCCCACAACCCGTTCAAAGCTCAAACAAGCGCTCGCCCCGCTACCCTGCCTGCTGTTACCAGGGTGACAGCCTCATTTGTCAACCTCCGACTTGTGCTAATCGATAATGGAGATCGTTTTGCTATTTCCGGAGCCTAAGTCGTCAGCGGCACCTGCCCCTTTCCAGGACGGAGGTGTCCTCACACACCTCTCCCAAACTCTACCATCTCCTTTGCAAACACAAAATATCCTTGCAGAAAGAGACGGTGGAGTTCGCACTCTCAGTCCGTATCACGGCTGCAATCATGGAACTGAGTAAGAGAATCCTCACTCTGATAAGCGTCACGAGGCCTCTGCTCCAAGCACGCCGGACATTCCGCCAGCGTGTGGAGCTCAGTGTCCTCGGTCCGGCCCTTGGGATCAGCCGCAGCTGATCTCCTAAGCATCCTTTTCCAATCATCACCATGATCACCTGTGTCAACCGGTATGAGCTGGTACCGGGATGTCGTATCACTTAAATATTTGTTCTGAGTAGAAATCAAACTGACGACCTCTTACATAGCAGCCAAGATCACTATTCCAACAGGATAGTCATAAAAAAGTGTGACGTTTAAAAGTATTTGACAGTTGACGATAAATGTAATAACATAAAATATTATGGGTTAATGGCATCATAATGCAATCAAATGATTCCTGCTTCCAAATCCATGGGTTCCTATTACCGATTCGCTGCAAGTTTGTACTCCCACTTTGGCGTTGAAGTCACCCATAACAACGGTATAGTGTGTTTTAGTAGTGAAGTGGAGAGCCCTCGATATGTCATCGAACATATCCTCCACCTCATCATCCGAGTGAGCCGAGGTCGGTGCGTACACTTGTACTACCTTGAGGCTATACCTCTCGGTAAGTTTGATAATGAGGTACGCTACCCTGCTCGACACACTGGACAATTCTACCACGTTATCAGAGAGTGACTTGTTTACCAGAAACCCCACGCCACCTTGGGATTGTTGGTCTCCCTCGCGGAAGTACATTAGGTGGCCTGAGTCGAGAGTTACGGTGTCCTCCCCCTCTCTTCGGACTTCACATAACCCTAAGATATGCCACCTAATCTTCCCAAGTTCCACCTCAAGCTGCGCCAGATGCGATTCCAGCCGTAACGTGCGGCCGTTAAACGTTGCCAGGGTCAGTCGTTTACGGTGGCCTTCCGTAACCCAGTGATTCTTAGCACCCCCTGTCACGCCGTTACCGTGGTCACCACTATGACCAGGAATAGCGGGACTGCCGGGAACTGGGGGCCGTGGCTTCTGTTGCTTACTCATGGAGGATTTTGGCCCATAATCACCACACTGGGCAGGCGGGTTGGTGATCGCAGGGCGTAACTTGTTGCACCGAAGACGCTGCTGCCCGTCTCCGGCCTATTGTATTTAGTTACGCCAAGAGGCGTGGATATACCGCCATCGATCGGTCGCCAGAGCCTCGTTTGTCGTTCAGCAGGGTGCACCGCGTGCAGGTGAGGTTGGCTGGAAGCGAAAGATCGTGGTTCGACCCCTTACACCCCTGCATAAATAAATAATTATAATTGCATAAGTTGATAAAACATGCTATGCAATAGCTTTATCGTGGCAGTCCCCGAGTGCCACAAGTTTTTTTTTACAATTGAGCAATATTTAATAAACAAAATGATCGTATTTGTGCTAAAAGCTCTAAAAAAGCTTCCCAACTTGTGAACAGGTGAAAAAGACATCTATCTATACATCGGCACAAGTGTATTAAGATATCATTCTTGAGAAGCTAATTAAGCCCTTAACAACACCATGTTCAATAACTAAGAATCACCCTTACAGCAAGACTCAGCACCGGGTCATAAAGCTCGATCCACCCAATCTTGGTTAGAAACGAACGTTTGATCTTCATCAGAGCTGAAGACAGGCCGTCATCTTGTACTGTTCTTAATCCACTGGAGCATGATTCTTGGTCAGTTTTAGAGTAATGTTTGTTTTAAACGCCCTATAATTGGGAGTGGGAGAGCTATGCTTCGGCGTGAATGGGTCGGCTCGACCGGAGTGATACCACGGCCTCACAGAAAACCGGTGTAAAATAGCGCTTGCGCTGTATTTCACCGAGTGAGTGAGGATACCGGAGGCCCATACCCCAACCCTTCCCCCCATCCCCTTTCCCATCCCCCCAAAGGTCGGCAACGCACTTGTGACGCCTTTGGTGTTGCGGGTGTCCATGGGCGGCGGTAATCGCTTACCATCAGGCGATACGCCAGCTCGTTTGCCCACTATTCAATAAAAAAAAAAAAAAAAAAAAGTCCCTAAAACAATCCGTACAGTTGTCAGTGAAGAATTTTCGTATAGAAAGATAGAAGCTTCTATTGATAACTGGCCTCAAAGTATAAAGGACTGTATTGTAGCCAATGGAGACCACTTCAAATAAGCTTTATATATTTTTAATGGTTTTATATTAATGTATTTAACTAACATTCTGTAATATTAATAATTGTTACGAACAATAAAAAATATATTATTATTTGTAAGTAACAATATTTATGGCATGACTAAGTTTACACAAATCGGCGGGAGAACTTTTATATCGCGATACAGGATTAGTTACTCTGTAGTTCAGTAGTAGTCGGTAGTAGCAGGTAATCTTCTAAGATAATTTCAGGTGTAAATCAAACAAAAAAAAGATCTCTCCCATATGTATATATAAAATAAAATTACAATTTTATTTAATTGTTTTCCATAATTCTACAAGGAGACACCGACAATCCCCAGTCCTCGAGTTTCTTGTCCACCCACTGCCGAAACAAGGCCACGTTGGTATAAACAGCTGGTACATCCTTCCAACCACATCCAATACCCCAGGACACCAGCCCCGTCAATTTGTAACGATTATTGCCTATAGGACATACCAAAGGGGCGCCACCGTCAGCCTGGAAAAAATAATACTTTTGGAGTTCTGTCGATTGTTATTGATCAGAACAAGACTAAAGTCAAAATTTGTACCAAATGATGATCATCAAACATCATCAGTTTCTAGTAATCTACTGCTAGACAGAGGCTTCTTCTCAGTAAGGAGACTTTATCCTACCATTATACCACGCTGGTTAGCTGTGCTGTCATGTTGTCCTGCGCTGTTTGCTCCTTTAATTGCCTCTTACGACCGTATTGGATAAGTAGTTGGGGTACACTACGTGTTTGTAAAGTAACAAACAGGAAAAAAATATATTATGCATAAAAAGCATATCAGGTCCAGAATCCTATACTCTTCTATGCTGCCTACCATTCATCAGTTCTGATATTTTTTTACTTAAAACCCAGCACAGGTGACTCACCTGGCAGGTATCCTTGCCTTCTTCTCCACCAGCACACACGAAACTGCTGTGGAGTCTAAAGTGTCTTCCAAGCCTGGTTTTCTTCAGTAGCGTAGAACATTGACTGAAAGGCACCATGTCGATTTCTACTTTCTTGAGGATCCCTGAGTTACGATCTTTCAGACCTAAGACCACAAAGGAGAATATATTATATTGTTGAGTGGCAAGTGTGGCAACACAGCGAGTGACGCGATTGAACATATAATATTATAAGCGGCAGCTATCGGTGGCATCGGTCATCATTTTCTTTCGTCGGTTGTCGAACATTTACCATCTCTGTATTACACTTACTGCATAGTTTTTGTAATTGTGTAATTACGTGCTTTTGATAATTATAAATTGGAAATTATTGGTAGATTTGTAGATTAAATCTATTTTTTAAGAATTGTACGTTTTATTTTATAAGAATATAATATTTTCACCGCCTCAGTGGCGCAATGGTAGTGAATGCGACTGCTGTGCTTGAGGTCTCGGGTTCAAATCCTGGGTCGCACCAAGTGTTTGTGTGATCTACAAATATTTGTTTCGGAGTTTGGGTGTTTCCTTTGTATAATATGTATATTTACAAAAAAAAAGTACATATACCTGTATATATATTTATATCAGTTGTCTAGTACCCATAACGCAAGCTCTACTTAGCTTGGGTCTAGATGGCGTTGTGTTAGATGTCCGGAATATTTATTTATGTAACTCTTAATGACTGTTTGACTAGAGTCCGGATACCGGATATTTGATCAACATTATAGTCGGACATCCGAATATTCATTGGAATATTGTCAACTTCTTGCTATTCGTGTCGAAAGTAATGTCAGGTACAGGTATAGGTAACTAAAATATATTTATTAGATTCTTTTTTGTGAGAACTATTTAACAAACTAAACAACAGTCCATACCAGTTTCTAATCAAGACTTATTCTTATGACAAGAATGACAGAAATTTCTAGCTCTCAAAAACGCCATCGCGTCCATGCAGCGGTTAGAAGTATGTTTTTTTCAATAATACAACCCGAAACCCGACCTCAGCTTCTCAATTCTAGGAAGGACTGAGACTAACACAGGTGGCCTCGGTATTCCTATTGTGAGGAGAACCCAGGCTAAGACTTACCAAAAACGTTCTTCCTCCATCCATTAGCGATACAGTTCTTGTGGCTGTCAAAGACCTCATTCTGTTCCGGCATACAGATGACGTTGATGTGTTCCGTCAGCTCCACAGGCCGCTCCAGGTGCAGGAGAGCAATGTTGTTTTTTAAATATTTGCGATTGTAACCTGTAAAACAAATATTATTAATTTATTTCAGGTTGCGTAACTTAACAACCACAATAAAAGTTAACGTTCTGTTCGATACGCAACATTAAGCCAATAAGAGTTTTAATAAATTAACAGCGGATTTGGAACACTAACCAAGACGACACTGGGATAGGGGGTAAACAAAAAAATGTATCGCCTGATGCCAAGCGATTCCCGACGCGCATGAACACCCGCAACACCAGAGGCGTCACAAGTGCGTTGCCAGTCTTTTAAGAAGGAGTACGTTTTTTTCTAAAAAGTTTAAAAGTCATATTGGTCCGGGAATACCACAGGTGAAAGTTCATTCTACATGTTGCGCGTGGCAGAAAGTTTCTAGAGAAGCGCACAGTTGTTGAATGCCAACCATCTACATGATGGGGATGAAACTCGGCAAAAGAAGCGGCAGGGATCAGCCCGAACAACTCCTTGGAGTACTCCCCATTGTAATTGTGGTATGAAATGCATAGCGTCTGCTTGTTTGCCACCATATCCATAAAAAAAAACTTTATTACTTAATTCTCTAAAAAGCAGAGAAGAGTTACTTCCAATTTAGAGAATGGCTATTTGAGCCCAAATTAATACTTGGTGCAAATGCAACCCAAAACCTCCGAATTAGAAGACAAGATCACTAACCACTAGCTAAATGTCAGAGGGTACTCACTGCTATGAATGTAGATTTCCCTCACAGCTCTTTCTTCATGATCAAAGATTTCCTTCTCTGTCTGTGTGTCCCACTCTCCAGCACGAATTTTGAGGGCTTCTGGCGCATGGCTGGAGAAGAAATCCATAAATAACTACCTGGTTAATGTTCTTCAGTCAGTCAGTCAGGTCAGTTCTGTAGAGAATTTCTGCAAAACAAGACTATATTAATGTGTAGGTATAGAATGTTTATTTCATAAGAACAATTTCACTTCACTTATATGAAATAACAATGTTTTTAACCGACTTCAAAAAACCTCCGTTTTTGAAGTCGGCTTAAAACATTGTTCTCAATTCGACTGTTGTTTTTATGTTTGTTACCTCATAACTTTCAACTTGAACTTTGACTGCCTCGGTGGCGTAGTGGTAGCGTATGCGACTGCTAAGCTTGAGGTCTCGGGTTCAAATCCTGGGTCGGACCAAATGTTTGTGGAATTTACAAATATTTGTTTCGGAGTTTGGGTGTTTTCTATATATAATATGTATGTATTTACAAAAAAAAAGTATATATGTATTTATATCAGTTGTCTAGTACCCATAACACAAGCTCTGCTTAGCTTGGGACTAGATGGCGTTGTGTGTTAGATGTCAGGAATATTTATTATTATTATTTCAACTGGGTGAACCGCTTTTTGATGATTGTTTCTTTATTTGAAAGCTGGTGCTTCCCGTGTGGTCCCATTTCAACCACATATATATACATATATCTATACGAGAATTGCTCATTTAAAAGTATTAGATAACACATCTAAAACATATTTATTTCGGAAGTTCTGAAATGGCTCTAGTGACATCTGTGACAAAAATTGAACTTGTGGGGGGACAGATGTCATGTCATTCCAACACAAAGGGAGGATCCTCCGACAAGTCGAGGTGATCATGGCTAGCGGGCCACTGCCCAACAGTTGATGTTGGGATGTTGTAAATATGATAAATGGCGCAAGAACTTCTATTACGCGATTCAGGATTGTTCGTTTCTTTGTATTGTACGTTACTCCGTAGTTCAGTGTCTCAGCGGTAGATGGCGCTGTAGTATGTTTGGTTGTGTTGCGATGTATGTGGAGGTTACCTCAAACTATTTACGTACTATAAATGCTACTTACTTGTAAATAACATGGGCTGCGGTCATCACCACTTCTGGATTGATCAACACTCCAACACCGATAAAGGAAAGGTTATTGGAGTCAAGCAGAGCCACGACCCACGGGAATTCACCGAATTGACTGTTAACATCCTGGAATATTACACAATAAAATTAAAAATAATCTAACATATCAAGAACAGGGCAAGAAATTCGAGAATGTCCCGGCATTCTGTCACAAGTCTAGAAATTAGACCTCATTGTCCTGGAAAACCCAGTTTTTTAACAAAATATAGTCTTCCTTTAAAAGTGGATTTCCTCCAGCAGTGGATTTTTAATACCTGTTAAAAGCCGTTGATGTAATACTAGCAACATTTCCATTTATCACTAAGTAAATAAGAATCTCATCAAGTAATTATTTTAGATGAATAGAGTTCCTGAAGGTCAAAACATTATAAATATTTTTAGGTTATAATTTCTCTACCACCCTAAGGTTGGCTGGTAGAGAATGCCCTGGGCATAAAGTCCGCCGATGTACAAATATGCATGGGGTTTATAATAAATAAATAAATTAAACACCCCTCCCCCTCTCTCTAATCACCCATGGCCTTAAATGTAGGAGAGGTCACTTGTAGAGTAGCAACGCACTCGTGTCTTGATATCCACCCCTTAAGCCAGAAAAGAGTACCTTCGTAAACTCACTTCGAAAGTGACTCCCAATCCCTGTCGGTTTCTATACCCACACCCCTTGACTTTCGTCGGGTCAGGTTTGGGTTTAGGCTTCTTGGGATCCACGGGGTTTGCACAGCAGATCTCAACGGACTCCTGGCATGTTATCCCATCACTGTTTCCATACCTGCAAATAAAAATAAAAAATCTCTTGAAAACACTGTCCACTCCTGAACATAGGACTCAACTTATAAAAGAGGTTTTATCTACTATAACATGCTGGCTAGATGGGTTAAATTTTCCATTTCTTGTGCAGTGCTATTGTTCTATTTATTGTACTCTCTTAGATGCCTTTAATAAAATCCACGGAATGAAAAGGAGTGGTAACATGCCCACTTCCAAAATCAACCGCTAGATATTATCACAACACCTGCAACTTCTCTTTTTGTCTAGATAGAACACCTTAGGCGCTCATAGCCCAGTTGTACTCGGTGGTTAGAAATAATTTTCCGAGGGTAAGCAACGACGGCGCGGTCATTACCTGGAATGGTGATCGCTGGTGGCATGTTACCATGATGGTCACGTTAAGCAGTCGGTCACGATTGTTATCATAGGATAACAGTCGTGAAACTCAGTTGGAGGCCTTTGGGCGGCATAAAACATACAACGAGAAAGATTACGTAGCCAGAACCTTGACTTGCCAGTCCCCAATCCGCAATTGACCAGGGTGGGTACGTATGGCCTTAACCCTCTACTGAGAGGAGACCCGAGCCCAGCAGTGAAACATTATGGGTTGTTGATGATGTTAGACAGAACACCAGTTCCATGAGATCCTCACCTGGTATTCAGGATATCATATCCAAAATTAAATACACAGAGATAGTAAGGTACACACTGGCAGCTCTTGCCATCGTTGTGGACAAGAGTCGCAGTGTTTTCCGCAAGACTCACGATGATCTGAAAGGAAAAGGAGATTATTAATTAAGCTTCAAATAGGGGCATAGTTTTGTTATACAATAGTAATAGTTATGATCATCGGTCTGCAAGGAATACTGACTTGTATATTTTCCTAGTCTCACTGTCTCTTTAGATCTTTAAAGGCATTTGACACCGTCTCAACCTCTATTCTTGTAAACTAACTGGAGAAAATTCGCATTGGGGATAGGGCTCTTGATCTCATAATAGAACTACCTTTCAAACAGAAGGCAAAGAGTGAAAGTTGACTAGCACGTCAGTGGTAACGCGACTGTATTGCATGGCGCTCCTCAGGGGAGCGTGTTAGGTCCAACGCTTTTCTAAATATATATTAACTACCTCTGTAACATGAGTTTACTTAATGCTAAAAAAATTCATACGCCGATGATACAGCCGTTGCCTTTTATGTAAGCTCTTGGCTCGACGTCAAGTATCATACTGAAACCGGTATGACCCATGTTACTCAATGGCTAATTTCTCCTAACGTTAAATACCTCAAAAACAAACTTTATATGTATACGTGAGAGAGATAACGGCAATAATTGTAACTACCCTAATATTCGCAAGGCAACTGAGGTAAAATATTTAGGTGTAGTTGTCGATAATACACTCCCTTGGTACCCTCACTTGCAATAAGTTGCACCTCGATTTAGGAAACTAAGCTGGTTGTTCAAACCCTAAGACATGTGGCACCATTGGTCAAAGTAAAGCCCGTCTAATAATATGCTTACACAGATAAACCTTACGTTGGTGTATTCCGTGTTCATATACTGCATTCCCTAGATCACTGAGCTGGTCAGTAAAAGGGCGGTTCAGACAGCAGTGAATACTATTACGAGTGATAGCAAGGGTAGTTAGAGGATTAGAGGATGCCCACATGGTGGGGTCCTATCACCGCTTCTATGGAACGATCTTCTTCGATCAAAGGTACAATATCCAACTATCCGCAGAAACAAAAGATAGCTTTGGCGTCGGCGAAGTTAGGATATATACGGACGGCTCCAAAACAAAAATGGGTACCGGAGCTGGAGTTTTCTCGAACGGCTTAAATATCAAGATATCAACTACTCTAGACAAGCTAAACACAATCTTCCAAGCAGAATGTGTTGGCATAATCAAATCAGCACAAGCAGTTGCAGCCAGAAATGTACGAGACTTTGTGGCGACTTCCACATATAACACAACAATAACCTACTACAACGCCATCTACCGAAGATACACTGAACTACGAAGTAACGCACTACACGGAGCAACTACAAATCCTGAATCGCCCAATAAATAGTTCTCGCGCCGATTATTATATATACAACATCCCAACATCAACTGTTAGGCAGTGGCCCGCCAGGCAGCCGCCGAACCGGGCGGCGGAGGCGCGCTTATAAGCGCCTCATGCCGCCCTGAGTGTGGCCGCGGATGAACGGGATGGGTTTTACCCTCCATCCGCTTTACACGCCAACCGCGAGGAGGCGACGTACGCGTGTGCCGTGGGTTGCCTAAATTGAGATTATTTACCAGCAGACGGTGCCCGTTTCAGTGCGGGCAGGCGCTGGGAGGGGTCCGGTCGTATTAATACCAGCAGTTCCCGGACCCCTCCCTTCTCAGGCACAGAGTTGGCACACCGTGTGGTTTTAGTCGGTTCGATTCCGACACACCGCACCGCCGCAAACCCCGGCGGAGTGACGGCCCGAGGGGGTTTCCACACGTAAAACATATTAAAAAAGTTGCGTGTACTAGCGTACACTCGTAAGAAGTGAAACTTCTTTATGACGTTATTTTTCAAAAAATAAATATCATATGTCGACGTAAGGTATAACGACAAAAGACTTATAAACCAGCAATATTCGTGACAATTCTTATTTCAAGTGCAATAAAAGTTAAGGAGCGAGACCTGAGTAAATATTTCGCGATCTGTGGTGTGAATGAAGTAAGTTTGTGGAATGTGATGTGTGTAGTTATTTACATTGTGGACTAAATAAAATAATATTGTTAGTAATGTGATATTTCATTGTAGTATTAATTTGGTCCTGTTTGTGTTCGAAAATGTTTTTTGTTTTATTTTATAAATTTTTTTTGAAGGATTGTATATAACTACTCTCAATAATGATGAAACATTTTATTTTAACCCCGATAAAGAAGTTTCACTTCAAAAAGATAGCGTAACGGATAAATGTGACGCGCAACGTAACGGATAAATGTTACGCGTAACGAAAAAATGTTACACTAAATTTTTTGACAACCCCGTTAAAGAAGTTTCACTTCAAAAAAAAAAAAAAATAATGAAGATAACAAACTAACCCAATCAAGAGGCCAAGTGCGGAAATGGCCCGGCAAAAGAAACAAACAAACAAATGCATTCCCGTTTGGGGAGGTGCAGCAAATAATTAATTCATAAACCTAGAACGTTCACAACGTGCACTCCTAAAGTACTTGTCGGTATATTTGAAAGCATTGACTTCCAAGGAACGATTGCCATAGATGATAATGGAAACCGAGAACCAAGGTGTCAGCCACATTTATTATCATACTAGCTAACCCACGCAACCTCGTTTGCGTTACTTATTGCACGTAGCGTGATAATTTTCTCCTGTTTTGAAACATTCTTCATTGGTGCTCCGATCCCATTGGCTTTAGCGTGATGATATATAGCCTTCTTTGATAAAAGGGTTATCTAACACTGAAGGAATTTATCTAATCGTACCAGTAGTTCTTGAGATAAGCGTGTTCAAGCATAAAAACTCTTCAGCTTTATATACGAGTATTAGTATAGATTTCTGAGAATATGGAAATGTTCATAGGAAATAATAGGTACAGAAATTGCTAGAAGTCCGTGTTTGTAGAGGTCTGGAAATTCTAATTGACTGACTGATGAGAATACCTTGAACCCTCAAAAAAGTATCTTATGAATAAGACATACTTACATCCTCTAGTCCTTTCGTCTCAGGTTCAAACCTAGGAGTAGAAGTCGAGGGTGGGAGGATACTGTTACTTAGAATAGAAGGGTCTATCATTGAAATCTGTGAGCTGGTGACCACCATCAAAACACTCCCAACTGTCAACATGAAGAACAGCGTCATAATTCTGGAAGAAACAAAAATATAAAATATAAAGATAATAGTTTTTGAGCACGTCAGGTTTTTGGAAACAATATCCAATCATAAAATTAACAAAAAAAGTGATGTACAAAGAGCAGCCTTGCTTATAATTTCTTTCAAGCAATTGAAATTAAATATTGTTATTTTTGTTTCATCTAAGAATTTGATTTTATACAGGAAGCCATGTGGCTAAATCTATAATTCTGGATCCTTTGGGTGTGACGTGGAAAAGTATCTCACTAGGCTGCTATAATGTGGGTCACCTTACTACATTACGGTGCTGCGATGCGGAATCTAGTCCTGCAAAACCATGCTAAATTGATAGATGCCTCTACGATAGGATTCTTTCTTCCAACCGTAGTACCGAGACATCATTCGCTAGAGATGGTCGCAAGGGGCGAGGACGTAGAGAAATGAGCGGCTTTAGTAGTGACGGGGAAAGCAACCTTCATGAAAAGTACCGATAGGTTTGCAAAACTCTGCAGCAGACCATTAGCCATCGTGACATCTAGGCCCGCCCTTATCTTGCACCGTACAAAGTAATATATGACAGCTATTAGCTCCTTCAATAATAAATGAAAAGTTTGAACCGTTTTATAACAAACTTGTAGATAACGAACAATGATAGGTAGTAGAACCACGCTGATTGCATCACCAATAGGCTGGCTCGACCTGGCTGTACTACTCTTACAGAAGATCAGACTAAAATGACAGCATTCGTGCTGTTGTGTCACGTTGATGAATGCAAGTCCGGAGACCCAATGATGCAGAAACATCTCAATAGACAATCATCGTGTTGGTTCACCATGCTGCGTTGTTGCATTGTCTGCACTCGCAATGACTATGATGCCTTTAACCCATAATATTTTATGTTATTACGTTTATCGTCTACTGTTAAATATAATATAATATAATATAATAGTACTTTATTTCTCCTCACAATGGTACACTTACAACTAGTCATTTTACAAAATTTTGTTTAGAAATGTGAGGAGCTGGTGTCTGTGATAGGCATATAATATCTGTGTAATGTAATACTATTAAACGTCACACTTTTTTATGACTATCCTGTTGGAATAGTGGTTTGTGACCTTGGCTGCTATGCCAGAGGTCGTAAGTTTGATTTCCAGGACAAGTATTTAAGTGATGAGTAAGCTTATCACACACACAAGACCAATCTAAAGCCTCAAAGACTTAGAATTGAAGACTTTAAATACTTGACATTGGCAGAAATAGCTGATCCGAGTGATCCGGCTAGTTGTCATTTCATCAAAAGAAGAAGAGAGCAAAACCAGAGGCTCAATGTTGCAGAAGCATCTTAATAGACAACCATCGTGTGGGTCACCATGCATTGTTGCAATGTCTGCACGAGCAAAGAGTATGGTGACCACCACTCTTGGATTCTGCTCAAGCTTTCCATCAGGCAGAGTAACGTAACTACGCATATGAAAAAACACAAAAATTATAGTCTATTTAAAAAACTCACCTTAATTTTATTGTAAACTAATATCACTGCTTTAAATATGTATAAAAAATGCTAATCAAACATAAGGTTCTTTTAAACTAGTGCCCGCACGCACTTCTTTTAATGGAATGATATCGAATCTCATCCGGTTTACAAAAGTGTACACAGCTTACGTCAATCGCGGGCAATATGTTAATAACAAGTTTAATCGTTTTAATTGATAATGCCTAAACCGTTGATATTTCAAACAAAAAAAAAACTAACAAAGACTTTGAGTCAAAATGTAACTAAAATAATTTGCAAGTTTTAAGTTATTTTGGCGGCAAAATAAAGATAGACGTCTGGTCGGTTGTTATTTTGTACGCTAGACAGGTTCTAACCGACTTAACAAAAGGAAAAGGTTGCTAATTTGGTTATATTTTTGTTTAAATAAACACTTATCCTCGGGAAGGCTTTTTTATGTGCGGAAATCCCCCCTGATACCAATTTTGGTGGTTATGTCGTACTCATACCGACCAAATATCGCACGCCATATCAGTTACTAGTAGCCGAAGAACCAGGTACACCCTAGTAAAGAATACCTCGACCGACGTACCTCGAACCGTCTACGGCTTGTAGGTGACCCCTTCCTATAAGGGAACCCTGATGTTTCCTTTTTGCGCACAACCCGTTCAAAGCTCAAACAAGCGCTCGCCTCGCCACAGCTGACAGATAGCCTCATTTGTCACCCTCAGACTTACGTGGATTTCTTTTGCTATTTCCGGTGCCTAAGTCGTCAGCGGTACCTGGCGAATTCCCGTACCTGGCGGATCAGGAGAACTCTAAACCTCCCCCGGTAAAACTCCGCAATCATGGAACTAAGTAAGAGAATCCCCACTCCGAAGAGCGCCACGAGGTCACGCCTCTGCTCCAACCACGCCGGACAATCCGCCAGCGTGTGGAGCTCCGTGTCCTCAGCCCGGCCCTCGGGATAAGCCGCAGGTGATTTTCTAAGCATCCTTTTCTAATCATTACCATGATCACCTGCGTCCACCGGTATGAGCTGGTACCGGGATGTCGTATCGTCGTCGAAACACGACAGCATGAATGCTGTCACTTCAGTTTGGTCTTGTGTGTGATAAACTTACTCATCACTTAAATATTTGTTCTGAGTAGAAATCAAACTCACGACCTCTTGCATAACAGCCAAGATCACTATTCCAACAGGATAGTTATAAAAAAGTGTGACGTTTAAAAGTATTTGTCAGTTGACGATAAACGTAATAACATAAAATATTATGGGTTAATGGCATCATAATGCAAACAAACGAGGTTAAAGGTTATTTAATCTTTTTTTTCCTTAGAAACGTGATATTTAGATGTTGTGTAGTCAATCACTTAGGTACATAATCATATCATAGTAACTGAGCCTCGCGGTGTTACCCGCGGTACAATATTTAAAATGTACATATTTAAAATGTTCAAATGTGTGTATGCAGCGTACACACAGTTTCTGCATACACACATTCGTCCACCATGGTGTTCTATATATTTATTAACTGTCTATTTACATTAAGTTGCACCATGTCTATTTTTTGGTTTGTTTACATTTTCAATATTCATGTTACTTTAACATCTGTTGTTGTTTACATAATATCTCCATCTTTCGGTTGCTAAGCAACGCGGGCCTGGGCCGTGGAGTCACATCTGCTGAACACAGATCCGCGTTTGCTCCCTCCATATATATATCACACATTTTTAGTTTTTAGCACTATATTTATATGCCCTGTTATCTTATTCCTATTCTATCCTTTATATTGTACTAGTTAAGTTGAAATTCCCGTGGGGAATGGCGCAGTAAGCAGTAATGCAGGTTTGTACCTAGTTTGGCAATGGAGGCTATCTCATCGATATATAACTCTAACTAGTTTTAAGTTAAACATATTGTATTTTTTCGTATTCATGCAATAAATGTTGACCGATGGCTTAACGTGAGATCTCAATGTGTTAAAAAATGGTGACCGATTAGTGGACTGACCTAGTTAGGATTGCTTAACTTTCTAGTATGTTTACCTATGCCACGATCACCTTCGAGGAGCTGCGTAAAATTAATATTATTTAATTATTATTTGCCGCTTACTAAGTGAGTTCGGCTAACTACGAGCCGGCTGACCTCCGACACGTCTGGACAGGTACACAAAAACTTGAGGGCAATCACACAGCTTGCGAATACTTTTAATCTTAATTATTATTTAATACTTAAATGGGTTTGTTTGTTAATCTTTACCTCATATCCTTAAAAGAGTATTTTCAAATCATTTCATAAAGGTAGGCCGGGTAACCGGGGCAGTACTATCCTCTCACGAGATAGAGGAGGGAGAGAGAGCACGGAAAGACCGTGGGAGAGACACGCTTCGGCATGAATGGGCCGGCTCGACCGGCGAGATAGCACGCCCTCTCAGAAAACCGGTGGGAATTAGCGCTTGCGTTGTGTTTTACCGAGTGAGTGAGGATACCGGAGGCCCATACCCCAACCCATCCCTCCATCCTCCTCATCATCCCCCCCATGCTCCAAAGGTCGGCGGAGTTTAATTATTTATACCGGAGGCCCATATCTCAAACCCTCTCCTCATCCCCGTCTCCATCCCCCAAAGGCCGGCAACGCACCTGTGACCCCTCTGGTGTTGCGGGTGTCCATGGGCGGCGGTAATCGCTTACCATCAGATGATACGTCTGCTCGTCTCCCATTAAATCAATAAAAATAAGAGATACATGAAAGTTGAATTGTCTAAGCCATTGGAGAACACACAGCATAACACACAGGAGACCAATCTAAAGTGACAGTATTGGTGCTGTCGTATTTCGTTGGTGAGTGAGAGACCAAATAATCTTGGGGATGATACAGGCTAGAAAAGAAGAGCTGGATCGATATCACTCAAGCCAGCCCGTTTCGTAGAAACCTAAGGCATTTGTCAAATATCTTTGGCTATTTACAGAGTTAAAATTCCATGAATTTTTTTTGTTTATATAAATATTAATCTGAGAATGATATAATTTGTATAAATCTATATAAATTAATAAATTAGAAGTGTATGTTTGTAATTTCAACATTATTTCACTATATGCATAATATATGTGTGTGTGTGTGGTGTGTGTTACTTTTTCGCGCAAAAACTGCTGAACGGATTTTCATAGATAATATGTTAAAATTTATAGACATATTTTTATCTATACTAATATTATAAAGCTGAAGAGTTTGTTTGTTTGTTTGAAAGCGCTAATCTCAGGAACCACTGGTCCGATTTGAAAAATTATTTCGGTGTTGGATAGTCCATTTATCGAGGAAGGCTATAGGCTATATATCATCACGCTACTACTAATAGGAGCGGAGCACCAATGAAGACTGTTTCAAAAACGGGTTGTGGGTGTTGTTACTGCTGTCACTGGTATTGCTACTGTTGCAATTATCATCATTGCCACTATTGTCATCCTTCATCATCATCACCATTTTCATCATCTTCATCATTTTCATCATCTTCATCAATTTCATCATTTTCATCATCATCACCATTTTCATCATCATCACCAATTTCATCATCATCACCATTTTCATCATCATCATCATCATCACCATTTTCATCATCATCACCATTTTCATCATTTTCATCATTATCATAAAACTAGAAAATATGCAAAATATAGAATTAAATATTTATTATTGGGGTTATTACTCACGCCGACATGATAGAGTGCTAGAAATCATACGTGAAGCAGTAAGTCTTTCAGTAGCTAGAGCCCAAAAAGGATTGACTACAAATAAACGAGAAATTAACTTTATAAAGGATGGCTCAACTACCAAATCTAAAAGCAAGCCTTTCTCAATCCTAGGTACTGCACCTGACTGGACTATTTTGATGGATACGTATGATAAGCACTATAAAATCCCAGAGGATGTTGGTGTTTCGTCATCCAGACCGGACATATTCCTTTTCTCTAGACAAATTAAACACATAATATTAGTAGAGCTTACTGTTCCGTGGGAAACTAATATTCCTAAAGACCATAGAATAAAATTAAATAAATATTACGATCTAACAACTGAACTTAACAAAAATGGCTATGTGGTTAATTTATACGCGGTAGAAGTAGGAGCGAGAGGTATACCAGCTAAATCTCTCTATAACCTTCTGAAAGACCTTGGCCTGTCGAGATCTGCAGTAAGTTCTATTTTGGAATGAGTATCCAAGGCTGCACTAACAGGTTCCTACCAAATTTGGCTAGGTAGGGCGGGAAACTCGAGCAGTGAAGGTGAGCGTTGATGCGCATCTTAAAGGGGGCCTCCTTAAACCTACATCCAGGTCGTAAGTCCTGGGAACTGCTTTGAGTTTCTCTCCCTCTGCCACACGATGGACCCGGCACCCGCACGGTGAATCCATGGAGTGCTAAGAAGTTTGTCTCTAAGTATGAAAAATATAGAAAGTAAATAGACACAAAAAATAATATGTTGCAACAAATGGAACACAAACAGATGGATGTAATAGATGGGCGAATGTATGTGTTCGACAATCGAAATGTGCCGAACGCATATATCTGTACATCCTTAATATATTATACATACATATATATCAAATTATATCGACACCACTACACACAGCACTATATACACAAATAGATATACAAGGTCCTGGCACTCTAAACAGTCGGGGAAAAGCAGAAAAAAAAAAAATATATAAAGGATAGTATAATAAATCAAAAATTAAAAAAACCAAATAAAAAGTGTGGTTGAAAAGTTGTATACTTAGTCAGGCCATAAATACTGTTACAAACAAAAATAAACAAAATGTTACTTTTGAATTTGAAATCTGTAATTTTTACTTTCTGCCACGCACAGCAAAACTGTGGAATGAGCTGTCGCCTGCGGTGTTCCTGGACCAATACGACCTTCAAACCTTCAAGAAAAGAGCGTACTCTTTCCTAAAAGGCCGGCAACGCACTTGTAACGCCTCTGGTGTGTCCATGGGCGGCGGTAATCGCTTGCCATCAGGAGATAGGTCTGCTCATTGCCCATTATAAAAAAAAAGAAAAAAAACCTGTCTTAGTTGGAAACCAACGTTCCGATCTTCATCAGAGCTGAAGACTGGCCGTCATCTAGTACTGTTTTCGATCCACTGGAGCATGATCCTTGATCAGTTTTAGAGAGTAATGGTTGTTATAAACGCCCTATAATTTGGAGTCCCTAAAACAACCCATACAGTTGTCAGTGAAGAATTTTCCCATAGAAAGAGTGCGTGCTGCTATTAATAACTGGCCTCAACTTATGAAGGACTGTATTGTAGCCAATGGAGACCACTTCAAACAAGTTTTATATATTTTTAATGGTTTTATATTAATGTTTTTAACTAACAATAGTATTAATTGTTACGAACAATAAAAAATATATTATTCTTTGTAAGTAACAATATTTATGGCATGACTAAGTTTACACAAATCGGCGAGAGAATTTCTATATCGCGATACAGGATTAGTTACTCTGTAGTCCAGTAGTAGTCGGTAGTAGCAGGTAGTCTTACTTCTAAGATAATTTCAGGTGTAAATCAAACAAAAAAAACGATACCTCTCATATATATATATAAAATGAAAATACAATATATTTAATTATTTTCCATAATTCTACAAGGAGACACCGACAATCCCCAGTCCTCGAGTTTCTTGTCCACCCACTGCCGAAACAAGGCCACGTTGGTATAAACAGCTGGTACATCCTTCCAACCACATCCAATACCCCAGGACACCAGCCCCGTCAATTTGTAACGATTATTGCCTATAGGACATACCAAAGGGGCGCCACCGTCAGCCTGGAAAAAATAATACTTTTGGAGTTCTGTCGATTGTTATTGATCAGAACAAGACTAAAGTCAAAATTTGTACCAAATGATGATCATCAAACATCATCAGTTTCTAGTAATCTACTGCTAGACAGAGGCTTCTTCTCAGTAAGGAGACTTTATCCTACCATTATACCACGCTGGTTAGCTGTGCTGTCATGTTGTCCTGCGCTGTTTGCTCCTTTAATTGCCTCTTACGACCGTATTGGATAAGTAGTTGGGGTACACTACGTGTTTGTAAAGTAACAAACAGGAAAAAAATATATTATGCATAAAAAGCATATCAGGTCCAGAATCCTATACTCTTCTATGCTGCCTACCATTCATCAGTTCTGATATTTTTTTACTTAAAACCCAGCACAGGTGACTCACCTGGCAGGTATCCTTGCCTTCTTCTCCACCAGCACACACGAAACTGCTGTGGAGTCTAAAGTGTCTTCCAAGCCTGGTTTTCTTCAGTAGCGTAGAACATTGACTGAAAGGCACCATGTCGATTTCTACTTTCTTGAGGATCCCTGAGTTACGATCTTTCAGACCTAAGACCACAAAGGAGAATATATTATATTGTTGAGTGGCAAGTGTGGCAACACAGCGAGTGACGCGATTGAACATATAATATTATAAGCGGCAGCTATCGGTGGCATCGGTCATCATTTTCTTTCGTCGGTTGTCGAACATTTACCATCTCTGTATTACACTTACTGCATAGTTTTTGTAATTGTGTAATTACGTGCTTTTGATAATTATAAATTGGAAATTATTGGTAGATTTGTAGATTAAATCTATTTTTTAAGAATTGTACGTTTTATTTTATAAGAATATAATATTTTCACCGCCTCAGTGGCGCAATGGTAGTGAATGCGACTGCTGTGCTTGAGGTCTCGGGTTCAAATCCTGGGTCGCACCAAGTGTTTGTGTGATCTACAAATATTTGTTTCGGAGTTTGGGTGTTTCCTTTGTATAATATGTATATTTACAAAAAAAAAGTACATATACCTGTATATATATTTATATCAGTTGTCTAGTACCCATAACGCAAGCTCTACTTAGCTTGGGTCTAGATGGCGTTGTGTTAGATGTCCGGAATATTTATTTATGTAACTCTTAATGACTGTTTGACTAGAGTCCGGATACCGGATATTTGATCAACATTATAGTCGGACATCCGAATATTCATTGGAATATTGTCAACTTCTTGCTATTCGTGTCGAAAGTAATGTCAGGTACAGGTATAGGTAACTAAAATATATTTATTAGATTCTTTTTTGTGAGAACTATTTAACAAACTAAACAACAGTCCATACCAGTTTCTAATCAAGACTTATTCTTATGACAAGAATGACAGAAATTTCTAGCTCTCAAAAACGCCATCGCGTCCATGCAGCGGTTAGAAGTATGTTTTTTTCAATAATACAACCCGAAACCCGACCTCAGCTTCTCAATTCTAGGAAGGACTGAGACTAACACAGGTGGCCTCGGTATTCCTATTGTGAGGAGAACCCAGGCTAAGACTTACCAAAAACGTTCTTCCTCCATCCATTAGCGATACAGTTCTTGTGGCTGTCAAAGACCTCATTCTGTTCCGGCATACAGATGACGTTGATGTGTTCCGTCAGCTCCACAGGCCGCTCCAGGTGCAGGAGAGCAATGTTGTTTTTTAAATATTTGCGATTGTAACCTGTAAAACAAATATTATTAATTTATTTCAGGTTGCGTAACTTAACAACCACAATAAAAGTTAACGTTCTGTTCGATACGCAACATTAAGCCAATAAGAGTTTTAATAAATTAACAGCGGATTTGGAACACTAACCAAGACGACACTGGGATAGGGGGTAAACAAAAAAATGTATCGCCTGATGCCAAGCGATTCCCGACGCGCATGAACACCCGCAACACCAGAGGCGTCACAAGTGCGTTGCCAGTCTTTTAAGAAGGAGTACGTTTTTTTCTAAAAAGTTTAAAAGTCATATTGGTCCGGGAATACCACAGGTGAAAGTTCATTCTACATGTTGCGCGTGGCAGAAAGTTTCTAGAGAAGCGCACAGTTGTTGAATGCCAACCATCTACATGATGGGGATGAAACTCGGCAAAAGAAGCGGCAGGGATCAGCCCGAACAACTCCTTGGAGTACTCCCCATTGTAATTGTGGTATGAAATGCATAGCGTCTGCTTGTTTGCCACCATATCCATAAAAAAAAACTTTATTACTTAATTCTCTAAAAAGCAGAGAAGAGTTACTTCCAATTTAGAGAATGGCTATTTGAGCCCAAATTAATACTTGGTGCAAATGCAACCCAAAACCTCCGAATTAGAAGACAAGATCACTAACCACTAGCTAAATGTCAGAGGGTACTCACTGCTATGAATGTAGATTTCCCTCACAGCTCTTTCTTCATGATCAAAGATTTCCTTCTCTGTCTGTGTGTCCCACTCTCCAGCACGAATTTTGAGGGCTTCTGGCGCATGGCTGGAGAAGAAATCCATAAATAACTACCTGGTTAATGTTCTTCAGTCAGTCAGTCAGGTCAGTTCTGTAGAGAATTTCTGCAAAACAAGACTATATTAATGTGTAGGTATAGAATGTTTATTTCATAAGAACAATTTCACTTCACTTATATGAAATAACAATGTTTTTAACCGACTTCAAAAAACCTCCGTTTTTGAAGTCGGCTTAAAACATTGTTCTCAATTCGACTGTTGTTTTTATGTTTGTTACCTCATAACTTTCAACTTGAACTTTGACTGCCTCGGTGGCGTAGTGGTAGCGTATGCGACTGCTAAGCTTGAGGTCTCGGGTTCAAATCCTGGGTCGGACCAAATGTTTGTGGAATTTACAAATATTTGTTTCGGAGTTTGGGTGTTTTCTATATATAATATGTATGTATTTACAAAAAAAAAGTATATATGTATTTATATCAGTTGTCTAGTACCCATAACACAAGCTCTGCTTAGCTTGGGACTAGATGGCGTTGTGTGTTAGATGTCAGGAATATTTATTATTATTATTTCAACTGGGTGAACCGCTTTTTGATGATTGTTTCTTTATTTGAAAGCTGGTGCTTCCCGTGTGGTCCCATTTCAACCACATATATATACATATATCTATACGAGAATTGCTCATTTAAAAGTATTAGATAACACATCTAAAACATATTTATTTCGGAAGTTCTGAAATGGCTCTAGTGACATCTGTGACAAAAATTGAACTTGTGGGGGGACAGATGTCATGTCATTCCAACACAAAGGGAGGATCCTCCGACAAGTCGAGGTGATCATGGCTAGCGATCCACTGCCCAACAGTTGATGTTGGGATGTTGTAAATATGATAAATGGCGCAAGAACTTCTATTACGCGATTCAGGATTGTTCGTTTCTTTGTATTGTACGTTACTCCGTAGTTCAGTGTCTCAGCGGTAGATGGCGCTGTAGTATGTTTGGTTGTGTTGCGATGTATGTGGAGGTTACCTCAAACTATTTACGTACTATAAATGCTACTTACTTGTAAATAACATGGGCTGCGGTCATCACCACTTCTGGATTGATCAACACTCCAACACCGATAAAGGAAAGGTTATTGGAGTCAAGCAGAGCCACGACCCACGGGAATTCACCGAATTGACTGTTAACATCCTGGAATATTACACAATAAAATTAAAAATAATCTAACATATCAAGAACAGGGCAAGAAATTCGAGAATGTCCCGGCATTCTGTCACAAGTCTAGAAATTAGACCTCATTGTCCTGGAAAACCCAGTTTTTTAACAAAATATAGTCTTCCTTTAAAAGTGGATTTCCTCCAGCAGTGGATTTTTAATACCTGTTAAAAGCCGTTGATGTAATACTAGCAACATTTCCATTTATCACTAAGTAAATAAGAATCTCATCAAGTAATTATTTTAGATGAATAGAGTTCCTGAAGGTCAAAACATTATAAATATTTTTAGGTTATAATTTCTCTACCACCCTAAGGTTGGCTGGTAGAGAATGCCCTGGGCATAAAGTCCGCCGATGTACAAATATGCATGGGGTTTATAATAAATAAATAAATTAAACACCCCTCCCCCTCTCTCTAATCACCCATGGCCTTAAATGTAGGAGAGGTCACTTGTAGAGTAGCAACGCACTCGTGTCTTGATATCCACCCCTTAAGCCAGAAAAGAGTACCTTCGTAAACTCACTTCGAAAGTGACTCCCAATCCCTGTCGGTTTCTATACCCACACCCCTTGACTTTCGTCGGGTCAGGTTTGGGTTTAGGCTTCTTGGGATCCACGGGGTTTGCACAGCAGATCTCAACGGACTCCTGGCATGTTATCCCATCACTGTTTCCATACCTGCAAATAAAAATAAAAAATCTCTTGAAAACACTGTCCACTCCTGAACATAGGACTCAACTTATAAAAGAGGTTTTATCTACTATAACATGCTGGCTAGATGGGTTAAATTTTCCATTTCTTGTGCAGTGCTATTGTTCTATTTATTGTACTCTCTTAGATGCCTTTAATAAAATCCACGGAATGAAAAGGAGTGGTAACATGCCCACTTCCAAAATCAACCGCTAGATATTATCACAACACCTGCAACTTCTCTTTTTGTCTAGATAGAACACCTTAGGCGCTCATAGCCCAGTTGTACTCGGTGGTTAGAAATAATTTTCCGAGGGTAAGCAACGACGGCGCGGTCATTACCTGGAATGGTGATCGCTGGTGGCATGTTACCATGATGGTCACGTTAAGCAGTCGGTCACGATTGTTATCATAGGATAACAGTCGTGAAACTCAGTTGGAGGCCTTTGGGCGGCATAAAACATACAACGAGAAAGATTACGTAGCCAGAACCTTGACTTGCCAGTCCCCAATCCGCAATTGACCAGGGTGGGTACGTATGGCCTTAACCCTCTACTGAGAGGAGACCCGAGCCCAGCAGTGAAACATTATGGGTTGTTGATGATGTTAGACAGAACACCAGTTCCATGAGATCCTCACCTGGTATTCAGGATATCATATCCAAAATTAAATACACAGAGATAGTAAGGTACACACTGGCAGCTCTTGCCATCGTTGTGGACAAGAGTCGCAGTGTTTTCCGCAAGACTCACGATGATCTGAAAGGAAAAGGAGATTATTAATTAAGCTTCAAATAGGGGCATAGTTTTGTTATACAATAGTAATAGTTATGATCATCGGTCTGCAAGGAATACTGACTTGTATATTTTCCTAGTCTCACTGTCTCTTTAGATCTTTAAAGGCATTTGACACCGTCTCAACCTCTATTCTTGTAAACTAACTGGAGAAAATTCGCATTGGGGATAGGGCTCTTGATCTCATAATAGAACTACCTTTCAAACAGAAGGCAAAGAGTGAAAGTTGACTAGCACGTCAGTGGTAACGCGACTGTATTGCATGGCGCTCCTCAGGGGAGCGTGTTAGGTCCAACGCTTTTCTAAATATATATTAACTACCTCTGTAACATGAGTTTACTTAATGCTAAAAAAATTCATACGCCGATGATACAGCCGTTGCCTTTTATGTAAGCTCTTGGCTCGACGTCAAGTATCATACTGAAACCGGTATGACCCATGTTACTCAATGGCTAATTTCTCCTAACGTTAAATACCTCAAAAACAAACTTTATATGTATACGTGAGAGAGATAACGGCAATAATTGTAACTACCCTAATATTCGCAAGGCAACTGAGGTAAAATATTTAGGTGTAGTTGTCGATAATACACTCCCTTGGTACCCTCACTTGCAATAAGTTGCACCTCGATTTAGGAAACTAAGCTGGTTGTTCAAACCCTAAGACATGTGGCACCATTGGTCAAAGTAAAGCCCGTCTAATAATATGCTTACACAGATAAACCTTACGTTGGTGTATTCCGTGTTCATATACTGCATTCCCTAGATCACTGAGCTGGTCAGTAAAAGGGCGGTTCAGACAGCAGTGAATACTATTACGAGTGATAGCAAGGGTAGTTAGAGGATTAGAGGATGCCCACATGGTGGGGTCCTATCACCGCTTCTATGGAACGATCTTCTTCGATCAAAGGTACAATATCCAACTATCCGCAGAAACAAAAGATAGCTTTGGCGTCGGCGAAGTTAGGATATATACGGACGGCTCCAAAACAAAAATGGGTACCGGAGCTGGAGTTTTCTCGAACGGCTTAAATATCAAGATATCAACTACTCTAGACAAGCTAAACACAATCTTCCAAGCAGAATGTGTTGGCATAATCAAATCAGCACAAGCAGTTGCAGCCAGAAATGTACGAGACTTTGTGGCGACTTCCACATATAACACAACAATAACCTACTACAACGCCATCTACCGAAGATACACTGAACTACGAAGTAACGCACTACACGGAGCTACTACAAATCCTGAATCGCCCAATAAATAGTTCTCGCGCCGATTATTATATATACAACATCCCAACATCAACTGTTAGGCAGTGGCCCGCCAGGCAGCCGCCGAACCGGGCGGCGGAGGCGCGCTTATAAGCGCCTCATGCCGCCCTGAGTGTGGCCGCGGATGAACGGGATGGGTTTTACCCTCCATCCGCTTTACACGCCAACCGCGAGGAGGCGACGTACGCGTGTGCCGTGGGTTGCCTAAATTGAGATTATTTACCAGCAGACGGTGCCCGTTTCAGTGCGGGCAGGCGCTGGGAGGGGTCCGGTCGTATTAATACCAGCAGTTCCCGGACCCCTCCCTTCTCAGGCACAGAGTTGGCACACCGTGTGGTTTTAGTCGGTTCGATTCCGACACACCGCACCGCCGCAAACCCCGGCGGAGTGACGGCCCGAGGGGGTTTCCACACGTAAAACATATTAAAAAAGTTGCGTGTACTAGCGTACACTCGTAAGAAGTGAAACTTCTTTATGACGTTATTTTTCAAAAAATAAATATCATATGTCGACGTAAGGTATAACGACAAAAGACTTATAAACCAGCAATATTCGTGACAATTCTTATTTCAAGTGCAATAAAAGTTAAGGAGCGAGACCTGAGTAAATATTTCGCGATCTGTGGTGTGAATGAAGTAAGTTTGTGGAATGTGATGTGTGTAGTTATTTACATTGTGGACTAAATAAAATAATATTGTTAGTAATGTGATATTTCATTGTAGTATTAATTTGGTCCTGTTTGTGTTCGAAAATGTTTTTTGTTTTATTTTATAAATTTTTTTTGAAGGATTGTATATAACTACTCTCAATAATGATGAAACATTTTATTTTAACCCCGATAAAGAAGTTTCACTTCAAAAAGATAGCGTAACGGATAAATGTGACGCGCAACGTAACGGATAAATGTTACGCGTAACGAAAAAATGTTACACTAAATTTTTTGACAACCCCGTTAAAGAAGTTTCACTTCAAAAAAAAAAAAAAATAATGAAGATAACAAACTAACCCAATCAAGAGGCCAAGTGCGGAAATGGCCCGGCAAAAGAAACAAACAAACAAATGCATTCCCGTTTGGGGAGGTGCAGCAAATAATTAATTCATAAACCTAGAACGTTCACAACGTGCACTCCTAAAGTACTTGTCGGTATATTTGAAAGCATTGACTTCCAAGGAACGATTGCCATAGATGATAATGGAAACCGAGAACCAAGGTGTCAGCCACATTTATTATCATACTAGCTAACCCACGCAACCTCGTTTGCGTTACTTATTGCACGTAGCGTGATAATTTTCTCCTGTTTTGAAACATTCTTCATTGGTGCTCCGATCCCATTGGCTTTAGCGTGATGATATATAGCCTTCTTTGATAAAAGGGTTATCTAACACTGAAGGAATTTATCTAATCGTACCAGTAGTTCTTGAGATAAGCGTGTTCAAGCATAAAAACTCTTCAGCTTTATATACGAGTATTAGTATAGATTTCTGAGAATATGGAAATGTTCATAGGAAATAATAGGTACAGAAATTGCTAGAAGTCCGTGTTTGTAGAGGTCTGGAAATTCTAATTGACTGACTGATGAGAATACCTTGAACCCTCAAAAAAGTATCTTATGAATAAGACATACTTACATCCTCTAGTCCTTTCGTCTCAGGTTCAAACCTAGGAGTAGAAGTCGAGGGTGGGAGGATACTGTTACTTAGAATAGAAGGGTCTATCATTGAAATCTGTGAGCTGGTGACCACCATCAAAACACTCCCAACTGTCAACATGAAGAACAGCGTCATAATTCTGGAAGAAACAAAAATATAAAATATAAAGATAATAGTTTTTGAGCACGTCAGGTTTTTGGAAACAATATCCAATCATAAAATTAACAAAAAAAGTGATATACAAAGAGCAGCCTTGCTTATAATTTCTTTCAAGCAATTGAAATTAAATATTGTTATTTTTGTTTCATCTAAGAATTTGATTTTATACAGGAAGCCATGTGGCTAAATCTATAATTCTGGATCCTTTGGGTGTGACGTGGAAAAGTATCTCACTAGGCTGCTATAATGTGGGTCACCTTACTACATTACGGTGCTGCGATGCGGAATCTAGTCCTGCAAAACCATGCTAAATTGATAGATGCCTCTACGATAGGATTCTTTCTTCCAACCGTAGTACCGAGACATCATTCGCTAGAGATGGTCGCAAGGGGCGAGGACGTAGAGAAATGAGCGGCTTTAGTAGTGACGGGGAAAGCAACCTTCATGAAAAGTACCGATAGGTTTGCAAAACTCTGCAGCAGACCATTAGCCATCGTGACATCTAGGCCCGCCCTTATCTTGCACCGTACAAAGTAATATATGACAGCTATTAGCTCCTTCAATAATAAATGAAAAGTTTGAACCGTTTTATAACAAACTTGTAGATATCTAACAATGATAGGTAGTAGAACCACGCTGATTGCATCACCAATAGGCTGGCTCGACCTGGCTGTACTACTCTTACAGAAGATCAGACTAAAATGACAGCATTCGTGCTGTTGTGTCACGTTGATGAATGCAAGTCCGGAGACCCAATGATGCAGAAACATCTCAATAGACAATCATCGTGTTGGTTCACCATGCTGCGTTGTTGCATTGTCTGCACTCGCAATGACTATGATGCCTTTAACCCATAATATTTTATGTTATTACGTTTATCGTCTACTGTTAAATATAATATAATATAATAGTACTTTATTTTTCCTTACAATGGTACACTTACAACTAGTCATTTTACAAAATTTTGTTTAGAAATGTGAGGAGCTGGTGTCTGTGATAGGCATATAATATCTGTGTAATGTAATACTATTAAACGTCACACTTTTTTATGACTATCCTGTTGGAATAGTGGTTTGTGACCTTGGCTGCTATTCCAGAGGTCGTGAGTTTGATTTCTATGCAGGACAAGTATTTAAGTGATGAATAAGCTTATCACACACACAAGACCAATCTAAAGCCTCGAAGATTGAGAATTGAAGACTTTAAATACTTGACATTGGCAGAAATAGCTGATCCGAGTGATCCGGCTGGATGTCATTTCATCAAAAGAAGAAGAGTGCAAAACCAGAGGCTCAATGTTGCAGAAGCATCTTAATAGACAACCATCGTGTGGGTCACCATGCTGCATTGTTGCATTGTCTGCACGAGCAATGAGTATGGTGACCACCACTCTTGGATTCTGCTCATTCTTTCCATCAGGCAGAGTAACGTAACTACGCATATGAAACAACACAAAAATTATAGTCTATTTAAAAAACTTACCCTAATTTTATTGTAAACTTATATCACTGCTTTAAATATGTATAAAAAATGCTAATCAAACATAAGGGTTTTTTAAACTAGTGCCCGCACGCACTTCTTTTAATGGAATGATATCGAATCTCATCCGGTCTACAAAAGTGTACACAGCTTACGTCAATCGGGGGAAATACGTTAATAACAAGTTTAATCGTTTTAATTGAAATCAAACAAAAAAAAACTAACAAAGACTTTGAGTCAAAATGTAACTAAAATAATTTGCAAGTTTTAAGTTATTTTGGCGGAAAAATAAAGGTAGACGTCTGGTCGGTTGTTATTTTGTACGCTAGACAGGTTCTAACCGACTTAACAAAAGGAAAAGGTTGCTAATTTGGTTATATTTTTGTTTAAATGAACACTTATCCTCGGGAAGGCTTTTTTATGTGCGGAAATCCCCCCTGATACCAATTTTGGTGGTTATGTCGTACTCATACCGACCAAATATCGCACGCCATATCAGTTACTAGTAGCCGGAGAACCAGGTACACCCAGTAAAGAATACCTCGACCGACGTACCTCGAACCGTCTACGGCTTGTAGGTGACCCCTTCCTATAAGGGAACCCTGATGATTCCTTTTTGCCCACAACCCGTTCAAAGCTCAAACAAGCGCTCGCCCCGCTACCCTGCCTGCTGTTACCAGGGTGACAGCCTCATTTGTCAACCTCCGACTTGTGCTAATCGATAATGGAGATCGTTTTGCTATTTCCGGAGCCTAAGTCGTCAGCGGCACCTGCCCCTTTCCAGGACGGAGGTGTCCTCACACACCTCTCCCAAACTCTACCATCTCCTTTGCAAACACAAAATATCCTTGCAGAAAGAGACGGTGGAGTTCGCACTCTCAGTCCGTATCACGGCTGCAATCATGGAACTGAGTAAGAGAATCCTCACTCTGATAAGCGTCACGAGGCCTCTGCTCCAAGCACGCCGGACATTCCGCCAGCGTGTGGAGCTCAGTGTCCTCGGTCCGGCCCTTGGGATCAGCCGCAGCTGATCTCCTAAGCATCCTTTTCCAATCATCACCATGATCACCTGTGTCAACCGGTATGAGCTGGTACCGGGATGTCGTATCACTTAAATATTTGTTCTGAGTAGAAATCAAACTGACGACCTCTTACATAGCAGCCAAGATCACTATTCCAACAGGATAGTCATAAAAAAGTGTGACGTTTAAAAGTATTTGACAGTTGACGATAAATGTAATAACATAAAATATTATGGGTTAATGGCATCATAATGCAATCAAATGATTCCTGCTTCCAAATCCATGGGTTCCTATTACCGATTCGCTGCAAGTTTGTACTCCCACTTTGGCGTTGAAGTCACCCATAACAACGGTATAGTGTGTTTTAGTAGTGAAGTGGAGAGCCCTCGATATGTCATCGAACATATCCTCCACCTCATCATCCGAGTGAGCCGAGGTCGGTGCGTACATTTGTACTACCTTGAGGCTATACCTCTCGGTAAGTTTGATAATGAGGTACGCTACCCTGCTCGACACACTGGACAATTCTACCACGTTATCAGAGAGTGACTTGTTTACCAGAAACCCCACGCCACCTTGGGATTGTTGGTCTCCCTCGCGGAAGTACATTAGGTGGCCTGAGTCGAGAGTTACGGTGTCCTCCCCCTCTCTTCGGACTTCACATAACCCTAAGATATGCCACCTAATCTTCCCAAGTTCCACCTCAAGCTGCGCCAGATGCGATTCCAGCCGTAACGTGCGGCCGTTAAACGTTGCCAGGGTCAGTCGTTTACGGTGGCCTTCCGTAACCCAGTGATTCTTAGCACCCCCTGTCACGCCGTTACCGTGGTCACCACTATGACCAGGAATAGCGGGACTGCCGGGAACTGGGGGCCGTGGCTTCTGTTGCTTACTCATGGAGGATTTTGGCCCATAATCACCACACTGGGCAGGCGGGTTGGTGATCGCAGGGCGTAACTTGTTGCACCGAAGACGCTGCTGCCCGTCTCCGGCCTATTGTATTTAGTTACGCCAAGAGGCGTGGATATACCGCCATCGATCGGTCGCCAGAGCCTCGTTTGTCGTTCAGCAGGGTGCACCGCGTGCAGGTGAGGTTGGCTGGAAGCGAAAGATCGTGGTTCGACCCCTTACACCCCTGCATAAATAAATAATTATAATTGCATAAGTTGATAAAACATGCTATGCAATAGCTTTATCGTGGCAGTCCCCGAGTGCCACAAGTTTTTTTTTACAATTGAGCAATATTTAATAAACAAAATGATCGTATTTGTGCTAAAAGCTCTAAAAAAGCTTCCCAACTTGTGAACAGGTGAAAAAGACATCTATCTATACATCGGCACAAGTGTATTAAGATATCATTCTTGAGAAGCTAATTAAGCCCTTAACAACACCATGTTCAATAACTAAGAATCATCCTTACAGCAAGACTCAGCACCGGGTCATAAAGCTCGATCCACCCAATCTTGGTTAGAAACGAACGTTTGATCTTCATCAGAGCTGAAGACAGGCCGTCATCTTGTACTGTTCTTAATCCACTGGAGCATGATTCTTGGTCAGTTTTAGAGTAATGTTTGTTTTAAACGCCCTATAATTGGGAGTGGGAGAGCTATGCTTCGGCGTGAATGGGTCGGCTCGACCGGAGTGATACCACGGCCTCACAGAAAACCGGTGTAAAATAGCGCTTGCGCTGTATTTCACCGAGTGAGTGAGGATACCGGAGGCCCATTTTTTTTTTTTTTTTTTTTTACGTGTGGAAACCCCCTCGGGCCGTCACCCCGCCGGGGTTTGCGGCGGGGCGGTGTGTCGGAATCGAACCGACTAAAACCACACGGTGTGCCAACTCTGCGCCTTCGAAGGGAGGGGTCCGGTAACGCAGTTATTAACACGCCGGGCCCCTCCCAGCGCCTGCCCGCACTGAAGCGGGCACCGTCTGCTGTTAAACTCTCAAAATTAGGCGACGCACGGCACACGCGTACGTCGCCCCCTCGCGGTTGGCCTTTATTGCGGATGGAGGGGAAAACCCATCCCGTCCATCCGCGGCCACACTCAGGGCGGCATGAGGCGCTGATAGGCGCGCCTCCGCCGCCCCGTGCGCCGGCGGCGGATCGGGTCCGAGTGGAGATCGTCCTCTCGGGCCTTCTCCGCCGCCTCCTTCTGCGAGATTACTTCCTCGCAGAAGGTCGCGACCGCGGTAAAACTGCTGTCGCTACCGGCCATGGATAGTACGACGGCCGGTAGCGACAGATCTCCTCCGATGACTGCAGTGAGGGCCCGGCGCTGCTCCGCCCAAGCGGGGCAGAACTCCAGCGTGTGCTGGGCCGAGTCCTCACTGCAGTCGCAGTGGTGGCAGGCGGGACTCAATTCCCTCCTAGCGACCGAGTGCAGGTACTTTCCGAAGCAACCATGCCCGGAAAGCACCTGCGTCAGCCGGAAGGAAAGGGTCCCGTGCTGCCGCCCTGCCCACTCGAGGATGACCGGCTGGAGCGCCTCCACGGTGGCAAAGCCAGCGCGTGGAGCCTCCAGCCGGGACGACCAACGAGCCATCGTGGCTCGGCGAGCGGCTTCACGCCAATCGCGTACCTCTTCGGGCGGAGGACGATACCCGTTCTCCGCCCGATAATCAGCCGCTCGCCGATAAACTTCGGCGAGCACTTCCGCCTCCAAATCCCACGGGGGTGTTCCGGCCAAGGCGCATGCCGCCTCCGTCGAAACGGTGCGGTATCCGCGTATGGCTCTGACTGCCAATACCCTCTGAGGGCGCCAGAGGCGCGCCTTATTCTGGGCAGTCAGAGCCGGGACCCACACCGGTGACCCATAAAGGGCCATCGACCGGACCACCCCCGTGTAGAGGTTCCTAGTGGCGACGCTGGCCCCACCCAAGTTGGGCAAAAGGCGCCCAAGGGCGGAGGCAGCGCCGACCAGCTTCGGAGACAGTTGTCGGAAGTGCTCGTCGAAGAGCCACCTACCGTCGAGGATCAGGCCCAGATACCTCATCTGGGCCCGAACCGGTACGAGGACCGAGTTGACTTCGATGGAGGCGCCGGGGGGTGGACCACGACGGGGCCCATGGAAAAGCAGGGCCTCCGTCTTGTCAAGGGCCACCCGTAAGCCCAGCGCCTCGATGCGCCCAACCACCAGAGAAACACCCCTGGTGGCCAGGCGCGCCGCCTCTTGGAAATTCGCCCCCCGGGCTGTGACAAGAGTGTCATCGGCGTAACAAATTACGCCCAGCCCGGGAGGCAGACGACTTCGAAGGACCCAGTCGTACCCCACGTTCCACAGGAGTGGTCCGAGGACAGACCCCTGCGGAACGCCGCACGACATGGGTCGCCGTCTCAAGACGCCATCTCGATCCTCGTACACGACGGTACGCTCCTCCAAATAGTCTGCCACCAGCCGCCTCAGGTACTCTGGCACCCCATGATACTGGAGTGCTTCCCTGATGCAGCTGAATGGCAGACTATTAAAGGCGTTGGCGATGTCCAAGGACACCGCCAACACCACGCCGCCACAGCCAACCGCTTCTTCGGTCACGGCCCTAAGGCGCATCACGGCATCGACCGTCGAACGCCCCTCTCGGAACCCGAATTGGGCGTCCGACAGGTCGGGCCCCACCTCGCTGAGATGCTGGACGATGCGGGCAGAGAGAATCCTCTCGAACAATTTGCCCGCCTCGTCCAGCAACACGATGGGCCTATAGGCCGTGACCGAATCGGCCGGCCGTCCCGGCTTCGGCAACAGGACCAGCTTCCCACATTTCCAGCACTCAGGGAAGCGTCCGGACGCCAGGCTGGCGTCCAAAACCTCCCTGAGGCGGTCCGACATATGGTCGAGGGCTCGGGCCATCACTCGGGGTGGTACCCCGTCCGGCCCGGGGGCGGTGTTCTTGGAACGAATCCTTAGAACAGCCGCCCCTACCTCCGATTCCCTAACGGGCGGCACCTCACTCCCTCCGTCCCCGTCGTCTCTGGCCGGACCGGCCATCGACGGGGGCGTGTGCTCCGCCCGCTGCGGGAAAAGGCCCTCGACCACCTGCTGCAGGAAGCTGGGCTGGAGAGTCTCGGTAAGGGGGGGGCCCGCCGTGCGGAGCTTTTGTCGCACCGCACGATATGGGCGACCCCAGGGGTCACGATCGAGACTCTCCAGCATCTCCTTTCTTTTCTCCTCTTTGGCGCGACAAATGGCCAGCTTCAGAGTCCTCCGCGCTTCGCGGTACTCCTCATGAAGCCGGCCCTCCTCCCCGTCTACGCGGTGGCGTCGCCGCCGGCAACGGGTGTAGGACCTCCGGGCACGAATACAGGCCACACGGAGGTCCGCCAACTCCTGGGACCACCAGTAGACCCCGTTCCGTGAAGGTCGACAACCCCGAACGCGGGGCATGGCCGCGTCGCAGACCTGCGTAATCGCAGTGCGAAAGCGGCCAGCCCCCATGTCGACCTCCTCGGCCGGGGCCCGCGGAGACAGCCATGACTGAACGATGGCCGCCTCCTCCAGCAGGTCCCTATTGAGCTTGGCAACAGCCCACCGCGGAAAGCGGGAGGAATGCCGCGCCACGTGACCCCTACTGGGGCCCTGGGACCGGGAGAGCTCAAATCGGATGTAAAGGTGATCCGAGAGCGTCTCAACCTCTTCCAGGACACACCAGTTCCTTACTCGTGCGGCAACAGCAGGGGTAGCGAACGAAAGGTCCACTATCGACCCCCCCTGCCATCGCACGCACGTGTTGGTGGCGCCTCTGTTCAGCAAACAGAGGCCCACCGAAGCCGCCCACTCCACAACGGCATCGCCCCTGGCGTCCGTCGCCGGGGAACCCCACGCAATGGATTTTGCGTTGAAGTCCCCCAGCACGAGGACGTGCCCAGACGCTAGTCGCCGCATCGAGGTCTCCAGGTTGTTGAGGAAGACCTCGAAGTCGCTCAAACTCCGGTTGGGGGAGAAATACACACCGTAAACGGTGATTCCCCCCCACTCGGCAGCCACATATCCAGAGCCCTTGTCTCTTAGCGACAAGGGCGGGGAACGAGCCGCCGAGGAGCCGACGACTGCCACGGAGCCGTCCCGGTCACCCATCCAGTTTGGACGGGGAGGGACGTAATAGGGCTCCGCGACTACGGCAACACCTATCGACCACTGCGCCATGGTTTGCAGGAAGAGATCCTGCGCCGCGGCGCAGTGGTTGAGGTTCGTCTGGACAAGGAGGTTGGAGACTTGATCCATTTACTGGATCGTCTCTACAACCTCCTCCATGGGCGACGACGTGGTCGCACGATCGACGCCGGAGGCAGCCTGGGTCGACAGGCTAGCCCCCGACGTCTGCCGAGAAGCTCGGGGAGGCTTGCAGCCCCCCTGCCCCATCTGGTGATTGGCGGGCTTGTTGCCCGCCGCACACACGGGGCAGTGAGGGGCGGCAGAGCATTCTGCCGCCTTGTGCCCCGGTCGACCGCAGCGGAAACACAGTCCGCTGCAGTCAAAGCAACTGGCGCACTTGGCGCGTGTGTGTCCCGCGGCCAGGCACTTGAAGCACCTCATCGGTCTCGCCGCCAGGACTGTAACCCTGGCGCTCACGAAACCGATGAGGAGCCGGCCGGCGTCGCCCAGTACTCTGGCCGACGCCACGGGACAACTGACCCACACAGCGCCAAGCCCCCCAGGACCAGGGCGGATGGTGCCGACCCTGACTTTGTCCGCGCTGCATGCAGTCTTCTCTGCAACTACAGCGCGGACATCCTCGGCCGTCACCGAATCGTCCAGGCCCGAGATGCGCAACTCAGCGCATTTCGTGGGCCTGGCGATCCTGACACCATCCGTATCTGCAAACGCAGCCCTCAGCTTCTCGGCAGCGGAGTCCGCCGATTTTACGCCATCAGCCCCAGGGAACTCGAGTATACGAGCTCCCGTCTGGGAGAGGCGCAGGCGGACTCCTGCCGTCTCAAACTCTCCGGCGAGACTGTCCCGGGCCTTCTTGAAGAAGGCCGCGTAAGACAGCCCGCCGGTTGTCGCCTCCGGTGACAGGGTCACCACCACAGCCGCGGATTTCGGCATCTGTAGTTTCCGCGGCTTCTTGCGGGTGGCCCCTGCCACCGGTGGCGCCTGCGGGCCAGAGGCTGCCTGACGGGCAGCCTTTCTGGCCCGCTTGCGGGACTTCTTGGACCCTCCAACTACCTGCCAACCCTCATTGGAGGGGGCAGACGTGGAGGGTCCAGGCGTTGGAGTGGGGAGCGGAGTAATCTCCGCTCCAGCCCTTGCCGCCGCCTTCGTCACCGGCCTTGGCGCAGCCGTCTTGGCCGGAGCCTTGGCCGGGGTCTTGGCCACCTGACGAGCCCCTCGGGCAGCCGCAAGTGCCGGTGGTGCCGTCGCCGACGCGTACGACACGCGACCCCCCACCACAGGGAGAGGGGTCGTCGCCGACGACGTGGCCACCCTTTTCGGCGCCGCAAGCGGCGGCCGCATGACAGGGGCCGCAGGCAGCCTCGCCTCTAGGCCGGCCGTACGGCCCTCGATCATCCGCCAGCATGCATCCAGGATAACCGCTAGTTGGGCGTCGGTTATCCCGGGGCCAGCAGATGACGGCTGCGGCGCAGACGGGGCCCGCCGGGATGCAGACGCGGCCCGCTGGGATGTTGACGGGGCCGGGGCCTCTCGCTCCGCCCGGAACTGGGCGAATTGAGCGCCCAGCTCAGCCACCTGCCCCGTCAAACGGTCGTTGGCCGTCTGGAGGCGGGCCACGTCCCCGGCCAGGGTCTCCACGACCCCCGCAATGGCAGAGGAGGAGTCCTTCAGGGCTCTCACAAAGGAGCCCTTCAGGTTCACGGACTTGGTGGCCACCTTGTGGATGATGGCCACTGCCGCCTGTGCCCTCTCCTGCAGAGAGGCCGGCGATTGGGGCTCTGAAACCCCATCCGCCGGCCTCCTGATGATATGCAGGAGACCAGACATTTCCTCCTCTGCCTGCAGCTCCCCATCAGCTCTGGCCCTCTTGTAGGATTCCGCCTTGCTAAAGGCGGAACCCGACGGGGCCGAGCCTGGAGTACGGGACCTCCCCCTCTGACCGCTGCCAATTTTGGGCGGCAACATCTCCAGGGACGTGTCGCTTTCGCCGCCAATGTCCCCGGAGATTGCGCGTTTGCGGGTGTCCGAGGCCTCCGTCTCCATCGGCTCCAGTGCGTCCACAGTCGCACTGGAGCTACCACTCGCTCCAGAAGTGGCGGACTTTGAGCGCACGCGCTCCGAAGTTCTTCGGCTCCCAGTAGTCAGATGTCCGACTTCTGGGAGCCCCACCAAAATGGGCGTTCCGGACCCAACGTCCTCCTCGGCAGACGATTGCTCGTCTGCCTTTCGGAACTGCCCCTTAGCGTTCCTCCTTTCCTTCCTCTCTCTCATCTTCCCTTCTTTCTCTGTTTCGTTTTGTCCGTTTTTCATGCCTGTAGTCGTTGTGATTGTTTCAGTCCTTTTACTTGTATTTTTAAATTTATCAACATTCATAATATAACCCACGAGATGGGGAGAACTAAAAGTCGACCCGGGCAGAGATCCCCAATACCCGGGCAAGCCTATGTACTGTGGAGGTCGGCCGGTATCCACAGGTTTTTTTACGACTTAGCTGTCGGGTGTTATAGACTATCCTTGTCATGGGCCGGCCAATCAAGGCAAGCCCTCCGGCCATCAGGTTCTCAGCGTACCCTCTTGGAGCCACCAGTCAGGTCGTTGTTGAGCTCCTAATGGTTACGGAATGCGAGAGGGTGGCTAGCCCTCTCTCACAGACGGAGCTAACACACACGTGCCAGCCCCTCCGTCCTACTCGCTCTCCATCACGCCCTCTGCTAAAGCAGAGGGACGCTTGGAGCGCGGCATGACGATGGAGCGTCATGTCCTTCGCGGCAGTCTCAACAGACTCCGTCTGGTATCCCATTTGGTCTGGAGTCTCACCCTGGGCCAATCCGGCATGAGTAGCTCTACCCGGCACAGCCCCAGAGATCATTGACCCACGCAAGCCCCACCACGACGACAACGTAGGGATACATTGGGGGGGGATACCGGAGGCCCATACCCCAACCCTTCCCCCCATCCCCTTTCCCATCCCCCCAAAGGTCGGCAACGCACTTGTGACGCCTTTGGTGTTGCGGGTGTCCATGGGCGGCGGTAATCGCTTACCATCAGGCGATACGCCAGCTCGTTTGCCCACTATTCAATAAAAAAAAAAAAAAAAAAAAGTCCCTAAAACAATCCGTACAGTTGTCAGTGAAGAATTTTCGTATAGAAAGATAGAAGCTTCTATTGATAACTGGCCTCAAAGTATAAAGGACTGTATTGTAGCCAATGGAGACCACTTCAAATAAGCTTTATATATTTTTAATGGTTTTATATTAATGTATTTAACTAACATTCTGTAATATTAATAATTGTTACGAACAATAAAAAATATATTATTATTTGTAAGTAACAATATTTATGGCATGACTAAGTTTACACAAATCGGCGGGAGAACTTTTATATCGCGATACAGGATTAGTTACTCTGTAGTTCAGTAGTAGTCGGTAGTAGCAGGTAATCTTCTAAGATAATTTCAGGTGTAAATCAAACAAAAAAAAGATCTCTCCCATATGTATATATAAAATAAAATTACAATTTTATTTAATTGTTTTCCATAATTCTACAAGGAGACACCGACAATCCCCAGTCCTCGAGTTTCTTGTCCACCCACTGCCGAAACAAGGCCACGTTGGTATAAACAGCTGGTACATCCTTCCAACCACATCCAATACCCCAGGACACCAGCCCCGTCAATTTGTAACGATTATTGCCTATAGGACATACCAAAGGGGCGCCACCGTCAGCCTGGAAAAAATAATACTTTTGGAGTTCTGTCGATTGTTATTGATCAGAACAAGACTAAAGTCAAAATTTGTACCAAATGATGATCATCAAACATCATCAGTTTCTAGTAATCTACTGCTAGACAGAGGCTTCTTCTCAGTAAGGAGACTTTATCCTACCATTATACCACGCTGGTTAGCTGTGCTGTCATGTTGTCCTGCGCTGTTTGCTCCTTTAATTGCCTCTTACGACCGTATTGGATAAGTAGTTGGGGTACACTACGTGTTTGTAAAGTAACAAACAGGAAAAAAATATATTATGCATAAAAAGCATATCAGGTCCAGAATCCTATACTCTTCTATGCTGCCTACCATTCATCAGTTCTGATATTTTTTTACTTAAAACCCAGCACAGGTGACTCACCTGGCAGGTATCCTTGCCTTCTTCTCCACCAGCACACACGAAACTGCTGTGGAGTCTAAAGTGTCTTCCAAGCCTGGTTTTCTTCAGTAGCGTAGAACATTGACTGAAAGGCACCATGTCGATTTCTACTTTCTTGAGGATCCCTGAGTTACGATCTTTCAGACCTAAGACCACAAAGGAGAATATATTATATTGTTGAGTGGCAAGTGTGGCAACACAGCGAGTGACGCGATTGAACATATAATATTATAAGCGGCAGCTATCGGTGGCATCGGTCATCATTTTCTTTCGTCGGTTGTCGAACATTTACCATCTCTGTATTACACTTACTGCATAGTTTTTGTAATTGTGTAATTACGTGCTTTTGATAATTATAAATTGGAAATTATTGGTAGATTTGTAGATTAAATCTATTTTTTAAGAATTGTACGTTTTATTTTATAAGAATATAATATTTTCACCGCCTCAGTGGCGCAATGGTAGTGAATGCGACTGCTGTGCTTGAGGTCTCGGGTTCAAATCCTGGGTCGCACCAAGTGTTTGTGTGATCTACAAATATTTGTTTCGGAGTTTGGGTGTTTCCTTTGTATAATATGTATATTTACAAAAAAAAAGTACATATACCTGTATATATATTTATATCAGTTGTCTAGTACCCATAACGCAAGCTCTACTTAGCTTGGGTCTAGATGGCGTTGTGTTAGATGTCCGGAATATTTATTTATGTAACTCTTAATGACTGTTTGACTAGAGTCCGGATACCGGATATTTGATCAACATTATAGTCGGACATCCGAATATTCATTGGAATATTGTCAACTTCTTGCTATTCGTGTCGAAAGTAATGTCAGGTACAGGTATAGGTAACTAAAATATATTTATTAGATTCTTTTTTGTGAGAACTATTTAACAAACTAAACAACAGTCCATACCAGTTTCTAATCAAGACTTATTCTTATGACAAGAATGACAGAAATTTCTAGCTCTCAAAAACGCCATCGCGTCCATGCAGCGGTTAGAAGTATGTTTTTTTCAATAATACAACCCGAAACCCGACCTCAGCTTCTCAATTCTAGGAAGGACTGAGACTAACACAGGTGGCCTCGGTATTCCTATTGTGAGGAGAACCCAGGCTAAGACTTACCAAAAACGTTCTTCCTCCATCCATTAGCGATACAGTTCTTGTGGCTGTCAAAGACCTCATTCTGTTCCGGCATACAGATGACGTTGATGTGTTCCGTCAGCTCCACAGGCCGCTCCAGGTGCAGGAGAGCAATGTTGTTTTTTAAATATTTGCGATTGTAACCTGTAAAACAAATATTATTAATTTATTTCAGGTTGCGTAACTTAACAACCACAATAAAAGTTAACGTTCTGTTCGATACGCAACATTAAGCCAATAAGAGTTTTAATAAATTAACAGCGGATTTGGAACACTAACCAAGACGACACTGGGATAGGGGGTAAACAAAAAAATGTATCGCCTGATGCCAAGCGATTCCCGACGCGCATGAACACCCGCAACACCAGAGGCGTCACAAGTGCGTTGCCAGTCTTTTAAGAAGGAGTACGTTTTTTTCTAAAAAGTTTAAAAGTCATATTGGTCCGGGAATACCACAGGTGAAAGTTCATTCTACATGTTGCGCGTGGCAGAAAGTTTCTAGAGAAGCGCACAGTTGTTGAATGCCAACCATCTACATGATGGGGATGAAACTCGGCAAAAGAAGCGGCAGGGATCAGCCCGAACAACTCCTTGGAGTACTCCCCATTGTAATTGTGGTATGAAATGCATAGCGTCTGCTTGTTTGCCACCATATCCATAAAAAAAAACTTTATTACTTAATTCTCTAAAAAGCAGAGAAGAGTTACTTCCAATTTAGAGAATGGCTATTTGAGCCCAAATTAATACTTGGTGCAAATGCAACCCAAAACCTCCGAATTAGAAGACAAGATCACTAACCACTAGCTAAATGTCAGAGGGTACTCACTGCTATGAATGTAGATTTCCCTCACAGCTCTTTCTTCATGATCAAAGATTTCCTTCTCTGTCTGTGTGTCCCACTCTCCAGCACGAATTTTGAGGGCTTCTGGCGCATGGCTGGAGAAGAAATCCATAAATAACTACCTGGTTAATGTTCTTCAGTCAGTCAGTCAGGTCAGTTCTGTAGAGAATTTCTGCAAAACAAGACTATATTAATGTGTAGGTATAGAATGTTTATTTCATAAGAACAATTTCACTTCACTTATATGAAATAACAATGTTTTTAACCGACTTCAAAAAACCTCCGTTTTTGAAGTCGGCTTAAAACATTGTTCTCAATTCGACTGTTGTTTTTATGTTTGTTACCTCATAACTTTCAACTTGAACTTTGACTGCCTCGGTGGCGTAGTGGTAGCGTATGCGACTGCTAAGCTTGAGGTCTCGGGTTCAAATCCTGGGTCGGACCAAATGTTTGTGGAATTTACAAATATTTGTTTCGGAGTTTGGGTGTTTTCTATATATAATATGTATGTATTTACAAAAAAAAAGTATATATGTATTTATATCAGTTGTCTAGTACCCATAACACAAGCTCTGCTTAGCTTGGGACTAGATGGCGTTGTGTGTTAGATGTCAGGAATATTTATTATTATTATTTCAACTGGGTGAACCGCTTTTTGATGATTGTTTCTTTATTTGAAAGCTGGTGCTTCCCGTGTGGTCCCATTTCAACCACATATATATACATATATCTATACGAGAATTGCTCATTTAAAAGTATTAGATAACACATCTAAAACATATTTATTTCGGAAGTTCTGAAATGGCTCTAGTGACATCTGTGACAAAAATTGAACTTGTGGGGGGACAGATGTCATGTCATTCCAACACAAAGGGAGGATCCTCCGACAAGTCGAGGTGATCATGGCTAGCGATCCACTGCCCAACAGTTGATGTTGGGATGTTGTAAATATGATAAATGGCGCAAGAACTTCTATTACGCGATTCAGGATTGTTCGTTTCTTTGTATTGTACGTTACTCCGTAGTTCAGTGTCTCAGCGGTAGATGGCGCTGTAGTATGTTTGGTTGTGTTGCGATGTATGTGGAGGTTACCTCAAACTATTTACGTACTATAAATGCTACTTACTTGTAAATAACATGGGCTGCGGTCATCACCACTTCTGGATTGATCAACACTCCAACACCGATAAAGGAAAGGTTATTGGAGTCAAGCAGAGCCACGACCCACGGGAATTCACCGAATTGACTGTTAACATCCTGGAATATTACACAATAAAATTAAAAATAATCTAACATATCAAGAACAGGGCAAGAAATTCGAGAATGTCCCGGCATTCTGTCACAAGTCTAGAAATTAGACCTCATTGTCCTGGAAAACCCAGTTTTTTAACAAAATATAGTCTTCCTTTAAAAGTGGATTTCCTCCAGCAGTGGATTTTTAATACCTGTTAAAAGCCGTTGATGTAATACTAGCAACATTTCCATTTATCACTAAGTAAATAAGAATCTCATCAAGTAATTATTTTAGATGAATAGAGTTCCTGAAGGTCAAAACATTATAAATATTTTTAGGTTATAATTTCTCTACCACCCTAAGGTTGGCTGGTAGAGAATGCCCTGGGCATAAAGTCCGCCGATGTACAAATATGCATGGGGTTTATAATAAATAAATAAATTAAACACCCCTCCCCCTCTCTCTAATCACCCATGGCCTTAAATGTAGGAGAGGTCACTTGTAGAGTAGCAACGCACTCGTGTCTTGATATCCACCCCTTAAGCCAGAAAAGAGTACCTTCGTAAACTCACTTCGAAAGTGACTCCCAATCCCTGTCGGTTTCTATACCCACACCCCTTGACTTTCGTCGGGTCAGGTTTGGGTTTAGGCTTCTTGGGATCCACGGGGTTTGCACAGCAGATCTCAACGGACTCCTGGCATGTTATCCCATCACTGTTTCCATACCTGCAAATAAAAATAAAAAATCTCTTGAAAACACTGTCCACTCCTGAACATAGGACTCAACTTATAAAAGAGGTTTTATCTACTATAACATGCTGGCTAGATGGGTTAAATTTTCCATTTCTTGTGCAGTGCTATTGTTCTATTTATTGTACTCTCTTAGATGCCTTTAATAAAATCCACGGAATGAAAAGGAGTGGTAACATGCCCACTTCCAAAATCAACCGCTAGATATTATCACAACACCTGCAACTTCTCTTTTTGTCTAGATAGAACACCTTAGGCGCTCATAGCCCAGTTGTACTCGGTGGTTAGAAATAATTTTCCGAGGGTAAGCAACGACGGCGCGGTCATTACCTGGAATGGTGATCGCTGGTGGCATGTTACCATGATGGTCACGTTAAGCAGTCGGTCACGATTGTTATCATAGGATAACAGTCGTGAAACTCAGTTGGAGGCCTTTGGGCGGCATAAAACATACAACGAGAAAGATTACGTAGCCAGAACCTTGACTTGCCAGTCCCCAATCCGCAATTGACCAGGGTGGGTACGTATGGCCTTAACCCTCTACTGAGAGGAGACCCGAGCCCAGCAGTGAAACATTATGGGTTGTTGATGATGTTAGACAGAACACCAGTTCCATGAGATCCTCACCTGGTATTCAGGATATCATATCCAAAATTAAATACACAGAGATAGTAAGGTACACACTGGCAGCTCTTGCCATCGTTGTGGACAAGAGTCGCAGTGTTTTCCGCAAGACTCACGATGATCTGAAAGGAAAAGGAGATTATTAATTAAGCTTCAAATAGGGGCATAGTTTTGTTATACAATAGTAATAGTTATGATCATCGGTCTGCAAGGAATACTGACTTGTATATTTTCCTAGTCTCACTGTCTCTTTAGATCTTTAAAGGCATTTGACACCGTCTCAACCTCTATTCTTGTAAACTAACTGGAGAAAATTCGCATTGGGGATAGGGCTCTTGATCTCATAATAGAACTACCTTTCAAACAGAAGGCAAAGAGTGAAAGTTGACTAGCACGTCAGTGGTAACGCGACTGTATTGCATGGCGCTCCTCAGGGGAGCGTGTTAGGTCCAACGCTTTTCTAAATATATATTAACTACCTCTGTAACATGAGTTTACTTAATGCTAAAAAAATTCATACGCCGATGATACAGCCGTTGCCTTTTATGTAAGCTCTTGGCTCGACGTCAAGTATCATACTGAAACCGGTATGACCCATGTTACTCAATGGCTAATTTCTCCTAACGTTAAATACCTCAAAAACAAACTTTATATGTATACGTGAGAGAGATAACGGCAATAATTGTAACTACCCTAATATTCGCAAGGCAACTGAGGTAAAATATTTAGGTGTAGTTGTCGATAATACACTCCCTTGGTACCCTCACTTGCAATAAGTTGCACCTCGATTTAGGAAACTAAGCTGGTTGTTCAAACCCTAAGACATGTGGCACCATTGGTCAAAGTAAAGCCCGTCTAATAATATGCTTACACAGATAAACCTTACGTTGGTGTATTCCGTGTTCATATACTGCATTCCCTAGATCACTGAGCTGGTCAGTAAAAGGGCGGTTCAGACAGCAGTGAATACTATTACGAGTGATAGCAAGGGTAGTTAGAGGATTAGAGGATGCCCACATGGTGGGGTCCTATCACCGCTTCTATGGAACGATCTTCTTCGATCAAAGGTACAATATCCAACTATCCGCAGAAACAAAAGATAGCTTTGGCGTCGGCGAAGTTAGGATATATACGGACGGCTCCAAAACAAAAATGGGTACCGGAGCTGGAGTTTTCTCGAACGGCTTAAATATCAAGATATCAACTACTCTAGACAAGCTAAACACAATCTTCCAAGCAGAATGTGTTGGCATAATCAAATCAGCACAAGCAGTTGCAGCCAGAAATGTACGAGACTTTGTGGCGACTTCCACATATAACACAACAATAACCTACTACAACGCCATCTACCGAAGATACACTGAACTACGAAGTAACGCACTACACGGAGCAACTACAAATCCTGAATCGCCCAATAAATAGTTCTCGCGCCGATTATTATATATACAACATCCCAACATCAACTGTTAGGCAGTGGCCCGCCAGGCAGCCGCCGAACCGGGCGGCGGAGGCGCGCTTATAAGCGCCTCATGCCGCCCTGAGTGTGGCCGCGGATGAACGGGATGGGTTTTACCCTCCATCCGCTTTACACGCCAACCGCGAGGAGGCGACGTACGCGTGTGCCGTGGGTTGCCTAAATTGAGATTATTTACCAGCAGACGGTGCCCGTTTCAGTGCGGGCAGGCGCTGGGAGGGGTCCGGTCGTATTAATACCAGCAGTTCCCGGACCCCCTCCCTTCTCAGGCACAGAGTTGGCACACCGTGTGGTTTTAGTCGGTTCGATTCCGACACACCGCACCGCCGCAAACCCCGGCGGAGTGACGGCCCGAGGGGGTTTCCACACGTAAAACATATTAAAAAAGTTGCGTGTACTAGCGTACACTCGTAAGAAGTGAAACTTCTTTATGACGTTATTTTTCAAAAAATAAATATCATATGTCGACGTAAGGTATAACGACAAAAGACTTATAAACCAGCAATATTCGTGACAATTCTTATTTCAAGTGCAATAAAAGTTAAGGAGCGAGACCTGAGTAAATATTTCGCGATCTGTGGTGTGAATGAAGTAAGTTTGTGGAATGTGATGTGTGTAGTTATTTACATTGTGGACTAAATAAAATAATATTGTTAGTAATGTGATATTTCATTGTAGTATTAATTTGGTCCTGTTTGTGTTCGAAAATGTTTTTTGTTTTATTTTATAAATTTTTTTTGAAGGATTGTATATAACTACTCTCAATAATGATGAAACATTTTATTTTAACCCCGATAAAGAAGTTTCACTTCAAAAAGATAGCGTAACGGATAAATGTGACGCGCAACGTAACGGATAAATGTTACGCGTAACGAAAAAATGTTACACTAAATTTTTTGACAACCCCGTTAAAGAAGTTTCACTTCAAAAAAAAAAAAAATAATGAAGATAACAAACTAACCCAATCAAGAGGCCAAGTGCGGAAATGGCCCGGCAAAAGAAACAAACAAACAAATGCATTCCCGTTTGGGGAGGTGCAGCAAATAATTAATTCATAAACCTAGAACGTTCACAACGTGCACTCCTAAAGTACTTGTCGGTATATTTGAAAGCATTGACTTCCAAGGAACGATTGCCATAGATGATAATGGAAACCGAGAACCAAGGTGTCAGCCACATTTATTATCATACTAGCTAACCCACGCAACCTCGTTTGCGTTACTTATTGCACGTAGCGTGATAATTTTCTCCTGTTTTGAAACATTCTTCATTGGTGCTCCGATCCCATTGGCTTTAGCGTGATGATATATAGCCTTCTTTGATAAAAGGGTTATCTAACACTGAAGGAATTTATCTAATCGTACCAGTAGTTCTTGAGATAAGCGTGTTCAAGCATAAAAACTCTTCAGCTTTATATACGAGTATTAGTATAGATTTCTGAGAATATGGAAATGTTCATAGGAAATAATAGGTACAGAAATTGCTAGAAGTCCGTGTTTGTAGAGGTCTGGAAATTCTAATTGACTGACTGATGAGAATACCTTGAACCCTCAAAAAAGTATCTTATGAATAAGACATACTTACATCCTCTAGTCCTTTCGTCTCAGGTTCAAACCTAGGAGTAGAAGTCGAGGGTGGGAGGATACTGTTACTTAGAATAGAAGGGTCTATCATTGAAATCTGTGAGCTGGTGACCACCATCAAAACACTCCCAACTGTCAACATGAAGAACAGCGTCATAATTCTGGAAGAAACAAAAATATAAAATATAAAGATAATAGTTTTTGAGCACGTCAGGTTTTTGGAAACAATATCCAATCATAAAATTAACAAAAAAAGTGATGTACAAAGAGCAGCCTTGCTTATAATTTCTTTCAAGCAATTGAAATTAAATATTGTTATTTTTGTTTCATCTAAGAATTTGATTTTATACAGGAAGCCATGTGGCTAAATCTATAATTCTGGATCCTTTGGGTGTGACGTGGAAAAGTATCTCACTAGGCTGCTATAATGTGGGTCACCTTACTACATTACGGTGCTGCGATGCGGAATCTAGTCCTGCAAAACCATGCTAAATTGATAGATGCCTCTACGATAGGATTCTTTCTTCCAACCGTAGTACCGAGACATCATTCGCTAGAGATGGTCGCAAGGGGCGAGGACGTAGAGAAATGAGCGGCTTTAGTAGTGACGGGGAAAGCAACCTTCATGAAAAGTACCGATAGGTTTGCAAAACTCTGCAGCAGACCATTAGCCATCGTGACATCTAGGCCCGCCCTTATCTTGCACCGTACAAAGTAATATATGACAGCTATTAGCTCCTTCAATAATAAATGAAAAGTTTGAACCGTTTTATAACAAACTTGTAGATAACGAACAATGATAGGTAGTAGAACCACGCTGATTGCATCACCAATAGGCTGGCTCGACCTGGCTGTACTACTCTTACAGAAGATCAGACTAAAATGACAGCATTCGTGCTGTTGTGTCACGTTGATGAATGCAAGTCCGGAGACCCAATGATGCAGAAACATCTCAATAGACAATCATCGTGTTGGTTCACCATGCTGCGTTGTTGCATTGTCTGCACTCGCAATGACTATGATGCCTTTAACCCATAATATTTTATGTTATTACGTTTATCGTCTACTGTTAAATATAATATAATATAATATAATAGTACTTTATTTCTCCTCACAATGGTACACTTACAACTAGTCATTTTACAAAATTTTGTTTAGAAATGTGAGGAGCTGGTGTCTGTGATAGGCATATAATATCTGTGTAATGTAATACTATTAAACGTCACACTTTTTTATGACTATCCTGTTGGAATAGTGGTTTGTGACCTTGGCTGCTATGCCAGAGGTCGTAAGTTTGATTTCCAGGACAAGTATTTAAGTGATGAGTAAGCTTATCACACACACAAGACCAATCTAAAGCCTCGAAGATTTAGAATTGAAGACTTTAAATACTTGACATTGGCAGAAATAGCTGATCCGAGTGATCCGGCTAGTTGTCATTTCATCAAAAGAAGAAGAGAGCAAAACCAGAGGCTCAATGTTGCAGAAGCATCTTAATAGACAACCATCGTGTGGGTCACCATGCATTGTTGCAATGTCTGCACGAGCAAAGAGTATGGTGACCACCACTCTTGGATTCTGCTCAAGCTTTCCATCAGGCAGAGTAACGTAACTACGCATATGAAAAAACACAAAAATTATAGTCTATTTAAAAAACTCACCTTAATTTTATTGTAAACTAATATCACTGCTTTAAATATGTATAAAAAATGCTAATCAAACATAAGGTTATTTTAAACTAGTGCCCGCACGCACTTCTTTTAATGGAATGATATCGAATCTCATCCGGTTTACAAAAGTGTACACAGCTTACGTCAATCGCGGGCAATATGTTAATAACAAGTTTAATCGTTTTAATTGATAATGCCTAAACCGTTGATATTTCAAACAAAAAAAAAACTAACAAAGACTTTGAGTCAAAATGTAACTAAAATAATTTGCAAGTTTTAAGTTATTTTGGCGGCAAAATAAAGATAGACGTCTGGTCGGTTGTTATTTTGTACGCTAGACAGGTTCTAACCGACTTAACAAAAGGAAAAGGTTGCTAATTTGGTTATATTTTTGTTTAAATAAACACTTATCCTCGGGAAGGCTTTTTTATGTGCGGAAATCCCCCCTGATACCAATTTTGGTGGTTATGTCGTACTCATACCGACCAAATATCGCACGCCATATCAGTTACTAGTAGCCGAAGAACCAGGTACACCCTAGTAAAGAATACCTCGACCGACGTACCTCGAACCGTCTACGGCTTGTAGGTGACCCCTTCCTATAAGGGAACCCTGATGTTTCCTTTTTGCGCACAACCCGTTCAAAGCTCAAACAAGCGCTCGCCTCGCCACAGCTGACAGATAGCCTCATTTGTCACCCTCAGACTTACGTGGATTTCTTTTGCTATTTCCGGTGCCTAAGTCGTCAGCGGTACCTGGCGAATTCCCGTACCTGGCGGATCAGGAGAACTCTAAACCTCCCCCGGTAAAACTCCGCCATCTCCTCCGCAAGCACGACTTGCTTGCAGAAAGAGACGGTGGAGTTCCACGCACTCTCAGTACGTATCACGGCCGCAATCATGGAACTAAGTAAGAGAATCCCCACTCCGAAGAGCGCCACGAGGTCACGCCTCTGCTCCAACCACGCCGGACAATCCGCCAGCGTGTGGAGCTCCGTGTCCTCAGCCCGGCCCTCGGGATAAGCCGCAGGTGATTTTCTAAGCATCCTTTTCTAATCATTACCATGATCACCTGCGTCCACCGGTATGAGCTGGTACCGGGATGTCGTATCGTCGTCGAAACACGACAGCATGAATGCTGTCACTTCAGTTTGGTCTTGTGTGTGATAAACTTACTCATCACTTAAATATTTGTTCTGAGTAGAAATCAAACTCACGACCTCTTGCATAACAGCCAAGATCACTATTCCAACAGGATAGTTATAAAAAAGTGTGACGTTTAAAAGTATTTGTCAGTTGACGATAAACGTAATAACATAAAATATTATGGGTTAATGGCATCATAATGCAAACAAACGAGGTTAAAGGTTATTTAATCTTTTTTTTCCTTAGAAACGTGATATTTAGATGTTGTGTAGTCAATCACTTAGGTACATAATCATATCATAGTAACTGAGCCTCGCGGTGTTACCCGCGGTACAATATTTAAAATGTACATATTTAAAATGTTCAAATGTGTGTATGCAGCGTACACACGGTTTCTGCATACACACATTCGTCCACCATGGTGTTCTATATATTTATTAACTGTCTATTTACATTAAGTTGCACCATGTCTATTTTTTGGTTTGTTTACATTTTCAATATTCATGTTACTTTAACATCTGTTGTTGTTTACATAATATCTCCATCTTTCGGTTGCTAAGCAACGCGGGCCTGGGCCGTGGAGTCACATCTGCTGAACACAGATCCGCGTTTGCTCCCTCCATATATATATCACACATTTTTAGTTTTTAGCACTATATTTATATGCCCTGTTATCTTATTCCTATTCTATCCTTTATATTGTACTAGTTAAGTTGAAATTCCCGTGGGGAATGGCGCAGTAAGCAGTAATGCAGGTTTGTACCTAGTTTGGCAATGGAGGCTATCTCATCGATATATAACTCTAACTAGTTTTAAGTTAAACATATTGTATTTTTTCGTATTCATGCAATAAATGTTGACCGATGGCTTAACGTGAGATCTCAATGTGTTAAAAAATGGTGACCGATTAGTGGACTGACCTAGTTAGGATTGCTTAACTTTCTAGTATGTTTACCTATGCCACGATCACCTTCGAGGAGCTGCGTAAAATTAATATTATTTAATTATTATTTGCCGCTTACTAAGTGAGTTCGGCTAACTACGAGCCGGCTGACCTCCGACACGTCTGGACAGGTACACAAAAACTTGAGGGCAATCACACAGCTTGCGAATACTTTTAATCTTAATTATTATTTAATACTTAAATGGGTTTGTTTGTTAATCTTTACCTCATATCCTTAAAAGAGTATTTTCAAATCATTTCATAAAGGTAGGCCGGGTAACCGGGGCAGTACTATCCTCTCACGAGATAGAGGAGGGAGAGAGAGCACGGAAAGACCGTGGGAGAGACACGCTTCGGCATGAATGGGCCGGCTCGACCGGCGAGATAGCACGCCCTCTCAGAAAACCGGTGGGAATTAGCGCTTGCGTTGTGTTTTACCGAGTGAGTGAGGATACCGGAGGCCCATACCCCAACCCATCCCTCCATCCTCCTCATCATCCCCCCCATGCTCCAAAGGTCGGCGGAGTTTAATTATTTATACCGGAGGCCCATATCTCAAACCCTCTCCTCATCCCCGTCTCCATCCCCCAAAGGCCGGCAACGCACCTGTGACCCCTCTGGTGTTGCGGGTGTCCATGGGCGGCGGTAATCGCTTACCATCAGATGATACGTCTGCTCGTCTCCCATTAAATCAATAAAAATAAGAGATACATGAAAGTTGAATTGTCTAAGCCATTGGAGAACACACAGCATAACACACAGGAGACCAATCTAAAGTGACAGTATTGGTGCTGTCGTATTTCGTTGGTGAGTGAGAGACCAAATAATCTTGGGGATGATACAGGCTAGAAAAGAAGAGCTGGATCGATATCACTCAAGCCAGCCCGTTTCGTAGAAACCTAAGGCATTTGTCAAATATCTTTGGCTATTTACAGAGTTAAAATTCCATGAATTTTTTTTGTTTATATAAATATTAATCTGAGAATGATATAATTTGTATAAATCTATATAAATTAATAAATTAGAAGTGTATGTTTGTAATTTCAACATTATTTCACTATATGCATAATATATGTGTGTGTGTGTGGTGTGTGTTACTTTTTCGCGCAAAAACTGCTGAACGGATTTTCATAGATAATATGTTAAAATTTATAGACATATTTTTATCTATACTAATATTATAAAGCTGAAGAGTTTGTTTGTTTGTTTGAAAGCGCTAATCTCAGGAACCACTGGTCCGATTTGAAAAATTATTTCGGTGTTGGATAGTCCATTTATCGAGGAAGGCTATAGGCTATATATCATCACGCTACTACTAATAGGAGCGGAGCACCAATGAAGACTGTTTCAAAAACGGGTTGTGGGTGTTGTTACTGCTGTCACTGGTATTGCTACTGTTGCAATTATCATCATTGCCACTATTGTCATCCTTCATCATCATCACCATTTTCATCATCTTCATCATTTTCATCATCTTCATCAATTTCATCATTTTCATCATCATCACCATTTTCATCATCATCACCAATTTCATCATCATCACCATTTTCATCATCATCATCATCATCACCATTTTCATCATCATCACCATTTTCATCATTTTCATCATTATCATAAAACTAGAAAATATGCAAAATATAGAATTAAATATTTATTATTGGGGTTATTACTCACGCCGACATGATAGAGTGCTAGAAATCATACGTGAAGCAGTAAGTCTTTCAGTAGCTAGAGCCCAAAAAGGATTGACTACAAATAAACGAGAAATTAACTTTATAAAGGATGGCTCAACTACCAAATCTAAAAGCAAGCCTTTCTCAATCCTAGGTACTGCACCTGACTGGACTATTTTGATGGATACGTATGATAAGCACTATAAAATCCCAGAGGATGTTGGTGTTTCGTCATCCAGACCGGACATATTCCTTTTCTCTAGACAAATTAAACACATAATATTAGTAGAGCTTACTGTTCCGTGGGAAACTAATATTCCTAAAGACCATAGAATAAAATTAAATAAATATTACGATCTAACAACTGAACTTAACAAAAATGGCTATGTGGTTAATTTATACGCGGTAGAAGTAGGAGCGAGAGGTATACCAGCTAAATCTCTCTATAACCTTCTGAAAGACCTTGGCCTGTCGAGATCTGCAGTAAGTTCTATTTTGGAATGAGTATCCAAGGCTGCACTAACAGGTTCCTACCAAATTTGGCTAGGTAGGGCGGGAAACTCGAGCAGTGAAGGTGAGCGTTGATGCGCATCTTAAAGGGGGCCTCCTTAAACCTACATCCAGGTCGTAAGTCCTGGGAACTGCTTTGAGTTTCTCTCCCTCTGCCACACGATGGACCCGGCACCCGCACGGTGAATCCATGGAGTGCTAAGAAGTTTGTCTCTAAGTATGAAAAATATAGAAAGTAAATAGACACAAAAAATAATATGTTGCAACAAATGGAACACAAACAGATGGATGTAATAGATGGGCGAATGTATGTGTTCGACAATCGAAATGTGCCGAACGCATATATCTGTACATCCTTAATATATTATACATACATATATATCAAATTATATCGACACCACTACACACAGCACTATATACACAAATAGATATACAAGGTCCTGGCACTCTAAACAGTCGGGGAAAAGCAGAAAAAAAAAAATATATAAAGGATAGTATAATAAATCAAAAATTAAAAAAACCAAATAAAAAGTGTGGTTGAAAAGTTGTATACTTAGTCAGGCCATAAATACTGTTACAAACAAAAATAAACAAAATGTTACTTTTGAATTTGAAATCTGTAATTTTTACTTTCTGCCACGCACAGCAAAACTGTGGAATGAGCTGTCGCCTGCGGTGTTCCTGGACCAATACGACCTTCAAACCTTCAAGAAAAGAGCGTACTCTTTCCTAAAAGGCCGGCAACGCACTTGTAACGCCTCTGGTGTGTCCATGGGCGGCGGTAATCGCTTGCCATCAGGAGATAGGTCTGCTCATTGCCCATTATAAAAAAAAAGAAAAAAAACCTGTCTTAGTTGGAAACCAACGTTCCGATCTTCATCAGAGCTGAAGACTGGCCGTCATCTAGTACTGTTTTCGATCCACTGGAGCATGATCCTTGATCAGTTTTAGAGAGTAATGGTTGTTATAAACGCCCTATAATTTGGAGTCCCTAAAACAACCCATACAGTTGTCAGTGAAGAATTTTCCCATAGAAAGAGTGCGTGCTGCTATTAATAACTGGCCTCAACTTATGAAGGACTGTATTGTAGCCAATGGAGACCACTTCAAACAAGTTTTATATATTTTTAATGGTTTTATATTAATGTTTTTAACTAACAATAGTATTAATTGTTACGAACAATAAAAAATATATTATTCTTTGTAAGTAACAATATTTATGGCATGACTAAGTTTACACAAATCGGCGAGAGAATTTCTATATCGCGATACAGGATTAGTTACTCTGTAGTCCAGTAGTAGTCGGTAGTAGCAGGTAGTCTTACTTCTAAGATAATTTCAGGTGTAAATCAAACAAAAAAAATGATACCTCTCATATATATATATAAAATGAAAATACAATATATTTAATTATTTTCCATAATTCTACAAGGAGACACCGACAATCCCCAGTCCTCGAGTTTCTTGTCCACCCACTCCCGAAACAAGGCCACGTTGGTATAAACAGCTGGTACATCCTTCCAACCACATCTAATACCCCAGGACACCAGCCCCGTCAATTTGTAACGATTATTGCCTATAGGACATACCAAAGGGGCGCCACGGTCAGCCTGAAAAAAATAATACTTTTGGAGTTCTGTCGATTGTTATTGATCAGAACAAGACTAAAGTCAAAATTTGTACCAAATGATGATCATCAAACATCATCAGTTTCTAGTTATCTACTGCTAGACAGAGGCTCCTTCTCAGTAAGGAAACTTTATCCTTCATACCACACTGGTCAGCTGTGCTGTGATGTTGTCCAGCGCAGTTTGCTACCTTAATTGCCTCTTACAACCATATTGGATAAGTAGTTGGGGTACATTACGTGTCTGTAAAGTAACAAACAGGAAAAAAATATATTATACGTAAAAAGCATATCAGGTCCAGAATCCTATACCCTACCATGCTGCCTGCCATTATCAGTTCTGATATTTTTTACTTAAAACCCAGCACAGGTGACTCACCTGGCAGGTATCCTTGCCTTCTTCTCCACCAGCACACACGAAACTGTTGTGAAGTGTAAAGCGACTTCCGAGCCTGGTTTTCTTCAGCAACGTAGAACAGTTTCTGCATACACACATTCGTCCACCATGGTGTTCTATATATTTATTAACTGTCTATTTACATTAAGTTGCACCATGTCTATTTTTTGGTTTGTTTACATTTTCAATATTCATGTTACTTTAACATCTGTTGTTGTTTACATAATATCTCCATCTTTCGGTTGCTAAGCAACGCGGGCCTGGGCCGTGGAGTCACATCTGCTGAACACAGATCCGCGTTTGCTCCCTCCATATATATATCACACATTTTTAGTTTTTAGCACTATATTTATATGCCCTGTTATCTTATTCCTATTCTATCCTTTATATTGTACTAGTTAAGTTGAAATTCCCGTGGGGAATGGCGCAGTAAGCAGTAATGCAGGTTTGTACCTAGTTTGGCAATGGAGGCTATCTCATCGATATATAACTCTAACTAGTTTTAAGTTAAACATATTGTATTTTTTCGTATTCATGCAATAAATGTTGACCGATGGCTTAACGTGAGATCTCAATGTGTTAAAAAATGGTGACCGATTAGTGGACTGACCTAGTTAGGATTGCTTAACTTTCTAGTATGTTTACCTATGCCACGATCACCTTCGAGGAGCTGCGTAAAATTAATATTATTTAATTATTATTTGCCGCTTACTAAGTGAGTTCGGCTAACTACGAGCCGGCTGACCTCCGACACGTCTGGACAGGTACACAAAAACTTGAGGGCAATCACACAGCTTGCGAATACTTTTAATCTTAATTATTATTTAATACTTAAATGGGTTTGTTTGTTAATCTTTACCTCATATCCTTAAAAGAGTATTTTCAAATCATTTCATAAAGGTAGGCCGGGTAACCGGGGCAGTACTATCCTCTCACGAGATAGAGGAGGGAGAGAGAGCACGGAAAGACCGTGGGAGAGACACGCTTCGGCATGAATGGGCCGGCTCGACCGGCGAGATAGCACGCCCTCTCAGAAAACCGGTGGGAATTAGCGCTTGCGTTGTGTTTTACCGAGTGAGTGAGGATACCGGAGGCCCATACCCCAACCCATCCCTCCATCCTCCTCATCATCCCCCCCATGCTCCAAAGGTCGGCGGAGTTTAATTATTTATACCGGAGGCCCATATCTCAAACCCTCTCCTCATCCCCGTCTCCATCCCCCAAAGGCCGGCAACGCACCTGTGACCCCTCTGGTGTTGCGGGTGTCCATGGGCGGCGGTAATCGCTTACCATCAGATGATACGTCTGCTCGTCTCCCATTAAATCAATAAAAATAAGAGATACATGAAAGTTGAATTGTCTAAACCATGAGAGAACACACAGCATAACATACAGGAGACCAATCTAAAGTGACAGTATTGGTGCTGTCGTATTTCGTTGGTGAGTGAGAGACCAAATAATCTTGGGGATGATACAGGCTAGAAAAGAAGAGCTGGATCGATATCACTCAAGCCAGCCCGTTTCGTAGAAACCTAAGGCATTTGTCAAATATCTTTGGCTATTTACAGAGTTAAAATTCCATGAATTTTTTTTGTTTATATAAATATTAATCTGAGAATGATATAATTTGTATAAATCTATATAAATTAATAAATTAGAAGTGTATATTTGTAATTTCAACATTATTTCACTATATGCATAATATATGTGTGTGTGTGTGGTGTGTGTTACTTTTTCGCGCAAAAACTGCTGAACGGATTTTCATAGATAATATGTTAAAATTTATAGACATATTTTTATCTATACTAATATTATAAAGCTGAAGAGTTTGTTTGTTTGTTTGAAAGCGCTAATCTCAGGAACCACTGGTCCGATTTGAAAAATTATTTCGGTGTTGGATAGTCCATTTATCGAGGAAGGCTATAGGCTATATATCATCACGCTACTACTAATAGGAGCGGAGCACCAATGAAGACTGTTTCAAAAACGGGTTGTGGGTGTTGTTACTGCTGTCACTGGTATTGCTACTGTTGCAATTATCATCATTGCCACTATTGTCATCCTTCATCATCATCACCATTTTCATCATCTTCATCATTTTCATCATCTTCATCAATTTCATCATTTTCATCATCATCACCATTTTCATCATCATCACCAATTTCATCATCATCACCATTTTCATCATCATCATCATCATCACCATTTTCATCATCATCACCATTTTCATCATCATCACCATTTTCATCATTTTCATCATTATCATAAAACTAGAAAATATGCAAAATATAGAATTAAATATTTATTATTGGGGTTATTACTCACGCCGACATGATAGAGTGCTAGAAATCATACGTGAAGCAGTAAGTCTTTCAGTAGCTAGAGCCCAAAAAGGATTGACTACAAATAAACGAGAAATTAACTTTATAAAGGATGGCTCAACTACCAAATCTAAAAGCAAGCCTTTCTCAATCCTAGGTACTGCACCTGACTGGACTATTTTGATGGATACGTATGATAAGCACTATAAAATCCCAGAGGATGTTGGTGTTTCGTCATCCAGACCGGACATATTCCTTTTCTCTAGACAAATTAAACACATAATATTAGTAGAGCTTACTGTTCCGTGGGAAACTAATATTCCTAAAGACCATAGAATAAAATTAAATAAATATTACGATCTAACAACTGAACTTAACAAAAATGGCTATGTGGTTAATTTATACGCGGTAGAAGTAGGAGCGAGAGGTATACCAGCTAAATCTCTCTATAACCTTCTGAAAGACCTTGGCCTGTCGAGATCTGCAGTAAGTTCTATTTTGGAATGAGTATCCAAGGCTGCACTAACAGGTTCCTACCAAATTTGGCTAGGTAGGGCGGGAAACTCGAGCAGTGAAGGTGAGCGTTGATGCGCATCTTAAAGGGGGCCTCCTTAAACCTACATCCAGGTCGTAAGTCCTGGGAACTGCTTTGAGTTTCTCTCCCTCTGCCACACGATGGACCCGGCACCCGCACGGTGAATCCATGGAGTGCTAAGAAGTTTGTCTCTAAGTATGAAAAATATAGAAAGTAAATAGACACAAAAAATAATATGTTGCAACAAATGGAACACAAACAGATGGATGTAATAGATGGGCGAATGTATGTGTTCGACAATCGAAATGTGCCGAACGCATATATCTGTACATCCTTAATATATTATACATACATATATATCAAATTATATCGACACCACTACACACAGCACTATATACACAAATAGATATACAAGGTCCTGGCACTCTAAACAGTCGGGGAAAAGCAGAAAAAAAAAAAAATATATAAAGGATAGTATAATAAATCAAAAATTAAAAAAACAAAATAAAAAGTGTGGTTGAAAAGTTGTATACTTAGTCAGGCCATAAATACTGTTACAAACAAAAATAAACAAAATGTTACTTTTGAATTTGAAATCTGTAATTTTTACTTTCTGCCACGCACAGCAAAACTGTGGAATGAGCTGTCGCCTGCGGTGTTCCTGGACCAATACGACCTTCAAACCTTCAAGAAAAGAGCGTACTCTTTCCTAAAAGGCCGGCAACGCACTTGTAACGCCTCTGGTGTGTCCATGGGCGGCGGTAATCGCTTGCCATCAGGAGATAGGTCTGCTCATTGCCCATTATAAAAAAAAAGAAAAAAAACCTGTCTTAGTTGGAAACCAACGTTCCGATCTTCATCAGAGCTGAAGACTGGCCGTCATCTAGTACTGTTTTCGATCCACTGGAGCATGATCCTTGATCAGTTTTAGAGAGTAATGGTTGTTATAAACGCCCTATAATTTGGAGTCCCTAAAACAACCCATACAGTTGTCAGTGAAGAATTTTCCCATAGAAAGAGTGCGTGCTGCTATTAATAACTGGCCTCAATTTATGAAGGACTGTATTGTAGCCAATGGAGACCACTTCAAACAAGTTTTATATATTTTTAATGGTTTTATATTAATGTTTTTAACTAACAATAGTATTAATTGTTACGAACAATAAAAAATATATTATTCTTTGTAAGTAACAATATTTATGGCATGACTAAGTTTACACAAATCGGCGAGAGAATTTCTATATCGCGATACAGGATTAGTTACTCTGTAGTCCAGTAGTAGTCGGTAGTAGCAGGTAGTCTTACTTCTAAGATAATTTCAGGTGTAAATCAAACAAAAAAAACGATACCTCTCATATATATATATAAAATGAAAATACAATATATTTAATTATTTTCCATAATTCTACAAGGAGACACCGACAATCCCCAGTCCTCGAGTTTCTTGTCCACCCACTCCCGAAACAAGGCCACGTTGGTATAAACAGCTGGTACATCCTTCCAACCACATCTAATACCCCAGGACACCAGCCCCGTCAATTTGTAACGATTATTGCCTATAGGACATACCAAAGGGGCGCCACGGTCAGCCTGAAAAAAATAATACTTTTGGAGTTCTGTCGATTGTTATTGATCAGAACAAGACTAAAGTCAAAATTTGTACCAAATGATGATCATCAAACATCATCAGTTTCTAGTTATCTACTGCTAGACAGAGGCGCCTTCTCAGTAAGGAAGCTTTATCCTTCATACCACACTGGTCAGCTGTGCTGTGATGTTGTCCAGCGCAGTTTGCTACCTTAATTGCCTCTTACAACCATATTGGATAAGTAGTTGGGGTACATTACGTGTCTGTAAAGTAACAAACAGGAAAAAAATATATTATACGTAAAAAGCATATCAGGTCCAGAATCCTATACCCTACCATGCTGCCTGCCATTATCAGTTCTGATATTTTTTACTTAAAACCCAGCACAGGTGACTCACCTGGCAGGTATCCTTGCCTTCTTCTCCACCAGCACACACGAAACTGTTGTGAAGTGTAAAGCGACTTCCGAGCCTGGTTTTCTTCAGCAACGTAGAACAGTTTCTGTGAGGCACCATGTCGATTTCCACTTTCTTGAGAATCACGGCGTAACGACCTTTCTGACCTGAGACCACAAAAGAGAATATATTATATACGAGTAATATTGTCGCTGCCTCGATAGCGCAGTGGTAGTGAATGTGACTATTGTGCTTGAGGTCTCGGGTTCAAATCCTGGGTCGGACCGACTGTTTGTGTGATCTACAAATATTTGTTTCGGAGTTTGGGTGTTTTCTTTGTATAATACGTATGTATTTACAAAAAAGAAGTATATATATGTAAAGAAATTGGATTTCTTTCTTTCATATAAAGCGCGCCCTGTCGATAGAACACTAACTTACTACCTTCATCTAAAGCTAGATGGCGTAGTTTGACAAATGGCTGCCATGGTTTAATGATAAAAAGAGTGAAGTGTGAGGTTAGGCAATGAATTATTTTATTATTTGATTTGTGAAAAGAAATCGATAAATCTGTTAAGAAACTTTAAATGTCGTTTCTTTGTATTTTCAGGTATGATACCTAATATGTTTGTTAAGATCTGTTTGTAGTAAAACGATGTAAAAAATCTTGATTTCTAATAATCTCCACTAATTGTCTTATATATACATATATATTTATATCAGTTGTGTGTTGTGCCCATAACACAATCTCTGCATAGCTTGGGACTAGATGGCGTCGTGTGTTAGGTGTCTGAAATATTAATTTATGTCACTCTTAACGACTTTTTGACTAGAGTCCGGATACCGGATATTTGATCAACATTATAGCCGGACATTCGAATATTCATTGGGATATTGTCAACTTCATGTCTTTCGTATCGTAAGTAATGTCAGGTACAGGTACAGGTAACAAAAATATATTTATTAGATTCTTTTTTGTGAGAACTATTTAACAGACTAACAACAAATACATACACTGTTTTTTCAACTAGATTAAATCAATCAATTAGTTTATTAAACCCTTTACGCAGTCCATACCAGTTTCTAATCAAGACTTATTTTTATGACAAGAATGAAAGAGATTTCTAGCTCTCAAAAAACGCCATCGCGTCCATGCAGTGGCTAGAAGTATGTGGTTAATCCACTAAAACAACGCGAAGCCCAACCTCAGCTTCTCAATCCAGGGAAGGACCCAGACTAACACAGGTGGCCTCGGTATCCCTATTGTGAGGAGAACCCAGGCTAAGACTTACCAAAATCGTTCTTCCCCCATCCATTAGCAATACAGTTCTTGTGGCTGTCGAAGACCTCATTCTGTTCCGGCATACAGATGACGTTGATGTGTTCTGTCAGCTCCACAGGCCGCTCCAGGTGCAGGAGAGCAATGTTGTTTATTAAATTTCGGCGATGGAAACCTGTAAAACAAATATTGCTAATTTATTTCAGGTTGGGTAACTCAACAGCCACAATAAAAGTTAATGTTCAGTTCGATACGCAACATCAAGCCAATAACAGTTTTTAATAAATTAACAGCGGATTTGGAACACTAACCAAGACGACACTGGGATAGGGGGCAAATGCTATGCGATTCCCGACGCGCATGAACACCCGCAACACCAGACGCATCACAAGTGCGTAGCCGGTCTTTTAAGAAGGAGTACGATTTTTCTTAAAAGTTTGAAAGTCATATTGGTCCGGGAATACCACAGGTGAAAGTTCATTCTACTTGTTGTGCGAGGCAGAAAGTTTCTAGAGAAGCGCACAGTTGTTGATTGCCAACCATCTAGATGATGGGGATGAAACTCCTGTCGCGTAAGATGATGATGGAAAAAAGCGGCAGTCCGAACAACTCCTCGGAGTACTAGACCAAACTAGAGAACCGCTATTTGTGCCCAAATTAATACTGGGTGCAAAGGTAACCCACGACCTCCGAATTAGAAGTCAAGATCACCAACCACTAGACTAATAAGCTTGCTAAATGTCAGAGGGTACTCACTGCTATGGATGTAGATTTCCTTCACAGCTCTTTCTTCATGCTCATAGATCTCCTTCTCTGTCTGTGTGTCCCACTCTCCAGCACGAATTTTGAGGGCTCCCGGCGCATGGCTGGAGAAGAAAACCATAAATAACTACCTGATTAAAGTTCTTAATATGGGTCAGTTCTGTAGAGAATTTCTGCGAAACAAGACCATATTATTGTGTGTATATAGGTTCATAGAATGTTTAGTTCATAAGAACAATTTCAATTCACTTATATGAAATAACAATGTTTTAACCGAATTCAAAAACCTCTGTTTTTGAAGTCGGTTAAAAACATTGTTCTCAATTCGACTGTTGTTTTTATGTTTGTTACCTCATAACTTTCAACTGGGTGAACCGCTTTTTGATGATTGTTTTTTTATTTGAAAGCTGGTGCTTCCCGTGTGGTCCCATTTCAACCACATATATAAACATATATCTATACGAGAACTACTCATTACACATCTAAAATATATTTATCTCGGAAGTTCTAAAATGGCTCTAGTGACATCTGTGACAAAAATTGAACTTGTGGGGGGACAGATGTCATGTCATTCCAACACAAAGGGAGGATCCTCCGACAAGTCGAGGTGATCATGCCTAGCGGGCCACTGCCCAACAGTTGATGTTGGGATGTTGTAAATATGATAAATGGCGCAAGAACTTCTATTACGCGATTGTTCGTTTCTTCGTATTGCACGTTATTCCGTAGTTCAGTGTGTCTGCGGTAGATGCCGCTGTAGTATGTTTTGTTGTTGTTGCGCTGTATTTGGAGTTCGCATCAAACTCTATTTTAAGTACTATAAGTGCTACTTACTTGTAAATAACATGGGCTGCGGTCATCACTACTTGTGGATTGATCAACACTCCAGCACCGACATAGGAAAGGTTATTAGAGTCAAGCAGAGCCACCACCCACGGGAATTCACCGAATTGACTGTTAGCACCCTGGAATATTACACAATACTCGTAAAATAAACAAAATCTCACATATCGAAAACAGGGTAATATTGGCGAGAAGTTCGGGAATGTCGCGGCATTCTATCACAAGTATAGAAATTAGATCTCATTGTCCTGGAAAACCCTGTTTTTTACCAAAATATATTCTCTTCCTTTAAAACTCTTTTCTAAGGAGAGGTTTATGCCTAGCAGTGGATCTTTAATGTCTGTTAAAGGCCGTAGATGTAATACTATCAACATTTCCATTTATCACTAAGTAAATAAGAACCTCATAAAGTAATTATTTTGGTTGAATGAGGTTCCTGAAAGTCAAAGGATTATAAATATTTTTTAGCTTATAAAACTTCTCCACCACCCTAAGGTTGGCTGGTAGAGAATGCCTTGGGCATTAAGTCCTCCGATGTACAAATATGCATAAAGTTTATAATAAATTAATAAATAAAACACGCCTCCCCCCTCTCTCTAATTACCCATGGCCTTAAATGTAGAGTACCACTTGTAGAGTAGCAACGCACTTGTGTCTTGACATCTGTGGAGGAACGGGTGCAATGTTCCTCCGACACAAAGGGAGGATCCTCCGACCAGGCGAGGTGATCATGCCTGGTGGGCTACTGCCCAACAGTTCGTGTACCATCCCATGTTGTATATATGATAATCGGCACGAGAACTATTTATTGCGCGATTCAGGATTTGTAATTACTCCGTATAGTGCGATACTTCGTAGTTCAGTGTATTTTCGGTACATCCACCCCTAAGCCAAAAAAGAGTACCTTCATAAACTCACTTCGATAGGGACGCCCAATCCCTGTCGGTTCCTATACCCACACCCCTTGACTTTCGTCGGGTCAGGTTTGGGTTTAAGCTTCTTGGGATCCACCGGGGTTCTACAGCAGACCTCAACGGACTCCTGGCATGTTATCCCATCACTGTCTCCATAACTGCAAATAAAATAAAAAATCTCTTGAAAACACTGTCCACTCCTCAACATAGGTCTCAACTTATAAAAAAGGTTTTATCTACTATAACATGCTGGCTAGATGGGTTAAATTTTCCTTCTCTTGTGCAGTGCAATATTATTCTATATTCTATATTAACAATAGTTCTATTTATTGTACTGTCTTAAGATGCCTTTAATGAAATCCACGGAATGAAAAAAAGAACATGCCCGCTTCCAAAATCGACCGCTAGATATTATCACAACACCTAGTCTAAGCAACTTCTCTTGTTGTATAGATAGAACGCCTTAGGCGCTCATAGCCCAGTTGCACTCGGTGATTAGAAATAATTTTCCGAGGGTAAGCAACGACGGCGCGGTCATTACTTGGATGGTTGATCGCTGGTGGCATTTTACCATGATGGTCACGTTAATCGATTGGTCACGATTGTTATCACAGGATAAGTCGTGAAACTCAGTTGGAGGCCTTTGGGCGGCTTAAAACATTCAACGAGAAAGATTACGTAGCCAGAACCTTGTTTTGCCAGGCCCCATTCCGCAATTGATCAGCGTGGGTACGTATGACCTTAACCCTCTCCTGAGAGGAGACCCGAGCCCAGCAGTGAAACATTATTTATTTATTTATTTATTTATTTATTTATTTATTTATTTATTTATTTATTTATTTAGGTATACCAACAGCACACATACAATACACTTTTAAAAAAAAATTATACAATAATATTTTCTAGTATGCATGCCTATTACAGGTACACACAACATTCACCATATGAGATAAAATAAAGTACCCCTAACAAACAATGTTAGGAGTAAGGTAACTTTTACAAAAAACAAAATAAAGGAGCTTAATACTAATTAATTCTAAATTAAAATTACGATGCTCTTATTAATATGAAACATGAAAAAATTAAAATTAATATAAAAGATGAAAAACATTAAAATAACAAAGGTATTACCTTATCTAAAGGAAAAGATTAACTTTGGTTAGTTTTGTTAAAATTATCAGCTATAGAACGTCTAAATTTATTGAAAGGGGCATGGATGTCTATGTCTCTCTGTGAACACATGCTATTGTATTCTCTACATATACGCGTCAGAGGTGCATTCAGACCTAGATTAGATTTGCGGGTGGGTATATAAAATTTTCTGGTGATGGCATATCTCGGCGGTTTTGTTGGGACCGAATAAAGTATGCGTTCAGTTAGATCACTACTTTTTATTGAGCCGTTTACTATTTTGTGAAGAAATACGAGATCGTGAATACGGCGACGGTTACGAAGAAAATCCATTTTGAAATATTGTAAACGGTGTTCATAAGGACAGCGATGAGTGATGTTTTGTGAAACGTAGGCAAGATATCTGGAGAATGCTCTTTGTATACTTTCCACTCTTTGTGAATGTAAAGTATAAAAGGGATTCCAGACAACACTATTATATTCTAATTTACTGCGCACCAGAGCGTTATACAATACTATTCGTGTTTTTGCAAGCCTAAACCCGCGAGTATTACGTCTGATGAAACCGCACATTTGAGCTGATTTCTTCACAATGTCGTTTATATGTGGTTTAAAGCTGAGGGCACTGTCTACTATAACACCTAAATCTCGTATTTCATCCACTTTTGTCAATATCGTGTCGCACAGCTTGTATGAAGTGGGAGTGGATTTTTTCTTTCTAGAAAACTGTATATGATGGCATTTTTGAGCGTTAAGGGTCATACTATTCGATTTGCACCACAGTTCAATATTTTCCAAATCTTTCTGGACAAGGAGACTATCTTCTAGACAGGTAATTGTCCTATATATTTTTAGATCGTCAGCAAATAGCAAGCTACGACAATGTTTGATTTGGTTCGTGATATCGTTCACAAATATCGAAAATAGAATGGGGCCTAGATGCGAGCCCTGTGGTACACCTGATCGCGCATAATAGTTATTTGAAACGTATCCACCGATGGAAACAAACTGAGAGCGATTTAAGAGGTAGGATGCAAACCACCTTAATAAGGAACCATGAATGCCATTGAGTCGTAGTTTGTCTATCAAGAGCGGATGACTCACTTTATCAAAGGCGCTACTAAAGTCGGTGTATATTGCATCCACTTCATATCTGTCGTCTAGTGCCTCCGAGATGTCGTTTACGTATTTCACTAAATTTGTTTGTGTAGATCTACCTGTTCTAAAACCGTGTTGACTATCTGAAAGCTTAGGTTCTGCGTAATTTGTAAGGATAGGGCATATGAGACGTTCAAATAACTTTGAGAAACAAGATAAAATCGATATTGGTCTATAATTTGTTATGTTACTGGGATCACCTTTTTTAAATATTGGGACTATACGGGCCTTTTTCCATTCATCTGGAAATACTCCCAGCACCAGAGACTGGTTAAACAGAATGCTTAATGGACGTACGAGAGCTTTACCGCAAGTTTTTATGAACATAGGTGGTATAGAGTCAGGGCCAGCACCTTTCTTTATATCGAGGTTATTTATTTTATTTAAAACTTCTTTTTCTGTAATCAGAGACTTGTGTAGAATGTAAGATGACTCGGGGACGTTTGAATTTGAGATTGTTGAGTTTGTGTAAATCTTTGAGAAATTACTTGCAAATAGGTTAGCTATATCGGCTCCACTATCAACTATCTTACTGTCCAAATGCATTTGAGCTGGTATGCTGGATGTACTATTTCTTTTATTTTTTATATAATGCCAAAAGGATTTTGGATCTGTTCCTATTCTTACTTCTATCGTCTGCTTGTATTCGCTAAAGGTTTTGTTAATTAAGTCATGACAACGAGTTCTAAGCAAATCGTAACTTAATTTATCACGAGGATTTTTGTACTTTCGGAATTTTTTTCGATACTTTTCTTTTTCATTGAGTAGCTTTATAAGTGCATTCGTGAACCAGGATGGATATTTACTTTTTTTTGGGTTATACTGAGGAGCATGTATACTTATTAGATTGTTAAGTACTTTATAGAATTTGGAAACGCAATCATTGATATCAGTCTGTTTAAAAAATACTTCAGCCCATTCTATAGCTAACAATTTCGATTTAATTTGCTCGTAATCGCATTTGTAGAAGTTAAAACGGGGACCATCTTTAAGGCGTAAATATTTCTTGTTATCACGAGAGAAGGATATTAGTAAAGATGGGTGCTTTACATCGCGATCAACGAGACAGTCATCAGTAATGTTTACATTCAAGTTTTGCATATTACTCATAACAAGATCAAGTATTCTGTCGTCACTATTGCAAACGTTATTGAATTGAAATAAGTTATTAATAGCCATGAATTCAACAAACCTGTGGCCCAAGGAATTGTCATAGTTGGTGGGCACTGTGTAGGTTTGATTGTTCATAACTGGCCAATTTATAAAACTTAGATTATAGTCACCGAGGATGACGACATCACCAATACTGTTCATAACATTGCTGACATTATCTAAAACACTAGTAAGAGCCTCAATTTTTACTGGAGGAGGTAGATATGTAACACAGATAGCTACACTAATAACAGTGGAGCCGACATTCAATCTTACAGTCACCCACAGGTCTTCATTATTTGTTTCCCAGGTGTACACCCTGGTTGACTTTATTTCCCGCGAGACAGCTAATAGTACGCCTCCTCCGTCTTTTTTACAGCTATTAGTACATGACCTGTCACGGCGATAGACTGTATATCTTGAGTCAAATAACTCATTGCTATGTATATCTGGGTTCAACCATGTTTCTGTAAGGGCAATAATTTTGTAGTCATTTAATAGAATGTTCGTATAGAATTCATTTGTTTTAGTTCTCAATCCCCTGACGTTTTGATAGTATATATCAAGCATTTAAAATAATTTGAATCACTAGAAACATTTACTGTGTTGACAAGTCGGTTTAAAATGTTTATGGTTTTTTAAGAAGAGAAAGACTATCCATGTTACGAATTAAAATAGGGGGGTATACTACATCCTTTCGTACAAAAATTCGTCCATTACGAACCCATACAAATTTGTAGTCCCGTTCTTTTGCTAACCTCCTGGTAGCCGCATGCAATTGCTTATTAGCCGGACACAGGTGTTCTGATACATACACGGGGTTACGATCTCCTCCTATACCCAGGTGATGCGAGCTTAGCTTATCCTTCGGTTGCTTTCTATTGAAATTAGAGACTGCTGCAAGTAGACTATCGCGTAGTCGTGGTGTACGTAACTTTACGACCATAGACCGTGGCTTTTTGTTTTCAGGGTTCAGTTTGGCCACTCTTGTGGCGTTTAATATGTCGTCGTTTACTAGAGGCTCTCCCACTGTCTTGGCTAGTTGTAAGACGGTATTAATAACATTCTCCGCCTTATGCTCCGGTATTCCATTAATTTCTACATTATTTTCGCGTAGATTTTGTTCCATAGCAGAAAGCCGAACCCCTTGGTCTGTTACGGTTGATGATAGAATTTTGTTCTCATCTTGCAGTGTTTTAATTATTATATCCTTTTCTTCTAAAGCAGTTTTAAATGTTTCAAATTGAGCGTTATAAAATGTTACAGCGGTCTTAAAGTCTGAAATTTGCTCATTTATATGTTGTAGTTGATTTGTGATTAGTAATTTGATTTTCGTTTCAAGGAAGCAGCCTAGTTCTTGTTTCATTATCTCCCGCAATTTTTCTTCAGATATAAAACTATTGCCTAAACTATTGCTATTATTATGGATTGTTGATGGTGTTAGACAGAACACCAGTTCCATGAGATCCTCACTTGATATACAGGTTTCCAAATCCATAATTATAATCGTCACAGAGATAGTAAGGTACACACTGGCAGCTCGTGCCATCGTTGTTCACAAGAGACGCAGTGTCTTCCGTGGAACTCACGATGATCTGTAAGGAAAAGGAGATCATTCATTAAGCTACAAATAGGGGCATAGTTTTGTTATATAATAATAATTATTATCATCGGTCTGCAAGGAATACCAACTTGTATATTTTTCTAGTCTCACTGTCTCTTTAGATCTTAAAAAGGCATTTGACACCGTCTCAACCTCTATTATTGTAAACAAACTGGAGAAAATTCGCATCAGGGATAGGGCTCCTGATCTCATAAAGGACTACATTTCAAACAAAAGGCAAAGAGTGAAAGTTGACTAGCACGTCAGTGGTAACGCGATTGTATTACTTGGCGCTCCTCAGGGGAGCGTGTTAGGCCCAATGTTTTTCTAAATATATATTAACTACCTCTGTAACATGAGTTTACTTAATGCTAAAAAAATTCATACGCCAATGTTACAGCCGCTGCCTTTTATGTAAGCTCGTGGCTCGATGTCATGCATCATACTGAAAACGGTATGACCCATGTTACTCAATGGCTAATTTCTTCTAACGTGAAATACCTCAAAAACAAATTTTATATGCATATGTAAGAGAGATAACGGCAATAATTGTAACTGCCCTAATATTCGCAAGGCAACTAAGGTAAAATATTAAGGTGTAGTAGTCAATAAAAGACTATCTTAGTACCCTCACTTGGAACAAGTTGCAGCTCGAATTAGGAAGCTAAGCTGTTTGTTCAAAACCCTAAGACATGTGACAACATTAGTCAAAGTAAAGAGCGAAAGCCCGTGTTATAATCTGCTTACACAGATATACCTTGGTTGGTACCGTTGGTTTATTCCGTGCTCATATACTGCATGCCCTGGATCACTGAGCTGGTCAGTAAAAGGGCGGTTCAGACAGCGGTGAATACTACTACGATAGCAAGGGTAGTTAGAGGATGCCCACATGGTGGGGTCCTATCACCGCTTCTATGGAACGTAGTAGTAGACAGCCTCATAAAGAGACTAAATAATCATGGATATACTAGTATCGGCTATGCGGGCGACCTAACAATTCTGATAAGCGGAAGCGCAGAAAATGTGCTGAGTGAGATCATGCGCTCGGCTTTTCAGATTGTAGAAGAATGGTGTGACGAACAGAAACTGTCAGTAAATCCGAAAAAAACTGAACTCATCCTCTTCACCAACAAAAGGAAAATATCAGAACGAAAGCTACCAAAATTATTCAATACAAATCTTACTCTGTCAACTCAAGTAACATATCTGGGCGTTATTATTGATAACAAATTGAACTGGGCGAGTCACATCGAAACAAAGACAAGAAAGGCCTGTATAACTTTCTATCAGTGTAGAAGATTACTTAGTAAAAGATGGGGTCTTAAGCCAAAGATCACACTTTAGTTATCAGACCCTCCATTACCTATGGATCAGTTGTATGGTGGCCCGAAACGCAACTGTCCACAGCTAAAACGAAACTCCAGGGTCTACAACGCTTGGCAACAGTAGAAACTACTGGATGCATGAAAACTACTCCATCAGACGCATTAGAGTATCTCTTGAGCTTGAAACCTATAGATCTGGTCATCCAACAGGAAGCGATAGCAGCTGCTCTAAGACTGATATCAAACGGAGTCTTGAAGATAAACATAGAAACTACACACTCAGCAGTTCTGCAGAGGATCCTAAAGGAAATTCCATTCCTCGAGGCGTCCATGTACAGAACCTCATGTTTTCGACCGAAGTTACAATATATTGATATTAATAGGTTGGTTGGAGTAGAAAGATGATAAACTCACGTACAACGAACCAATCAATAGGCTAAGTGCGGAAATGGCGCGGAAAACAAACAAACAAATACTGCATTCCCGTTTGGGGAGGTGCAGTAAATAATTAATTCATAAACCTAGAACGATCACAACATGCACTCCTAAAGTACTTGTCGGTATATTTGACAGCATTGACTTCCAAAGAACGATTGCCATAGATGGATATTGGAAACCGAGAGCCAAGGTGTCAGCCACATTTATTATCATACTAGCTAACCCATGCAACCTCGTTTGCGTTACTTATTGCACGTAGCGTGATCATTTTCTCCTGTTTTAAAACATTCTCCATTGGTGCTCCGATCCCATTGGCTTTAGCGTGATGATATATAGCCTTCTTTGATAAAAGGGTTATCTAACACTGAAGGAATTGATCTAATCGTACCAGTAGTTCTTGAGATAAGCGCGTTCAAGCATAAAATCTCTTCAGCTTTATATACGAGTATTAGTATAGATTTCTGAGAATATGGAAATGTTCATAGGAAATAATAGGTACAGAAATTTCTAGAAGTCCGTGTCTGTAGAGGTCTGGAAATTCTAATTGACTGACTGATGAGAATACCTTGAACCTCCAAAAAAGTATCTTATGAATAAGACATACTTACATCCTCTAGTCCTTTCGTCTCAGGTTCAAACCTAGGAGTAGAAGTCGAGGGTGGGAGGATACTGTTACTTAGAATAGAAGGGTCTATCATTGAAATCTGTGAGCTGGTGACCACCATCAAAACACTCCCAACTGTCAACATGAAGAACAGCGTCATAATTCTGGAAGAAACAAAAATATAAAATATAAAGATAATAGTTTTTGAGCACGTCAGGTTTTAGAAACAATATCCAATCATAAAATTAACAAAAAAAGTGATGTACAAAGAGCAGCCTTGCTTATAATTTCTTTCAAGCAATTGAAATTAAATATTGTTATTTTTGTTTCATCTAAGAATTTGATTTTATACAGGAAGCCATGTGGCTAAATCTATAATTCTGGATCCTTTGGGCGTGACGTGGAAAAGTATCTCACTAGGCTGCTATAACGTGGGTCACCTTACTACATTACGATGCGGAATCTAGTCCTGCAAAACCATGCTAAATTGATCGATGCCTCTACGATATGATTCTTTTTTCCAACCGTAGTTCCGAGACATCATTTGCTAGAGATGGTCGCAAGGGGCGAGGACGTAGAGAAATAAGCGGCTTTAGTAGTGACGGGGAAAGCAAGCTTCATGAAAAGTACCGATAGGTTTGCAAAACTCTGCAGCAGACCATTAGCCATCGTGACATCTAGGCCCGCCCTTATCTTGCACCGTGCAAAGTAATGTATGACAGTTATTAGCTCCTTCAATAATAAATGAAAAGTTTGAACCGTTTTATAACAAACTTGTAGATAACTAACAATGATAGGTAGTAGAACCACGCTGATTGCATCACCAATAGGCTGGCTCGACCTGGCTGTACTACTCTTACAGAAGATCAAACTAAAATGACAACATTCGTGCTTTTGTATTACGTTAATGAATCCAAGACCGGAGACCCAATGATGCAGAAGCATCTCATTCGACAATCATCGTGTTGGTCATCATGCTCCATTGTTGCATTGTCTGCACTCGCAATGACTATGATGCCTTTAACCCATAATATTTTATGTTATTACGTTTATCGTCTACTGTTAAATATAATATAATATAATAGTACTTTATTTTTCCTTACAATGGTACACTTACAACTAGTCATTTTACAAAATTTTGTTTAGAAATGTGAGGAGCTGGTGTCTGTGATAGGCATATAATATCTGTGTAATGTAATACTATTAAACGTCACACTTTTTTATGACTATCCTGTTGGAATAGTGGTTTGTGACCTTGGCTGCTATTCCAGAGGTCGTGAGTTTGATTTCTATGCAGGACAAGTATTTAAGTGATGAATAAGCTTATCACACACACAAGACCAATCTAAAGCCTCGAAGATTGAGAATTGAAGACTTTAAATACTTGACATTGGCAGAAATAGCTGATCCGAGTGATCCGGCTAGTTGTCATTTCATCAAAAGAAGAAGAGTGCAAAACCAGAGGCTCAATGTTGCAGAAGCATCTTAATAGACAACCATCGTGTGGGTCACCATGCATTGTTGCAATGTCTGCACTCGCAATGAGTATGGTGAACACTACTCTTGAATTCTGGTCATGCTTTCCATCAGGCAGAGTAACGTAACTACGCATATGAAAAAACACAAAAATTTTAGTCTATTTAAAAAACTTACCCTAATTTTATTGTAAACTTATATCACTGCTTTAAATATGTATAAAAAATGCTAATCAAACATAAGGTTATTTTAAACTAGTGCCCGCAAGCACTTCTTTTAATGGAATGATATCGAATCTCATCCGGTCTACAAAAGTGTACACAGCTTATGTCTATCGGGGGAAATACGTTAATAACAAGTTTAATCGTTTTAATTGATAATGCCTAAACCGTTGATATTTCAAACAAAAAAAAAACTAACAAAGACTTTGAGTCAAAATGTAACTAAAATAATTTGCAAGTTTTAAGTTATTTTGGCGGAAAAATAAAGGTAGACGTCTGGTCGGTTGTTATTTTGTACGCTAGACAGGTTCTAACCGACTTAACAAAAGGAAAAGGTTGCTAATTTGGTTATATTTTTGTTTAAATAAACACTTATCCTCGGGAAGGCTTTTTTATGTGCGGAAATCCCCCCTGATACCAATTTTGGTGGTTATGTCGTACTCATACCGACCAAATATCGCACGCCATATCAGTTACTAGTAGCCGGAGAACCAGGTACACCCTAGTAAAGAATACCTCGACCAACGTACCTCGAACCGTCTACGGCTTGTAGGTGACCCCTTCCTATAAGGGAACCCTGATGATTCCTTTTTGCCCACAACCCGTTCAAAGCTCAAACAAGCGCTCGCCCCGCTACCCTGCCTGCTGTTACCAGGGTGACAGCCTCATTTGTCAACCTCCGACTTGTGCTAATCGATAATGGAGATCGTTTTGCTATTTCCGGAGCCTAAGTCGTCAGCGGCACCTGCCCCTTTCCAGGACGGAGGTGTCCTCACACACCTCTCCCAAACTCTACCATCTCCTTTGCAAACACAAAATATCCTTGCAGAAAGAGACGGTGGAGTTCGCACTCTCAGTCCGTATCACGGCTGCAATCATGGAACTGAGTAAGAGAATCCTCACTCTGATGAGCGTCACGAGGCCTCTGCTCCAAGCACGCCGGACATTCCGCCAGCGTGTGGAGCTCAGTGTCCTCGGTCCGGCCCTTGGGATCAGCCGCAGCTGATCTCCTAAGCATCCTTTTCCAATCATCACCATGATCACCTGTGTCAACCGGTATGAGCTGGTACCGGGATGTCGTATCACTTAAATATTTGTTCTGAGTAGAAATCAAACTGACGACCTCTTACATAGCAGCCAAGATCACTATTCCAACAGGATAGTCATAAAAAAGTGTGACGTTTAAAAGTATTTGACAGTTGACGATAAATGTAATAACATAAAATATTATGGGTTAATGGCATCATAATGCAATCAAATGATTCCTGCTTCCAAATCCATGGGTTCCTATTACCGATTCGCTGCAAGTTTGTACTCCCACTTTGGCGTTGAAGTCACCCATAACAACGGTATAGTGTGTTTTAGTAGTGAAGTGGAGAGCCCTCGATATGTCATCGAACATATCCTCCACCTCATCATCCGAGTGAGCCGAGGTCGGTGCGTACACTTGTACTACCTTGAGGCTATACCTCTCGGTAAGTTTGATAATGAGGTACGCTACCCTGCTCGACACACTGGACAATTCTACCACGTTATCAGAGAGTGACTTGTTTACCAGAAACCCCACGCCACCTTGGGATTGTTGGTCTCCCTCGCGGAAGTACATTAGGTGGCCTGAGTCGAGAGTTACGGTGTCCTCCCCCTCTCTTCGGACTTCACATAACCCTAAGATATGCCACCTAATCTTCCCAAGTTCCACCTCAAGCTGCGCCAGATGCGAGTCCAGCCGTAACGTGCGGCCGTTAAACGTTGCCAGGGTCAGTCGTTTACGGTGGCCTTCCGTAACCCAGTGATTCTTAGCACCCCCTGTCACGCCGTTACCGTGGTCACCACTATGACCAGGAATAGCGGGACTGCCGGGAACTGGGGGCCGTGGCTTCTGTTGCTTACTCATGGAGGATTTTGGCCCATAATCACCACACTGGGCAGGCGGGTTGGTGATCGCAGGGCGTAACTTGTTGCACCGAAGACGCTGCTGCCCGTCTCCGGCCTATTGTATTTAGTTACGCCAAGAGGCATGGATATACCGCCATCGATCGGTCGCCAGAGCCTCGTTTGTCGTTCAGCAGGGTGCACCGCGTGCAGGTGAGGTTGGCTGGAAGCGAAAGATCGTGGTTCGACCCCTTACACCCCTGCATAAATAAATAATTATAATTGCATAAGTTGATAAAACATGCTATGCAATAGCTTTATCGTGGCAGTCCCCGAGTGCCACAAGTTTTTTTTTACAATTGAGCAATATTTAATAAACAAAATGATCGTATTTGTGCTAAAAGCTCTAAAAAAGCTTCCCAACTTGTGAACAGGTGAAAAAGACATCTATCTATACATCGGCACAAGTGTATTAAGATATCATTCTTGAGAAGCTAATTAAGCCCTTAACAACACCATGTTCAATAACTAAGAATCATCCTTACAGCAAGACTCAGCACCGGGTCATAAAGCTCGATCCACCCAATCTTGGTTAGAAACGAACGTTTGATCTTCATCAGAGCTGAAGACAGGCCGTCATCTTGTACTGTTCTTAATCCACTGGAGCATGATTCTTGGTCAGTTTTAGAGAGTAATGTTTGTTTTAAACGCCCTATAATTGGGAGTGGGAGAGCTATGCTTCGGCGTGAATGGGTCGGCTCGACCGGAGTGATACCACGGCCTCACAGAAAACCGGTGTAAAATAGCGCTTGCGCTGTATTTCACCGAGTGAGTGAGGATACCGGAGGCCCATACCCCAACCCTTCCCCCCATCCCCTTTCCCATCCCCCCAAAGGTCAGCAACGCACTTGTGACGCCTTTGGTGTTGCGGGTGTCCATGGGCGGCGGTAATCGCTTACCATCAGGCGATACGCCAGCTCGTTTGCCCACTATTCAATAAAAAAAAAAAAAAAAAAAGTCCCTAAAACAATCCGTACAGTTGTCAGTGAAGAATTTTCGTATAGAAAGAGTGCGTGCTTCTATTGATAACTGGCCTCAAAGTATAAAGGACTGTATTGTAGCCAATGGAGACCACTTCAAATAAGCTTTATATATTTTTAATGGTTTTATATTAATGTATTTAACTAACATTCTGTAATATTAATAATTGTTACGAACAATAAAAAATATATTATTATTTGTAAGTAACAATATTTATGGCATGACTAAGTTTACACAAATCGGCGGGAGAACTTTTATATCGCGATACAGGATTAGTTACTCTGTAGTTCAGTAGTAGTCGGTAGTAGCAGGTAATCTTCTAAGATAATTTCAGGTGTAAATCAAACAAAAAAAAGATCTCTCCCATATGTATATATAAAATAAAATTACAATTTTATTTAATTGTTTTCCATAATTCTACAAGGAGACACCGACAATCCCCAGTCCTCGAGTTTCTTGTCCACCCACTGCCGAAACAAGGCCACGTTGGTATAAACAGCTGGTACATCCTTCCAACCACATCCAATACCCCAGGACACCAGCCCCGTCAATTTGTAACGATTATTGCCTATAGGACATACCAAAGGGGCGCCACCGTCAGCCTGGAAAAAATAATACTTTTGGAGTTCTGTCGATTGTTATTGATCAGAACAAGACTAAAGTCAAAATTTGTACCAAATGATGATCATCAAACATCATCAGTTTCTAGTAATCTACTGCTAGACAGAGGCTTCTTCTCAGTAAGGAGACTTTATCCTACCATTATACCACGCTGGTTAGCTGTGCTGTCATGTTGTCCTGCGCTGTTTGCTCCTTTAATTGCCTCTTACGACCGTATTGGATAAGTAGTTGGGGTACACTACGTGTTTGTAAAGTAACAAACAGGAAAAAAATATATTATGCATAAAAAGCATATCAGGTCCAGAATCCTATACTCTTCTATGCTGCCTACCATTCATCAGTTCTGATATTTTTTTACTTAAAACCCAGCACAGGTGACTCACCTGGCAGGTATCCTTGCCTTCTTCTCCACCAGCACACACGAAACTGCTGTGGAGTCTAAAGTGTCTTCCGAGCCTGGTTTTCTTCAGTAGCGTAGAACATTGACTGAAAGGCACCATGTCGATTTCTACTTTCTTGAGGATCCCTGAGTTACGATCTTTCAGACCTAAGACCACAAAGGAGAATATATTATATTGTTGAGTGGCAAGTGTGGCAACACAGCGAGTGACGCGACTGAACATATAATATTATAAGCGGCAGCTATCGGTGGCATCGGTCATTATTTTCTTTCGTCGGTTGTCGAACATTTACCATCTCTGTATTACACTTACTGCATAGTTTTTGTAATTGTGTAATTACGTGCTTTTGATAATTGTAAATTGGAAATTATTGGTAGATTTGTAGATTAAATCTATTTTTTAGAATTGTACGTTTTATTTTATACGAATATAATATTTTCACCGCCGCGGTGGCGCAATGGTAGTGAATGCGACTGCTGTGCTTGAGGTCTCGGGTTCAAATCCTGGGTCGCACCAAGTGTTTGTGTGATCTACAAATATTTGTTTCGGAGTTTGGGTGTTTCCTTTGTATAATATGTATATTTACAAAAAAAAAGTACATATACCTATATATATATTTATATCAGTTGTCTAGTACCCATAACGCAAGCTCTACTTAGCTTGGGACTAGATGGCGTTGTGTTAGATGTCCGGAATATTTATTTATGTAACTCTTAATGACTGTTTGACTAGAGTCCGGATACCGGATATTTGATCAACATTATAGTCGGACATCCGAATATTCATTGGAATATTGTCAACTTCTTGCTATTCGTGTCGAAAGTAATGTCAGGTACAGGTATAGGTAACTAAAATATATTTATTAGATTCTTTTTTGTGAGAACTATTTAACAAACTAAACAACAGTCCATACCAGTTTCTAATCAAGACTTATTCTTATGACAAGAATGAAAGAAATTTCTAGCTCTCAAAAACGCCATCGCGTCCATGCAGCGGTTAGAAGTATGTTTTTCCAATAATACAACCCGAAACCCGACCTCAGCTTCTCAATTCTAGGAAGGACTGAGACTAACACAGGTGGCCTCGGTATTCCTATTGTGAGGAGAACCCAGGCTAAGACTTACCAAAAACGTTCTTCCTCCATCCATTAGCGATACAGTTCTTGTGGCTGTCAAAGACCTCATTCTGTTCCGGCATACAGATGACGTTGATGTGTTCCGTCAGCTCCACAGGCCGCTCCAGGTGCAGGAGAGCAATGTTGTTTTTTAAATATTTGCGATTGTAACCTGTAAAACAAATATTATTAATTTATTTCAGGTTGCGTAACTTAACAACCACAATAAAAGTTAACGTTCTGTTCGATACGCAACATTAAGCCAATAAGAGTTTTAATAAATTAACAGCGGATTTGGAACACTAACCAAGACGACACTGGGATAGGGGGTAAACAAAAAAATGTATCGCCTGATGCTAAGCGATTCCCGACGCGCATGAACACCCGCAACACCAGAGGCGTCACAAGTGCGTTGCCAGTCTTTTAAGAAGGAGTACGTTTTTTTCTAAAAAGTTTAAAAGTCATATTGGTCCGGGAATACCACAGGTGAAAGTTCATTCTACATGTTGCGCGTGGCAGAAAGTTTCTAGAGAAGCGCACAGTTGTTGAATGCCAACCATCTACATGATGGGGATGAAACTCGGCAAAAGAAGCGGCAGGGATCAGCCCGAACAACTCCTTGGAGTACTCCCCATTGTAATTGTGGTACGAAATGCATAGCGTCTGCTTGTTTGCCACCATATCCATAAAAAAAAACTTTATTACTTAATTCTCTAAAAAGCAGAGAAGAGTTACTTCCAATTTAGAGAATGGCTATTTGAGCCCAAATTAATACTAGGTGCAAATGCAACCCAAGACCTCCGAATTAGAAGACAAGATCACTAACCACTAGCTAAATGTTAGAGGGTACTCACTGCTATGAATGTAGATTTCCCTCACAGCTCTTTCTTCATGATCAAAGATTTCCTTCTCTGTCTGTGTGTCCCACTCTCCAGCACGAATTTTGAGGGCTTCTGGCGCATGGCTGGAGAAGAAAACCATAAATAACTACCTGGTTAATGTTCTTCAGTCAGTCAGTCAGGTCAGTTCTGTAGAGAATTTCTGCAAAACAAGACTATATTAATGTGTATAGAATGTTTATTTTATAAGAACAATTTCACTTCACTTATATGAAATAACAATGTTTTTAACCGACTTCAAAAAACCTCCGTTTTTGAAGTCGGCTTAAAACATTGTTCTCAATTCGACTGTTGTTTTTATGTTTGTTACCTCATAACTTTCAACTTGAACTTTGACTGCCTCGGTGGCGTAGTGGTAGCGTATGCGACTGCTAAGCTTGAGGTCTCGGGTTCAAATCCTGGGTCGGACCAAATGTTTGTGGAATTTACAAATATTTGTTTCGGAGTTTGGGTGTTTTCTACATATAATATGTATGTATTTACAAAAAAAAAAAATATATGTATTTATATCAGTTGTCTAGTACCCATAACACAAGCTCTGCTTAGCTTGGGACTAGATGGCGTTGTGTGTTAGATGTCAGGAATATTTATTATTATTATTTCAACTGGGTGAACCGCTTTTTGATGATTGTTTCTTTATTTGAAAGCTGGTGCTTCCCGTGTGGTCCCATTTCAACCACATATATATACATATATCTATACGAGAATTGCTCATTTAAAAGTATTAGATAACACATCTAAAACATATTTATTTCGGAAGTTCTGAAATGGCTCTAGTGACATCTGTGACAAAAATTGAACTTGTGGGGGGACAGATGTCATGTTATTCCAACACAAAGGGAGGATCCTCCGACAAGTCGAGGTGATCATGGCTAGCGGGCCACTGCCCAACAGTTAATGTTGGGATGTTGTAAATATGATAAATGGCGCAAGAACTTCTATTACGCGATTCAGGATTGTTCGTTTCTTTGTACGTACGTTACTGTACGTTACTCCGTAGTTCAGTGTCTCAGCGGTAGATGGCGCTGTAGTATGTTTGGTTGTGTTGCGATGTATGTGGAGGTTACCTCAAACTATTTTACGTACTATAAATGCTACTTACTTGTAAATAACATGGGCTGCGGTCATCACCACTTCTGGATTGATCAACACTCCAACACCGATAAAGGAAAGGTTATTGGAGTCAAGCAGAGCCACGACCCACGGGAATTCACCGAATTGACTGTTAACATCCTGGAATATTACACAATAAAATTAAAAATAATCTAACATATCGAGAACAGGGCAAGAAATTCGAGAATGTCCCGGCATTCTGTCACAAGTCTAGAAATTAGACCTCATTGTCCTGGAAAACCCAGTTTTTAACAAAATATAGTCTTCCTTTAAAAGTGGATTTCCTCCAGCAGTGGAATTTTAATACCTGTTAAAAGCCGTTGATGTAATACTAGCAACATTTCCATTTATCACTAAGTAAATAAGAATCTCATCAAGTAATTATTTTAGATGAATAGAGTTCCTGAAGGTCAAAACATTATAAATATTTTTAGGTTATAATTTCTCCACCACCCTAAGGTTGGCTGGTAGAGAATGACCTGGGCATAAAGTCCGCCGATGTACAAATATGCATGGGGTTTATAATAAATAAATAAATAAAACACCCCTCCCCCTCTCTCTAATCACCCATGGCCTTAAATGTAGGAGAGGTCACTTGTAGAGTAGCAACGCACTTGTGTCTTGATATCCACCCCTTAAGCCAGAAAAGAGTACCTTCGTAAACTCACTTCGAAAGTGACTCCCAATCCCTGTCGGTTTCTATACCCACACCCCTTGACTTTCGTCGGGTCAGGTTTGGGTTTAGGCTTCTTGGGATCCACGGGGTTTGCACAGCAGATCTCAACGGACTCCTGGCATGTTATCCCATCACTGTTTCCATACCTGCAAATAAAAATAAAAAATCTCTTGAAAACACTGTCCACTCCTGAACATAGGACTCAACTTATAAAAGAGGTTTTATCTACTATAACATGCTGGTTAGATGGGTTAAATTTTCCATTTCTTGTGCAGTGCTATTGTTCTATTTATTGTACTCTCTTAGATGCCTTTAATAAAATCCACGGAATGAAAAGGAGTGGTAACATGCCCACTTCCAAAATCAACCGCTAGATATTATCACAACACCTGCAACTTCTCTTATTGTCTAGATAGAACACCTTAGGCGCTCAAAGCCCAGTTGCACTCTGTGGTTAGAAATAATTTTCCGAGGGTAAGCAACGACGGCGCGGTCATTACCTGGAATGGTGATCGCTGGTGGCATGTTACCATGATGGTCACGTTAAGCAGTCGGTCACGATTGTTATCATAGGATAACAGTCGTGAAACTCAGTTGGAGGCCTTTGGGCGGCATAAAACATACAACGAGAAAGATTACGTAGCCAGAACCTTGACTTGCCAGTCCCCAATCCGCAATTGACCAGCGTGGGTACGTATGGCCTTAACCCTCTACTGAGAGGAGCCCAGCAGTGAAACATTATGGGTTGTTGATGATGTTAGACAGAACACCAGTTCCATGAGATCCTCACCTGGTATTCAGGATATCATATCCAAAATTAAATACACAGAGATAGTAAGGTACACACTGGCAGCTCTTGCCATCGTTGTGGACAAGAGTCGCAGTGTTTTCCGCAAGACTCACGATGATCTGAAAGGAAAAGGAGATTATTAATTAAGCTTCAAATAGGGGCATAGTTTTGTTTTATAATAATAATAGTTATGATCATCGGTCTGCAAGGAATACTGACTTGTATATTTTCCTAGTCTCACTGTCTCTTTAGATCTTTAAAGGCATTTGACACCGTCTCTACCTCTATTCTTGTAAACTAACTGGAGAAAATTCGCATTGGGGATAGGGCTCTTGATCTCATAATAGAACTACCTTTCAAACAGAAGGCAAAGAGTGAAAGTTGACTAGCACGTCAGTGGTAACGCGACTGTATTGCATGGCGCTCCTCAGGGGAGCGTGTTAGGTCCAACGCTTTTCTAAATATATATTAACTACCTCTGTAACATGAGTTTACTTAATGCTAAAAAAATTCATACGCCGATGATACAGCCGTTGCCTTTTATGTAAGCTCTTGGCTCGACGTCAAGTATCATACTGAAACCGGTATGACCCATGTTACTCAATGGCTAATTTCTCCTAACGTTAAATACCTCAAAAACAAACTTTATATGTATACGTGAGAGAGATAACGGCAATAATTGTAACTACCCTAATATTCGCAAGGCAACTGAGGTAAAATATTTAGGTGTAGTTGTCGATAATACACTCCCTTGGTACCCTCACTTGCAATAAGTTGCACCTCGATTTAGGAAACTAAGCTGGTTGTTCAAACCCTAAGACATGTGGCACCATTGGTCAAAGTAAAGCCCGTCTAATAATATGCTTACACAGATAAACCTTACGTTGGTGTATTCCGTGTTCATATACTGCATTCCCTAGATCACTGAGCTGGTCAGTAAAAGGGCGGTTCAGACAGCAGTGAATACTATTACGAGTGATAGCAAGGGTAGTTAGAGGATTAGAGGATGCCCACATGGTGGGGTCCTATCACCGCTTCTATGGAACGATCTTCTTCGATCAAAGGTACAATATCCAACTATCCGCAGAAACAAAAGATAGCTTTGGCGTCGGCGAAGTTAGGATATATACGGACGGCTCCAAAACAAAAATGGGTACCGGAGCTGGAGTTTTCTCGAACGGCTTAAATATCAAGATATCAACTACTCTAGACAAGCTAAACACAATCTTCCAAGCAGAATGTGTTGGCATAATCAAATCAGCACAAGCAGTTGCAGCCAGAAATGTACGAGACTTTGTGGCGACTTCCACATATAACACAACAATAACCTACTACAACGCCATCTACCGAAGATACACTGAACTACGAAGTAACGCACTACACGGAGCAACTACAAATCCTGAATCGCCCAATAAATAGTTCTCGCGCCGATTATTATATATACAACATCCCAACATCAACTGTTAGGCAGTGGCCCGCCAGGCAGCCGCCGAACCGGGCGGCGGAGGCGCGCTTATAAGCGCCTCATGCCACCCTGAGTGTGGCCGCGGATGGACGGGATGGGTTTTACCCTCCATCCGCTTTACACGCCAACCGCGAGGAGGCGACGTACGCGTGTGCCGTGGGTTGCCTAAATTGAGATTATTTACCAGCAGACGGTGCCCGTTTCAGTGCGGGCAGGCGCTGGGAGGGGTCCGGTCGTATTAATACCAGCAGTTCCCGGACCCCTCCCTTCTCAGGCACAGAGTTGGCACACCGTGTGGTTTTAGTCGGTTCGATTCCGACACACCGCACCGCCGCAAACCCCGGCGGAGTGACGGCCCGAGGGGGTTTCCACACGTAAAACATATTAAAAAAGTTGCGTGTACTAGCGTACACTCGTAAGAAGTGAAACTTCTTTATGACGTTATTTTTCAAAAAATAAATATCATATGTCGACGTAAGGTATAACGACAAAAGACTTATAAACCAGCAATATTCGTGACAATTCTTATTTCAAGTGCAATAAAAGTTAAGGAGCGAGACCTGAGTAAATATTTCGCGATCTGTGGTGTGAATGAAGTAAGTTTGTGGAATGTGATGTGTGTAGTTATTTACATTGTGGACTAAATAAAATAATATTGTTAGTAATGTGATATTTCATTGTAGTATTAATTTGGTCCTGTTTGTGTTCGAAAATGTTTTTTGTTTTATTTTATAAATTTTTTTTGAAGGATTGTATATAACTACTCTCAATAATGATGAAACATTTTATTTTAACCCCGATAAAGAAGTTTCACTTCAAAAAGATAGCGTAACGGATAAATGTGACGCGCAACGTAACGGATAAATGTTACGCGTAACGAAAAAATGTTACACTAAATTTTTTGACAACCCCGTTAAAGAAGTTTCACTTCAAAAAAATAAAAAAATAATGAAGATAACAAACTCACCCAATCAAGAGGCTAAGTGCGGAAATGGCCCGGCAAAAGAAACAAACAAACAAATGCATTCCCGTTTGGGGAGGTGCAGCAAATAATTAATTCATAAACCTAGAACGTTCACAACGTGCACTCCTAAAGTACTTGTCGGTATATTTGAAAGCATTGACTTCCAAGGAACGATTGCCATAGATGATAATGGAAACCGAGAACCAAGGTGTCAGCCACATTTATTATCATACTAGCTAACCCACGCAACCTCGTTTGCGTTACTTATTGCACGTAGCGTGATAATTTTCTCCTGTTTTGAAACATTCTTCATTGGTGCTCCGATCCCATTGGCTTTAACGTGATGATATATAGCCTTCTTTGATAAAAGGGTTATCTAACACTGAAGGAATTTATCTAATCGTACCAGTAGTTCTTGAGATAAGCGTGTTCAAGCATAAAAACTCTTCAGCTTTATATACAAGTATTAGTATAGATTTCTGAGAATATGGAAATGTTCATAGGAAATAATAGGTACAGAAATTGCTAGAGGTTCGTGTTTGTAGAGGTCTGGAAAATTCTAATTGACTGACTGATGAGAATACCTTGAACCTCCAAAAAAAGTATCTTAAAAATAAAACATACTTACATCCTCTAGTCCTTTCGCCTCAGGTTCAAACCTAGGAGTAGAAGTCGAGGGTGGGAGGATACTGTTACTTAGAATAGGAGGGTCTATCATTGAAATCTGTGAGCTGGTGACCACCATCAAAACACTCCCAACTGTCAACATGAAGAACAGCGTCATAATTCTGGAACAAGAATATTAGATATGAAAATAATAGTTTCTAAGTACGTCAAGTTTTAGAAACAATATACGATCATAAAATTAACAAAAAAAGTGATGTACAAAGAGCGGCCTTGCTTATAATTTCTTCCAAGCAATTGGAATTAAATATTGTTATTTTTGTTTCATCTAAGAATTTGATTTTATACAGAAAGCCATGTGGCTAAATCTATAATTCTGGATCCTTTGGGTGTGACGTGGAAAAGTATCTCACTAGGCTGCTATAATGTGGGTCACCTTAATACAGTACAGTGCTGCCGCGCGGAATCTAGTCCTGCAAAACCATGCTAAATTGATAGATGCCTCTACGATATGATTCTTTTTTCCAACCGTAGTTCCGAGACATCATTTGCTAGAGATGGTCGCAAGGGGCGAGGACGTAGAGAAATGAGCGGCTTTAGTAGTGACGGGGAAAGCAACCTTCATGAAAAGTACCGATAGGTTTGCAAAACTCTGCAGCAGATCATTAGCCATTGTGACATCTAGGCCCGCCCTTATCTTGCACCGTACAAAGTAATATATGACAGCTATTAGCTCCTTCAATAATAAATGAAAAGTTTGAACCGTTTCATAACAAACTTGTAGATAACGAACAATGATAGGTAGTAGAACCACGCTGATTGCATCACCAATAGGCTGGCTCGACCTGGCTGCACTACTCTTACAGAAGATCAAACTAAAATGACAACATTCGTGCTTTTGTGTCACGTTAATGAATCCAAGACCGGAGACCCAATGATGCAGAAGCATCTCAATCGACAATCATCGTGTTGGTCATCATGCTCCATTGTTGCATTGTCTGCACTCGCAATGACTATGATGCCTTTAACCCATAATATTTTATGTTATTACGTTTATCGTCTACTGTTAAATATAATATAATATAATAGTACTTTATTTTTCCTTACAATGGTACACTTACAACTAGTAATTTTACAAAATTTTGTTTAGAAATGTGAGGAACTGGTGTCTGTGATAGGCATATAATATCTGTGTAATGTAATACTATACACTTTTTTATGACTATCCTGTTGGAATAGTGGTTTGTGACCTTGGCTGCTATTCCAGAGGTCGTGAGTTTGATTTCTATGCAGGACAAGTATTTAAGTGATGAATAAGCTTATCACACACACAAGACCAATCTAAAGACTCGAAGATTTAGAATTGAAGACTTTAAATACTTGACATTGGCAGAAATAGCTGATCCGAGTGATCCGGCTAGTGGTCATTTCATCAAAAGAAGAAGAGTGCAAAACCAGAGGCTCAATGTTGCAGAAGCATCTTAATAGACAACCATCGTGTGGGTCACCATGCTGCATTGTTGCATTGTCTGCACGAGCAATGAGTATGGTGAACACTACTCTTGGATTCTGCTCATTCTTTCCATCAGGCAGAGTAACGTAACTACGCATATGAAACAACACAAAAATTATAGTCTATTTAAAAAACTTACCCTAATTTTATTGTAAACTTATATCACTGCTTTAAATATGTATAAAAAATGCTAATCAAACATAAGGGTTTTTTAAACTAGTGCCCGCACGCACTTCTTTTAATGGAATGATATCGAATCTCATCCGGTCTACAAAAGTGTACACAGCTTACGTCAATCGGGGGAAATACGTTAATAACAAGTTTAATCGTTTTAATTGATAATGCCTAAACCGTTGATATTTCAAACAAAAAAGAACTAACAAAGACTTTGAGTCAAAATGTAACTAAAATAATTTGCAAGTTTTAAGTTATTTTGGCGGAAAAATAAAGATAGACGTCTGGTCGGTTGTTATTTTGTACGCTAGACAGGTTCTAACCGACTTAACAAAAGGAAAAGGTTGCTAATTTGGTTATATTTTTGTTTAAATAAACACTTATCCTCGGGAAGGCTTTTTTATGTGCGGAAATCCCCCCTGATACCAATTTTGGTGGTTATGTCGTACTCATACCGACCAAATATCGCACGCCATATCAGTTACTAGTAGCCGGAGAACCAGGTACACCCTAGTAAAGAATACTTGTAGGTGACCCCTTCCTATAAGGGAACCCTGATGTTTCCTTTTTGCCCACAACCCGTTCAAAGCTCAAACAAGCGCTCGCCTCGCCACAGCTGACAGATAGCCTCATTTGTCACCCTCAGACTTACGTGGATTGAAATCGTTTTGCTATTTCCGGTGCCTAAGTCGTCAGCGGTACCTGGCGAATTCCCGTACCTGGCGGATCAGGAGAACTCTAAACCTCCCCCGGTAAAACTCCGCCATCTCCTCCGCAAGCACGACTTGCTTGCAGAAAGAGACGGTGGAGTTCCACGCACTCTCAGTACGTATCACGGCCGCAATCATGGAACTAAGTAAGAGAATCCCCACTCCGAAGAGCGCCACGAGGTCACGCCTCTGCTCCAACCACGCCGGACAATCCGCCAGCGTGTGGAGCTCCGTGTCCTCAGCCCGGCCCTCGGGATAAGCCGCAGGTGATTTTCTAAGCATCCTTTTCTAATCATTACCATGATCACCTGCGTCCACCGGTATGAGCTGGTACCGGGATGTCGTATCGTCGTCGAAACACGACAGCATGAATGCTGTCACTTCAGTTTGGTCTTGTGTGTGATAAACTTACTCATCACTTAAATATTTGTTCTGAGTAGAAATCAAACTCACGACCTCTTGCATAACAGCCAAGATCACTATTCCAACAGGATAGTTATAAAAAAGTGTGACGTTTAAAAGTATTTGTCAGTTGACGATAAACGTAATAACATAAAATATTATGGGTTAATGGCATCATAATGCAAACAAACGAGGTTAAAGGTTATTTAATCTTTTTTTTCCTTAGAAACGTGATATTTAGATGTTATGTAGTCAATCACTTAGGTACATAATCATATCATAGTAACTGAGCCTCGCGGTGTTACCCGCGGTACAACAACAAACGCGAATAATGCCGCGGGACAACGCTAGTCTAAATAGAGTAGTCTATAGTACTATGTATTATCTGCCGGTGGAAGTCCCGTCAAAATCGGATCAGCCGTTTCTTATATTAGGAAAAACCAACAGAAAGACAGAAAGAATATTTAAAATGGTTTTTTGATGTCCATAGATAAGTACCGCATATACTTTCAAATGCATATAGTGAAATAATGTTGAAATTACAAACATACACTTCTAATTTATTAATTTATATAGATTTATATAAATTATATCATTCTCAGATTAATATTTATATAAACAAAAAAAATTCATGGAATTTTAACTCTGTAAATAGCCAAAGATATTTGACAAATGCCTTAGGTTTCTACGAAACGGGCTGGCTTGAGTGATATCGATCCAGCTCTTCTTTTCTAGCCTGTATCATCCCCAAGATTATTTGGTCTCTCACTCACCAACGAAATACGACAGCACCAATACTGTCACTTTAGATTGGTCTCCTGTGTGTTATGCTGTGTGTTCTCTCATGGTTTAGACAATTCAACTTTCATGTATCTCTTATTTTTATTGATTTAATGGGAGACGAGCAGACGTATCATCTGATGGTAAGCGATTACCGCCGCCCATGGACACCCGCAACACCAGAGGGGTCACAGGTGCGTTGCCGGCCTTTGGGGGATGGAGACGGGGATGAGGAGAGGGTTTGAGATATGGGCCTCCGGTATAAATAATTAAACTCCGCCGACCTTTGGAGCATGGGGGGGATGATGAGGAGGATGGAGGGATGGGTTGGGGTATGGGCCTCCGGTATCCTCACTCACTCGGTAAAACACAACGCAAGCGCTAATTCCCACCGGTTTTCTGAGAGGGCGTGCTATCTCGCCGGTCGAGCCGGCCCATTCATGCCGAAGCGTGTCTCTCCCACGGTCTTTCCGTGCTCTCTCTCCCTCCTCTATCTCGTGAGAGGATAGTACTGCCCCGGTTACCCGGCCTACCTTTATGAAATGATTTGAAAATACTCTTTTAAGGATATGAGGTAAAGATTAACAAACAAACCCATTTAAGTATTAAATAATAATTAAGATTAAAAGTATTCGCAAGCTGTGTGATTGCCCTCAAGTTTTTGTGTACCTGTCCAGACGTGTCGGAGGTCAGCCGGCTCGTAGTTAGCCGAACTCACTTAGTAAGCGGCAAATAATAATTAAATAATATTAATTTTACGCAGCTCCTCGAAGGTGATCGTGGCATAGGTAAACATACTAGAAAGTTAAGCAATCCTAACTAGGTCAGTCCACTAATCGGTCACCATTTTTTAACACATTGAGATCTCACGTTAAGCCATCGGTCAACATTTATTGCATGAATACGAAAAAATACAATATGTTTAACTTAAAACTAGTTAGAGTTATATATCGATGAGATAGCCTCCATTGCCAAACTAGGTACAAACCTGCATTACTGCTTACTGCGCCATTCCCCACGGGAATTTCAACTTAACTAGTACAATATAAAGGATAGAATAGGAATAAGATAACAGGGCATATAAATATAGTGCTAAAAACTAAAAATGTGTGATATATATATGGAGGGAGCAAACGCGGATCTGTGTTCAGCAGATGTGACTCCACGGCCCAGGCCCGCGTTGCTTAGCAACCGAAAGATGGAGATATTATGTAAACAACAACAGATGTTAAAGTAACATGAATATTGAAAATGTAAACAAACCAAAAAAAAGACATGGTGCAACTTAATGTAAATAGACAGTTAATAAATATATAGAACACCATGGTGGACGAATGTGTGTATGCAGAAACTGTGTGTACGCTGCATACACACATTTGAACATTTTAAATATGTACTATATATGAACACTAGCTGACCCACGCAACCTCGTTTGCGTCTTATATTGCCTGAAGCGTAAAAATTTCCCCGTTTTTGAAACAGTCTTCATTGGTGCTCCGCTCCTATTAGTAGTAGCGTGATGATATATAGCCTTATAGCCTTCCTCGATAAATGGACTATCCAACACCGAAATAATTTTTCAAATCGGACCAGTGGTTCCTGAGATTAGCGCTTTCAAACAAACAAACAAACTCTTCAGCTTTATAATATTAGTATAGATAAAAATATGTCTATAAATTTTAACATATTATCTATGAAAATCCGTTCAGCAGTTTTTGCGCGAAAAAGTAACACACACCACACACACACACATATCCTTACAAACTTTTGCCTTTATAATATTATTAGAAATATCGTAAGCGCCTGAACTTATGAATTTAGTTGTGTGTGCATTAACTATGTATTCAAATGTTGTATAATTATTAACCGACTGCAAAATAAAAGAGGTTATATGTTCCACTGTATGTATTTTTTTTTATGTATGTTCACCGATTACTCCGTCAATTGTGGACTGAGTTTAAAAATATTTTTTTAGGTATTAGAGCAAAATTTAGATACAAAGTTTGTTATATTATACTCCGCCCGCGTGGATGTCAGTTACCGCTGCAAAAGCCTACCCAGGAAAGACACGGTCAGCAAAATGATTCCCAGGTCGATTCACAGACACCGACACTAACATTGACGACGCAGTCATTATCCGAAGGCTGCACTGATTGTCTTTCTGTGGATGTTAAATTGGTTAATGAGGCAAATATTTAAATGTAATTTATACTAAGTTTTCACTTCTGCCGACAGTCCCCGAGTGCAACCCGTTGTTTTAGGATAAATAACTAAAGCGATTAATGTAGAGCTTCTCTATAAACAACATTTGACGTTAAATTATTTTCAGGTAACAAAATATACTGATGGTCGGGAGCCCCGTGATAGGGCAACGTAAAGTTGCCCATGCGTAAAACATTCTTTTCGTAAATCAATTCCTACTAATTTGAATGTTTGGCCCTGGGATTTGTTTATTGTTAGTGCGAAAGAAATTTTTACTGGAAATTGGAGCCTTTTGAAGGGTATAGGCAAATCAGTAGGGATCATGGGTATTCTTGGTATATGAGCTAATTCGCCAGCTGCAGGGCCGGTGATAATCTTCCCTACTATTAAATTATCTTTTAGCTCCTTTATAAGAAGTCTCGTGACATTACACATGTTGGGGGGGCTTAAATTTCTAAGAAGCATTATCGGCGTGCCAACTTTTAACGACAGTTCATGAGGTGGTAGACCAACGGGGTTCAGAGAATTTAAAAATTCCTGGGGGTAGTGCACTGCGTCCTCGATGTTAGTGACGGTGTCTATGGATTTATAGCACTTAACTTCACCCGGTACTTTCTGCATAATTAAATTGTTTATTTCGTTGACTGTTTCATTCCTGGGAGAAACTATTGCTCTACAACACAGCCAACGAAAATAATTTTGATGTAAGTTTTCGATGTCAGGATATATAGTTTCTATCAGACTATCTAAATTATGGACTATTTGGCCTAGAGACTAATCCAAAGTAACCGCATAATCGGTGCCCAAATTTAAAGATTCTTTGACAAATAATTTGATGAGTTTCTTCATCTTTAAATGAAATACACGTGAAATTATGTCATGATGGTTAAAAGACCGTTGTCCTGGTAGCAGCTCCGCTTTAATTTCAGGCCATTCGGGGTTACATGTAAAAGTGACAAATAAGTCAGGTCTACCATAATTTTGGACGTACGTAATCGCGTCCTGCGTTTTCTCGTGCATGAAACGCGAAGAACCCTTTTAATTTTGCCATAACTTCAAAACCAAACGTCCAATTTTTATCATTCAAAGAACAAATATTATCTACATAAACTGTAGTTAGTGATGAAATAATTTATTTTGATAAGGATTGATAGCATGAGTAAAATAAACGCGTTTAAATGTAGTCCAAACAAAATTCAAGACTTTTAAATAAAAAAATGGTTATTGTGCCTCACTCGACATAGATAGGTATAGTGTGTCGCGGACTTTTTTATAGATATTTATAAGATCTACTATTAATTAGAACATTTTATGGTTCTACCTTTTACCTTTTAGGCAGCGTACGCAAAATAAGTAACTTATCTGGTTGATTTTTTAGACTTTGTGTCCGATAAACCCAAATATCTTACGGAACCCTATTTTTTCCAAAATAAAATATAGCCTATGTTACTCGTGGGTAATGTAGCTTTCGAATGGTGAAAGAATTTTTAAAATCGGTTTAGTAGTTTTTGAGCCTATTCATTACAAACAAACAAACAAACAAACATACAAACAAAGTTTTCCTCTTTATAATATTAGTGTAGATATATTATAAAAATTGGAATATGTATAAATAGTAAATTGCAAATAGTAATGTATAGGAAATGTATCAGATGACACATAGACAAAATAAAACAAGATGTAAATAAACAAATGGTATACAAATAATATGGGTGGACAAATGTGTGTATGCAGAAACTGTGTGTCCGCTGCACACACACATTTGAACAACTTAAATGTATATTATATACAAATATATATTATAGAAATTGAAATATATAAATGATAAATTAAATAATATAAATAATAATTGTATGAGAAATGTACTAGAAGACATATGAGTGAAATAAAATATGCTGTAAATAAATAAATAGTATATAAACAAATATATAGAACACGGTGGACGGGCAAATGTGTGTCTATAGAAACTGTGTGTACGCTGTAGACACATATTTGAACATCTCTATGCGTACATGTAATATATGTATGGAAAGGAAAGTTACTATTGTCACCATTATGTTGTTGTTACTGCTGTCACTGGTATTGCTACTGTTGCAATTATCATCATTGCCACTATTGTCATCCTTCATCATCATCACCATTTTCATCATCTTCATCATTTTCATCATCTTCATCAATTTCATCATTTTCATCATCATCACCATTTTCATCATCATCACCAATTTCATCATCATCACCATTTTCATCATCATCATCATCATCACCATTTTCATCATCATCACCATTTTCATCACCATCACCATTTTCATCATTTTCATCATTATCATAAAACTAGAAAATATGCAAAATATAGAATTAAATATTTATTATTGGGGTTATTACACACGCCGACATGATAGAGTGCTAGAAATCATACGTGAAGCAGTAAGTCTTTCAGTAGCTAGAGCCCAAAAAGGATTGACTACAAATAAACGAGAAATTAACTTTATAAAGGATGGCTCAACTACCAAATCTAAAAGCAAGCCTTTCTCAATCCTAGGTACTGCACCTGACTGGACTATTTTGATGGATACGTATGATAAGCACTATAAAATCCCAGAGGATGTTGGTGTTTCGTCATCCAGACCGGACATATTCCTTTTCTCTAGACAAATTAAACACATAATATTAGTAGAGCTTACTGTTCCGTGGGAAACTAATATTCCTAAAGACCATAGAATAAAATTAAATAAATATTACGATCTAACAACTGAACTTAACAAAAATGGCTATGTGGTTAATTTATACGCGGTAGAAGTAGGAGCGAGAGGTATACCAGCTAAATCTCTCTATAACCTTCTGAAAGACCTTGGCCTGTCGAGATCTGCAGTAAGTTCTATTTTGGAATGAGTATCCAAGGCTGCACTAACAGGTTCCTACCAAATTTGGCTAGGTAGGGCGGGAAACTCGAGCAGTGAAGGTGAGCGTTGATGCGCATCTTAAAGGGGGCCTCCTTAAACCTACATCCAGGTCGTAAGTCCTGGGAACTGCTTTGAGTTTCTCCCTCTGCCACACGATGGACCCGGCACCCGCACGGTGAATCCATGGAGTGCTAAGAAGTTTGTCTCTAAGTATGAAAAATATAGAAAGTAAATAGACACAAAAAATAATATGTTGCAACAAATGGAACACAAACAGATGGATGTAATAGATGGGCGAATGTATGTGTTCGACAATCGAAATGTGCCGAACGCATATATCTGTACATCCTTAATATATTATACATACATATATATCAAATTATATCGACACCACTACACACAGCACTATATACACAAATAGATATACAAGGTCCTGGCACTCTAAACAGTCGGGGAAAAGCAGAAAAAAAAAAATATATATAAAGGATAGTATAATAAATCAAAAATTAAAAAAACAAAATAAAAAGTGTGGTTGAAAAGTTGTATACTTAGTCAGGCCATAAATACTGTTACAAACAAAAATAAACAAAATGTTACTTTTGAATTTGAAATCTGTAATTTTTACTTTCTGCCACGCACAGCAAAACTGTGGAATGAGCTGTCGCCTGCGGTGTTCCTGGACCAATACGACCTTCAAACCTTCAAGAAAACAGCGTACTCTTTCCTAAAAGGCCGGCAACGCACTTGTAACGCCTCTGGTGTGTCCATGGGCGGCGGTAATCGCTTGCCATCAGGAGATAGGTCTGCTCATTGCCCATTATAAAAAAAAAGAAAAAAAACCTGTCTTAGTTGGAAACCAACGTTCCGATCTTCATCAGAGCTGAAGACTGGCCGTCATCTAGTACTGTTTTCGATCCACTGGAGCATGATCCTTGATCAGTTTTAGAGAGTAATGGTTGTTATAAACGCCCTATAATTTGGAGTCCCTAAAACAACCCATACAGTTGTCAGTGAAGAATTTTCCCATAGAAAGAGTGCGTGCTGCTATTAATAACTGGCCTCAACTTATGAAGGACTGTATTGTAGCCAATGGAGACCACTTCAAACAAGTTTTATATATTTTTAATGGTTTTATATTAATGTTTTTAACTAACAATAGTATTAATTGTTACGAACAATAAAAAATATATTATTCTTTGTAAGTAACAATATTTATGGCATGACTAAGTTTACACAAATCGGCGAGAGAATTTCTATATCGCGATACAGGATTAGTTACTCTGTAGTCCAGTAGTAGTCGGTAGTAGCAGGTAGTCTTACTTCTAAGATAATTTCAGGTGTAAATCAAACAAAAAAAATGATACCTCTCATATATATATATAAAATGAAAATACAATATATTTAATTATTTTCCATAATTCTACAAGGAGACACCGACAATCCCCAGTCCTCGAGTTTCTTGTCCACCCACTCCCGAAACAAGGCCACGTTGGTATAAACAGCTGGCACATCCTTCCAACCACATCCAATACTCCAAGATACCAGCCCCGTCAATTTGTAACGATTATTGCCTATAGGACATACCAAAGGGGCGCCACGGTCAGCCTGAAAAAAATAATACTTTTGGAGTTCTGTCGATTGTTATTGATCAGAACAAGACTAAAGTCAAAATTTGTACCAAATGATGATCATCAAACATCATCAGTTTCTAGTTATCTACTGCTAGACAGAGGCTCCTTCTCAGTAAGGAAGCTTTATCCTTCATACCACACTGGTCAGCTGTGCTGTGATGTTGTCCAGCGCAGTTTGCTACCTTAATTGCCTCTTACAACCATATTGGATAAGTAGTTGGGGTACATTACGTGTCTGTAAAGTAACAAACAGGAAAAAAATATATTATACGTAAAAAGCATATCAGGTCCAGAATCCTATACCCTACCATGCTGCCTGCCATTATCAGTTCTGATATTTTTTACTTAAAACCCAGCACAGGTGACTCACCTGGCAGGTATCCTTGCCTTCTTCTCCACCAGCACACACGAAACTGTTGTGAAGTGTAAAGCGACTTCCGAGCCTGGTTTTCTTCAGCAACGTAGAACAGTTTCTGTGAGGCACCATGTCGATTTCCACTTTCTTGAGAATCACGGCGTAACGACCTTTCTGACCTGAGACCACAAAAGAGAATATATTATATACGAGTAATATTGTCGCTGCCTTGATAGCGCAGTGGTAGTGAATGTGACTATTGTGCTTGAGGTCTCGGGTTCAAATCCTGGGTCGGACCGACTGTTTGTGTGATCTACAAATATTTGTTTCGGAGTTTGGGTGTTTTCTTTGTATAATACGTATGTATTTACAAAAAAGAAGTATATATATGTAAAGAAATTGGATTTCTTTCTTTCATATAAAGCGCGCCCTGTCGATAGGACACTAACTTACTACCTTCATCTAAAGCTAGATGGCGTAGTTTGACAAATGGCTGCCATGGTTTAATGATAAAAAGAGTGAAGTGTGAGGTTAGGCAATGAATTATTTTATTATTTGATTTGTGAAAAGAAATCGATAAATCTGTTAAGAAACTTTAAATGTCGTTTCTTTGTATTTTCAGGTATGATACCTAATATGTTTGTTAAGATCTGTTTGTAGTAAAACGATGTAAAAAATCTTGATTTCTAATAATCTCCACTAATTGTCTTATATATACATATATATTTATATCAGTTGTGTGTTGTGCCCATAACACAATCTCTGCATAGCTTGGGACTAGATGGCGTCGTGTGTTAGGTGTCTGAAATATTAATTTATGTCACTCTTAACGACTTTTTGACTAGAGTCCGGATACCGGATATTTGATCAACATTATAGCCGGACATTCGAATATTCATTGGGATATTGTCAACTTCATGTCTTTCGTATCGTAAGTAATGTCAGGTACAGGTACAGGTAACAAAAATATATTTATTAGATTCTTTTTTGTGAGAACTATTTAACAAACTAACAACAAATACATACACTGTTTTTTCAACTAGATTAAATCAATCAATTAGTTTATTAAACCCTTTACGCAGTCCATACCAGTTTCTAATCAAGACTTATTTTTATGACAAGAATGAAAGAGATTTCTAGCTCTCAAAAAACGCCATCGCGTCCATGCAGTGGCTAGAAGTATGTGGTTAATCCACTAAAACAACTCGAAGCCCAACCTCAGCTTCTCAATCCAGGGAAGGACCCAGACTAACACAGGCGGCCTCGGTATCCCTATTGTGAGGAGAACCCAGGCTAAGACTTACCAAAATCGTTCTTCCCCCATCCATTAGCAATACAGTTCTTGTGGCTGTCGAAGACCTCATTCTGTTCCGGCATACAGATGACGTTGATGTGTTCTGTCAGCTCCACAGGCCGCTCCAGGTGCAGGAGAGCAATGTTGTTTATTAAATTTCGGCGATGGAAACCTGTAAAACAAATATTGCTAATTTATTTCAGGTTGGGTAACTCAACAGCCACAATAAAAGTTAATGTTCAGTTCGATACGCAACATCAAGCCAATAACAGTTTTTAATAAATTAACAGCGGATTTGGAACACTAACCAAGACGACACTGGGATAGGGGGCAAATGCTAAGCGATTCACGACGCGCATGAACACCCGCAACACCAGAGGCATCACAAGTGCGTAGCCGGTCTTTTAAGAAGGAGTACGATTTTTCTTAAAAGTTTGAAAGTCATATTGGTCCGGGAATACCACAGGTGAAAGTTCATTCTACTTGTTGTGCGAGGCAGAAAGTTTCTAGAGAAGCGCACAGTTGTTGATTGCCAACCATCTAGATGATGGGGATGAAACTCCTGTCGCGTAAGATGATGATGGAAAAAAGCGGCAGGGATCAGTCCGAACAACTCCTCGGAGTACTAGACCAAACTAGAGAACCGCTATTTGTGCCCAAATTAATACTGGGTGCAAAGGCAATCCACGACCTCCGAATTAGAAGTCAAGATCACCAACCACTAGACTAATAAGCTTGCTAAATGTCAGAGGGTACTCACTGCTATGGATGTAGATTTCCGTCACAGCTGTTTCTTCATGCTCATAGATCTCCTTCTCTGTCTGTGTGTCCCACTCTCCAGCACGAATTTTGAGGGCTCCCGGCGCATGGCTGGAGAAGAAAACCATAAATAACTACCTGATTAAAGTTCTTAATATGGGTCAGTTCTGTAGAGGATTTCTGCGAAACAAGACCATATTATTGTGTGTATATAGGTTCATAGAATGTTTAGTTCATAAGAACAATTTCAATTCACTTATATGAAATAACAATGTTTTAACCGAATTCAAAAACCTCTGTTTTTGAAGTCGGTTAAAAACATTGTTCTCAATTCGACTGTTGTTTTTATGTTTGTTACCTCATAACTTTCAACTAGGTGAACCGCTTTTTGATGATTGTTTTTTTATTTGAAAGCTGGTGCTTCCCGTGTGGTCCCATTTCAACCACATATATAAACATATATCTATACGAGAATTGCTCATTTAAAAGTATTAGATAACACATCTAAAACATATTTATCTCGGAAGTTCTGAAATGGCTCTAGTGACATCTGTGACAAAAATTGAACTTGTGGGGGGACAGATGACTAGTCATTCCAACACAAAGGGAGGATCCTCCGATCAGGCGAAGTGATCATGCCTAGCGGGCCACTGCCCAAAAGTTGATGTTGGGATGTTGTATATATGATAATCGGCGCGAGAACTTCTATTGCGCGATTCAGGATTGTTCGTTTCTTTGTATTGTACGTTACTCCGTAGTTCAGTGTCTCTGCGGTAGATGGCGCTGTAGTATGTTTTGTTGTTTTTGCGATGTATGTGGAGGTGGCCTCAAACTCCATTTTAAGTAGGTACTATAAGTGCTACTTACTTGTAAATAACATAGGCTGCGGTCATCACTACTTCTGGATTGATTAACACTCCAGCACCGATATAGGAAAGGTTATTGGAGTCAAGCAGAGCCACGACCCACGGGAATTCACCGAATTGACTGTTAGCACCCTGGAATATTACACAATAAAATTAAACGTAATCTCACATATCGAGAACAGGGCAAGAAATTCGAGAATGTCCCGGCATTCTGTCACAAGTCTAGAAATTAGACCTCATTGTCCTGGAAAACCCTGTTTTTAACGAAATATAGTGTTCCTTTAAAAGTGGATTTCCTCCAGCAGTGGATTTTTAATACCTGTTAAAGGCCGTTGATGTAATACTAGCAACATTTCCATTTATCACTAAGTAAATAAGAATCTCATCAAGTAATTATTTTAGTTGAATGGAGTTCCTGTAGGTCAAAACATTATAAATATTTTTAGGTTATAATTTCTCCACCACCCTAAGGTTGGCTGGTAGAGAATGCCCTGGGCATAAAGTCCGCCGATGTACAAATATGCATGGGGTTTATAATAAATAAATAAATAAAACACCCCTCCCCCTCTCTCTAATCACCCATGCCCTTAAATGTAAGAGAGGTCACTTGTAGAGTAGCAACGCACTTGTGTCTTGATATCCACCCCTTAAGCCAGAAAAGAGTACCTTCGTAAACTCACTTCGAAAGTGACTCCCAATCCCTGTCGGTTTCTATACCCACACCCTTTGACTTTCGTCGGGTCAGGTTTGGGTTTAGGCTTCTTAGGATCCACGGGGTTTGCACAGCAGATCTCAACGGACTCCTGGCATGTTATCCCATCACTGTTTCCATACCTGCAAATAAAAATAAAAAATCTCTTGAAAACACTGTCCACTCCTGAACATAGGACTCAACTTATAAAAGAGGTTTTATCTACTATAACATGCTGGCTAGATGGGTTAAATTTTTCATTTCTTGTGCAGTGCTATTGTTCTATTTATTGTACTCTCTGAGATGCCTTTAATAAAATCCACGGAATGAAAAGGAGTGGTAACATGCCCACTTCCAAAATCAACCGCTAGATATTATCACAACACCTGCAACTTCTCTTATTGTCTAGATAGAACACCTTAGGCGCTCATAGCCCAGTTGCACTCGGTGGTTAGAAATAATTTTCCGAGGGTAAGCAACGACGGCGCGGTCATTACCTGGAATGGTGATCGCTGGTGGCATGTTTCCATGATGGTCACGTTAAGCAGTCGGTCACGATTGTTATCATAGGTCATTCCAACACAAAGGGAGGATCCTCCGATCAGGCGAAGTGATCATGCCTAGCGGGCCACTGCCCAAAAGTTGATGTTGGGATGTTGTATATATGATAATCGGCGCGAGAACTTCTATTGCGCGATTCAGGATTGTTCGTTTCTTTGTATTGTACATTACTCCGTGGTTCAGTGTCTCTGCGGTAGATGGCGCTATAGTATGTTTTGTTGTTTTTGCGATGTATGTGGAGGTGGCCTCAAACTCCATTTTAAGTAACATTACATATAAGAAACTCAGTTGGAGGCCTTTGGGCGGCATAAAACATACAACGAGAAAGATTACGTAGCCAGAACCTTGACTTGCCAGTCCCCAAACCGCAATTGACCAGCGTGGGTACGTATGGCCTTAACCTTCTACTGAGAGGAGCCCAGCAGTGAAACATTATGGGTTGTTGATGATGTTAGACAGAACACCAGTTCCATGAGATCCTCACCTGGTATTCACGATATCATATCCAAAATTAAATACACAGAGATAGTAAGGTACACACTGGCAGCTCTTGCCATCGTTGTGGACTAGAGTCGCAGTGTTTTCCGCAAGACTCACGATGATCTGAAAGGAAAAGGAGATTATTAATTAAGCTTCAAATAGGGGCATAGTTTTGTTATATAATAATAATAGTTATGATCATCGGTCTGCAAGGAATACTGACTTGTATATTTTCCTAGTCTCACTGTCTCTTTAGATCTTTAAAGGCATTTGACACCGTCTCAACCTCTATTCTTGTAAACTAACTGGAGAAAATTTGCATTGGGGATAGGGCTCTTGATCTCATAATAGAACTACCTTTCAAACAGAAGGCAAAGAGTGAAAGTTGACTAGCACGTCAGTGGTAACGCGACTGTATTGCATGGCGTTCCTCAGGGGAGCGTGTTAGGTCCAACGCTTTTCTAAATATATATTAACTACCTCTGTAACATGAGTTTACTTAATGCTAAAAAAATTCATACGCCGATGATACAGCCGTTGCCTTTTATGTAAGCTCTTGGCTCGACGTCAAGTATCATACTGAAACCGGTATGACCCATGTTACTCAATGGCTAATTTCTCCTAACGTTAAATACCTCAAAAACAAACTTTATATGTATACGTGAGAGAGATAACGGCAATAATTGTAACTACCCTAATATTCGCAAGGCAACTGAGGTAAAATATTTAGGTGTAGTTGTCGATAATACACTCCCTTGGTACCCTCACTTGCAACAAGTTGCACCTCGATTTAGGAAACTAAGCTGGTTGTTCAAACCCTAAGACAGGTGGCACCATTGGTCAAAGTAAAGCCCGTCTAATAATATGCTTACACAGATAAACCTTACGTTGGTGTATTCCGTGTTCATATACTGCATTCCCTAGATCACTGAGCTGGTCAGTAAAAGGGCGGTTCAGACAGCAGTGAATACTATTACGAGTGATAGCAAGGGTAGTTAGAGGATTAGAGGATGCCCACATGGTGGGGTCCTATCACCGCTTCTATGGAACGATCTTCTTCGATCAAAGGTACAATATCCAACTATCCGCAGAAACAAAAGATAGCTTTGGCGTCGGCGAAGTTAGGATATATACGGACGGCTCCAAAACAAAAATGGGTACCGGAGCTGGAGTTTTCTCGAACGGCTTAAATATCAAGATATCAACTACTCTAGACAAGCTAAACACAATCTTCCAAGCAGAATGTGTTGGCATAATCAAATCAGCACAAGCAGTTGCAGCCAGAAATGTACGAGACTTTGTGGCGACTTCCACATATAACACAACAATAACCTACTACAACGCCATCTACCGAAGATACACTGAACTACGAAGTAACGCACTACACGGAGCAACTACAAATCCTGAATCGCCCAATAAATAGTTCTCGCGCCGATTATTATATATACAACATCCCAACATCAACTGTTAGGCAGTGGCCCGCCAGGCAGCCGCCGAACCGGGCGGCGGAGGCGCGCTTATAAGCGCCTCATGCCGCCCTGAGTGTGGCCGCGGATGGACGGGATGGGTTTTACCCTCCATCCGCTTTACACGCCAACCGCGAGGAGGCGACGTACGCGTGTGCCGTGGGTTGCCTAAATTGAGATTATTTACCAGCAGACGGTGCCCGTTTCAGTGCGGGCAGGCGCTGGGAGGGGTCCGGTCGTATTAATACCAGCAGTTCCCGGACCACTCCCTTCTCAGGCACAGAGTTGGCACACCGTGTGGTTTTAGTCAGTTCGATTCCGACACACCGCACCGCCGCAAACCCCGGCGGAGTGACGGCCCGAGGGGGTTTCCACACGTAAAATATATTAAAAAAGTTGCGTGTACTAGCGTACACTCGTAAGAAGTGAAACTTCTTTATGACGTTATTTTTCAAAAAATAAATATCATATGTCGACGTAAGGTATAACGACAAAAGACTTATAAACCAGCAATGTTCGTGACAATTCTTATTTCAAGTGCAATAAAAGTTAAGGAGCGAGACCTGAGTAAATGTGTGAATGAAGTAAGTTTGTGGAATGTGATGTGTGTAGTTATTTACATTGTGGACTAAATAAAATAATATTGTTTGTAATGTGATATTTCATTGTAGTATTAATTTGGTCCTGTTTGTGTTCGAAAATGTTTTTTGTTTTATTTTATAAATTTTTTTTGAAGGATTGTATATAACTACTCTCAATAATGATAAAACATTTTATTTTAACCCCGATAAAGAAGTTTCACTTCAAAAAGATAGCGTAACGGATAAATGTGACGCGCAACGTAACGGATAAATGTTACGCGTAACGAAAAAATGTTACACTAAATTTTTTGACAACCCCGTTAAAGAAGTTTCACTTCAAAAAAATAAAAAAATAATGAAGATAACAAACTCACCCAATCAAGAGGCTAAGTGCGGAAATGGCCCGGCAAAAGAAACAAACAAACAAATGCATTCCCGTTTGGGGAGGTGCAGCAAATAATTAATTCATAAACCTAGAACGTTCACAACGTGCACTCCTAAAGTACTTGTCGGTATATTTGAAAGCATTGACTTCCAAGGAACGATTGCCATAGATGATAATGGAAACCGAGAACCAAGGTGTCAGCCACATTTATTATCATACTAGCTAACCCACGCAACCTCGTTTGCGTTACTTATTGCACGTAGCGTGATAATTTTCTCCTGTTTTGAAACATTCTTCATTGGTGCTCCGATCCCATTGGCTTTAGCGTGATGATATATAGCCTTCTTTGATAAAAGGGTTATCTAACACTGAAGGAATTTATCTAATCGTACCAGTAGTTCTTGAGATAAGCGCGTTCAAGCATAAAAACTCTTCAGCTTTATATACGAGTATTAGTATAGATTTCTGAGAATATGGAAATGTTCATAGGAAATAATAGGTACAGAAATTGCTAGAAGTCCGTGTAGAGGTCTGGAAATTCTAATTGACTGACTGATGAGAATACCTTAAACCCTCAAAAAAGTATCTTATGAATAAGACATACTTACATCCTCTAGTCCTTTCGTCTCAGGTTCCAACCTAGGAGTAGAAGTCGAGGGTGGGAGGATACTGTTACTTAGAATAGAAGGGTCTATCATTGAAATCTGTGAGCTGGTGACCACCATCAAAACACTCCCAACTGTCAACATGAAGAACAGCGTCATAATTCTGGAAGAAACAAAAATATTAAATATAAAGATAATAGTTTTTGAGCACGTCAGGTTTTAGAATACAACAATATACAATCATAAAATTAACAAAAAAAGTGATGTACAAAGAGCAGCCTTGCTTATAATTTATTTCAAGCAATTGGAATTAAATATTGTTATTTTTGTTTCATCTAAGAATTTGATTTTATACAGAAAGCCATGTGGCTAAATCTATAATTCTGGATCCTTTGGGCGTGACGTGGAAAATTATCTCACTAGGCTGCTATAATGTGGGTCACCTTACTACATTACGGTGCTGCGATGCGGAATCTAGTCCTGCAAAACCATGCTAAATTGATAGATGCCTCTACGATAGGATTCTTTCTTCCAACCGTAGTACCGAGACATCATTCGCTAGAGATGGTCGCAAGGGGCGAGGACGTAGAGAAATGAGCGGCTTTAGTAGTGACGGGGAAAGCAACCTTCATGAAAAGTACCGATAGGTTTGCAAAACTCTGCAGCAGACCATTAGCCATCGTGACATCTAGGCCCGCCCTTATCTTGCACCGTACAAAGTAATATATGACAGCTATTAGCTCCTTCAATAATAAATGAAAAGTTTGAACCGTTTTATAACAAACTTGTAGATAACGAACAATGATAGGTAGTAGAACCACGCTGATTGCATCACCAATAGGCTGGCTCGACCTGGCTGCACTACTCTTACAGAAGATCAAACTAAAATGACAACATTCGTGCTTTTGTATTACGTTAATGAATCCAAGACCGGAGACCCAATGATGCAGAAGCATCTCATTCGACAATCATCGTGTTGGTCATCATGCTCCATTGTTGCATTGTCTGCACTCGCAATGACTATGATGCCTTTAACCCATAATATTTTATGTTATTACGTTTATCGTCTACTGTTAAATATAATATAATATAATATAATAGTACTTTATTTTTCCTCACAATGGTACACTTACAACTAGTCATCTTCCTAGCCTTTATTTCCCAATATTATTTGGGGTCGGCTACCAGTTCAACCGATTTTACCTGAATATCAGTTTTTACACAGAGCGACTGGCATCTGACCTCCGCAACCCTGAGGGCGAACTGAATTCGAAGGTTGAACTAGTTGTCAGTACATTTGAGGGCACTGACTTCCCAATAACGATTGCCATAGCTGTTCATGACAACCGGGACCGACGGCTTAACGTGCCCTCCGAAGCACGGGCGGGAAACACCGCCATCTTCCATACTCCGGGCCGCTATTAAGAATTTCTTGTGGGAAAAACCCAACAGCAGTCCGACCCGGGAATTGAACCCGAGACCTCTTGATCTGCAGTCGCTTACGCTAACGACTAGACCAACAAAATTTTGTTTAGAAATGTGAGGAACTGGTGTCTGTGATAGGCATATAATATCTGTGTAATGTAATACTATTAAACGTCACACTTTTTTATGACTATCCTGTTGGAATAGTGGTTTGTGACCTTGGCTGCTATTCCAGAGGTCGTGAGTTTGATTTCTATGCAGGACAAGTATTTAAGTGATGAATAAGCTTATTACACACACAAGACCAATCTAAAGACTCGAAGATTTAGAATTGAAGACTTTAAATACTTGACATTGGCAGAAATAGCTGATCCGAGTGATCCGGCTAGTTGTCATTTCATCAAAAGAAGAAGAGTGCAAAACCAGGGGCTCAATGTTGCAGAAGCATCTTAATAGACAACCATCGTGTGGGTCACCATGCATTGTTGCAATGTCTGCACTCGCAATGAGTATGGTGAACACTACTCTTGAATTCTGGTCATGCTTTCCATCAGGCAGAGTAACGTAACTACGCATATGAAACAATACAAAAATTATAGTCTATTTAAAAAACTTACCCTAATTTTATTGTAAACTTATATCACTGCTTTAAATATGTATAAAAAATGCTAATCAAACATAAGGTTCTTTTAAACTAGTGCCCGCAAGAACTTCTTTTAATGGAATGATATCGAATCTCATCCGGTCTACAAAAGTGTACACAGCATATGTCTATCGGGGGAAATACGTTAATAACAAGTTTAATCATTTTAATTGATAATGCCTAAACCGTTGATATTTCAAACAAAAAAAAACTAACAAAGACTTTGAGTCAAAATGTAACTAAAATAATTTGCAAGTTTTAAGTTATTTTGGCGGAAAAATAAAGATAGACGTCTGGTCGGTTGTTATTTTGTACGCTAGACAGGTTCTAACCGACTTAACAAAAGGAAAAGGTTGCTAATTTGGTTATATTTTTGTTTAAATGAACACTTATCCTCGGGAAGGCTTTTTTATGTGCGGAAATCCCCCCTGATACCAATTTTGGTGGTTATGTCGTACTCATACCGACCAAATATCGCACGCCATATCAGTTACTAGTAGCCGGAGAACCAGGTACACCCTAGTAAAGAATACCTCGACCGACGTACCTCGAACCGTCTACGGCTTGTAGGTGACCGCTTCCTATAAGGGAACCCTGATGATTCCTTTTTGCCCACAACCCGTTCAAAGCTCAAACAAGCGCTCGCCTCGCCACAGGTGACAGATAGCCTCATTTGTCACCCTCAGACTTACGTGGATTGAAATCGTTTTGCTATTTCCGGTGCCTAAGTCGTCAGCGGTACCTGGCGAATTCCCGTACCTCTAAACCTCCCCCGGTAAAACTCCGCCATCTCCTTCACAAGCACGACTTGCTTGCAGAAAGAGACGGTGGAGTTCCACGCACTCTCAGTCCGTATCACGGCCGCAATCATGGAATTAAGTAAGAGAATCCTTACTCCGAAGAGTGCCACGAAGTCACGCCTCTGCTCCAACCACGCCGGACATTCCGCCAGCGTGTGGAGCTCCGTGTCCTCAGCCCGGCCCTCGGGATAAGCCGCAGGTGATTTTCTAAGCATCCTTTTCTAATCATTACCATGATCACCTGCGTCAACCGGTATGAGCTGGTACCGGGATGTCGTATCGTTGTCGAAACACGACAGCATGAATGCTGTCACTTCAGTTTGGTCTTGTGTGTGATAAACTTACTCATCACTTAAATATTTGTTCTGAGTAGAAATCAAACTCACGACCTCTTGCATAACAGCCAAGATCACTATTCCAACAGGATAGTTATAAAAAAGTGTGACGTTTAAAAGTATTTGTCAGTTGACGATAAACGTAATAACATAAAATATTATGGGTTAATGGCATCATAATGCAAACAAACGAGGTTAAAGGTTATTTAATCTTGTTTTTTCCTTAGAAACGTGATATTTAGATGTTATGTAGTCAATCACTTAGGTACATAATCATATCATAGTAACTGAGCCTCGCGGTGTTACCCGCGGTGCAACAACAAACGCGAATAATGCCGCGGGACAACGCTAGTCTAAAAAGAGTAGTCTATAGTACTACATATATCATCTGCCGGTGGAAGTCCCGTCAAAATCGGATCAGCCGAAACCCAACAGAAAGACAGAAAGAATATTTAAAATGGTTTTTTGGTGTCCATAGATAAGTACCGCATATACTTTCAAATGCATATAGTGAAATAATATTGAAATTACAAACATACACTTCTAATTTATTAATTTATATAGATTTATACAAATTATATCATTCTCAGATTAATATTTATATAAACAAAAAAAATTCATGGAATTTTAACTCTGTGAATAGCCAAAGATATTTGACAAATGCCTTAGGTTTCTACGAAACGTGCCGGCTTGAGTGATATCGATCCAGCTCTTCTTTTCTAGCCTGTATCATCCCCAAGATTATTTGGACTCTCATTCACCAACGAAATACGACAGCACCAATACTGTCACTTTAGATTGGTCTCCTGTATGTTATGCTGTGTGTTCTCTCATGTTTTAGACAATTCAACTTTCATGTATCTCTTATTTTTATTGATTTAGTGGCAGACGAGCAGACGTATCATCTGATGGTAAGCGATTGCCGCCGCCCATGGACACCTGCAACACCAGAGGGGTCACAGGTGCGTTGCCGGCCTTTGGGGGATGGAGACGGGGATGAGGAGAGGGTTTGAGATATGGGCCTCCGGTATAAATAATTAAACTCCGCCGACCTTTGGAGCATGGGGGGGATGATGAGGAGGATGGAGGGATGGGTTGGGGTATGGGCCTCCGGTATCCTCACTCACTCGGTAAAACACAACGCAAGCGCTAATTCCCACCGGTTTTCTGAGAGGGCGTGCTATCTCGCCGGTCGAGCCGGCCCATTCATGCCGAAGCGTGTCTCTCCCACGGCCTTTCCGTGCTCTCTCTCCCTCCTCTATCTCGTGAGAGGATAGTACTGCCCCGGTTACCCGGCCTACCTTTATGAAATGATTTGAAAATACTCTTTTAAGGATATGAGGTAAAGATTAACAAACAAACCCATTTAAGTATTAAATAATAATTAAGATTAAAAGTATTCGCAAGCTGTGTGATTGCCCTCAAGTTTTTGTGTACCTGTCCAGACGTGTCGGAGGTCAGCCGGCTCGTATTTAGCCGAACTCACTTAGTAAGCGGAAAATAATAATTAAATAATATTAATTTTACGCAGCTCCTCGAAGGTGATCGTGGCATAGGTAAACATACTAGAAAGTTAAGCAATCCTAACTAGGTCAGTCCACTAATCGGTCACCATTTTTTAACACATTGAGATCTCACGTTAAGCCATCGGTCAACATTTATTGCATGAATACGAAAAAATACAATATGTTTAACTTAAAACTAGTTAGAGTTATATATCGACCATGAGATAGCCTCCGTTGCCAAACTAGGTACAAACCTGCATTACTGCTTACTGCGCCATTCCCCACGGGAATTTCAACTTAACTAGTACAATATAAAGGATAGAATAGGAATAAGATAACAGGGCATATAAATATAGTGCTAAAAACTAAAAATGTGTGATATATATGGGTCTGTCGTAAATAATGGATAAGTCGTAAACTGGAGTTGGTCCGGCTATGAGACTATTAGAAAATCGTATCTTTTTGCCAGGGTTTCTAACCGTATGGAAATGGCGTAGACTTTTATGTTTTTTTATAAATTTCGCTACTCTTTGCATTCATTCCGTTGCCATTTCGTTAAATTTAGGTATTTCTGTGTCATTTTTTTTGTATTATAGTCTTGAAGATGTGTATTATTTAGTTTTAGTACTGTTTTAGGCGTTTTTAACGTTGGTCATTTTCAAAATTGTCATTTTAAGATTTTTTATGTTTTTGTTTTACTTAGGGTCAACTTTTGATCATTTACTGTGTAAAAAAAAAGTACGGCGCTATAGCTGCCCATGATCTTAATAAATTATCTAGTATGTGTAGATTCTAAAAAGGTATAACAATGCATACTTCACAAGTAATATTAAGCTACATGAGCGAGATCAATATCAAGGTGAGAAAATATTTTTTTCATGTAATGTTGTAAATGGTTATAAAACTTCGTCAGAATGATTTATTTCTGCCAAGATTCTTTACACAAACACTATGGGGCCACTATTAAGGATATTCAAAGAAAACTAGGTAGTTTTTTGTCAAAAAAATTTCATGCCTCCTCATTTCATAAAGGTGTTTAATTTTAAAATTGATGTGCTCTAATAGTTACATGCGACAAACATGTTACAAGTTTATTCGTAAAAAGGATCATCAGGTAAAAAAATGAACAAAGACAGCAATACAAAGGGTCTCCCCGCGTGAAAAGGACATTGTTACTAGGCACACTGCATGATGCACCGTCCCTTTCACACTCACGATGTGTGAAAAGGTTAGCATGCGTTTAGCTAGGGCGCACTCCTGATACATCTCTCAGTGTGATTTTGACCATCGCATGTGCTCTCGTTTTCATTACTGTCGTCAATTTGTTACTGCTTTCTAATATCGGACTTAGATTTTCTTTGTGATTTGGACTTGTTAACCTGGTGATATTGACAACTCAGCTCTCATTTATGGGCATCGTGTTGTGCTATCGATTGCACGTGTTATTTTGGAAAATTTTGTATATCATGCCTCAACAATACACGCCGGCCGAATACGTAAACATGCATTACATTTATGGTTTATGTGATGGCAACGCCAATAGAGCTGCTAGAGTTTATCGGGAAAAATATCCAAATGCCCGGCATCCTGACTATCGTGTCTTCATAAGAGTGCACAACACATTTTTGGAAGGACGATTTCCTGGGACCGGCGTAGGCGGGGCGAGTGAAGGACGACCACAACGCCACAGTGCAGCCGAAGTACTGGAAATAGTTGCAGAAAACCCTGGTACGTCCATAAGTGTAATTTCAAGGCGCACCGGTATACCTCAAAAATCTGTACACAGGATTTTAAAAAGGCATGAATTATATCCCTATCATTATCAAAGGGTCCAAACATTAATGCCAAGGGACGCTGCTGCGAGAATAACATTTTGTCGCATAATGCTGCGAAAGATGAGGGAAGACCAAAGTTTTTTTAATAAAATTTTATGGAGTGACGAGTCAACGTGTCGAAAAGATGGTTTTTTGAATCTTCACAACATACACAGCTGGCAACTCGAAAACCCAAGACTTATCCGAGAAGACCGATCGCAATATCAATTTAAAATTAATTTATGGACTGGCATTATTAATGGCAAAATCATTGGTCCATTCGAATTGCCGGCAATATTAAATGCGGATATGTATTTGAATTTTTTAGCAAATACTTTACCTAGTTTACTGCAAGACGTCCCACAAGAGATAAGAAATGAGATGTGGCTACAAAATGATGGGTGTCCAGCACATTACGCTGTTCGTGTCAGGGAACATTTAAATAATACTTATCCAGATAGATGGATAGGGCGATTGGGGCCAATTTTATGGCCTCCACGTTCGCCAGACCTGAACCCCTTGGACTTCTTTTACTGGGGCTGTATAAAAGAAAAAGTATACAGTGAAACAATAAGTTCTGTAGAAGAGTTGCGTGCGCGCATTCAAGTAGCAGCGAGAAAAATTGAAGAAGCCGGTTATGTGCGCCGGATTAAGCGATCGTTTATTAGGCGATGTAGAGCGTGCATAGCTGCCGGCGGAGGACACTTCGAACATTTAGTTTAAGTTGTTGAATAAATATTTTTACGTACTAAAACAACCTAGTTTTCTTTTGAATATCCTTAATAGTGACCCCATAGTGTTTGTGTAAAGAATCTTGGCAGAAATAAATCATTATGACGAAGTTTTATAACCATTTACAACATTACATGAAAAAAATATTTTCTCACCTTGATATTGATCTCGCTCATGTAGCTTAATATTACTTGTGAAGTATGCATTGTTATACCTTTTTAGAATCTACACATACTAGATAATTTATTAAGATCATGGGCAGCTATAGCGCCGTACTTTTTTTTTACACAGTAAATGATCAAAAGTTGACCCTAAGTAAAACAAAAACATAAAAAATCTTAAAATGACAATTTTGAAAATGACCAACGTTAAAAACGCCTAAAACAGTACTAAAACTAAATAATACACATCTTCAAGACTATAATACAAAAAAAATGACACAGAAATACCTAAATTTAACGAAATGGCAACGGAATGAATGCAAAGAGTAGCGAAATTTATAAAAAAACATAAAAGTCTACGCCATTTCCATACGGTTAGAAACCCTGGCAAAAAGATACGATTTTCTAATAGTCTCATAGCCGGACCAACTCCAGTTTACGACTTATCCATTATTTACGACAGACCCTGTATATGGAGGGAGCAAACGCGGATCTGTGTTCAGCAGATGTGACTCCACGGCCCAGGCCCGCGTTGCTTAGCAACCGAAAGATGGAGATATTATGTAAACAACAACAGATGTTAAAGTAACATGAATATTGAAAATGTAAACAAACCAAAAAATAGACATGGTGCAACTTAATGTAAATAGACAGTTAATAAATATATAGAACACCATGGTGGACGAATGTGTGTATGCAGAAACTGTGTGTACGCTGCATACACACATTTGAACATTTTAAATATGTACTATATATGAACACTAGCTGACCCACGCAACCTCGTTTGCGTCTTATATTGCCTGAAGCGTAAAAATTTCCCCGTTTTTGAAACAGTCTTCATTGGTGCTCCGCTCCTATTAGTAGTAGCGTGATGATATATAGCCTATAGCCTTCCTCGATAAATGGACTATCCAACACCGAAATAATTTTTCAAATCGGACCAGTGGTTCCTGAGATTAGCGCTTTCAAACAAACAAACAAACAAACTCTTCAGCTTTATAATATTAGTATAGATAAAAATATGTCTATAAATTTTAACATATTATCTATGAAAATCCGTTCAGCAGTTTTTGCGCGAAAAAGTAACACACACCACACACACACACATATCCTTACAAACTTTTGCCTTTATAATATTATTAGAAATATCGTAAGCGCCTGAACTTATGAATTTAGTTGTGTGTGCATTAACTATGTATTCAAATGTTGTATAATTATTAACCGACTGCAAAATAAAAGAGGTTATATGTTCCACTGTATGTATTTTTTTTTATGTATGTTCACCGATTACTCCGTCAATTGTGGACTGAGTTTAAAAATATTTTTTTAGGTATTAGAGCAAAATTTAGATACAAAGTTTGTTATATTATACTCCGCCCGCGTGGATGTCAGTTACCGCTGCAAAAGCCTACCCAGGAAAGACACGGTCAGCAAAATGATTCCCAGGTCGATTCACAGACACCGACACTAACATTGACGACGCAGTCATTATCCGAAGGCTGCACTGATTGTCTTTCTGTGGATGTTAAAATTGGTTAATGAGGCAAATATTTAAATGTAATTTATACTAAGTTTTCACTTCTGCCGACAGTCCCCGAGTGCAACCCGTTGTTTTAGGATAAATAACTAAAGCGATTAATGTAGAGCTTCTCCATAAACAACATTTGACGTTAAATTATTTTCAGGTAACAAAATATACTGATGGTCGGGAGCCCCGACCCGTGATAGGGCAACATAAAGTTGCCCATGCGTAAAACATTCTTTTCGTAAATCAATTCCTACTAATTTGAATGTTTGGCCCTGGGATTTGTTTATTGTTAGTGCGAAAGAAATTTTTACTGGAAATTGGAGCCTTTTGAAGGGTATAGGCAAATCAGTAGGGATCATGGGTATTCTTGGTATATGAGCTAATTCGCCAGCTGCAGGGCCGGTGATAATCTTCCCTACTATTAAATTATCTTTTAGCTCCTTTATAAGAAGTCTCGTGCCATTACACATGTTGGGGGGGCTTAAATTTCTAGGAAGCATTATCGGCGTGCCAACTTTTAACGACAGTTCATGAGGTGGTAGACCAACGGGGTTCAGAGAATTTAAAAATTCCTGGGGGTAGTGCACTGCGTCCTCGATGTTAGTGACGGTGTCTATGGATTTATAGCACTTAACTTCACCCGGTACTTTCTGCATAATTAACTTGTTTATTTCGTTGACTGTTTCATTCCTGGGAGGGAGAAACTAATGCTCTACAACACAGCCAACGAAAATAATTTTGATGTAAGTTTTCGATGTCAGGATATATAGTATCTATCAGACTATCTAAATTATGGACTAGTTGGCCTAGAGACTAATCCAAAGTAACCGCATAATCGGTGCCCAAATTTAAAGATTCTTTGACAAATAATTTGATGAGTTTCTTCATCTTTAAATGAAATACACGTGAAATTATGTCATGACGGTTAAAAGACCGTTGTCCTGGTAGCAGCTCCGCTTTAATTTCAGGCCATTCGGGGTTACATGTAAAAGTGACAAATAAGTCAGGTCTACCATAATTTCGGACGTACGTAATCCCGTCCTGCGTTTTCTCGTGCATGAAACGCGCAGAACCCTTTTAATTTTGCCATAACTTCAAAACCAAACGTCCAATTTTTATCATTCAAAGACCAAATATTATCTACATAAACTGTAGTTAGTGATGAAATAATTTATTTTGATGAGGATTGATAGCATGAGTAAAATAAACGCGTTTAAATGTAGTCCAAACAAAATTCAAGACTTTTAAATAAAAAAATGGTTATTGTGCCTCACTCGACATAGATAGGTATAGTGTGTCGCGGACTTTTTATAGATATTTATAAGATCTACTATTAATTAGAACATTTTATGGTTCTACCTTTTACCTTTTAGGCAGCGTACGCAAAATAAGTAACTTATCTGGTTGATTTTTTAGACTTTGTGTCCGATAAACCCAAATATCTTACGGAACCCTATTTTTTCCAAAATAAAATATAGCCTATGTTACTCGTGGGTAATGTAGCTTTCGAATGGTGAAAGAATTTTTAAAATCGGTCCAGTAGTTTTTGAGCCTATTCATTACAAACAAACAAACAAACAAACAAACATACAAACAAAGTTTTCCTCTTTATAATATTAGTGTAGATATATTATAAAAATTGGAATATGTATAAATAGTAAATTGCAAATAGTAATGTATAGGAAATGTATCAGATGACACATAGACAAAATAAAACAAGATGTAAATAAACAAATGGTATACAAATAATATGGGTGGACAAATGTGTGTATGCAGAAACTGTGTGTCCGCTGCACACACACATTTGAACAACTTAAATGTATATTATATACAAATATATATTATAAAAATTGAAATATATAAATGATAAATTAAATAATATAAATAATAATTGTATGAGAAATGTACTAGAAGACATATGAATGAAATAAAATATGCTGTAAATAAATAAATAGTATATAAACAAATATGTAGAACACGGTGGACGGGCAAATATCTTACGGAACCCTATTTTTTCCAAAATAAAATATAGCCTATGTTACTCGTGGGTAATGTAGCTTTCGAATGGTGAAAGAATTTTTAAAATCGGTCCAGTAGTTTTTGAGCCTATTCATTACAAACAAACAAACAAACAAACATACAAATAAAGTTTTCCTCTTTATAATATTAGTGTAGATATATTATAAAAATTGGAATATGTATAAATAGTAAATTGCAAATAGTAATGTATAGGAAATGTATCAGATGACACATAGACAAAATAAAACAAGATGTAAATAAACAAATGGTATACAAATAATATGGGTGGACAAATGTGTGTATGCAGAAACTGTGTGTCCGCTGCACACACACATTTGAACAACTTAAATGTATATTATATACAAATATATATTATAAAAATTTTAATATATAAATGATAAATTAAATAATATAAATAATAATTGTATGAGAAATGTACTAGAAGACATATGAATGAAATAAAATATGCTGTAAATAAATAAATAGTATATAAACAAATATGTAGAACACGGTGGACGGGCAAATGTGTGTCTATAGAAACTGTGTGTACGCTGTAGACACATATTTGAACATCTCTATGCGTACATGTAATATATGTATGGAAAGGAAAGTTACTATTGTCACCATTATGTTGTTGTTACTGCTATCACTGGTATTGCTACTGTTGCAATTATCATCATTGCCACTATTGTCGTCCTTCATCATCATCACCATTTTCATCACCTTCATCATTTTCATCATCTTCATCAATTTCATCATTTTCATCATCATCACCATTTTCATCATCATCACCATTCTCATCATCATCACCATTTTCATCATCATCACCATTTTCATCATCATCACCATTTTCATCATCATCACCATTTTCATCATCATCACCAATTTCATCATCACCATTTTCATCATCATCACCAATTTCATCATCATCACCATTTTCATCATCATCATCATCATCATCATCACCATTTTCATCATCATCACCATTTTCATCATTATCATCATTATCATAAAACTAGAAAATATGCAAAATATAGAATTAAATATAATATAAGTATGAAAAATATAGAAAGTAAATAGACACAAAAAATAATATGTTGCAACAAATGGAACACAAACAGATGGATGTAATAGATGGGCGAATGTATGTGTTCGACAATCGAAATGTGCCGAACGCATATATCTGTACATCCTTAATATATTATACATACATATATATCAAATTATATCGACACCACTACACACAGCACTATATACACAAATAGATATACAAGGTCCTGGCACTCTAAACAGTCGGGGAAAAGCAGAAAAAAAAAAAATATAAATAAAGGATAGTATAATAAATCGAAAATTAAAAAAACAAAATAAAAAGTGTGGTTGAAAAGTTGTATACTTAGTCAGGCCATAAATACTGTTACAAACAAAAATAAACAAAATGTTACTTTTGAATTTGAAATCTGTCATTTTTACTTTCTGTCTCGCACAGCAAAACTGTGGAATGAGCTGTCGCCTGCGGTGTTCCTGGACCAATACGACCTTCAAACCTTCAAGAAAAGAGCGTACTCTTTCCTAAAAGGCCGGCAACGCACTTGTAACGCCTCTGGTGTGTCCATGGGCGGCGGTAATCGCTTGCCATCAGGAGATAGGTCTGCTCATTGCCCATTATAAAAAAAAAGAAAAAAAACCTGTCTTAGTTGGAAACGAACGTTCCGATCTTCATCAGAGCTGAAGACTGGCCGTCATCTAGTACTGTTTTCGATCCACTGGAGCATGATCCTTGATCAGTTTTAGAGAGTAATGTTTGTTATAAACGCCCTATAATTTGGAGTCCCTAAAACAACCCATACAGTTGTCAGTGAAGAATTTTCCCATAGAAAGAGTGCGTGCTGCTATTAATAACTGGCCTCAACTTATGAAGGACTGTATTGTAGCCAATGGAGACCACTTCAAACAAGTTTTATATATTTTTAATGGTTTTATATTAATGTTTTTAACTAACAATAGTATTAATTGTTACGAACAATAAAAAATATATTATTCTTTGTAAGTAACAATATTTATGGCATGACTAAGTTTACACAAATCGGCGAGAGAATTTCTATATCGCGATACAGGATTAGTTACTCTGTAGTCCAGTAGTAGTCGGTAGTAGCAGGTAGTCTTACTTCTAAGATAATTTCAGGTGTAAATCAAACCAAAAAAATGATCTCTCTCATATGTATATATAAAATGAAAATACAATATATTTAATTATTTTCCATAATTCTACAAGGAGACACCGACAATCCCCAGTCCTCGAGTTTCTTGTCCACCCACTCCCGAAACAAGGCCACGTTGGTATAAACAGCTGGTACATCCTTCCAACCACATCTAATACCCCAGGACACCAGCCCCGTCAATTTGTAACGATTATTGCCTATAGGACATACCAAAGGGGCGCCACGGTCAGCCTGAAAAAAATAATACTTTTGGAGTTCTGTCGATTGTTATTGATCAGAACAAGACTAAAGTCAAAATTTGTACCAAATGATGATCATCAAACATCATCAGTTTCTAGTTATCTACTGCTAGACAGAGGCTCCTTCTCAGTAAGGAAGCTTTATCCTTCATACCACACTGGTCAGCTGTGCTGTGATGTTGTCCAGCGCAGTTTGCTACCTTAATTGCCTCTTACAACCATATTGGATAAGTAGTTGGGGTACATTACGTGTCTGTAAAGTAACAAACAGGAAAAAAATATATTATACGTAAAAAGCATATCAGGTCCAGAATCCTATACCCTACCATGCTGCCTGCCATTATCAGTTCTGATATTTTTTACTTAAAACCCATCACTATTTACTCACCTGGCAGGTATCCTTGCCTTCTTCTCCACCAGCACACACGAAACTGTTGTGAAGTGTAAAGCGACTTCCGAGCCTGGTTTTCTTCAGCAACGTAGAACAGTTTCTGTGAGGCACCATGTCTATTTCCACTTTCTTGAGAATCACGGCGTAACGACCTTTCTGACCTGAGACCACAAAAGAGAATATATTATATACGAGTAATATTGTCGCTGCCTCGATAGCGCAGTGGTAGTGAATGCGACTATTGTGCTTGAGGTCTCGGGTTCAAATCCTGGGTCGGACCGACTGTTTGTGTGATCTACAAATATTTGTTTCGGAGTTTGGGTGTTTTCTTTGTATAATACGTATGTATTTACAAAAAAGAAGTATATATATGTAAAGAAATTGGATTTCTTTCTTTCATATAAAGCGCGCCCTGTCGATAGAACACTAACTTACTACCTTCATCTAAAGCTAGATGGCGTAGTTTGACAAATGGCTGCCATGGCTTAATGATAAAAAGAGTGAAGTGTGAGGTTAGGCAATGAATTATTTTATTATTTGATTTGTGAAAAGAAATCGATAAATCTGTTAAGAAACTTTAAATGTCGTTTCTTTGTATTTTCAGGTATGATACCTAATATGTTTGTTAAGATCTGTTTGTAGTAAAACGATGTAAAAAATCTTGATTTCTAATAATCTCCACTAATTGTCTTATATATACATATATATTTATATCAGTTGTGTGTTGTGCCCATAACACAATCTCTGCATAGCTTGGGACTAGATGGCGTCGTGTGTTAGGTGTCTGAAATATTAATTTATGTCACTCTTAACGACTTTTTGACTAGAGTCCGGATACCGGATATTTGATCAACATTATAGCCGGACATTCGAATATTCATTGGGATATTGTCAACTTCATGTCTTTCGTATCGTAAGTAATGTCAGGTACAGGTACAGGTAACAAAAATATATTTATTAGATTCTTTTTTGTGAGAACTATTTAACAGACTAACAACAAATACATACACTGTTTTTTCAACTAGATTAAATCAATCAATTAGTTTATTAAACCCTTTACGCAGTCCATACCAGTTTCTAATCAAGACTTATTTTTATGACAAGAATGAAAGAGATTTCTAGCTCTCAAAAAACGCCATCGCGTCCATGCAGTGGCTAGAAGTATGTGGTTAATCCACTAAAACAACGCGAAGCCCAACCTCAGCTTCTCAATCCAGGGAAGGACCCAGACTAACACAGGTGGCCTCGGTATCCCTATTGTGAGGCGAACCCAGGCTAAGACTTACCAAAATCGTTCTTCCCCCATCCATTAGCAATACAGTTCTTGTGGCTGTCGAAGACCTCATTCTGTTCCGGCATACAGATGACGTTGATGTGTTCTGTCAGCTCCACAGGCCGCTCCAGGTGCAGGAGAGCAATGTTGTTTATTAAATTTCGGCGATGGAAACCTGTAAAACAAATATTGCTAATTTATTTCAGGTTGGGTAACTCAACAGCCACAATAAAAGTTAATGTTCAGTTCGATACGCAACATCAAGCCAATAACAGTTTTTAATAAATTAACAGCGGATTTGGAACACTAACCAAGACGACACTGGGATAGGGGGCAAATGCTATGCGATTCCCGACGCGCATGAACACCCGCAACACCAGAGGCATCACAAGTGCGTAGCCGGTCTTTTAAGAAGGAGTACGATTTTTCTTAAAAGTTTGAAAGTCATATTGGTCCGGGAATACCACAGGTGAAAGTTCATTCTACTTGTTGTGCGAGGCAGAAAGTTTCTAGAGAAGCGCACAGTTGTTGATTGCCAACCATCTAGATGATGGGGATGAAACTCCTGTCGCGTAAGATGATGATGGAAAAAAGCGGCAGGGATCAGTCCGAACAACTCCTCGGAGTACTAGACCAAACTAGAGAACCGCTATTTGTGCCCAAATTAATACTGGGTGCAAAGGTAACCCACGACCTCCGAATTAGAAGTCAAGATCACCAACCACTAGACTAATAAGCTTGCTAAATGTCAGAGGGTACTCACTGCTATGGATGTAGATTTCCTTCACAGCTCTTTCTTCATGCTCATAGATCTCCTTCTCTGTCTGTGTGTCCCACTCTCCAGCACGAATTTTGAGGGCTCCCGGCGCATGGCTGGAGAAGAAAACCATAAATAACTACCTGATTAAAGTTCTTAATATGGGTCAGTTCTGTAGAGAATTTCTGCGAAACAAGACCATATTATTGTGTGTATATAGGTTCATAGAATGTTTAGTTCATAAGAACAATTTCAATTCACTTATATGAAATAACAATGTTTTAACCGAATTCAAAAACCTCTGTTTTTGAAGTCGGTTAAAAACATTGTTCTCAATTCGACTGTTGTTTTTATGTTTGTTACCTCATAACTTTCAACTGGGTGAACCGCTTTTTGATGATTGTTTTTTTATTTGAAAGCTGGTGCTTCCCGTGTGGTCCCATTTCAACCACATATATAAACATATATCTATACGAGAACTACTCATTACACATCTAAAACATATTTATCTCGGAAGTTCTAAAATGGCTCTAGTGACATCTGTGACAAAAATTGAACTTGTGGGGGGACAGATGTCATGTCATTCCAACACAAAGGGAGGATCCTCCGACAAGTCGAGGTGATCATGCCTGGCGGGCCACTGCCCAACAGTTGATGTTGGGATGTTGTAAATATGATAAATGGCGCAAGAACTTCTATTACGCGATTGTTCGTTTCTTCGTATTGCACGTTATTCCGTAGTTCAGTGTGTCTGCGGTAGATGCCGCTGTAGTATGTTTTGTTGTTGTTGCGCTGTATTTGGAGTTCGCATCAAACTCTATTTTAAGTACTATAAGTGCTACTTACTTGTAAATAACATGGGCTGCGGTCATCACTACTTGTGGATTGATCAACACTCCAGCACCGACATAGGAAAGGTTATTAGAGTCAAGCAGAGCCACCACCCACGGGAATTCACCGAATTGACTGTTAGCACCCTGGAATATTACACAATACTCGTAAAATAAACAAAATCTCACATATCGAAAACAGGGTAATATTGGCGAGAAGTTCGGGAATGTCGCGGCATTCTATCACAAGTATAGAAATTAGATCTCATTGTCCTGGAAAACCCTGTTTTTTACCAAAGTATATTCTCTTCCTTTAAAACTCTTTTCTAAGGAGAGGTTTATGCCCAGCAGTGGATCTTTAATGTCTGTTAAAGGCCGTAGATGTAATACTATCAACATTTCCATTTATCACTAAGTAAATAAGAACCTCATAAAGTAATTATTTTGGTTGAATGAGGTTCCTGAAAGTCAAAGGATTATAAATATTTTTTAGCTTATAAAACTTCTCCACCACCCTAAGGTTGGCTGGTAGAGAATGCCTTGGGCATTAAGTCCTCCGATGTACAAATATGCATAAAGTTTATAATAAATTAATAAATAAAACACGCCTCCCTCCTCTCTCTAATTACCCATGGCCTTAAATGTAGAGTACCACTTGTAGAGTAGCAACGCACTTGTGTCTTGACATCTGTGGAGGAACGGGTGCAATGTTCCTCCGACACAAAGGGAGGATCCTCCGACCAGGCGAGGTGATCATGCCTGGTGGGCTACTGCCCAACAGTTCGTGTACCATCCCATGTTGTATATATGATAATCGGCACGAGAACTATTTATTGCGCGATTCAGGATTTGTAATTACTCCGTATAGTGCGATACTTCGTAGTTCAGTGTATTTTCGGTACATCCACCCCTAAGCCAGAAAAGAGTACCTTCATAAACTCACTTCGATAGGGACGCCCAATCCCTGTCGGTTCCTATACCCACACCCCTTGACTTTCGTCGGGTCAGTTTTGGGTTTAAGCTTCTTGGGATCCACCGGGGTTCTACAGCAGACCTCAACGGACTCCTGGCATGTTATCCCATCACTGTCTCCATAACTGCAAATAAAATAAAAAATCTCTTGAAAACACTGTCCACTCCTCAACATAGGTCTCAACTTATAAAAAAGGTTTTATCTACTATAACATGCTGGCTAGATGGCTTAAATTTTCCTTCTCTTGTGCAGTGCAATATTATTCTATATTCTATATTAACAATAGTTCTATTTATTGTACTGTCTTAAGATGCCTTTAATGAAATCCACGGAATGAAAAAAAGAACATGCCCGCTTCCAAAATCGACCGCTAGATATTATCACAACACCTAGTCTAAGCAACTTCTCTTGTTGTATAGATAGAACGCCTTAGGCGCTCATAGCCCAGTTGCACTCGGTGATTAGAAATAATTTTCCGAGGGTAAGCAACGACGGCGCGGTCATTACTTGGATGGTTGATCGCTGGTGGCATTTTACCATGATGGTCACGTTAATCGATTGGTCACGATTGTTATCACAGGATAAGTCGTGAAACTCAGTTGGAGGCCTTTGGGCGGCTTAAAACATTCAACGAGAAAGATTACGTAGCCAGAACCTTGCCTTGCCAGGCCCCATTCCGCAATTGATCAGCGTGGGTACGTATGACCTTAACCCTCTCCTGAGAGGAGACCCGAGCCCAGCAGTGAAACATTATGGATTGTTGATGGTGTTAGACAGAACACCAGTTCCATGAGATCCTCACTTGATATACAGGTTTCCAAATCCATAATTATAATCGTCACAGAGATAGTAAGGTACACACTGGCAGCTCGTGCCATCGTTGTTCACAAGAGACGCAGTGTCTTCCGTGGAACTCACGATGATCTGTAAGGAAAAGGAGATCATTCATTAAGCTACAAATAGGGGCATAGTTTTGTTATATAATAATAATTATTATCATCGGTCTGCAAGGAATACCAACTTGTATATTTTTCTAGTCTCACTGTCTCTTTAGATCTTAAAAAGGCATTTGACACCGTCTCAACCTCTATTATTGTAAACAAACTGGAGAAAATTCGCATCAGGGATAGGGCTCCTGATCTCATAAAGGACTACATTTCAAACAAAAGGCAAAGAGTGAAAGTTGACTAGCACGTCAGTGGTAACGCGATTGTATTACTTGGCGCTCCTCAGGGGAGCGTGTTAGGCCCAATGTTTTTCTAAATATATATTAACTACCTCTGTAACATGAGTTTACTTAATGCTAAAAAAATTCACACGCCAATGTTACAGCCGCTGCCTTTTATGTAAGCTCGTGGCTCGATGTCATGCATCATACTGAAAACGGTATGACCCATGTTACTCAATGGCTAATTTCTTCTAACGTGAAATACCTCAAAAACAAATTTTATATGCATATGTAAGAGAGATAACGGCAATAATTGTAACTGCCCTAATATTCGCAAGGCAACTAAGGTAAAATATTAAGGTGTAGTAGTCAATAAAAGACTATCTTAGTACCCTCACTTGGAACAAGTTGCAGCTCGAATTAGGAAGCTAAGCTGTTTGTTCAAAACCCTAAGACATGTGACAACATTAGTCAAAGTAAAGAGCGAAAGCCCGTGTTATAATCTGCTTACACAGATATACCTTGGTTGGTACCGTTGGTTTATTCCGTGCTCATATACTGCATGCCCTGGATCACTGAGCTGGTCAGTAAAAGGGCGGTTCAGACAGCGGTGAATACTACTACGATAGCAAGGGTAGTTAGAGGATGCCCACATGGTGGGGTCCTATCACCGCTTCTATGGAACGTAGTAGTAGACAGCCTCATAAAGAGACTAAATAATCATGGATATACTAGTATCGGCTATGCGGGCGACCTAACAATTCTGATAAGCGGAAGCGCAGAAAATGTGCTGAGTGAGATCATGCGCTCGGCTTTTCAGATTGTAGAAGAATGGTGTGACGAACAGAAACTGTCAGTAAATCCGAAAAAAACTGAACTCATCCTCTTCACCAACAAAAGGAAAATATCAGAACGAAAGCTACCAAAATTATTCAATACAAATCTTACTCTGTCAACTCAAGTAACATATCTGGGCGTTATTATTGATAACAAATTGAACTGGGCGAGTCACATCGAAACAAAGACAAGAAAGGCCTGTATAACTTTCTATCAGTGTAGAAGATTACTTAGTAAAAGATGGGGTCTTAAGCCAAAGATCACACTTTAGTTATCAGACCCTCCATTACCTATGGATCAGTTGTATGGTGGCCCGAAACGCAACTGTCCACAGCTAAAACGAAACTCCAGGGTCTACAACGCTTGGCAACAGTAGAAACTACTGGATGCATGAAAACTACTCCATCAGACGCATTAGAGTATCTCTTGAGCTTGAAACCTCTAGATCTGGTCATCCAACAGGAAGCGATAGCAGCTGCTCTAAGACTGATATCAAACGGAGTCTTGAAGATAAACATAGAAACTACACACTCAGCAGTTCTGCAGAGGATCCTAAAGGAAATTCCATTCCTCGAGGCGTCCATGTACAGAACCTCATGTTTTCGACCGAAGTTACAATATATTGATATTAATAGGTTGGTTGGAGTAGAAAGATGATAAACTCACGTACAACGAACCAATCAATAGGCTAAGTGCGGAAATGGCGCGGCAAAACAAACAAACAAATACTGCATTCCCGTTTGGGGAGGTGCAGTAAATAATTAATTCATAAACCTAGAACGATCACAACATGCACTCCTAAAGTACTTGTCGGTATATTTGACAGCATTGACTTCTAAAGAACGATTGCCATAGATGGATATTGGAAACCGAGAGCCAAGGTGTCAGCCACATTTATTATCATACTAGCTAACCCATGCAACCTCGTTTGCGTTACTTATTGCACGTAGCGTGATCATTTTCTCCTGTTTTAAAACATTCTCCATTGGTGCTCCGATCCCATTGGCTTTAGCGTGATGATATATAACCTTCTTTGATAAATGGGTTATCTAACACTGAAGGAATTTATCTAATCGTACCAGTAGTTCTTGAGAAAAGCGCGTTCAAGCATAAAAACTCTTCAATTTTATAAATTAGTATAGATTTCTGAGAATATGGAAATGTTCATAGGAAATAATAGGTACAGAAATTGCTAGAGGTTCGTGTTTGTAGAGGTCTGGAAAATTCTAATTGACTGACTGATGAGAATACCTTGAACCTCCAAAAAAGTATCTTAAAAATAAGACATACTTACATCCTCTAGTCCTTTCGCCTCAGGTTCAAACCTAGGAGTAGAAGTCGAGGGTGGGAGGATACTGTTACTTATAATAGAAAGGTCTATCTTTGAAATCTGTGAGCTGGTGACTACCATCAAAACACTCCCAACTGTCAACATGAAGAACAGCTTCATAATTCTGGAACAAGAATATTAGATATGAAAATAATAGTTTCTAAGTACGTCAAGTTTTAGAAACAATATACGATCATAAAATTAACAAAAAAAGTGATGTACAAAGAGCGGCCTTGCTTATAATTTCTTCCAAGCAATTGGAATTAAATATTGTTATTTTTGTTTCATCTAAGAATTTGATTTTATACAGAAAGCCATGTGGCTAAATCTATAATTCTGGATCCTTTGGGTGTGACGTGGAAAAGTATCTCACTAGGCTGCTATAATGTGGGTCACCTTAATACAGTACAGTGCTGCCGCGCGGAATCTAGTCCTGCAAAACCATGCTAAATTGATAGATGCCTCTACGATATGATTCTTTTTTCCAACCGTAGTTCCGAGACATCATTTGCTAGAGATGGTCGCAAGGGGCGAGGACGTAGAGAAATGAGCGGCTTTAGTAGTGACGGGGAAAGCAACCTTCATGAAAAGTACCGATAGGTTTGCAAAACTCTGCAGCAGACCATTAGCCATCGTGACATCTAGGCCCGCCCTTATCTTGCACCGTACAAAGTAATATATGACAGCTATTAGCTCCTTCAATAATAAATGAAAAGTTTGAACCGTTTTATAACAAACTTGTAGATAACGAACAATGATAGGTAGTAGAACCACGCTGATTGCATCACCAATAGGCTGGCTCGACCTGGCTGCACTACTCTTACAGAAGATCAAACTAAAATGACAACATTCGTGCTTTTGTATTACGTTAATGAATCCAAGACCGGAGACCCAATGATGCAGAAGCATCTCATTCGACAATCATCGTGTTGGTCATCATGCTCCATTGTTGCATTGTCTGCACTCGCAATGACTATGATGCCTTTAACCCATAATATTTTATGTTATTACGTTTATCGTCTACTGTTAAATATAATATAATATAATATAATAGTACTTTATTTTTCCTCACAATGGTACACTTACAACTAGTAATTTTACAAAATTTTGTTTAGAAATGTGAGGAACTGGTGTCTGTGATAGGCATATAATATCTGTGTAATGTAATACTATACACTTTTTTATGACTATCCTGTTGGAATAGTGGTTTGTGACCTTGGCTGCTATTCCAGAGGTCGTGAGTTTGATTTCTATGCAGGACAAGTATTTAAGTGATGAATAAGCTTATCACACACACAAGACCAATCTAAAGCCTCGAAGATTTAGAATTGAAGACTTTAAATACTTGACATTGGCAGAAATAGCTGATCCGAGTGATCCGGCTAGTTGTCATTTCATCAAAAGAAGAAGAGTGCAAAACCAGAGGCTCAATGTTGCAGAAGCATCTTAATAGACAACCATCGTGTGGGTCACCATGCTGCATTGTTGCATTGTCTGCACTCGCAATGAGTATGGTGACCACCACTCTTGGATTCTGCTCAAGCTTTCCATCAGGCAGAGTAACGTAACTACGCATATGAAACAACACAAAAATTATAGTCTATTTAAAAAACTTACCCTAATTTTATTGTAAACTTATATCACTGCTTTAAATATGTATAAAAAATGCTAATCAAACATAAGGGTTTTTTAAACTAGTGCCCGCACGCACTTCTTTTAATGGAATGATATCGAATCTCATCCGGTCTACAAAAGTGTACACAGCTTACGTCAATCGGGGGAAATACGTTAATAACAAGTTTAATCGTTTTAATTGATAATGCCTAAACCGTTGATATTTCAAACAAAAAAAACTAACAAAGACTTTGAGTCAAAATGTAACTAAAATAATTTGCAAGTTTTAAGTTATTTTGGCGGAAAAATAAAGATAGACGTCTGGTCGGTTGTTATTTTGTACGCTAGACAGGTTCTAACCGACTTAACAAAAGGAAAAGGTTGCTAATTTGGTTATATTTTTGTTTAAATGAACACTTATCCTCGGGAAGGCTTTTTTATGTGCGGAAATCCCCCCTGATACCAATTTTGGTGGTTATGTCGTACTCATACCGACCAAATATCGCACGCCATATCAGTTACTAGTAGCCGGAGAACCAGGTACACCCTAGTAAAGAATACCTCGACCGACGTACCTCGAACCGCTACGGCTTGTAGGTGACCCCTTCCTATAAGGGAACCCTGATGTTTCCTTTTTGCCCACAACCCGTTCAAAGCTCAAACAAGCGCTCGCCTCGCCACAGGTAACAGATAGCCTCATTTGTCACCCTCAGACTTACGTGGATTGAAATCGTTTTGCTATTTCCGGTGCCTAAGTCGTCAGCGGTACCTGGCGAATTCCCGTACCTCTAAACCTCCCCCGGTAAAACTCCGCCATCTCCTTCACAAGCACGACTTGCTTGCAGAAAGAGACGGTGGAGTTCCACGCACTCTCAGTCCGTATCACGGCCGCAATCATGGAACTAAGTAAGAGAATCCCCACTCCGAAGAGCGCCACGAGGTCACGCCTCTGCTCCAACCACGCCGGACATTCCGCCAGCGTGTGGAGCTCCGTGTCCTCAGCCCGGCCCTCGGGATAAGCCGCAGGTGATTTTCTAAGCATCCTTTTCTAATCATTACCATGATCACCTGCGTCAACCGGTATGAGCTGGTACCGGGATGTCGTATCGTCGTCAAAACACGACAGCATGAATGCTGTCACTTCAGTTTGGTCTTGTGTGTGATAAACTTACTCATCACTTAAATATTTGTTCTGAGTAGAAATCAAACTCACGACCTCTTGCATAACAGCCAAGATCACTATTCCAACAGGATAGTCATAAAAAGTGTGACGTTTAAAAGTATTTGACAGTTGACGATAAATGTAATAACATAAAATATTATGGGTTAATGGCATCATAATGCAAACAAACGAGGTTAAAGGTTATTTAATCTTGTTTTTTCCTTAGAAACGTGATATTTAGATGTTATGTAGTCAATCACTTAGGTACATAATCATATCATAGTAACTGAGCCTCGCGGTGTTACCCGCGGTGCAACAACAAACGCGAATAATGCCGCGGGACAACGCTAGTCTAAAAAGAGTAGTCTATAGTACTACGTATATCATCTGCCGGTGGAAGTCCCGTCAAAATCGGATCAGCCGAAACCCAACAGAAAGACAGAAAGAATATTTAAAATGGTTTTTTGATGTCCATAGATAAGTACCGCATATACTTTCAAATGCATATAGTGAAATAATGTTGAAATTACAAACATACACTTCTAATTTATTAATTTATATAGATTTATACAAATTATATCATTCTCAGATTAATATTTATATAAACAAAAAAAATTCATGGAATTTTAACTCTGTGAATAGCCAAAGATATTTGACAAATGCCTTAGGTTTCTACGAAACGTGCCGGCTTGAGTGATATCGATCCAGCTCTTCTTTTCTAGCCTGTATCATCCCCAAGATTATTTGGTCTCTCATTCGCCAACGAAATACGACAGCACCAATACTGTCACTTTAGATTGGTCTCCTGTATGTTATGCTGTGTGTTCTCTCATGGTTTAGACAATTCAACTTTCATGTATCTCTTTTTTTTATTGATTTAGTGGAGACAGGGATGAGGAGAGGGTTTGAGATGTGGGCCTCCGGTATAAATAATTAAACTCCGCCGACCTTTGGGGGATGGGGGGATGGGGGGATGAGGAGGAGGATGAAGGGATGGGTTGGGGTATGGGCCTCCGGTATCCTCACTCACTCGGTAAAACACAACGCAAGCGCAAATTCCCACCGGTTTTCTGAGAGGGCGTGCTATCTCGCCGGTCGAGCCGGCCCATTCATGCCGAAGCGTGTCTCTCCCACGGTCTTTCCTTGCTCTCTCTCGCCCTCCTTTATCTTGTGAGAGGATAGTACTGCCCCGGTTAGCCGGTCTACCTTGATGAAATGATTTGAAAATACTCTTTTAAGGATATGAGGTAAAGATTAACAAACAAACCCATTTAAGTATTAAATAATAATTAAGATAAAAAGTATTCGCAAACTGTGTGATTGCCCTCAAGTTTTTGTGTACCTGTCCAGACGTGTCGGAGGTCAGCCGGCTCGTAGTTAGCCGAACTCACTTAGTAAGCGGAAAATAATAATTAAATAATATTAATTTTACGCAGCTCCTCGAAGGTGATCGTGGCATAGGTAAACATACTAGAAAGTTAAGCAATCCTAACTAGGTCAGTCCACTAATGGGTCACCATTCCTTAACACATTGAGATCTCGCGTTAAGCCGTCGGTCTTTTAATAACATTTATTGAACGAAAATGAAAAAATACAATATGTTTGTGGTGACTTCCACATACAACACAACAGTGACCTACTACAGCGCCATCTACCGAAGATACAATGAACTACGGAGCAACGTACAACAAGAAGAAACAACCAATCCTGAATCGCGCAGTAGAAATTCTCGCACCGATTATCATATTTTTTTATTTTTATTTATTGGAACAAAAAACAGATACATGTTAAATTATAGCTAAATACAATGTGTACACAAAATTTATAAACATGTAACCAACACCATTGTTCACAGATTACCATAAATATATTAGGTCAAGTTACTCAGTAAACTAATAATTTTAACAGTATCAATATGTAACTGGACAACAAAAATATCCCAGTAGTAAGTAAAAAATTAATTAAAATAAATGTGTTTAAATTACATCAGGGATGCCAATGTGAATAAATAGGCTGAGCGAATGTCATTTAACAAACTACAGTCAAATAGATCGCAGTAATGCAATGGCCTGTTTCTTAAATTGGTAGTGAGTAAACACAAATATGTCTATGGCAGAAAAATGTGTATTGTAACCATTCGCAATGCGGCGAAGGGGCACACGGACACCAGCGTTAGTCCTGCATGTGTCCGTATGAAACAGCTTAGGAACTCGGTTACCCCGCTGATAGACAGTACGTGGTACTATGAAACACAATTTATTGGTAATAACACTACAGTCAACTCTGTTATTGCAAAATCCCTGAAGCGTCATGACATCAAGTAACAAACGTCTGGATTCTAAAGATAACATCTTAAATTTATCTAAGAGTTCAGAGTAGCTGGCACGAGAACGACAGAATTTGTAATATGCAAATCGAAGAAACTTTTTTTGAACTATCTCTAAACTGTATACATATTTAGCATAGTGTGGACTCCAGACTGAAACGGCATATTCCAATTGTGATCTTATAAGAGTTTTGTACAGCATCAGAAGTGTAGAGGGTCGCACAAAGTCCCGAGAGGCTCTTGTGATAAAGCCAAACATCTTATAAGCCTTGTTAATTACGCTATCAATATGTTTATCAAAATGCAAAGAAGAGTCCAGTAAAACACCTAGATCCCGTACTAAACTTAAGTTAGCTAGTGTGAAATTGTTAATTGAGTAATTAAAATAGATTTTCTTTTTGTTTTTAGTGAAAGATATTGTATGACATTTTGGAAGGTTAAGATAAAGTTTGTTTTCATTACAATATTTATATAGTCTACTAGCTGACCCACGCAACCTCGTTTGCGTCTTCAATTGCCCGTAGCGTGAAAATTTTCCCCGTTTTTGAAACATTCTTCATTGGTGCTCCGCTCCTATTAGTATTACCGTGATGATATATATCCTATAGCCTTCCTCGATAAATGGACTATCCAACACTGAAAGAATTTTTAAAATTGGTTTAGTAGATCCCGAGATTACCCCCTACAATTTAACAAACACACAAACTTTACTTCTTTATAATATTAGTATAGATTAATATCCTCTTGTAAGGAGACACAGTCTTGAATATTTTTACAAGGCTTATAAATTTTTATGTCGTCCGCATACATTAAAAAGTTCGAGTTCATAAAGCACTTTTTTATGTCATTGACAAAGATTGTGAACAGTAGGGGACCCAATATGGATCCTTGCGGCACTCCAGATTTAACCACTACAGACTCCGATTTAAAGCCATTAACCACCACCCTTTGAGTTCTGTTAAAAATGTATGAGGTGAACCATCGAAGCAAATTACCCCGAATTCCGTTAAAAGCAATCTTGTCCAGAAGCAGTAAATGATCCACCTTATCGAACGCCTTTTTAAAGTCCGTGTAGACGGCGTCTACCTGCACCTGCTTATCTAGATTTTCAAACAAATGATCCACGAAGATCATTAGATTGGTACATGTAGAACGAGTATGTAGAGAGAGAGAGAGAGAAGAGTATATACAACATCCCAACATCAACTGTTGAGCAGTGGCCCGCCAGGCACGATCACTTTGTCTGGCCGGAGGATCCTCCCTTTGTGTTGGGTGGAACATGATACCCGTTCCCCACACATGTTCAACTTAAAACTAGTTAGAGTTATATATCGACCATGATATAGCAACCGTTGCCAAACTGGGTACAAAACTGCACTTCGGCTTACGGCGCCATTCCCCACGGGAATTTTAACAAGTATAATACAAAGGAAAGTATAATATTCCAAAATTAGAAATACAAAATGAAAAGTGTGGTTGGGAATTTGTATACTTAGTCAGGCCATAAATATTGTTACAAATAAAAATAAACAAAATGTTACTTTTGAATTTGGAATCCGTTATTTTTATACGATTGTCAACTCAATTTTTTTGTAAAACATCTTATCGCTGTACGGAGCCAAATACAATTTTTAAAATCCTCCATACGCTTGGTATAATCAAATGTTTGTGTACCGGGCTATTGATAGGTACAATGAAACCTCCTCTGTTTGTGACAGAAAAATATCTGGCCGTTTACGTAGTGTTCGTACGAGAAAGGCGATAAAAAGCAGTAAGCGAAATAATTCGAAGAAATCTTGTCCAAAAACCGTAGATTTAGTCTCGGGAGATGAAGATAGCAACTAGAACCATGTCACGTATTTTAAAAGGTGTCTAAGGACTTGCAGCCTGTAAAAGACGCGCTGGTCATTTCTTAATTGCTAATTTATAAAAGGAAAGGTAGGTCACAGAATGTTTTTGTTTACAGCTGAGATTTTTAAGCTATTGCATATGGGCTTTGAGCGCGGCGACCGAATCAAGAAATTCCGTAACAAAAATAAAACCTAACACCCTCCATGTAGCTCGACCGAGCGTTCGTTTAACGTGTACTCGTATGTATATGGTACGACTGTACGAAGTTCGCATTGATCGAGACGAGCTGCTCCGCAATCGGACGACTACGTAAGCAGCTGTTTGTGAGAATGTATATAGGTGTATAGGTATCTACCATATCTTTATAATGCCACAGTATACATGTAGGTATGTATAGAAATTGAGATTGATAGAGAAGATCAGATCGAATTGGTGAAAATATTATGGATTTTATTGTTGATGTTGTAATAATAATAATAAATATTTCGGACATCTAATACACAACGCCATCTAGTCCCAAGCTAAGCAGTGCTTGTGTTATGGGTACTAGACAACTGATATAAATACATAGTTTTTTTTTTTTTTTGTAAATACATACATATTATACATAGAAAACACCCCAACTCCGAAACAAATATTTGTAGATTCCACAAACATTTGGTCCGACCCAGGATTTGAACCCGAGACCTCAAGCTTAGCAGTCGCATACGCGTACCACTACGCCACCGAGTTGTTGTAAGATAATAAAAATATTTTAAACGCTATTAACTTCTCGTTTATTCAATAAAAGACTGAAATATGTTTTCTTATCGGTCACCACGCTCAAAAAGTGTAGTCTAACCTAATTTTAATTAATATCAAAGAAAAAACTTGAATTAATATAAAAAATACTGCATAATTAATTATTAAAATTGCATAAGTTGATAAAACATGCTATGCAATAGCTTGACCGCGGCAGTCCCCGAGTGCCACATGTTTTTTTTACAACTAAGCAATATTTAATAAATAAAATGACCGTATTTATGCTAAAAGCTCTAAAGAAGCTTCCCAACTTATCAACAGAGTACAATGCATTATCTTACGTCGTTGATAGTTTGGTGGGGTGATAGCTAGGAAGGAGTGACTGAGCCAAATTTTTGTGAAAAAGGTATCCAAACATCGGCACACAAACAAGTGTATTAAGATACCATTCTTGAGAAGCTAATTAAGCCCTTAACAACACCACGTTCAATAACTAAGAATCGTCCTTTCAGCAAGACTCAGCACCGGGTCATAAAGCTCGATCCACGCTACCATCGTCCTACTCGACAGCAATATCATCCCCATCATCTGGATGGCAGTCCACAACTGTGCGATTTTCCCTAAACTTTCTGCCACGCACAACAAAACTGTGGAATGAGCTGTCGCCTACGGTTTTCCCGGACCAATACGACCATCAAACCTTCAGGAAGGTAAGTTTACACAAATCGGCGAGAGAATTTATATGTCGCGATACAGGATTAGTTACTCTGTAGTTCAGTAGTAGTCGGTAGTGGCAGGTAGTTTTACTTCTGCGATAATTTCAGGTGTAAATCAAACCAAAAAAAAGATCTCTCTCATATATTTATAAAATGAAATTACAATATATTTAATTATTTTTCATAATTCTATAAGAAGACACCGACAATCCCCAGTCCTCGAGTTTCTTGTCCATCCCCATCATCTGGATGGCAGTCCACAATTGTGCGATTTTCCTAAACTTTCTGCCACGCACAACAAAACTGTGGAATGAGCTGTCGCCTACGGTTTTCCCGGACCAATACGACCATCAAACCTTCAGGAAAAGATCGTACTCTTTCCTAAAAGGCCGGCAACGCACTTGTAATGCCTCTGGTGTGTCCATGGGCGGCGGTAATGGCTTACCATCAGGCGATAGGTCTGCTCGTTGCCTATTATAAAAAAAAGAAAATCAGAGCTGAAGACTGGCCGTCATCTAGTACTGTTTTCAATCCACTGGAGCATGATCCTTGGTCAGTTTTAGAGAGTAATGTTTGTTATAAACGCCCTATAATTTGGAGTCAAAGCCTAAAACAATCCGTACAGTAGTCAGTGAAGAATTGGCCCATAGAAAGAGTGCGTGCTGCTATTGATAACTGACCTCAACGTATAAAGAACTGTATTGTAGCCAATGGAAACCACTTCAAATAAGCTTTATATATTTTTAATGGTTTTATATAATATTAATGTATTTAACTAACACACTGTAATAGTAATAATTGTTACGTACAATAAAAAATATATTATTCTTTGTAAGTAACAATATTTATGGCATGACTAAGTTTACACAAATCGGCGGAAGAATTTTTATATCGCGATACAGGATTAGTTACTTTGTAGTTCAGTAGTAGTCGGTAATAGCAGGTAGTCTTACTTCTAAGATAATTTCAGATGTAAATCAAACAAAAAAAGATCTCTCTCATATACGTATATAAAATTAAATTACAATATATTTAATTATTTTCCATAACTCTAAAAGAAGACACCGGTAATCCCCAGTCCCCGAGTTTCTTGTCCACCCACTCCCGATACAAGGCCACGTTGACATGAACACCTGGCACATCCTTCCCCCCGCATCCTATACCCCAGGACACCAGCCCCGTCAGTTTGTAACGGTCATTACCTAGAGGACATACCAAGGGGGCGCCACCGTCACCCTGGAAAAAAAAATACTGTCAGAGTTCTGTCGATTGTTATCAGTTTATTCCTGATCAGGACAAGATTCAAGTCAACATTTATGTCAAATGATGATCATCAAACATCATCAGCCTCCAATAGGCCACTGCAGGCCATAGGCTCCTTCTCAGTAATAAATAAATAAATAAATATTTTGGACATCTGACACACAACGCCATCTAGTCCCAAGCTAAGCAGAGCTTGTGTTATGGGTACTAGACAACTGATATGAATACATATATACTTTTTTTTTGTAAATACATAAATATTATACATAGAAAACACCCAAACTCCGAAATAAATATTTGTAGATCACACAATCACTTGGTCCGACCCAGGATTTGAACCCGAGACCTCAAGCACAGCAGTCGCATTAGCTACCACTGCGCCACCGAGGCAGTTCAGTAAGGAGGCTTTATCCTACCATTATACCACGCTGGTCAGCTGTGCTGTGATGTTGTCCAGCGCAGTTTGCTCCCTTAGTTGCCTTTCACGAGCATATCGGATAAGGAATTGGGATACATTACGTATTTATAATATAACAAACAGAAAAATATTATATCTCTACTAATAATAAAGCTGAAGAGTTTGTTTGTTTGTTTGAACGCACTAATCTCAGGAGTGGCTGGTCCGATTTGGAAAATTCTTTCAGTGTTGGATAGTCCATTTATCGAGGAAGGCTATAGGCTCTATATATCATCACGCTACTACTAAAAGAAGCGGAGTACCAATGAAGAATGTTTCAAATACTGGGGAAAATTTTGAAGCTATGGGTAATTGAAGATGCAAACGAGGTCAGCTCAAAACATAAGTAAACAATAATATTAGAATCCTATTTCCTACTATGCTGCCTCCCATACATAATTTCTGATCAATTTTCTCTTAAAACCCATCACTATTTACTCACCTTGCAGGTATCCTTGCCTTCTTCTCCACCAGCACACACGAAACTGTTGTGGAGCTTGAAGTTACTTCCGAGCCTGGTTTTCTTCAGCAGCGTAGAACATTGACTGGGAGACACCATGTCGATTTCCACTTTCTTGAGGATCACGGCGTAACGATCTTTAAGACCTAAGATCACAAAAAGTCGATCTTATATAATTGTTTGTTATTTGTTGATCTTTTCAATGGACAGTGGGGGAACGGGTATCATATTCCACCCAACACAAAGGGAGGATCCTCCGACCAGGCGAGGTGATCATGACTGGCGGGCTACTGCCCAACAGTTGATGTTGGGATGTTGTATATATGATAATCAGCGCGAGAACTATTTATTGCGCGATTCAGAATTTGTAGTTGCTCCGTGTAGGGCGTTACTTCGTAGTTCAATGTATCTTCGGTAGATGGCGCTGTAGTAGGTTATTGTTGTGTTATATGTGGAAGCCGCCACAGACTCTTAATGACTGTTTGACTAGAGTCTGGATACAGGATACCGATATTTGATCAATATTGTAGCCGGCCGTCCGAATTTTCGGTCGTCAAATATTCGTTAAAATACTATTGATTTTTTGTCCGTCGTGTCAATTGTAATGTCACAAGTAGTACAGGTAACAAAAATATATTTTTAGATAATTTTTTGCGAGAACTATTTAACAAGCATAAACTGTAATTAACAAACTGATAAATACGTTGGTTACATACACTATTTTTAATACTAGGTTCATTAGTATAGTATTATATAGTATATATGGTATTATGTAGTATTATTATATAGTAGTTCAACGAACTTTTAACGCAGTCCATACCAATTTTTAACAAAAGCTTATTTTATGACAGGAAAGAAAATAGATGCGGTTTTGTAACTCCCAGAGAACACCATCGCGTTCATGGAGAATTTAGGGCTTTTTTCACTAAAACAATCCGACGCCCGAATTCAGGTTCTCAATTCTGGGAAAAACCTAGAGCAATACAGGTGGTCTCAGAATCCCTATTATGGGGAGAAACCAGGTTAAGACTTACCAAAAACAGTCTTCCCCCATCCATTAGAAATGCAGTTCTTGTGGCTATCGAAGACCTCACTTTGTTCCGGCATACAGATCACGTTGATGTGTTCTGTCAGCTCTACAGGTCGCTCCAGGCGCAGTAGGGCAATGTCATTTTGTAAATTTTCTCTATTGAAATCTGTGAAAGAAATATTATTAATTTATTTCAGTTCGAAAACCCAACAGCCACAACAAAAGTTAATGAACAGTTACTTCAGTTTAATACGCAACGTCAAACCAATAACATATTTTTACGAATTGCAACACAATAAATTAACAGAGGTTTTCTAACACTACCCGAGACGACACTGCGCGAAATTTGTCGGAAACTGCATCTTTGTCTAACATGGAGGAACGGGATGGCAGAAGCTAACCAAACCTGCACTTGTGTGCTTTCTCACTTATGCCAGTGGACAGGGATGAGTGGGATACATAATAATGAATCCAAATTGAGATAAAAATAGATTTAGAATACCACGTAAAACATTAACTTTGGTAAACTAAAATAAATGTTCAAACAAATAAATTTAAATATGTGTCTAGATCGAACGAAATCGTATTTCACCAGCACCCATTTATGACTTTAACTAGCGACCCGCCCCGGCTTCGCACGGGTGCAATGCTGATACTAAATTAAATACACTACAGAAAAACTATGAACGTTGTATATAAAAACATAGCGGCCCGCTCCGACTTTGCACGGGCATAAAATATGAACCTCTAAAATTAGCAATGTTGCCTTAGTATATGATGCATGTATTATACATATAAACCTTCATCTTGAATCACTCTATCTATTGGAAAAAACCTCATCAAAATCCGTAGCGTAGTTTTAAAGATTTAAGCGCACATAGGGATATAGGGACAGAAAAGGCGACTTTGTTTTATACTATGTAGTGATATGCTTACGTCATGTTATTTATAAACTGTATTCCTTATTATTTAATTCCCTAAAAAGTGGGGGATTGTTACTTCCAAACTAGGGAACGGTCATCTGAACCCAAATTAGGCAATGCCTATATTTTAATAACTAGACTGCTGATAAACATAATGATTTATATTTGAATACAAACATAATTATAGATCAACTAGCTGACCCGGCGAACTTCGGTGAAATTTGATGCACTACTTTATTTTGTATAGCTGACCTATCTTATGTATGCGTACCTATTCAATTTGAACTGGAATCGATTAGCGCGGTTATGTCTGTGGTGTCATAGATCACCACAGAGTTTTTTGTTTTAAATTGAATGACGTTGACATTCGTAACGCGCTTTTATTAAAATATGCAAAATTAAATGTATATTTTTCAATCTTTCTGAGATAGTTTCTTAATATTTTTCTCCGTAAGAACCTTGTACAGAGTATTAGAAAACTACAAAAAAAAATCAGCCAAATCGGTCAAGCCGTTTTCATGCTATGTCGTGACAACGGAAAACGGGTTTAATTTTTATATACGAGTATATAGATTACATCCATGTAAAGCGAACCCGTATAGAATTAAGAACTACCAAACCAACCAACCAACGGACTAACGAAATGGGACTAATCGCGCCCACACGCCCACCACTATAACTCCTGTATACCAGGATCAAAAGCAGTGACTCACCAATCCAGCAAAAATTAAACTGTCTTGGAACCCGGTTAAGCCTCAGTGCTAACTGTCCTATATGCCTTGCTCAGCAAAATCAATGCAAGGCTAGCTAAATGTTAGATGGTACTCACTGCTATGGATGTAGATTTCCCTCACAACTCTTTCTTCATGTTTAAAGATCTCCTTCACTGTCTGCGTGTCCCACTCTCCGGCACGAACTTTGAGGCCTCCTGACGTATAGCTGTAGAAAAAACCAGATAGTAACTAGCTGATTGGACTTCTTCTTATCAGTTAGATAGTTCTGTGGAGGAACGAGTGTCATATCCCTCCAACACAAAGGGAAGATCCTCCGACCAGGCGAGGTGATCATGCCTGGCGGGCCACTGCCCAACGGTTGATGTTGGGTTGTTGTATATATGATAATCGGCGCGAGAACTTCTACTGCGCTATTCAGGATTGGTAGTTTCTTCGTGTTGTACGTTGCTCCGTAGTTCAGTGTATCTTCGATAGATGGCGCTGTATGTGGAGGTCGCCACAGTTATGTAGGGAATTCTATACCAGATTATTATAGAATGCCATGATGTGTTGTGGATACATTCTAGATCTGTGACACGTAAATAACGAATGCAGATATGACAAAGGTGATGTTAGCAGTCACGTCGTGATTGCCCTCAACACTACACACAGTGTTGAGGGTATGATCCCTACATGGGACCACACTGTCTTAGTCCGAGTCGTCTTTAGCGTCTGCTTTATGTATGTTTGTAAAGACAGGTAGTGCGGAAGTAGCCCTTCTGTACCTGATTAGGTAGAAACCAAAAGGAATTGTATTAATTTTTTTTTATGTAAATTAATAAATATTTCGGACATCTAACACACAACGTCATCTAGTCCCAAGCTAAGCAGAGCTTGTATTATGGGTACTAGACAATTGATATGAATACATATTTACTTTTTTTGTAAATACATACAAATTATACATAGAAAACACCCAAACTCCGAAACATATATTTGTAGATCAGACAAACAGTTGGTCCGACGCAGGATTTGATCCCGGGACCTCAAGCACAGCAGTCGCATTCACTATCACTGTGCCACCATGGACGGCAAGCAGTAATAGGAGGCAAACGAGCGGACTTATCATCTGATGGTAAGCGATTACCGCCGCTTATGAATAACTGCGTCACCAAAGGCGTAACAAGTGCGTTGCCGGCCTTTGGGGGATGGGAAGAGGGATGGATGGATGGGTTGGGATATGGGTATCCGGTATTATTCACTCGGTGAAACATAGTGCAGGCGCTGTTTCACACCGGTTTTCTGTGAGGCCGTAGGATGCTAGTGAGTGATAACTCTGGTCGAGTTGGCCCATTCATGCCGAAGCGTGGCTCTCCCACAGTAACGGTGCTTGTTTTAAAGTATTAGATAACCACCTAAAATGTACCTTGTAAGTTCTAAAATGGAACTCGTGACCGCTGACATAGAGGTTAAACTCTATTTTAAGTATTATAAGTGCTATACTCACTTGGCAATAACATGGGCTGCGGTCATCACCACTTCTGGATTGATCAACACTCCAACACCGATATAGTCCTTGGGGTTAAGCAGAGCCACCACCCACGGGAATTCACCGAATTGACTGTTAGCACCCTGGAATATTTTATAAAAAATAATAATCATAAACTCATATATAATAATATACCACTAACTCACTCCTTTGTCATTGTCCTTGAAAAACATTGTAGTTTTGTTAACTAATATACGCCTCCTTTAATCCCCATTTCTAAGGAGAGAGGCTAAGTCCAGCAGAGGACTATGAAAGGCCGTACATGTAATACTAGCAACATTTCCATTTATCAATAAGTCAACATATACCTAATAAAGCAATTATTTTAACAGAATGAGGTTACTGGAGGTCTAAACACCCCTCCCCTCTCTCTCTTTAATCATCCATTGCCTTAACTGTATAAGAGGTCATTTGTAGAATAGTAACGCACCCGTGTCTTGACCTGCAGGTATCCAGGTAGAGATATATAAATGGCGGTCTTCACCTAACTTTTTCTTTTTTTTATTGAATATCTATTCCGTGGGAGAGCCACACTTCGGCATGAATAGGCCGGCTCAAGCGGAGTGATACCACGGCCTCACAGAAAACCGGTGTGAAATAACGCTTGCGCTGTGTTTCACCGAGTGAGTGAGGATACCGGAGGCCCATACCCCAACCCCTTCCCCCATCCCCCAAAGGTCGGCAACGCACGTTTGCCTCTTATTCAATAAAAAAAAAAAAAAAAGAATAGGGACAAACGAGCAGACGTATCGCCTGATGGTAAGCGATCGCTGCCGCCCATGGACACCCGCAACACCAGAGGCGTCACAAGTGCGTTGCCGACCTTTTAAGAAGGAGTACGCTGTTTTCTTGAAGGTTTGAGGGTCGTATTGGTCCGGGAATACCGCAGGCGACAGTTGATTCCACAGTTTTGTTGTGCGAAGGAGAAAGTTTCGCGAAAAGTAAGACAGACAGAAAATAAAAGGAAGAGTAGCAGTACCTACCCCGCGGAAATGAAATTCTGTGACAAAGTCACCTCCAATGGCGGCGATATATGTAATTTTTTTGCTGAACACTTTGCAAAAAGTTTTAACACATGCAATAACAATATACAAATACACACTCCCGTTAACACTGCCACGTCTTCATCTGTTTTCCACAACCTTACGTTGGGGGTTGACGAAATATTCCGCGCTCTAATTTCTCTTAACGAATCTAAAGGCTCGGGAAGCGATGGAATTCCACCTATATTTATTAGGCGTTGTGCTAAAGCACTGGTATCTCCTTTAAGCTTAATTTTTAATAGGTCATTAAAGGAGGGTATTTTTCCGAATAAGTGGAAAGAAGCCCTGGTTGTGCCCATTTTTAAGTCGGGCGATAAGAGCCTGATTACTAATTATAGACCAATTTCAATTTTAGCGACTTTTGGTAAGATGTTTGAAAAGCTTGTCACACAGCGCTTGTCTTGGTACTTAAAACAGCATGTCACAGAATTTCAACATGGCTTTATAAAATCTAGATCCACAGGCACTAATTTGATCAGCTTCATTAACCGTGTATGCGAAAGCGTAGATAAACGTGTACCTGTGGACGCCATCTACACGGACTTCAGTAAAGCTTTTGACAGAGTGGATCATTTGATCCTCCTTCAAAAATTGAATAGAATAGGAGTAGGGGGCTCTATGATACAGTGGTTAGAATCTTATCTTTGTGAAAGAGTATCAGAAGTGGTAGTCAACGGATACTCTTCTGACAAGTACAGAGTTACTTCAGGTGTACCGCAAGGATCGCATTTAGGCCCTATTCTGTTTAATATATTCATTAATGACATATCCTTATGTTTTAAACATTGCAACTTCTATCTTTACGCAGATGATCTTAAAATTATGAAACCTATACGGAGTGATCCAGATGCTACAATGTTACAAGAAGACATAGATTCTCTGTCGCGCTGGTGAAGGGATAATAGAATGTCATTATATTTAGATAAATGCTTCCATTTTCAATTCACACGAAATAAAAACAAACAAAGCAACAAGTACAGCATTGAAGGCATTCCTCTTCAAAGTATAAATAGTATTCGTGACCTGGGCATTACAATAGATGCAGGCTTAAACTTTAATATTCATATTGGTAATACAGTCGCGAAAGCTTTTAAAGTCCTGGGGTTTGTGTTACGCAATAGTAAGGATTTTAAACATCCATACACAAGGATAATTTTGTTTAACTCACTAGTTAGGCCAGTGTTGGAATATAACTCCGTTGTATGGAATCCTCCCTACGAAGTATACAAGAAACGTCTTGAAATTGTCCAAAAACGATTTCTTTATCACCTTTGCTATAGTGACTTTGCTAGCTTTGACATTGTCCAGCTACACCGAGAGACTCAAACACTATAATATGTGCACACTTGACAGTCGCAGGCAGTACCTTGATGCAATTTTTCTGTTTAAGTTGTACAATGGTTATACAGACTGCAACGAACTAATGAGTAGTCTATTTATAAATATACCATCACGACTACCAAGGATAGGGGCTTACAATCTATTCTCTGTCCGTTCAGCAAAATCAAACCTAGGTCATTACGCCGCTGTGCCTAGGCTCTGCAGACAATACAATATGTTATCTAAAACTATAAACTTAGACCTCAGTGCTTCACTTTTAAAGTATAAGTGTTCTTTGAGGAGTATCTTTCTGATGTGTGGATGATGCTGTTTATCGATGGGTTGACTAGCTATCCATGATTGTGTTGAACCGTGTTTGTGATTTTAATTCTTAATTCGCTGTATAATGGGACTTGTTACTAATGTTTGCATGCTGTGGTCTCCTGTAATTGAGGGAGTACACTGAAATATTGATGTAAATTTTAATTTTAAGTTATAGTTGTGTATAGCCTTTGTAGGAGATCCTTAATCTGTATAAATAAAATAAATAAATAAATAAAAAGTGCACAGTTGTGGAATGCCAGCCATCCAAGTGTAGGACGATGACGAAAAGAGGCGGCAGGAATCAGTCCGAACAATTCCTCAGAGCACTCCCTACTAATTATCAGTTAAACCTAACTCACTAAACTCACTTCGAAAGCCATTCCCAATCCATTTGGGTTCCTATATCCACACCCCTTGACCTTTGTCTTGTCAGGTTTTGGTAAAGGCTTCTTGGGATCCACGGGGATTGTGCAGCAGATCTCAACGGACTCCTGGCACGTTATCTCATTACTTTCTCCAAACCTGTTAATGAAAAAAGGTAAATTAACTATCTTGAAAACACTGTCCACGGCTGGACACAGGGCTCTCTCTAGAAAGGAGGTTTTGTGTACTATACCATTCTGACCAGATGTGTTGGTATTTCCCTTTTCGTGTGCAGTGTGGAGGAACGGGTATCATGTCCCTCCAACACAAAGGGAGGATCCTCCGACCAGGCGAGGTGATCATGCCTGGCGGGCACTGCCCAACAGTTGATGTTGGGATGTTGATAAATGCTAATCGGCGCGAGAACTATTTATTGTGCGATTCAGGATTTGTAGTTACTCCGTGTAGTGCGTTGCTCCGTAGTTCAGTGTGTCTTCGGTAGATGGCGTTGTAGTAGGTTATTGTAGTGTTATATGTGGAAGTCGCCACAGTAGTACTATCGTCCTATTTAGTTTGCTCCCTTAGTCGCTTCAAACTAAACCTATGGGATGTATCTCCTGCACATCCCATAGGTTTAGTTTGAAGCGACTAACAGGTAACATTCCAGATTCCAATGTGGTACATCTATACTAATCTATACTGAGAATAAAGCTGAAGAGTTTGTTTGTTTGTTTATTTGAACGCGCTTCGTTCGCTTCGCGCGCGTTTTGATACTCAGGAACCGCTGGTCCGATTAGAAAAATTCTTTCAGTGTTGGATGGTCCATTTATCGATGAAGTCTAAAGGCTATATATCATCACGCCAATACTAATAGAAGCAGAGCACCATTGAAGAATGTTTCAAAAACCGTTGCGTGGTTCAGGTAGTGATAATATATAATAATAAGAAAGAAGTAATAATATTGGTTAACAAAATACACATGATTTAAATAGAATAGAAAATAGATAAGATAAGATAAGATATAAGATAATATAAGATATAGAATATTATAAGTATTTTCAGTTGGGTAGTATAAATGTATGTAAATATGTGTGTGCTTGTATGTTTGTTTGTACGTCCTCCTACACCAAAATCAACTGCTAAATATTAATAAATATTTCGGACAATATAACACACAACGCCGTCTAGTCCCAAGCTAAGCAGAGCTTGTGTTATGGTACTAGACAACTGATAAAAATACATATGCTCTTTTTTTGTAAATACATACATATTATACATAGAAAACACCCAAACTTCGAAACAAATATTTGCAGATCATATAAACATTTGGTTCGACCCAGGAATCGAACCCGAGACCTCAAGCACAGCAGTCACTTACGCTACCACTCGCGCCACCGAGGCATTATCACAACACCTAGTCAGAGCAACTATTTTTATTATATAGACAGAACACCAGTTCCTTTAGATCCTCACCTGATATCCAGTATTCCAGCTCCAGTGACGCTGGAATTCTTCACGTAAGCTCCAACACCTTTAGAGTCACAGAGATAGTAAGGTAGACACTGGCAGCTCTTGCCATCCTTGTCGACAAGAGTGGTAGTGCCATCTGTGGCAGTCACGATGATCTGAAAGTAAAAAAAGATAATGAGATCATTCATTAAGCTACAAGTAAGGGCAAGATTATTTGGAGTCGGCCAGTAATTCACCCGGTTTTACCTAAATATCAGTTTTTTCCACGGAGCGACTGGCATCGGACTTTCTTTTTTTTTTACGTGTGGAAACCGCCTCAAGCCGTCACCCTGCCGGGGTTTGCGGCGGGGTGGTGTGTCGGGATCGAACCGACTAAATCCGCACGGTGTGCCACTCTGCGCCTGAGAAGGGAGGGGTCCAGGAACTGCAGTTATTAACAGGACCGGAACCGGGCACCGTCTGCTGGTAATCTATCTCGAATTAGGCGATGCACGGCACACGCGTACGTCGCCTCCGCGCGGCTGGACTCTGAAGCGGATGGAGGGGAAAACCGGGAGCCGAGGTGTCAGTCATATTTATTATTATATTTTTAGGAATATTCAAATATTTATCTAAAGGTAGACTTAATGCCATTCTCTATATAAAAATAAAAGATATAGAAATTGGCAGAGGTTCAAGGCTTTTACAGGATTCGAAGCCTAATTGACGGAGTGATAAGAATTCGTTGAAACTACAAAAAGGTATTATTTTTGTGGAATAGGGGTCAAACGTACAGACGTATCGCGTGATGATAAGCGATTACTGCGGTCCGTCACACTCGCAACACCAGATGCATCACAAGTACGTTGCTGGCCTTTGGGGGATGAGGTGAGGGATTGGGGAAGGGGTTGGGTTACGGGCCTCCGGTTTCCTTACTCGCGCAAGTATTATTTCACACCGGTTTTCTGTGAGGCCGTGGTATTACTCCGGTCGAGCCGGCCCATTCATGCCGAAGCGTGGCTCTCTACGTTAAATATTATTTGTATGAAAGAGATACTTACATCCTCTAGTCCTTTCGTCGTAGGTTCAATCCCAGGAGTAGAAGTTGGGATTATGTTAAAGATACTATTTAAAAGTAAAGGATTTATCGTAGTAATCTGTGATCTGGTGACTGCCATCAAAACACTCCCAACTGCTAAGATGAAGAAGTGCTTCATTATTCTGAAAGAAATAAGAATATTAGACAGATAGATTGATAAATAATACCTTATTTGTTCATCAGGGCTTACAAAAAATATGCAGTCACAAAATTAACATAAAATTTGATGTACAAAGGCCGGCCATATTGCTTATAATTTCTTCCAGGCCATTAAAAAAATGTTGTTGATGAGTAAAATATCAAGTTTGTTGCTCCAGTGGTTAAGAATCTGCGTTATTTATGCAAATATCCTATGTGTGCCTTGCGCTCATCTTGCATCGTACAAAATATTTGACAGCTATTAGCTCCTTTTATTATAAACTAGCGACCCGCCCCGGCTTCGCACGGGTGCAATGCTGATACTAAATACACGTTGTATATAAAACATAGCTGACCCACGCAACCTCGTTTGCGTCTTATATAGCCCGTAGCATGAAAATTTTCGCAAAATAAGTAACTTTTCTGGTTGATTTTTACACCTTGTGTCCGAAAAACCCAAATATCTTACGGAACCCTATTTTTTTCCAAAATAAAATATAGCCTATGTTACTAGTGGATAATGTAGCTTTCGAATGCTGAAAGAATTTTTAAAATCGGTCCAGTAGTTTTTGAGCCTATTCATTACAAACATACAAACATACAAAAATAGGTACAAATCTTTCCTCTTTATAATATTCGTATAGATGACAAGATTGAACCGGTTTATAACAAATCTGTAGATAATTAAACAATAATAGGTAGAGCCCTGCTGATGTCACCACGAAAGGGCTGACTCTACCCTACTCCACCGCAGGTTTTTTTTTATGGTATAAGTGGCAAACGAGCAGACGTATCGCCTGATGGTAAGCGGTTGCCGCCGCCCATGGACACCCGCAACACCGGGGACGTCACAGGTGCGTTGCCGGCCTTTGGGGAATGGGGAGAGGGATGGCGGAGGGGTTGGAATATGGTCCTCCGGTATCCTCATTCACTCGACGAAACACAGCGCAAGCGCTATTTCACACCGGTTTCCTGTGAGGCCGTGATATCACTCCGGTCGAACCGGCCCATGGATGCCGAAGCGTGGCTCTCCTACGGTAATAGTTGCTCTCCCACGGTACTGTTACGGGGTGGGTCTAGAAGTTCTTTTTAAAAAAACAATTTTAATTAAGACTGAAATATTATTTAATTAAAAATCAATAGAATTACATAAATACCTAATGCCCTCAACGAAATCGGAAATAAGTCTGATGTCATATATTAAAATATCGTTTATAATGAATTGCGTCGCTTACGTCAATGCAAACGATGCAGTTTTGTTTTATATGGAATGCCGGGGTTGCGACATCGTAACATCCCCCCCGTTAAGATTGATCGTTACAGATTAAGTAAAGATCAATGTATTTACTTAAAACAGAGATCGCCGTGGGCTACAGAAATGGATAATCACTACAACTTAATTTTATATTTATCTACTTAACTTTAAGGCGTTTAAAAGATATTACAATTAAAACAATATATATTAAAGTATTCATATCATAGACCGTTTAACTAGCAGTAAGTCGATGTTTTACATAACATTATTTAACATTACATAATTGTATTTCTTTTCAAATTAGGTAAGGATTTTACAGATGAGCGAAGATCATCTTCCTCTGAGGAGTCGGATGTATGATGTTGTGACTGTCGGACTACTATGTCCTGAGTTTTTTGACTCTTTGTTTTATTATTATAATTTTTGTTGTATATAGTGACGCAACAGCCTGAATGTTTACTACAGACATATCGTCTACTTTTAAATAAGATGTATAATAGAACGACTGTAGTGATAACATAAGTTAATGATAAATAATGAGTAGAATATCTTTCTAAAGGAGAAGGCTCTTCAATTTTCCTTATCTGGTTTTCAAATTCGTCTAATTGTGTACTGGCCTTAACTTAGGAATCCAGATTATTAAACTCATTTAATTTTATTAGAGGAACCTGATTGATGGTTTTATTTAAATGTATGGTATCGCAACAATCGGTTACAATATTAAAATTCGAGATTGAACTGGTAGTATTTTAAGTTTTACTCCAGCCGACAGTTTCTGTCGGCTGGAGTAAAAGTTAAAGTCTTATAAAAAGCAGAACACGATTTTGGTACATGCATTATTCCTGAACCAAACAAGATTTCGTCGGTGTTACTGGTGGCTTTGTCACATACGAAATGACATTTTCCTGGTTCAGATTGCACATATGAATATCCATCGAAGTTAATAAAAAATCAAAAAATTGTATCTAAGTGTGTGAAATCTAGTAAAGAAAAGTTAGAGTTACTTGATGATTTAGAATCACTTACATTGAAGTTAGATAATAGCAGGAAAAAGTATGAAGCTGACACACAGGCCTTAGAATTGAGAATTAATCATTTAACTGAATCGTTAAAGTCAACGCAAATTAAATATAATTTATCACTTAATGAGATTAAAGAGTATACGGAGGCCATGAATGACCTCTTAAAATTAAGTAATGATAACACAGAGCGCTTTGATTCACTAGTTAACAATCATTCATGCCAGTGCGCTCGCTTTAGTCCTCCACAGCCTGTGTGTGCTCCCGCGGTTTGCTATGGCAATGCTGAGACCTTGTGTGATAGCTCATCTACCAGTGTTAGGCAAGAGCAGTCATTAGGGGCATCAATTGATGTAACATTTTGTGCATCAGGTGGTGCACAAAGTACTATAATGTTTAGTGATAGTATTGGAAAACATATGGGCTCAAAATTGAATTCTCTTGTTGAGGGACAGTCAGTTGTTAACCATTGCTTACCATTTGCAACTTATGATGTTATTATGAAAAGAATCCAAAATTATAACTTTAGTTATTGTGAGAATCTCATTATTTTAGTGGAGAATAGGGGTGATGTTAGCAAAAAAGTTTTAATTGATTACTTTGATTATCTATTGTCCTTAAACTTGAGTAGTATAATTTTGTTTACATTCCCCTACTCTAGGAGCTTCTCAGATGAGGAAAATAATCTTAGATATAAGTTGAACAATGTACTACACACTATTAGTACATATCATGATTGTGTGCATGTAATAGACACTAACAGTTTTGTTAGCAAGCAATTATATTTGACAAAAGGTAGCTATTACCTTTCTAATAGTTTTAAGAGACAGATAGCATTATCGCTATCCTATTTTATTAATATCACAGCCAGGAACTTGGCTACTAACAGATCTGCTTCTATTGAGCAGAACAATTTGGGACACATCAACCCATGCACTGATATGGTATCAGACCATAGTCTAGGTCATGAGGCGATTAGATGTAGTGTTGATACATCAAATAATTTAAACTAGGACTTAGGACAAAGGATAGGCAGGCCAGTAGTATTAGGTTATTTCTTCAAAATTTCCAGGGCTTATCCGGCAAAGAACTTGAGTTAGATTTGTTTTTAATAGAACATAAGGTACAGATTATGTGTATCACTGAACATTGGTTAAGGAATCATGAGTCATTGTATATTAATGACAATTATTTAGTTATGAGTGCATTTAATAGGAAGAAAGCCATACATGGTGGATCAATGATAATTGTTAATAAGACACTAAAATGTAAGGAACGAAGAGACATTGTGAAGTTATCTATTGAACGCACTGCTGAACTGTCTTGCATTGAGTTAAAACATTATATTATAACGGGTGTTTTTTTAAGCTAGATAGAACTTTAAATTGTAAAAAGTAACACAAAAAATTAAATTTTGATGAAACTTTTTTTTTTATTTGTTTCAGTATACTCTGACAAATCATCATGAATAGACTCACGCTTGAACAACGCTACGAAATTATCCAAATTTACTTTGAAAATCAGTCGTCGATTCGCGCAACTTATAGACGACTGTTTTATCGCAAAATTGTGTTCAGCGATGAGGCGCATTTTTGGCTTAACGGGTTTGTTAATAAGCAAAATTGCCGCATATGGAGTGAGACCAATCCACAACAGACCCTACAGACTCCATTACATCCAGAAAAATGCACCGTATGGTGCGGTTTTCACGCTGGTGGCATCATCGGACCTTATTTCTTCAAAAATGAGGCCGGAGCTCGCGTTACGGTCAATGGAGATCGTTACCGCACCATGATCAATGATTTTTTGTTTGAAAATATGGATGACATTGATCCGGAGGAGATGTGGTTTCAACAGGATGGCGCTACGTGCCATACGGCGAACGCAACCATCGACTTATTGAAATCAAAATTTGGCGATAAGTTGATTTCGAGAAATGGACCTGTCAATTGGCCTCCAAGGTCGTGCGATTTGATACCTCTCGATTATTTCCTGTGGGGCTACGTGAAGTCACTGGTTTATGCTGATAAACCAGCAACAATTAACGCCTTGGAGGCCAGCATTGTTCGTGTTATACGCCATACAAATGACGAAGTCGTCTATAAGTTGCGCGAATCGACGACTGATTTTCAAAGTAAATTTGGATAATTTCGTAGCGTTGTTCAAGCGTGAGTCTATTCATGATGATTTGTCAGAGTATACTGAAACAAATAAAAAAAAAAGTTTCATCAAAATTTAATTTTTTGTGTTACTTTTTACAATTTAAAGTTCTATCTAGCTTAAAAAAACACCCTATAGTATGTGTGTATAGACCTCCACACAGTGATATTACTATATTTGAGACAGTTATGGAAGATGTTTTAAGACGTTTGAGTACTGGTAATAGGAATTTAGTTGTATGTGGCGATTTTAATGTGGACCTACTTCAGCAGTCAGTAGGCTGCACTAGGTTAATAAGCTTATTCAAATCATTTAATTTAGAGCATGTATTCTTTGAACCAACCAGAATTACATCACATTCTGCAACATGTCTAGATAATGTATTTAGCAACTGTGAATATCTTGATAAAGCAATATTTAGTCACTTGAGATCTGACCACTGTGGGCAAATGGTTATTTATCCCACAGATGAAGTAGTTAAAGCAACGAAAATCACATGCAGACCGATGACTTCTAACCGCCTGAAATGCTTTAATAAAAATATTGCAGATAAGGTTACCAACATAGATTTCAGTGAGGATAATCCGGATGTCTTATACGGGAATTTATTTAATTTAATTAAACTAGAGTATGATTTCATTTTTAAAGAGAAAACTTTTACTAAGAATGTGAATACTAGATTCTGTGACTGGGCAACTCCTGGAATTTACAAAAGTAGAGATAAGATGTATGAACTATATGGCATGAAACAGTATAATTTTGATCCTGTTTTTGTACAATATGTTAGAAATTATTCCAAAATATTTAAAAAGGTTTGTTTGGTAGCTAAATCAATTTTTCTAAGTAACAAAATTAAACAGTCTGATAATAAAATAAAAACAACTTGGACTGTAATAAATACTGAATCAGGGCGGTCCAAACCGCAGGATGATAGGTTAGAATTAATGGTTAACAACAATATTATTAAAGATAATCGGGGTTTGGCTGAAACTTTTAACAATTATTTTGCAAAGATACCAGTTGATACTACCAGTTCTTTGGATTCCTGCTCAGTCACAGCTGAATCCTTGGCCAGGGGCAGCGTGAAAGAGTGTGATGACATGTTCAAGTTTCAGTTTATAAGCCCTAATGATGTGGTGAAAACTTTCAAGTCGCTCAATTCAAAGAAAACAACCGATTTGTGGGGTATTTCTGTCAAATTATTGCAAAATATAATTATTGATATAGCACTTCATTTAGCTGTAATATTTAATAAGTGTGTAGAAAATGGTGTATTGCCGGATTTAATGAAACATAGTAAGTTAATACCATTATTCAAGAGTGGGTCTAAGAGCGATCCAGGTAATTTTAGACCCATCTCAATCTTGCCAGCAGTCAGTAAAGTCTTTGAAAAACTTATTCTTCAGCAATTAGAAACTCATTTTAATATTAATAATTTATTTCATAAAGAGCAGTATGGTTTCACAAAGGATCGCTCAACCATTGATGCTGGTTCAACACTTATAAAACATATATTTAATGCCTGGGAAAACGCGCAAGATACTATTGGCGTTTTCTGTGACTTATCCAAAGCATTTGACTGCGTTGAACATCAAACGCTTTTGCGAAAACTCAGGCACTATGGCATTAGGGATACTGCACTTGATCTGGTTGCCTCGTACCTTGGGGACAGAGTTCAACGAGTGGATATAAATGGAAGTAGGTCCTCCGGATTACCTGTCTCAATGGGCGTGCCACAGGGCTCAATTCTGGGTCCTTTTCTCTTTCTAGTGTATATGAATGATTTACCTTTCTTTGTGCAAAATTTCTGTGATGTAGTACTTTTTGCAGATGACACTTCGCTTATTTTTAAAGTTAATCGTAATCAGAATAGTTTTGATGATATTAACAGATCACTTACACTAGTCCAAGATTGGTTTACAAGCAACAACTTACTACTGAACTCGTATAAAACTAAATGTATAAAGTTCACTTTGCCTAATGTTAAGAAACTCAACACGAACATTATAATAAATAATGAAATGATTGATCTCGTAGAGTCAACTATGTTTCTAGGAATAACCTTGGATCATAAGCTTCAGTGGGGCGCCCATATATCGTATCTAGCAGGGAAACTGAGCTCCGCGGCATTCGCTGTTTGGAAAGTTCGCCAGTTACCTAATATTGAAACTGCGCGAATAGTTTATTTTAGTTATTTTTACAGTGTCATGTCATATGGTATTTTACTATGGGGCAAGGCAGCTGATATTCAAACCATTTTTGTAATTCAAAAACGGGCAATTCGTGCGATTTATAAACTTAAAGTTGGAGATTCTCTGAAAGAACGATTTAAGGAAATAGGTATTTTAACAGTTGCATCTCAATATATATTTGCTAATATTATGTTTGTACGGAAAAACATAGATAAATATAGTAGCAAAAGTGATCATCATTCACTAAACACAAGGAATGAGCACAAATTAGTAGGCCAATATTATCGCCTTAACAAAGTCCACAATTCATTTGAAGGACTTGGTGTGCGTTTTTATAACAAAATTCCTGTTGAAATCTTGAACTTACCCCTACAAAAGTTCAAGAGTGCCGTTAAGAGTCGTCTTGTGGAAGGGGGCTATTATACGATAAACGATTTCTTGACTGATACAGTGCCTTGGATGTGAGTGAAAGTGAAATAATTTATTGGATTGTAATTAATTCTTGACATCTTATTCTGCATTTATTACCTGACATTTGAACTTTGTTAAGTTGAGGCGATCTGTGTTTACATTGTTGGAGCGTAAATAATTTGTATTTATTATTTTATTACATTTTGAACGTTTTTTTCTTTTTCTCTGGGACCAGTATGTATGCACACATTGCTTTTACTCCTTGATGTGTAAGTGATTGCAACCTTATATGCTATGGACTAATTTTTATTATTTTATTAGACAAAAAATTTATTTTCCTAGCTTTAATATCTTATTAGACCGCTTTCTAGCCTTTGTGTTTTGGTTGCCTTAACTTGCACATAGAAATACTGTTTGTCAAAAACAAACAAGCTTTGTATGAATTATCTGAAAAGATGGTGCACATGAGTTTCTCACCAGCTCTTCTCATGAATGCAATACCCATCGGAGCTGGTACTTGGATTGATTTCAATTTAAACCTTTGAGTTGAATTGAAATCAATCTAAGCTCCGGTAATTCAAATCATCTCAGTGCATTTAGTATTAGGAGTTTTGTTTTATATTTTTATGTTTGTATTTTTGACGTGTTCAAGTGCCTTTTGGGGCCAATGGAAATAAATGATTTGAGTTTGAGTTTGAGTTTGAATTGTTGGTAATTTTTTTGGAACAAATCCACTGAACCCCAAAGAACTCTAGTTTCGCAAGACTTTGGTAACTTAGAGATAACTTCCGTAAGCAACGTAGTTTCGCACGTAGGATTCGCGATAGTCGAGTAAACGTTACCGAGAACACACACATAGCACTGGTCTTTTATCATTTTGCACTCACTCACACTATCGAGTTGTGAGTAAAACAGCCTATCCGAAGTTATTGCCAAATATTGTTTACTCGGTGCGACAAGAAGATAAGTGTTTGGTGCAGAAACGTCGAATGGGACAGGAAACGGGATGTTATGGTAAAGGTTATAAATCTGAGGAAGAACCAGCGGTATTTTTACAACTATAACAAGCTTACTGTCGTGGTAATAACATACAATGTCACATATATTAATTAGGTCATTTATGTTATGTAATGATAAACGAATAGGTAGTTCGGAATGCTTAGGCAAATAGTTGACGTGTAACTCGAGCTTCTTGTGTAACTGTATGGGACTGAGTACTGTCGGGTGCAGTACGTTTATTTTACTAAACAATATGGCATTGGTTATATCGTCTATATCAAAGGACAGCGTTATGACAATGCTTTCTATTGAAGTTAACATAAGAGACAAATGAGATCTTATTTCAAGCTTGTCGTTGGTGTTTATCAATTTTTCAAAGGTTTTTTCAATAACAACCATATTTTGATTTAGACGATACTCATTTTCTTTGACCTTTGACATAGTATTGTTAAAAGTAGAAATAGTAGACTTAATAACGTGAATGTTATCGCGCATAAGTACTGTTAACTGTTTTTCGTCCGACTGTACTTTATTAATAGCGTCCGTGAACTTGTTTGCATCATCAGAATCTAAAGTGCCGAAGAACGTTTTTAATAGGGAGCCACCGGCGTCAAATAGCCCGCGTTTTGAGCGTTTTGTTTCTTTTACATTTACTAAATAGGAGATAGAAGAGAACTTTTTAATATTATTGCTATGTTGAGTCCTTAATGCATTTAAGGAATTTAAGCAATCATCTTTTACTTTAGAAGACTGTGTTGAATCGCAATACTTAGAAACTCTTTCTAACAAAAATTCGACATTTTCTATATGTGGTTGAATATGGCTCAAATCTATATAGGTGATAACGTTCCAGTAATCATTTGTAAACTTTAAATCTAGTAACTTATCGAAATATAACCCGGGAGATCCGATTAACTTAGTGACGAGTTGACTTCCGGAAACTGCTGACATTAACCTCATATTCAAACTCTTCTAACTTTAAACGCCACCGAACAATTTTTGAACTCGGATAGTAAAATCGCGCACTGGACGAGCATCGTTGGTTGACAGGATTCTTCACAGGAACGGCGTCGGTAGAGACGTTGTGGCGGCGGTACGAATGTCAGCTCGTTTTCAGCGATGGGACTGCCTTGCAAGTGGCGCAAGACTTTCTGTCGCAGGCAATCGCGACTGGATGCAGCGGAATACGACGACGAGGTGCAGTAGGGCACTGCGGGATACAGTGGGACGAGTCTTCTGATGTTGTGTGATACAGGAGCAGCGAGATACGGCGAGATATTTGGATGGATTCTTGAGTCGGAGATGTATTACAACGATTGTTTTTGTCAGGAAAGCAAATAGAATTGAGATACGGTTTAGAAATGGGCACTGGTTATCTTAATCGGAATATCGGGCACACGTTTTTTTTCACGCAAATCTTACCCAAATATCCCACTTCTGACACCACTGTTACGGGGTGGGTCTAGAAGTTCTTTTTAAAAAAACAATTTTAATTAAGACTGAAATAATATTTAATTAAAAATCAATAGAATTACATAAATACCTAGTGCCCTCAACGAAATCGGAAATAAGTCTGATGTCATATATTAAAATATCGTTTATAATGAATTGCGTCGCTTACGTCAATGCAAACGATGCAGTTTTGTTTTATATGGAATGCCGGGGTTGCGACATCGTAACAGTACCCTCGCAGAAGACCAACTTAAAACAACAGCATTTCTACTGTCGTGTTTCGTTGGTGAGTGCGAGACCAGAAGCCCAATGATACAGAAGACCATTAATTTTAGATTCTGCTCTTGCTTTCCATCAGGCAGAGTAAAGTCGTGTTAAAAAAACACAAAAATTTAAAGATAATTAAAAACTCACCCTAATCTTATTGTAAGTTAAACAAAAACTAATATCACTGCTATAAAAAAGTAAAAAAAAAATTAATTAACATATGATCTTTTAAAGAAGTGCCCGCACGCATATCTTTGCATGGACTGGCATCGAATCTCATTCGCTCAACACAAGTGTACTCAGCTTACGTCATTTCGGGGGAAACGCGATAATAATAAGCACTACTCGAATCGTTTTAGTTGATACTAAAAGTTACCTAAAACTTTGATAATCTAAAAAAATATAGATCAACATCACAGTCACAAAGATTTTGAGTCAAAATTTACCTAAAATAATGGTTTTTCGACAGACGGTCCCCATTTCATGTCATCTACATTTTATATATTTTTTATCATTAATTTCATAATTAAGACTTATAATTGAAGACTATAAATACTTGACATTGGCAGAAATAGCTGATCCGAGTGATCCGGCTGGTTGCCATTTCATCAAAAAGAAAAATAATAATAAAGATAAATAATAATAATAGCTTTATTGTACACCAGATAATTAGCAAAGGTAACTTAAAGCTAAGAGGTACAATTGGCGGTCTTATCGCTCTTACATGCAAATATATAGACGTCTGATCAGCTGTTACTTTGTACACTAGACAGATTTGATGGTTTATTTTTATTTTATTTATTTGGAACAAAAAACAGTTACATGCTAAAATCTTAACTAAATACAATTAAATATTAGAGGTAATGAACATGTAGCCCACACTATTGTTCACAGATTAACATAAATAAAATTGAGAGAAAACAGGTCACACTGTTACAGTGACATTTAAACTTAAACGCATTCAGGCACGATACAAATTTGTAAAGAATAACTTATTTAGTTGGCAATGCAGACAATAATTTCATGGCCTGACTCTTGAAGAGACTATTGGATAAAGCAAATATGTCAACATCATTGAAATATCTATTATATGTATCTATACAAGGCGTCGTAGAGGTTTGCGGACACCAGCGTTAGTTCTACAAGATGGTGTGTGAAAAAGTTAGTATTGATGCGCTTTTCGCCGATAGGCTGTTCTTGGCACAATGTAGCAAATTTCATTTGTGATGACAGAGTAGTCAAATCTATAATTGCATATCCGTGCAACATCATGACATCGAGAAGCAGACGTCTAGACTCCAAGCTTAAAAGATTAAAATAGCTTAACAACTCAGAATAAGGTAGTATAGACCCCGCACACCTATAATAAGACGAGCGTAAGAATTTCTTCTGCACTAATTTTAGTCTGTACGAATATTTCGTGTATATAGGGTTCCAAACAGGTATGGCAAATTCCAATTGAGAACGTATGAGTGTTTTATATACAACAATTGTGTGGAGGGTCGCACAAAGTCAACGGAGGATCGTACGACAAAGCCATACATACGATAAGCTTTGTTTATAATATTATCGATGTATAGACTTAACAAAAGGAAAAGTTTGCTGATGTGGTTATATATTTTCTTTAAATAAACACTTGTCCTTGGGTAGGCTTTTTCTGTGCGGAAATAATACCCCCTAATACCAAATTGGTGGTTATGTCTTACTCAAATCGACCAAAAATCGCAAGCCAAATCAGTTACTAGCAGCCGAAGATCAGATATACCCAATAATGGAATTCCCTAGAAGCGAGAACGGAAGAGAGAAAAACGGAATAGTCTCTGTGTTGCCAATTTATTTTTTGTTTTTTCTGTTGAATAGGGGGCAAACGAGCAGACGTATCGCCTAATGGTAAGCGATTACCGCCGCCCATGGACACCCGCAACACCAGAGGCGTCACAAGTGCGTTACCGGCCTTTAAGGAATGGGGAAGGGGATGGGTTATGGGCCTCCGGTATCCTCACTCACTCGGTGAAACACAGCGCAAGCGCTATTTCACACCGGTTTTCTGTGAGGCCGTGGTATCACTCGGTCGAGTCGAACTAAGTTGTGTTCTCTTTTGTTGTATTCATAGCACTCTTCCTCAATGAAAACGGGACACTACTTCTGTGCTAATAGTATAGTTTCAAGAAATACATACAAGTCCTATCTTATTACAAAACTTCTATAACAAACCAACAAGTAATTACATCTATAAAACTTTTTTCTATCTATACTACTATTCATTCAACGCGCTAATCCCAGGAACAGCTGGTCCGATTTCAAAAATTCTTTCAGTGTTGGATAGTCCATTTATCGAGGAAGACTCTAGGCTATATATCATCACGCTCATACGAGTGGAGCACCAATGAAGAATGGGTGGGAATTTTTTCACGCTACGGGCAATAGAAGACTCAAACAAGGTTGCGTGGGTCAGCTAGTATTCTATAAAACATCTTACTATTTATTTTATCTTAAAATAATATGCTATCAGATTTTAGCACTCAATCTTTTAAACACGTTTGTGTTTAAACTTTTATTACAAATATCTGCTATCTGGTTTTCTGTATTTATGTATTTTAGTTCTACTATCTTTCGTTCAACTTTATTTCTCACAAAATGTGAGAGAGATGAGCTAATCTGTTATGCCATTCTGTAAGAGAAGTTAAAGCCACTGTCTTAGGTAAAGATATATTAATTAATAACAAATTATCATTTCTATTAGCAAATAGTACGGTCTCACCCTTATCAAAAAAATTACATCCATTTTTAGGCTATTGCGAGTGATACCACGTCCTCACAGAAAACCTAAGTGAAATAGCGCCTGCGCTGTGTTTCACCGAGTGAGCGCGAATACCGGAGGCCCACGCCCCAACCCTTCCCCCATCCCTCTCCCCATTCCCCAAAGGCCGGCAACGCACTTGTGACGTCTCTGGTGTTGCGGGTATCCATGGGAAAGAATAGAGAGGTCAGAGCTCGCTGATTGTGACGCAGGCGAATGGGTTACCAATTCAGTTGGAACCGTAAGGTGGAGACATGGTCGTACTTCATCTCAGCCACAAGAAGTCCACTGCTGAACATAGGCCTCCCCTATTGACTTCCATATTGACCGGTCGGTAGCGGCCCGCATCCAACGAGTCCCCGCGATCTTAACCAGGTCGTCCGTCCATCTCGCGGGAGGTCTTCCTACGCTGCGTTTACCGTCACGTGGTCTCCACTCAAGAACCTTTCTGCCCCATCGGCCGGGCTATGTGCCCTGCCCACTGCCACTTCAGCTTGCTGACTCGCTCTGCTATGTCGGTAACTTTAGTTCGTCTACGGATCTCCTCCTCGTCGTTGCATCGTCGTTGCGAAGGTTGAAAATGAACCGAATGCAGTTTATTTTTATTACTAGCACCTCCTATATTTGTTTGGAGCCCATTTCTATCTAAATCCTTTCATACTAGTTCTATCTTTTGCTACTGCTCGTACTATCATTCATCATGCTATATCTTTCTTTCATTATTCCTTTTTCACTTTCAGTTGGGATGCCTGATACTCTTCTCTATTGTTCATTTGTTTTATTTTAGCAGAGTGTAATAAATATAACGCATTTTTATTGCCCAGCCAACAGTGGCCCGCCAGGCATGATCACCTCGCCTGGTCGGAGGATCCTACCTTTGTGTTGGGTGGAACATGATACCCGTTCCACAACCCACAACATTAATACCCTTACTTACTATTCCCCCTTATTATAAACACTTAAATTACAAGTAATAAATTAATTCATTTTTTTTTCTTTTTTTTTTAATATTGTGCAATTCTCTATTTACTTTAAGTACTACGTCACATATTATGATATGCAGTAATAATATAACATTATTTTGGCGTCATAATCCTTAATCAACTATTTCGCTTATTCACTAATTTTATAATATTTGTACATACAATAACTTAAAAACTTATTTCTAATAATATCTTGAATCTTGAATCTTGAAACTCGCGGGCTGGGTTTCCGCAAATCGACGTCTATAGTGCAACTATTTTGCGTGATGAGATGGCTTTACTTGTGCCACCCCAGTTCTTCCAAGAAGCCTAGCAGACCCCTCACGTTGCCGACGACTTCAGGAAGTGACCTCGGTGATCCGAGGTGTCTTGCCCGGTATACTGCCACCTCAGGACATGTCATAATGATGTCATTATGACATGTCCTGAGGTGGCATGGCGGCCGTCTCCTCTTCCCCCATGCATGCCCTGCACAGAGGACTGTCTGTTACACCTTTCTAATAATATAATCTTACTTAGATTTATTGTCGTAATCTCTGTGTTTATCGTTTGTTCGGTTTCGTCTCTTAAGTCACTTCAGGTTGGTCTTATGTATGACAAACGTACTCATCACATAAATATTTGTCCTAAATGGAAATCAAACCCACGACCTCTAGCATAGCAGTTAATCTCACTAACCACTATTGCAACAGGATAATTATAAAAAAGAGTGACTTAAAAAAGTGTTTAACAGTTGACGATAAGCGTAATGTCATAAATATAAGCGATAATGGCCTCGTAATGCAAACAAACGAGGTTAAAGATTATTTCATCTTGGTTTTTCCTTATAAATAAGATAATTAGATGTTACTACTAGCTGACCCGACAAACGTTGCTTTGTCATAAAAAGAAATATATATTTTAGGGGTGGGTCAATAAAAATCGCGATAGAAAAATAGGGGTTGATCGTAGAGGGTTGAAAATTCAGGGTTGGATGTATTTTCTAATGCTGTATTATAAAAAATTGAAAATTTACCTAAAAATTAAAAAAAAAATTAAGAGGCCTATCCTTAACATTTAGGAGGGTGAAAAATAGACGTTGGCCGATTCTCAGACCTACCTAAAATGCTCACAAAATTTCATGAAAATCGGTCCAGCCGTTTTGGAGGAGTACGGTAACTAACATTGTGACACGAGAATTTAATTTTATATATAAGAGAATATAGTTAATCACATAGGTACATAGTCATATCACACTTTTTTTTTTTACGTTTGGAAACCCCCTCGGGCCGTCACCCCACCGGGGTTTGCGGCGAGGTGGTGTGTCGGAATCGAACCGACTAAAACCACACGGTGTGCCACCTCTGCGCCTGAGAAGGGAGGGGTCCGGGATCTGCAGTTATTAACACAACCGGACCCCTCCCAGATAGTCATATCACGCTAACTGAACCCCGCGGTTTAGTCGGCGGCGACGCTAGTCTTAAAAAAGTAATACAAGTAACTTCGTCTATCATCCGCGGAAGTCCCGTTAAAATCAGGCCAGCTGTTCCTGATTAATATCCGGAAAACCGGTGTGAAATAGCGCTTGCGCTGTGTTTCACCGAGTGAGTGAGGATACCGGAGGCCCATACCCAACCCCAACCCCTCCCCCCATCCCCTTTCCCATCCCCCCAAAGGTCGGCAACGCACTTGTGACGCCTTTGGTGTTGCGGGTGTCCATGGGCGGCGGTAATCGCTTACCATCAGGTGATACGTCAGCTCGTTTGCCCACTATTCAATAAAAAAAAAAAAAAAAAACTGTCAGGAACAGCTGGCCGGAACAAACAAACATAAAATATATTTTAAAATTGTTTTCGGATATAGATGAGTATCGTTTAAACTTTTAAATGCATTTATTAAAAAACTGTTAATTTGAAACTTCAAACTTATTAATTTATGTAGATTTATACTAATTATATCATTTTAAGATTAATAATAAATATTTCGGACATCTAACACAACGCCATCTAGTCCCAAGCTTAGCAAAGCTTGTGTTAAGGGTACTAGACAACTGATATGAATACATATATACTTTTTTGTAAATACATACATATTATACATAGAAAACACCCAAACTTCTAAACAAATATTTGTAGATCACACACACACTTGATCCGACCCAGGATTTGAATCTGAGACCTCAAACAGAGCAGTCGCATTCACTACCACTGCGCCACCGAGGCGACATTAATAATAATAATAATAATAATAATAATAATAATAAATATTCCGGACATCTAACACACAACGCCATCTAGTCCCAAGCTAAGCAGAGCTTGTGTTATGGGTACTAAACAACTGATATAAATACTTATATACTTTTTTTTTTGTAAATACATACATATTATACATAGAAAACACCCAAACTCCGAAACAAATATTTGCAGATCATACAAACATTTGGTCCGACCCGGGAATCGAACCCGAGACCTCAAGCTTAGCAGTCGCATACGCTACCACTAGGCCACCGAGGCAGTCAATAACCTTTATTTATATTTATTTACACACTAGCTGAACTAGCTAGCGTGAACATTTTCCCCCGTTTTTGAAACATTCTTCAAGGATGCTTCGCTCCTATTAGTATTAGCGTGATGATATATAAATGGACTATCCAACACTGAAAGAATTTTTCAAATCGGACCAGCGGTTCCTGAGATTAGCGCGTTCAAACAAACTCATCAGCTTTATATATTAGTATAGATTAACTAGAAATTTTGCTCTATAAATACCCAAACATATTTGACAAATGACTAAGGTTTCTAGGATACGGACCGGTTCGGGCGTTACCAATGCAGCTCTTCGTTTTTTGCTTTTATTGTTCACAAGAATATTTGGGGTCGGCTACAAGTTGAACCGGTTTTACCTGCATTTCAATATTCCAACGGAACCCCTGGCATCGGACCGCCATAACTCTGACGGTGAACTGAATTCGAAGATTGTACGAGTTATCAGTATATTTTAGGACACTGACTATCCAATAACGATTGGCAAAGATGTTCATGAAAACTGGGACCGACGGCTCAACGTGCTCTCCGAGGTACAGACGTAAATTACCGCCAAACTTCCATACAGGCTATGATCAAGAACTAGCTGACCCTCGCAACCTCGTTTACGTCCACTATTCCCTGTAGCGTAATAATTTTTCCCCCGTTTTTAAACATTCTTCATTGGGGCTCCGCTTCTATTGGTCTTAGCGTGATGATACATAGCCTTTCTCGATAAATGGACTATCCAACACTGAAATATATTTTCAAATCGGACCATCGGTTGCTGAGATTAGCGCGTTCAAACAAACAGACTCTTCAGTTTTATAATATTAGTATAGATTTCTTGTAAGAATAACCAAACGACTTTAACCCAAGACCTCTTGATTGATTCCATACGCTTATCGCTAGAATAAGGCAGACTTTGTCTTGTGCACATATATTTTTAAAAATATAGTCTTTAATAAATATTCGTTATCAAAAGTTATGACCTTAACACTAAGATTCTTCTTACTGGGGAAAGAAACACTGATTACACAATAATTTACGGCATTATTTATAAATAAGACAGCTTGTTGTGCATAAAAATACTGATTAATTAAAACTGATACTGTCTGGGCTGTTGGTCTTTTATTTAGCAAGCCTGACATAGACCAGAGAACATTTATAAATATTGCTGACATCTAACCCAACGCCATCTAGTCCCAAACTAAGCAGAGCTTGTATTATGGGTATTAGACAACTGATATAAATACATATATACTTTTTATGGAAAAACAAATTATATATAAAAGAACATCCAAACTCCGAAACAAATATTTGTAGGTCATACAAACATTTGGTTCAAATTTATGACCCTCCCTTTATTTTTCTGATCGATAATGTCCTCGGATACCACCTCCTGGTGGCATGTCGGACTCAAATCGACTAAAACCGCATGCCGTCTTGGGTACTAGATGCCGGGGAACCAGGTGCAATCTAGAAAGGAAAACCCTGGAACCCCGACGTACCTCAAGTCACCTACGCGTTGTAGATGGCCCCCTCCTGTGTGGGAACCCCAATATTCCCGCTACTCTCCGCGTTGGGAACCGTGTTTCAGATTCTGGCAGTAAACATCAAAAGAATACGCTTGTCGCAGATATTTATTGGCTCTGTGGAGACACTTTGTTGGAAACAAAACCGTCTGCGCCTGAAACATGCCTGACACGTAGACGAACGAATCAATGTAGTTGTTAATTGATCGGCGAGCTGATGGCGACTCGGTGTAGACGCAATGGAAACAAAATTTGGCGATGTCCTTAAAGGTACAAACAGTTGGAAACACTGAAATTACCAACAATTTCGGTGGATACGCGCATTTAGTCTTTTCTCACGCCATCCACGGAAAGAATAGGAGCGAGGACACTATATTCTTATAACAGTAATAACAATCAACGGCATGTTCATAGTTTAAATAAGGTATTGCTTACTAGCTTTTGCCAGCGGCTCCACCCGCGTGTATGTTTATTGAAATGAAATAAATATTAAATGTTAAGTGGTTTAAAGCGTAACGCATTAGTGTGGATCGCATTCCAAATGGTTAAGCCCTTTCTGAAATTGACGTGCACAAAACTCTATGTATATAATAGTTTTTCTTATATACAGACAGCAACCACTTACGACTTTATAATATGTATTTATTATGACTGCACTCATGGCCTAGTGGTTTAATCGGTCGCCATGCCGCTTCCTACTTCGCAGTGTTGTGGGTTCAAATCCTACATGGGACAACACATTGTGTGATCTACAAATTGTTGTTCTGAGTCTGGGTGTTCTTTGTGTCCGTTACATGTATGTTTGTAAAGTCCCCCGGGACACAGGATTTATTATTAATGCCTGAGATGGGTTTTAAAAAAAAATTGTGTGTCCATTTTCATTTTATAATACTCGTAATAACAATATGGCGTCCGTATCTTAAATTTCCGTCACCGCGCGGTCACTTCGTAGAATTTGATAAAAATCTCTTAATAATAACTAACCAAGTTAAATGGCCACGATAGTTTGAATATAATTACCTCATTATTAGCAACATGTAATTACTTTAAATAACAAAATAAGTTTGTATACAGTTGTTGAAGGTTTGACCCACTTAAATAATAATTGGACCTACTTATGCAACAAATGTGCTTCGCTGTACATCTTCTACCGCATTTACCATGGGGAGTGCTCCGAGGAATTGTTCGAATTGATCCCTGCTGCATCTTTACGCCATCACCTAGCTAGATGGTTGGCAGTCCACAACTGTGCGATTTTCTCGAAACTTTCTGCCGCGCACAGCAAAACTGTGGAATGAGCTGTCGCCTGCGGTGTTCCCGGACCAATACGACCTTCAAACCGTCAAGAAAAGAGTGTACTCCTTCCTAAAAGGCCGGCAACGCACTTGTAACGCCTCTGGTGTAGCGGGTGTCCATGGGCGGCGGTAATCGCTTACCTTCAGGCGATACGTCTGATCGCTTGCACGCTATATATTAAAAAAAAATAAGGAACCAATCCCCTAACATGCCAAAATCTAAATAAGAACCCTATATGTCAGGAGTAAGGATAATTCTTTGATTTTGGCATGTGTATGTATTTGTTCCTTGTGCATAAGTAGGTCCAATTGTCGTAACGAAACGTAACTTTTTTCCGTGGGAGTGCCACGCTTCAGCATGAATGGGTCGGCTCGATCGGAGTGATACCACGGCCTCACAGAAAACCGGTGTGAAATAGCGCTTGCGCTGTGTTTGTGTGAGTGAGGATACCGGACGCCCATACCCCAACTCCATCCCCTATTCCTTCTCCCCATCCCCCAAAGGTCGGCAACACACTTGTGACGCTTTTGGTGTTACGGGTGTCCATGGGCGGCGGTTATTGCTTACCATCAGGTGATGCGTCTGTTCGTTTGCCCCCTTTTCAATAAAAAAATAATAATAATAGCTTTATATATGATGGTTATTTACTATCACTTTGCTAGCCTTTAGTTACACTTCACTTCTGGAATTAGAAGAAGGTTTACCTTATATTAAGTCTCTCTACTCTGCCTGATAGAATGCATGAGCAGAATCCAAGAGTAGACGTCACCATGCTCATTGCGAAAGCAGACAATGTAGTGTGGCGACTTCCACATACAATATAACCTACTACAGCGCCATCTACCGAAGATACACTGAACTACGAAGTAACGCACTACACGGAGTAACTACCAATCCTGAATCGCGCAATACATAGCCGCCTGGCCGGAGGATCCTCCCCTTGTGATGGAGGGACATGTTACCCGTTCCTCCACAGTAGAATGGTAACCCACACTATGGTGGCCTTTTAAGATACTTCTGCATCATGGAACCTCCGGTCTCGCACTCGCCAATGAAATACGACGAGAGAGAGAGAATACTGCCACGGTCGAGACAGCCCAAACCACGTGCTGAAATTAGTGTGGCTTACTACCTTGAAGAAATGAACTCTTCGTTCTTTATGCAAGCAGTACTGCTAATAGAATACGCTTCCAGTGAAAATCAGGATGTCGACAAATCGTTTCTCATTTTAAAAGAACGTTAATAACTACCTTTTGATGGGATGGTAGGAAAACTGTCCTGTCCTCCACATACAGCGCAACAACAACATAACATACTACAGCGCCATCTATCGAAGTTACACCGAACTACGGAGTAACGTACAATATGAAGAAACTACCAATCCTGAATCGCGTCCCTTTGTGTTGGAGCGGCATGACACCTGTTCCTCCATAAAGCAATTAATTAAATATAATCTAGTACCCACAGTGTACGAATGTACACTTCAGAAAGAAAAAAAGAAAAAACGTTTATTTTGACAAACACAGGACAATGTGTTTGTCAGAATAATGTTTATGTATTAGTGTATATATATATATATATATATATATATATATATATATAGGATCTATATTATATATATATATATATATATATATCAATATACCTTTATGTATATGAGTAATTGAGTTATGTAAGTTTATGTCAGATCCACATTTATTAATGAAAATTATAACCTCTGACTTTCATCTCAGTGCACCTACCTTATAAAATTTACACATCACACAAAGGTTGGTTGGTAGAGAATGCCTTGGGCATTAAGCCTGCCGAAGATCATGCCTGGCGGGCCACTGCCCAACAGTTGATGTCGGGATGTTGTATATACGAGTATGATAAATCGGCGCGAGAATTTCTACTGCGCGATTCAGGATTGGTAGTTTCTTCTTTTTGTACGTTGCTCCGTAGTTCATTGTATCTGCGGTAGGTGGCGCTATAGTATGTCGCTGTTACGCTGTATGTGGAAGTCGCCACAAATTAATAAAATAAATAAATCTATTAAAGATACTTTTTAGGGATATGAGTTAGTGATATTTATATTCTAAAAATAGTATTTTCAATTCATATTCATGAGGTAAAAATTAACAAACAAACCCATGTATATAATAGGTATTTATTAAGGTAAAAAGTAATCGCAGACTGTGTGATTGCCCTCAAGTTTTTGTGTACCTGTCCGGACGTGTCGGAGGTCAGCCGACTCGTAGTTAGTCGAACTCCCACTGTAAGCGGAAAATAATAATTAAAAAAAACGAGTGTGCTTTAGACCACACGACTGAAATATAAATTATTTCTATATAACTGACTATGAGAGAAAGAGAGAAAGAAAATGTGTGCTAGCACCTCTTCGTCTTGTTCCTACAGATACGAAATGTAATTCTCTCTCTCTTTCTATCTTCACTAACTTATATGTCCCTCTCAACTCAACGTATTACTCTCTTCACGCATAACCAGACTCCTCAAGTCAAGCGTGCGTAAAGAAGTTTGCTGCATTTGCTTTCTTATTATACCATCACAGAACTGAATTGGGCTCTGGTCATCATTCTTATTCGACACCGTCATCGGTTAGCTCGAGTCGGCTTACTTGTGCTTGGCGTAGCTCTTTCGCATTCAACTTCTCTAGCTGACTTTTGCCTGTGGCGGCTTCCTCATACAGCGCAGCGACAAAAATATACTACAGCGCCATCTAACGGAGAAACACTATAATACCAAGTAACTGATAATCCTGCCTCGCGATATAGAAATTGTAGCACCGATTAGTATGATACAACTTTCTAACATCAACTATTGAGCCGCGGTCATTGGACCTGCGCAACCCTGAGGGTGAACTGAATTCGAAGATTCAACTTAGTTGTCAGTATATTTGAGGGTACCTACTGACTTCCCAAAAACGACCGTCATAGATGTTCATGACAACCGGGACCTACGGCTTAATATGCTCTACGAGGCACGGGCGGGAAACACCGACATCTACATACGAGTACTCCCCTCTTGATCGGCAGTCACTTACGCTAACCGCTGGATCTTTACCAATTTTATGAATTTGAAAGTTACTACTTTTTTTTATTATGTAGGTGGCAAACGAGCAGACGTATCGCCTGATGGTAAGCGATTACCGCCGCCCATAAACACCCGCAACACCAGAGGCGTCACAAGTGTGTTACCGCCCTTTGGGGGACGGGTTGGGGTATGGGCCTCCGGTATCCTCACTAACTCGGTGAAACACAGCGCAATCGCTATAGTTTGTTATGCAGATGATACAGCAATTATATTTCATGGCGCAACCTGGAATTACTGCCTGTTCCGGTTCAACCATTTCGCGGATTTTAATGAAATTTAGCATAGATATACTTAGATTCCCGTGGAAGACATAGATTAATCTTTACTGTGATAATCGACAAATACAATCCGAAGCTAGTTAATAAAATGTTTATGAGGATGACAACAGACAGCCACGGAAATCTTAATCACAGCACGAAAAATCGCTATCCATCGCACCCCAGCCTTACTTGTAAAGCTTACCTTTTTGAAACGCACTATCTGACTTCATCGTGTACAAATTAAAATCATCTTTATGCTAACATATAATTGTTTAAAAGTGATCGCTCAGAGATAAAAAATAATTTAAAATGTAAGTATTCATTTATCATATTTACGTATCCGATTCTGCAGTTTGTGCAATTTGTTGTTGTGTTTATATCAAACATAGATATTATCATGCTGTGGGGGAAGGAGGTAATATTCCACCCAACACAAAGGGAGGATCCTCCGACCAGGCGAGGTGATCATGCCATGCGGGCTACTGCCCAACAGTTGATGTTGGGATGTTGTGTATATGATAATCGGCGCGAGAACTTCTAATGCGCGATTCAGGATTGGTAGTTTCTCCGTAGTTTAGTGTATCTTCGGTAGATGGCGCTGTAGTAAGACGCCACATCGCAAAAAAAAAACAGAAATTGTACAATGCTAATAGAATTAAAACTTTTAGTGGTATCTACACTTCTACACTAATATTATAATAGGAAAGATTTGTATTTTTGTATGTAACGAATAAACTCAAAAAGTACTGGACCGATTTTAATAATTCTTTTTTCATTAGAAAGCTACATTATCCACAAATAACATAGGCTATATTTTATTTTGGAAAAAAATAGGGTTCTGTAAGATATTTGGGATTTTCGGACACAAGGTGTAAAAAATCAACCAGAAAAGTTACTTATTTTGCGTACGCTGCCCAAGCTATAAAATATAGAATCATAAAATGTTCTAATTAATCGCAGATCTTATAAATATCTACAAAAAAGTCCGGGATACACTATACCTATCTATGTCGAGTGAGGCGCAACAACCATTTTTTTATTTAAAAATCTAGATTTTTTTTTAACTACATTTAAACGCGTTTAATTCACTCATGCTATCAATCCTTATCAAAGTAAATTATTTTATCACTAACTACAGTTTATGTAGATTATATTTGGTCTTTGTATGATAAAAATTGGACGTTTGGTTTTGAAGTTATGGCAAAATTAAAATATGTTTTACGCATGGGCAACTTTACGTTGCCCTATCACGGGTCGGGGCTCCCGACCATCAGTATATTTTGTTACCTGAAAATAATTTAACGTCAAATGTTGATTATAGAGAAGCTCTACAATAATCGCTTTAGTTATCTATCCTAAAACAACGGGTTGCACTCGTGGACTGCCGGCAGAAGTGAAAACTTAGTATTAATTACATTTAAATATTTGCCTCATTAACAACTTTAACATCCACAGAAAGACAATCTGGGCAGCCTGCGGATATGTCGGTGTCTGTGAATTGACCTGGGAATCATTTTGCTGAACGTGTCTTACCTGGGTAGGCTTTTTGCAGCGGTAACCGACATCCACGCGAGCGGAGCCGCGGGCGACCGCTAGTTAAATAATAAAATTTTAATGTCATGTAAAAGTATGATCATAAAATATAAAAATTGATCTCAAATAGTAATAATTTTAATAATAATAGACCACCTTATTGTACACCAGATGCATTTCAAGACAAACTTTTTTTTTGTATCCTGTAATCAGTCGTCTGGACCACGAGCAGATGTGGTGTAGCTGTGATCTGTGGCTATGACGTAACATTTATGACTCATACGTTTCAGCATGAAAGAGCCGTCTCGACCGAAGTCATACCACGGCCTCACAGAAAACCGGTGTGAAATAGCGCTTGTGCTGTGTTTCACCGAGTAAATGAGGATACCGGAGGCCCATATCCCAACCCCTCCCCCCATTCCGTCTTCCCATCCCCCAAAGGTCGGCAACTCACTTGTGACGCCTTTGGTGTTGCGGGTGTCCATGGGCGGCGGTAATCGCTTATCATCAAGCGATAGGTTTGCTCGTTTGCCACAAACTCCATAAAAAAAAATTTCAAGGTGACAGTCAGACGAACAGTGGAGTCTTAGAAAAAGGGTCCTATTTTACTCTTTGAGAACAGAACCCTATAAAATCAGAACCTTGAAAAAAATCCGTCTGACCATTATTGACATGTCATTAAACATGTCAATAGTATCAGTCCCAAACTAAGCAGAGCTTATATTATGGGTTCTAGACATCTAATATAAATACATATATACTTTGTTTTGTAAATACATACATATTATACATAGAAAACACCTAAACTCCGAAACAACACAGATCATACAAACATTTTGACTACCTCGGTGGCGTAGTGGTAGCGTATGCGACTGCTAAGCTTGAGGTCTCGGGTTCGATTCCCGGGTCGGACCAAATGTTTGTATGATCTGCAAATATTTGTTTCGGAGTTTGGGTGTTTTCTATGTATAATATGTATGTATTTACAAAAAAAAAGTATATAAGTATTTATATCAGTTGTCTAGTACCCATAACACAAGCTCTGCTTAGCTTGGGACTAGATGGCGTTGTGTGTTAGATGTCCGGAATATTTATTTATTTATTTGGTCCGACCTGGGTCCTGAATAATCGAACCCGAAACCTCAAGCACAGCAGTCGCATACACTACCACTGCGCTACCGAAGCAGTCAAATATTTATTATAATCACTAAGTAATGGTAAAACGAATGAATCATTAAAACACTAAACTACGCACACGCTACGAGAACTTTAACATTATTCAATCAATCAGATCAAGGTGGAAGAATAGGTCAAATATCTCTTTATAAGGAAAGGCCCATGACTAGCAAAGGCCTATTGAAGGCTGTTGATGAATCGAAACCGCAAGGAAAAGTTAATTGAAAAAATGTTCTTATATCCACTACTAGGTTTGCTCCGCGGCTGTTGTTGTACCGTGGATAACACCGCGTGGCTCAGCTAATATAATCCTACTAGTATCATAAACACGAAAGTTTGTAAGTAAATACTCTTTCATTTAAAAATTACGAATGAATATTAATGAAACTTTCCAATAATATAGCTTATACATCAGAATAACACATAGGCTACAATTTATAAAGATATTAGTAGTAGCTAGTTATATGACAATTCTTATACTTAAATAGCATTTAAAATCCTTCTGCCATAATTAATTTAACTTCAAAAACATAGGACTTTCTTACAAACTTCCAACCCCCGTTTTACCCCCTTAAGGGTGGAGTTTCGAAAAATCTGTTTGTAACGGATGTCTACATCCTTTATGGAACCTACTTGCCAAATTCCAAGATTGTGGGTGATATAGATTCTGAGATTTCGTGATTAATCAGTGAGTGGTTTTTCGCTTTTATATATACATATATGTATATGTATATTGATTTGTACCTATCTCTAAATACTTCAAGATTTAGATCATCATTCAATATCCGTGTAAAGGAGTAGTTATGTTTTTGTAACACTGTAATTTTAAATAATTGTTTCCGTGTTTTTTTCAAAACAAGATCTGGCAACTTTAGAACGGCTAGGGATCTCCCCTTTTTAAAAATATATTGCCTAAATAAAGGTCATTAACCTTTTAGCAGTGGCTACACTACCTCTATTTATTATGTGAAGCAACATGGATCCTAAAAATATAAACCGATTTTATTTACGTTCTATTAAAAGGCAGAACTCTTGGTCGAGAGTGTTCTTAGCTTAATTTAAGAAAAACTTCGGGAAACACTTTAACCGTGTTCTTACTCAGGCCTGTCCATCTGTGACTAAGCATTACTCTCCTTTCGTTCAACAAAATCTACTTTTTCCCGCGTAATTGGAAATTTACTTTAAAGTGAACAAAATGGCGGTCAAAATCTGATAAAATCGTGTTCAAAATTCGCACAAAACTTGTGAATTTTGTTTGAAATCTTAACCTTGAGTGGACAATTACGTCAGATTAAAGTCTGGTTTTGTTCAACGATATACGGTTTAGTAAGTTAGTAGACTTTAAGATGTGTCGACGAATACAAGTTTAGAAAGTAACGATAAGTTTATGGTGCCATATTTAAAAGTAGTGTTAAAGTTTTGTGCTGTATTATATTTCGAAGCTCGAATTTAAGTGAAGGTAAGTTTACTAGTATTGAGTAATAACTTATAAGATTTTACGTTTACAGTGACATGCAGAAGGTGTGTCTCTTTACATCTAGGGTTGCCAGTTAAACAATCGAAATTCCTATTTTATGTTTTTTCATCGACCGTTAAATCGAATTTTAAAAATGCGTAAATATATTTGATTTGGATGTATGACCTTGTCAATTTAAAATCAAATAGGTATAACATCAAATAATAAAAAAAATCTGACGTCATCGAGGAAACGTCGTTTTTGTGGTTCATCGTACAAAATAACTAAAATTGATCTTATTTTTTTAATAACGTGTTTATATATTACGAGCGTTAAATTTTAGTATATTTAGATTATTATAAAGATTATAAAATCAATTTAAGATAGCTTTTAATTCAATTTAACTTTTTAGGCACTTTCGAAACTTTACAATAATGACTGTAGTTGCGGTTCCAAAATGTCATTCCAGCAGAACCGGGAAGAAGCTTCTATGCATTTACTTGACAAAGTAACCGCTTATATAGAAATAGTTTCTTAATAATAGCTTATAGCGTATAGTATAATAATCCACAAAGCAATCTACATACAATTTAATAAACATTTTTGTGTATATATTGGTACGAAGAAAGATTATTCGCGAATAACGATCGAGAAAGTTGATTTTTGAGGCACGAAATAATGAACCTTATATCGATATGAATATCGTCGAATATCGATTGGTTGTTGCGCTATTGTTTACAACGAGTTCGCAGGCGGGCGTGTCCTTAGTATGGGGTACGCCCTCGTATATTCGAGACGTTTCTCGAAAGCGCTAGTAAATGCAAAAATCTATATAAACACAAACTCTCGCGGTCCAGAGTCAGTTCAGTCCGAGGTACCGTGCGATAAACTTGAAGTGATACCAGTGATCAACCTAGCGATCTCGGCGACCATTAAAGATTGTTATTCGTAGTGATATTGTGAATGTAAGAGTGTTGTTAATAAAGTCTTTTTAACACATCAGAAGGTTTATTTCCCAAACCCATCGAACCTAAACCTTACAATATATATTAATTAATATTATATTTCACTAGCTGACCCTCGCAACCTCGTTTACGTCAACTATTGCCCGTAGCGTAATAATTTTCCCCGTTTTCAAAACATTATTTATTGGGGCTCCGCTCCTATTGGCGTGATGATAAATAGTGTCCAACACAAAAATAATTTTCAAATCGGACCAGGGGTTCCTGAGATTAGCGCGTTCAAACAAACAAACAAACTCTTCAGCTTTATAATATTAGTATAAATTTGGGACATTAAACGGGCATTAAATTAAATGACTAATAAATAAATACTACTTCAATCTAGTCAATCAAGTTTAGGACCTTTTGTCACTGAATTGATTACTTGAGTTTTGTTTTATATTTTGATGTTTGTATTTTTGACGTGTTCAAGTGCCTTTTGGGGCCTATGGAAATAAATGATTTGACTTTGACTTTAGTACAGCTATTCCTTTTCATCCTATGCATGTTGTAAGAGCCGAAATAATAAGCAAACCACGCAGGACAACAGCAACTTGTTGACCCACACTATGACTGCCTCGTTGGCGTTGTGGTAGCATATGCGACTGCTAAGCTTGAGGTCTCTGGTTCGATTCCCGGATCGGACCAAATGTTTGTATGATCTGCAAATATTTGTTTCGGAGTTTGGGTGTTTTCTATGTATAATATGTATGTATTTACAAAAAAATATATATATATAGTACCCATAACACAAGCTCTGCTTAGCTTGTAACTAGATGGCGTTGTGTGTTAGATGTCCGAAATATTTATTATTATATGTAATTAGAAACTAAGTTCTAAATACTACAAAAAATATTATAAAAGTATTTATATCAGTGGTCTAGTACCCATAATACAAGCTCTGCTTAGCTTGTAACTAGATGGCGTTGTATGTTAGATGTGCGAAATATTTATTATTATATGTATTTTAAAACTAAGTTGTAAATACTACAAAAAATATTATAAAAGTATTTATATCAGTTGTCTAGTACCCATAACACAAGCTCTACTTAGCTTGGGACTAGATGGCGTTGTGTGTTAGATGTCCAGAATAATTATTTATTTATATTCAGAATATTTATGGCAACCTAGTGATTCTTCTGCATCATTAGGCCAGCATTAGGTTTTAGCATACTATGCCATGCTGGCCAGATGGGTTTTTAAAGAGTTTGAATCAAGTGTTCCTTTTCCATGCAGTGCTGACCTTTGTGGTTGGCTCCCTTAGTCAGCTCTTACGACACCCACGGGATAAATAGGGGTGGTGACACTCCTTGTTCTTAATACATCACCACACGTAGGAGTATATGTTTTTTTTTTTTTATTGAATAGTGGCCAAACGAGCAGACGTATCACCTGATGGTAAGCGATTACCACCGCCCATGGACACCCGCAACACCAAAAGCATCACAAGTGCGTTGCCGACCTTTGGGGGATGGGGATAGGGAATGGGGGGAGGGGTTGGGGTATGGGCCTCCGGTATCCTCACTCACTCGGTGAAACACAGCGCAAACGCTATTTCACACCGGTTTTCTGTGAGGCCGTGGTATCACTCCGGTCGATACGTAACTGTTACACAATTTTACGATTACTATATAACACTAATTTCGCTAATGTTTGTGCCACTGTGTGTGTAAATTATAGTAATTTATCAAACGTTGGTATGTGGCAACCTTGAAAAATTTCATAATTCTACTATCGATCAAATCAATCACGTCAATATTGTTCAATTATCTGTTTGTCAATCTGTTCGTTTGTTCTTTTTAATTGCAACATATTAAAGTATGTAGTTAAAAAATCATATTCGACTAGATACATCGTTTTGTGTGTGTTTATTATTATTAAGCGATTTCTTTGTAAATCATACAATTGACTGATTAATTGCCGTAGTGGTTGAGTGGTCACCTCGCTTTCTACTGAACTAAGTGTTGTGGGTTCAAACTCATTGACAACACTTTTTGTTATCCAAAAATTATCTTTATATCTACCCGATATAGCATATATTCCCAGTGTGGAAGTTATGTCTAAAAATATAAGAAATAATTTATAAGAATTTTTTTTTACATCTTTGCTTTCTCTCTTTCTTCTTGTTGAAAAAAATAAATTATAAAGCAAAAAATGTTAATAAACTTTCTTTGTAGGAGAGCCATGCTTCGGCATGCATGGGCCGGCTCGACCGGAGTGATACCACGGCCTCACAGAAAACCGGTGTGAAATAGCGCCTGCGCTGTGTTTCACCGAGTGAGTGAGGTACCGGAGACCCACACCCGACCCTTCCCCCATCCCTCTTCCCATTCCCCCAAAGGCCGCCAACGCACTTGTGACGCCTCTGGTGTTGTGTCCATGGGCGGTGATAATCTCTTCCTATCAGGCGATACGTCTGCTCGTTTGCCTCATATTCCATTAAAAAAATAAAAAACCTGAGTTCGAACCGAAACCAAGAACTCTGAACTAGAAGTCAAGATCGTTAACCACTCATTGACACAAGACAGTAGACTTCTTATTCAGGTTTTTTCATCAAAAGTGGCAATCGTGTTTAATGTATAAAATCTTAAGCCTGTCTATAATATGATAATTGTGTAAATTATCATATTATGCCGTTGTTGTGTGAAACGAAGGATATTTTTCCTTGTACGGCCTAGAAACGGCGCAAATACGTCGTGTTGCCACATCTAATAATATTAATTAATACTTTTAAACAAAGAGATTTAATATAAGTAGTGTTCCTGACAATAAAAAAGACGGTAAGTACAATTATGTTTGGCACTTAGACTAAATACTCTTTAGAATAATTTACAGGTAACCAAAGACCCAGGGTAGCCTCACATAGAAGTCTTTGAAATTCTCGTATCTCCTCTATTACAATGTGTACGCATTACACGTATAAATTTCCTCTTGAATCATCGTTGAGTTATTTAAAACATCTAAGCGAACAGAAAGCGAAACTGGTTTTATTTTTACCCAACTGCGAAAGAAGGAAGGTTATGTTTTTCGAGTGTATATCTATCTATCTATCTATCTCAGCCTCTTTCCATCCATTTTTGGACGTAGGCCTCTCCCATACTCTTCCACCTCTGACGGTCTTGAGCCGCCGACATCCAATCTTTACCCACATGTCCCGTGATGTCGTCCTTCCATCTCATTGGTGGTCTACCCCGCGGTCTTGTATGTGTCCTCGGGGGTGTATATATGTATGTATATTCCTTTGGCATGCCCTAGAGCCTAAACGGCTTGTCGTATTTTTATGTGAGTGGTGTCGATAGATTCGTCTTAATCGTGAGAGTAACCAAAAGAAATAATAAAAAACTTAAATTCAATAAAGATGGTAGAAACTGACGTAGATCGGTTTTTTTTTAAATTAATTAATTAATAAGTTGTTAAACGGTTTTATTTTCTGGTGACTTCCACATACAGCGCAACAGCAACATACTACAGTGCCATCTACCACAGATACACTGAACTATGGAGCAACGTACAACACAAAGAAACTACAAATCCTGAGTCGCGCAGTAGAAATTCTCGCGCCACTGCCCATCATCAACTGTTGGGCAGTGGCCCGCCAGGCATTATCACCTCACCTGGAGGATCATTCCGTTGCGTTGGAGGGACATGACACCGATCCCCTACAATTTTATGTACGCTTAAAAAAATTGAAAGTACTTCACCACGCTACTAATGAAACTTAAATTTTGAGACGATGTACAAACCACTTCAAGGATTGTTTTAAACTACATTTTGAATCAGTTTTGTGTGTCATCTGCGTAATTTCAACGTGTCGCAACAAAACGTGGGAGGATACAAATTAAGCCGCTATCTACACTAATATTATGAAGCTGAAAAGTTTGTTTGCTTGTTTGAACGCGCTAATGTTAGGAACCGCTGGTCCGATTTGTAAAAATTCTTTCAGTGTTGGAGAGTCAATACATCGAGGAAGGCTTCACGCTAATACTAACAGGAGCGGAGCACCAATGAAGAATGTTTCAAAAATGGGAAAATTTTCACACTACAGGCAATAGAAGACGCAAACGAGTTTGCGTGGGTCAGCTAGTATCGTTTTTGAAACATTCTTCATTGGTGTTCCGCTCCTATTAGTAGTAGCGTGATGATATATAGCCTATAGCCTTTCTCGATAAATGGACCATCCAACACCGACAGAATTTTTCAAATCGGACCAGTTCGGTTCCTGAGATTAGCCGGAACAAACAGACAGACAAAAATTTTAAAAATATATATATTTTGGTATGTGTACCGTATATACATTTATATGCATGTAGTAGAAAGCGGTTATTTTAATATTACAAACAGACACTCCAAGTTTATTTATTTGTATAGATTTATCAATTTGTTAGAAAAAAAAGATGGTAGAGCGTGAATGATATAAAAACAATATTTATAACCGGTTCAAAATGGCCTCCAATAAATTAGCCATTAGGTATATACTTAACTGGCAATGTCTTCCTCATCAAGTCGTTATTGTACAAACGTAAACCATGATAGGAAACTGATAAATGTATGAGATGACGTGTCTCAACGGAAGTCACGTGGCCAGAATCATCACATTGAACATCCAACACACAACGCCATCTAGTCCCAAGCTAAGCAGAGCTTGTGTTATGAGTACTAGACAACTGGTATGAATAAATATGTGTGGGGGAACGGGTGACATGTTCCACCCAACACAAAGGGAGGATCCTCCGACTAAGCTAGGTGATCATGCCTGGCGGGCTACTGCAACCTATTTCACCCTTTTGAGCATGCAATTTTCGAAAATCCGAACTTAGTGGGAGCTTACAACATAATAACTCACTGACTTTAAGTGCTGGAACAAATTGAAAAGACTACACGGGAATAATACACTTTCAAATAAAATAATAATCAACAAAATCGATTCACCCAGTCGAAAGTTCTGTCACAAACAAAAAAAATTGTCAAATTGAGAACCTTCTCCTTTTTTGAAGTCGATTAAAAAGAAAATACACGATCTCCTAAATGAACTGGCAGAACTAATTCATAGTAAACCATACGTTTTATTTATTCACGTTGTATAAGTATAATATTTTTATCTATATTTATATTTATATGTATGCTTTTGTAATTTTTTTTTATTGAATAAGGGGCAAACGAGCAGAGGTATCGCCTAATGGTAATCGATTACCGCCGTCGATGCACACCCGTAAAACCAGAAGCGTCACAAGTCCGTTGCCGCCCTTGGGGGAATGGGGAGAGAAATGGGGGGAGGGGACGGGGTATGGGCCTCCGCTATCCTCACTCACTAGGCGAAACACAGCTCTAGCGCTATTTCACATCGGTTTTCTGTAAAGCCGTGGTATCACTCCGGTAGAGCCGGCCCATTCATGACGAAGCGTGGCTTGTCGTTGTGAACTTTGTATATTTTAACTGACTTCACAAGTATGTAACCTATGCACACTTGCTTAAAAGATTTCTACACCACCCGAAGGTTGATTGGAAGAGAATGCTTTGGGCTTACTGCATAAAGTAAATAAAAAATAAATCGGTGAGTTAACGATAAGAGAATTGACGCAAAACACTTGCGAATTGGCTTACAAAATAGAATTGGAATAATAAACAAAATGCATGATATAAGTATTGTTTTAAACTGCATATTGCATCAAATCATTGAAAAGTACGATTTCGAATAGCAGTCGTCTACACAATACGAGTAATAAAAAAATACAACATGTTACTTAGTATGATAGTGCGTGAAAGAATCATTCTCCGTTACATTTCGACACATAAGTTATCTATACATACAAATAAATAAAATTGGAGTGTCTGTTTGTAATATTAAAATAACCGCTTTCTACTACATGCATATGAATGTATATACGGTACACATACCAAAACATATATTTTTAAAATTTTTGTCTGTCTATTTGTTCCGGATAATCTCAGGAACCACTGGCACGATTTGAAAAATTATTTCGGTGTTGGATAGTCCATTTATCGAGGAAGGCTATAGGCTATATATCATCACGCTACCACTAATAGGAGCGGAGCACCAATGAAGAATGTTTCAAAAACGGGGGAAAATTTTCACGCCGCGGGCAATATAAGACGCAAACGAGGTTGCGTGGGTCAGCTAGTTCTCACATAAGATTGCATGAATGGCATAGTAATAAACTGTTATCTCACCGCTTGCTACTACCCGAAGTGTTGTAGGTTCTATCCCTAGATGGGATAACAGTTTGTGTTATTCAATCATTGTTCCGAGTCCTGGAGTCGTTGTGTCCGGTTGTATACATGTGTGTGAAATCCCCCACGATATATTCCTAGTGCAAAAGTACGAATACTAAATCTTAATGGGTGTTACCGTAAACCGGTTGTTTTCAACACTTTCGTTGATTTTCATTTATTCACTAAGGTTACCGACTAACTCCCAATTAACTTACGATTTACCGTACTTGACGGTATCCAGTGGGGAGAGTAAATACACATATAAATACACATTGACTGCTTAATTATTTTTTTTACCGTGGGAGAGCCACGTGGCTGAGCACGGCATGCATGGACCGGTTCGACCGGAGTGATATCACGCCCTCACAGAAAACCGATGTGAAACAGCTCCTGCGCTGTGTTTCACCGAGTGAGACCCATACCCCAACCCCTCCCGACATCCCTCTCCCTAGGCCGGCAACTCGCTTGTGACGCTTCTGGTGTTGCATGGGTGTCCATGGGCGGCGGTAATTGCTTACCAACAGGCGATACGTTAGCTCGTTAGCCCTCTATTACATAAAAAAGAAGATAGTAATTTACTCCCTTAGTTGTCTCCTACGTCACCCATGGGATGAATTGGGGTGGTGACACTCCAGGATAACAATAGATTATAATCTATATTTTAATACGTGAAGCAAATCCTTTGTAACTCTTTTAAGAAAATTACGCGAGTGGGTGTTATAAAAGGCACAGATACCTTTAGTTTATGCGAAGGATAATGCAGGAAGCTAAACAAAAATATAAGTGTGTGTACTTATGTACACGTGTTACAAGTTATACTTCTTTGGCGTATGAAAAAAAAATAACTAAAATGCAGTAGTGGTTAACGATAAATATTAAAATTAATCAAAAATATTTTATTTAAATAAATAATATTTATTTATTCACACTGTTTAATTGTACTGTTACGTAAGAAATTCCTAATAGCAGCCCGGAGTATGGTAGATGCCGGTGTTTCCTGCCCGTGCTTCGGAGAGCACGTTAAACCGTCGGTCCCGGTTGTCATGAACATCTATGGCAATCGTTATTGGGAAGTCAGTGCCCTCAAATATACTGACAACTAGTTCAACCTTCGAATTCAGTTCGCCCTCAGGGTTGCGGAGGTCAGATGCCAGTCGCTCTGTGTAAAAACTGATATTCAGGTAAAACCGGTTGAACTGGTAGCCGACCCCAAATAATATTGGGAATAATAAAGGCTAGGAAGATGAAGATGATGATGACAACTTGAACATAGTTATCGATGTTCATGCCACCTAGAACTAACTTCACGATGTACAATTCAGGTGTCGGTGTGCGCGCGCTAAGTAAACATTCACTCTCATCATTTTTCTCCATCGCGCCAAAAGAAGTATAACTTAAAAAAAATGACCGAATATCTTGGCGTCCCCTAGTAACTAAAATTACATAAGTATTATACCTGTATTTAAGCTCTCTTTCTTACAGAATTATGTACCTGTATATCCTTGCTGTCTTCGTGATGGTTGCCGAAGCACAGTACACATTGGACCCTGGAATCCTTGACAAAATCTTCAATCAACCTGTTGGCTACCCTAAAGTCGTGAGTCGTGAGTTACTTACTTACTTTAAAGATATGTAGCGCATGCGACTGCTAAGCTTGAGGTCTCGGGTTCAAACCCTGGGTCGGACCAAATGTTTGTGGAATGTACAAATATTTGTTTCGGAGTTTGGATGTTTTCTATATATAATATGTATGTATTTACAAAAAAAAGTATCTAAGAATTTATATCAGTAGTACCCATAACACAAACTCTGCTTAGCTTGGGACTAGATGGCGTTGTGTGTTAGATGTCCGAAATATTTATTTATTTTATTTATTTCATTTCCAGATCACCATCAAGTTAAGGGCAGGTGTCACTTCATACATCGATAACGAGGGTCGGAAATACGTCTGCATCCCACAGTACCCCTTCGATCCCAATATAAGTGGACAAGAAATGGGCAACGCTAGCGTCACGGGATGCGGGATATTGCAAGTCAGGTGAAAACAGGACATTTTTTTGTTTGTTTGTTTTTTTTTATGAATTATTAACAAAAAATTTCAACTCCTCCAGTTTTCTTTTGATTCATTTCGTTGCGGGTTCCAAGACGGTTTGATTTTTCATGGAACTTCACGAGTGTCATAACTCGGTGTGTTCGTGGGTCACTGTTGTTGATCCTGGTGTGCAGGAGTTACAGAGGTGTGCATCATTATCATGGGGTGCCGTCTTCAAAATGAAGTTTGGAGATCAGCAGACGGTATCCCTCGCGATTATGAGCGCCCTCTTTCAGTTGGTGATATTTCTCCAGAACAGTCCAGGACCTGATGTAATCTATCCACTTCTTTCTTGATCGACCTGGTGTCTTCCTGCCAGGTATTTTTGCCTCTAAAAGAAGCCTCAGGAGTTCATGATGAGTGCCCTTTTGTATATGTCCAAAAAAGGCAACTTTCCTGTTTAATAGACGTAAGAGATGTGCGAATGGGTGGTATTAGTCCCATAAAAAAAATTATATTTTCTACAACATACGCAGCTCGTATAGACATATACTGTGTGGGAGGCTGGCATTTGCACTAGGAAGAACCGTACTTCAGTTTACCAGACACTCCAGACTCTAGAGAGTGGAATATATGGTGGGAGGAACTGTAAACTTACTTTTTGCAAGGCCAAAACTAGTAAATGATGAGGTTAATTAGTATGTGTGTGTGTGTGTGTGTGTGTGTGTGTGCGTGTGTATGTGTGTGTGTGTGTGTGTGTGTGTGTGTGTGTGTGTGTATGTGTGTGCGTATAATAATTCACCGAACAAACAGCAACATTTTTTTTAATAAGATCTGATATCTAACTTCCGCACTAGAAATATATACTGATATATACTGTGTCGTGCGAGACTTTACAGACATACATGAATCGTACACAAAGAACACTCAGATTGAGGACAGTAATTTGTGAATCACTCAAAGTGTTGTCCTTGTAAGTATCGAACAGTAGAAAGCGACGAGGAGACCGTTGTAACTACATCGCCATCCAAGCATTGCATTCCACTTGTGGCGACTTCCACATATAACACAACAGTAGCAAGCCTACAACAGCGCCATCTACCAAAGATACACTGAACTACGAAGTAACGCACTACACGGAGTAACTACAAATTCTGAATCGCGCAATAAATAGTTCTCGCGCCGATTGTCATATATATCAACTGTTGGGCAGTGGCCCGCCAGGCATGATCACTTCGCCTAGCCGGAGGATCCTCCCTTTGTGTTGGGTGGAACATGATATCCGTTCCCCCACACACTAATTAATATCCGTTAATGATCAACAGGAGTAGCGGAGAAGAAGACGATCCTTGTGAGCCATTAGTGGATTCAGTATGTACAATGCTGATGGAGTCAATGACCTTAAAACCCCCACCGATAAAGAACAGAGGATGTGGCTACAGAAACCCGAAAGGGTTAGAATTTTCCTCTAATGTAAGTATCATTAAACAAGAGTAATTAAACAGAAAATTGTAATTCCTAAAAGCAGTGCGTCAGACTGATTTCTCGACGAACTCTTGGGGCGGAACAGGTATTGGTCTCGGATTACTTGGTTTTCCCATATGGTTAAATAACAACAATTATTATTATTTTGTTATTTATACTAATATACAGGCTGTAAAAAGACGACTATCGAAAACGAAAGGGGCTGATCAAGCACCCCAAAACTTATAAAAAAAAAGAAGAGAGGTGTCAAGGGACACCCGGATGGAACGAAGTTCGAAATAGAAAGACGAAACGAAAATATCTGTGTGTGTCGTCGTCGTGTCGTGACAACAAATTGTGTCGTGACAACAAATTGTGTCGTGTCAACAAATTGTGTCGTGACAATTTTTCCGTTTAGCCCCCTTACACAACGCGCCATAAGGAACTTCGTTCAAAAAACAAACAGTTTGTCTTTAAAAAAAATTGTAGGCGGAAAAAACAATGTGTCAAGATTTTTAATAATTTCACAAGCCAGTAATGTATTATTGCGTGCACCGCGTAGCTACTTGAATACCTATGCGCCCGGCCGAGGTCATTGCACTCACTCGACCAGCTGTTTTGTTTATCAAAATACATTGCTGTTTTATTGATTTTATTTGTTTTTTGGTTTTCTGTATGAGATAATTAGGTAGTTTGGGTCCTATTACGAGTTTGTTGTACTATGTGTATGTCAGCAGAAAAAAACATAAAAGGACTTAGATAAAATATATTTTTTTTTGCGTTTTTTTTGCTAAACCTTTTCGGTATCATGGTCTAATTGCAACCCCCAAGTTTTCGGTAGTAGTCTTTTTACACCCTGTATAAAGCTGAAGAGTTTGTTGTTTGCTTGAAAGCGCTAATCTCAGGAACTACTGACCGGATTCAAAAAAATGTTTTAGTCTTAGATAGTACATTTATAGAGAAAAGCTATAGGCTATATATCATCACGCTAATACTAATTGGAGCACCGCACCAATGAAGAATGTTTAAAGAACGGTGTAAAATTTTCACGCTACGGGCAACAGGAGACGCAAACGAGGTTGTATATACAAGATAAAGAGGATAATTCTAAAATTTCAGATCACAGGAACCCAGTTTGGGGAGTTCCCGTGGGTGATAGCTTTACTGAACTCCACAAATCAAAGATATGTAGGGGTCGGAGCCCTCATTAGTCCAGAAGTTGTGATCACCACCGCTCATATTGCATGCAGGTGAGGAAAAAATATTTAAATGAACCTTTTCTTTTTGAAGAATAGGGTAAACGAACAGACGAGCTACCTTTACCATGGTACAAGATTTCTTTATCAACCTAGGTTTTAATAGAAGACAACGTAACGCCGTCGATGTAAGAAATAGCGGAAAGTTTAAAATAAATTATTAAATAAGTGAATAAGTTAGGTTATTAAGACTAAATGAGGCGGAGTGTATTTCGAAGGGAAACTTTTTTAGGATCGTTGTGATTACAAATCGGATGCAACGGAAAAAACGACAGGTAAAAGACACAAATACAAAAAGTCGCCTGTAATTAGTGAGCCAGAGCGAGAGAGCAAATGTCGGTGTGTATGTATAAATTAATCAAAATACTTTCATTTTTAAACAAATAATCTTTGTAGTTATCATACCCTTGTTATATATATTCATCTCATTCTTTTGTCGATTTACTAAAGTTGCATAATACAAGATATGAAATAAGATATAACACGATAAATCTCTAGGGCTTGTGTTGTGTTACACAGTTATTCGGTATTCGCATATTTACAATGTTTTGACAAAATCTGTAAGCGTGTGTTGATATATCAACACGAGAGCCAGATACATGCCTCCGAAATAGAACCAATTACATCTAAAAAAGATTCGAAATGTTGTCTAAGAAAAATGTCTTTATAGTCTGTGTAATTTTATTAACTAAATCCGGCGGTAGCTTGTTTAACAGGTGAAGCATTATGTACGTAATAGTTCTTTGGTTAGTGTTGGTACACTACCGGTTTTGAGGCTATACATACACAGCATATAAGCGCTTATGTAGGCAAATGAGTCCAGTATCCCCCTTCCTGATCAAGATGAGTCTGGTTAGACAATGGCGGACTCCTTTGGTGTAAAGAATGAAAAAATTGATAAACAGAAGGTTTCTCAAAGACTTACGAGTCTCTCTGAACAAGAAAACTGAGATGAGATGAGATGAGAGACATAAAGAGTTGTTTTTGAAGTGATAACTTCATATGGGAGGATAAAGCACTTCGTTACGTAACGCGTTACGGCGCCAGTCTGTCTAGTTTCCCTTTCGCTCACGCATACGGCAGTGATGTCTAGTCTCTTCCTCTCTCACTCTCTCACAGCGTAAATAGTTCAACTTACATTAGTTTATATCATCACTTCTGTCGAGCGCCCCGAGATACTAACGTTTTTTTTTAAATAGGTAAAAAGACTTCACGATTTCTTTATATGCAATTTATATATTTTCTTTAACAGGTTTTCGCCACACCAGCTCCAAATTCGAGCTGGGGAATGGGATATGAGTAACTCAAAGGAGCTCTACGATCACCAGGACAGGAATGTGAAAGAAATTTACATTCTTAATGGTATTTTTTATTTAATAGTAGTCTTTAGTAAGAAGGTATTTAATATCCTACTAGAGTATGGAGGGTAGAGACAAGGAGTGTTATCTTATATGGAAGAAAATTGAAAAAAGTGTCCAGCATAAGCTGTAAATAACAGTTCAAAAACCTTCCAGAATGGCGCTGGTGTAGACACAGGTTATGGTATGAATGTAGCAATTGTGAACGAATTGAAGTACGCCGAGGTAAAAAATTTAACATTATTGTCACTACTTGCGTATTACAAAATAATGTAGTAAATATATTTTATTTTCTGAACTGTGAATAGTACGTTTATTGATTTTTTATCATTCAATTTTATGAAAAAGTGTGTGTATTGATTTTAAGAAGTTTACTCTGATGCTAATGTGGCGCCACCCTAATTTAATGCATTTCAACGGACACTTTTCATGTACACAGATGATACTCCTTATCTCTACCCTCCATATACTAGAAGAACTTAGTCAGTCGCCAACCCACACAGTCCCCAACCAGCACTCGACCAGCGTGGGGACGTACGGCCTTAACCCTCTCCTGAGAGTAGACCCGAGCCCAATAGTGGGACAAAATGGGTTGTTGGTGATGATGACTTGTTCACAAAAAATACAGCCTGGTTCAGATAGATATGAATACGGTTTATAATCGTACATCTTCTTCTATAATATAAAAATGAATCGCTCAATGTGTTGGTAAGCGCATAACTCAACAACGCCTGGACCAATTTGGCCAATTCTTTTTTTTAAATGTTCGTTGAAGTTCAAGGATGGTTTTTACGGCAAGAAAAATTCGAATAATGTCCGGAAAAGCCCTAAAAACAGCCCTTTTCTTTTTCCCATACAAACGTTTTCTAACTAAAACGTAAAGTCAATTTGAGCTTTATTGCTATTGTATAAAGTTCATATATTACAAGCACTCACTGTTGTCTAAGCAATGTAGGTGTTTTCCTAACCTCAATGAGTCATTCTGCATTTATTACCTGACATTTGAACTTTGTTAAGTTAAGGCGATCTGTGTTTACATTGTTGGAGCGTAAATAATTTGTATTTATTATTTTATTACATTTTGAACGTTTTTTCTTTTTCTCTGGGACCAGTATGTATGCACACATTGCTTTTACTCCTTGATGTGTAAGTGATTGCAACCTTATATGCTATGGACAAATTTTTATTATTTTATTAGACAAAAAATTGATTTTCCTAGCTTTAATATCTTATTAGACCGCTTTCTAGCCTTTGTGTTTTGGTTGCCTTAACTTGCACATAGAAATACTGTTGTCAAAAACAAACAAGATTTGTATGAATTATTTGAAAAGATGGTGCACATGAGTTTCTCACCAGCTCTTCTCATGAATGCAATACTCATCGGAGCTGGTACTTGGATTGATTTCAATTTAAACCTTTGAGTTGAATCGAAATCAATCTAAGCTCCGGTAATTCAAATCATCTCAGTGCATTTAGTATTAGGAGTTTTGTTTTCTATTTTTATGTTTGTATTTTTGACGTGTTCAAGTGCCTTTTGGGGCCTATGGAAATAAATGATTTGAGTTTGAGTTTGAGTTCAATTTGAGTTCCGCTATACAAAGTTCAAATTCAATCATATCTATCAAAACAGTGTGCGTATGTGCGTTGGAGTAGAAAATCGTTAAATAGTCCATTTATCGAGAAAGGTTATATGTCATCACGCTAATACTAATAGGAGCGGAGCACCAATGAATAATGTTTTAAAAACGGAGGAAAATTTGTACGCTACGGGCAATAGAAGACGCGAGAAGAAACGAGATTGCGTGGGTCAGCTAGTTATAATAAAAGTACAGCTATTTTAATTCTATAAGAATATCTTACTTGCAGAGTTCAATAGAACAAATCCGAGACACAATGTTGCTCTCCTACTTATGGAGCAGCCGCTGGACCTGACAGATCACGTAAATGTAATTTGTTTACCAGAGCAAGATGAAGTGTTCGATAGATGCAAGAACTGCATAGCCAACGGGTGGGATAAAACTCCTTCTGGTAAGTGAACATACTATCGTTTTTTATGGAACATGAGTGAAACGAGCAAATGTATCACTTGATGGTAAGGGAAATCCGCTGCCCATGGACACCCGCAACACCAGAGGCGTCACAAGTAGTTGCCGGTCTTTGGGGGGGTGGGGAGGGGGATAAGGAGAGGGGTTGGAGTATGGGCCTCCGGTATTCACACACACACAGTTTCGGACTCGAACCGACCCCGAAAACCGCACGCCGTCTCGGGTTCTAGATGCTGGGGAACCAGGTGCATCATAGAAAGGAAATCTCTGGAACCCCGACGTGCTACCTACGCTTTGTAGGTGGCCCCTCCTGTGTAGGAACCCCAATGTTCCCGCTACTGTCCCCCAGGGCGCGCAAGCTCCGCAGCGTCCGCGCCGTAACCCGGGGTCTGACTTGCGCTTATGGAGGACGGAGATCATTCTGCGCGCTAATAGTGCACTAAGTTTTAATAGATTAATCAATAAACATTATGGTCTTTCGAACAAACAAAATAAAAATTTCGTTTGTTCGAAAGACCATAATATTCAACATCCTTCTTTAAATGATTCTGTGCTTGTAGGACCAAAAACTCAACATCCTTCTATTCTTAACAAAGTACAAATCGACATCGTACCTTACACTCGCTGCTCCATATTGTTGAAAAGGACCAGACTCGGATCTAACTTCAGACTACATTCTAGCTTTATTTGTGGCGGTGGGGCGGAAAGCAAGAATACCTGCCAGGTGAGATTTTAAGAAAAGCCTAGATCATTTTGTTTTTAGTTGCCAAGAGGGCTTGGAATTGCTTGTAATAATCAGTTCGTTATATTTGAGTCCACGAAAGGATCACTAGTTTAAACGGTCGCCACGTCCGCGTCGCATTATTTGAACGCACTGTGGCGACTTCCACATATAACACAACAGTGGATGTGGAGGGACGGGTGTCACTGTCAAGTCCCTCCAACATGTGGGGTGTTGGGATGTTGTACATATGATAATCGGTGCGAGAACTTCTATTGCGCGCTTCAGGACTTTACACTTTAGATTCTCGAATTGTCTTTCTAAGTCTGGATGTTTTTAATAATAAATATTTCGGACATCTAACACACAACGCCATCTAGTCCCAAGCTAAGCAAAGTTTGTGTTATGGGTACTAGACAAGTAATAGTAATATATACATACTTTTATTTTGTAAATACATACATATTATACATGGAAAACACCCAAACTCCGAAACATATATTTGTAGATCATACAAACAATTGGGCCGACTCGGGAATCTAACCCGAGATCTTAACAAGCACAGCAGTCGCATACGCTACGTACATTTAATATTTACGCAGAATTACAAGTTCGTAGAAGATCGATTTAAACTGATAATTTTTTTTCGTTGCTCAGAAAGTGCAAATCAGGAAATAGTTTAGTTAGATGTTAGAAAACACTAAACAGTGTCGCAGGAGACCTGGCTTAAGTGAGTAGGACTAAGCCGTGTTGGCAGTAAGTGGGTACTTATTATCTCCTCTCTCTCTCTCTCTCTTGAGAGACACAGGGTTAAGTGTATGTTTATTTTTTACAGGGTGACGGTGGCGCCCCCTTAGTCTGTCCCATAGGCAACGACAGATATCAACTAACAGGCCTCGTCTCTTGGGGCATCGGTTGCGGACAAAAGGGTATCCCAGCACTGTACACAAATGTGCCTAAATATAGACATTGGGTGGACAAGAAAATGGAACACTGGGGTTTGGAAACGTCGTGGTATAAAATTGGCGGTAGTTAATAAATGTAACAAAAAAAATAATTGTTTTCTATTCATCTTTGTCTATCCCCCCCTTTTTTTTATGTATGGAAAGGCCCTCGGGCCGTCACCCCGCCGGGATTTGCATCGGGGTGGTGTGTCAGAATCGAACTGACTAAAGCCACACGGTGCGCCTGAGAAGGGAGGGGTCCGGGAGCTGCAGTTATTAACACGACCGGACCCCTCCTAGCGAGACTTTTCTTCCCTCCCGACCCAAAGTACAATTGCGATTTTCAACTGGCTGTATCTTAATACAATACGTGTCTACAAAAATCTTCTTTATAAAATTCCTTAGAATTTTATAAAGAAGATTTTTGTAGACACGTTTTACACAATTTTTAACCGACTTTAAAAAGGAGGAGGTTATCAATTCGACTGTATTTATTTTTTTATGTTTGTTACCTCATATCTTTCGACTGGGTGAAACGATTTTGATGATTTTTTTATTTGAAAGCTGGTGCTTCCTGTGTTTTCCCATCTTAATTTGGTCCAGTTCTTTTTTTATTTTTTATTATATAGCGGGCAAACGACCAGCAGACCTATAGCCTGATGGTAAGCGATTACCGCCGCCCATGGACACTCTCAACACTAAAGGCGTCACAAGTGCGTTGCCGGCCTTTCGGGGGATGGGGAGGGAGGATATGTATTTACAAAAAAAAAGTATATAAGTATTTATATCAGTTGTCTAGTACTCATAACACAAACTCTGCTTAGCTTGGGACTAGATGGCGTTGTGTGTAAGATGTCCGGAATATTTAGTTATTATTTATTTATCTGTTGTACCACGGGTCGAGAGGGTTTTTCTCCTTGTATAGTCATGCTATGGGACAGGGCTAATAATAATATTTAGGTGACACTCATGAGCTTGTACTATGGTTACCAGTCAGGACTATTGAGAACCCCAACAAACTCAGAATACCTACCATTAAGTTCTAAATGAAGAATGATCTTTATTCAGATCACACCATAAATAAAACACACAAAGATTTTGAAAACATATATTTTTTTTATTAATTTTTAAAAAATATTTACATTTCGTAATAATAAGTCGGCTAATATAATTATTACTAAAAATTTTATAACTAAAGGCTCGAACACACCGTGACATACCTCGACTTTAGTCCAACGCGATCTCTTATTTCTTTTGGGAGACTAAAAAGAGTAAAAGCGACTGCCGTCGAGACTAAGCCCTCTAAAAATGAGCCTGCTCACTCCCTTGACGCTTCCTGGCGCTTCGTGGATATATCTATAATATAGATGTATTATTCAAGCAAAAAAACTTCTTGAATTCTCCGGGGTCTTTTCTTCTTGGCAGTATACCTAGCAGAATATTATCATAGCACTGTTTCCTAAATACCATAAAGTACATAATTTTTCAATTACAATCACCTCAACCCTAAAAAAATTGATGAATTCGCATTACTCCTAAAATTCATTAATATAGTGATTACATTTTTAGTCTCTCTGAAGGAATTTCATAGTCTCACCAAAGTTAAACCCGTTGAATTAATGATGTAATCTTTTAACACTATTTATATATAGTTACATAACGGCAAAACAAATCATAAGTCAAATTTTAGTTCACTTGCAGAATAATGATTAATATTTAGTGGACTAAAACAATTTATGAATATTGTTTTACATACTTCATTCAAAGTGTCCATAATTGAGTATATTTAGTTATATTTACTGTAGATAATTAGGTTACCGGCACTCTTATCCACCCTACATCCCCTACTTTGTTACTCAAGATATAGGGGGTCGATTTTCTTCGTCTATTCAAGGTTTTATTTACAACCTACGGAATAGAATACATATTCATATGAATTTTCGATTTTTTATCGAACATAATTAAATTATGGCTAATTACGAAATTAGCGCAGTCATTACGTATTTACATAAACAAAACATAATTATTGTATAAGCTGACTTTATAATACATTGAATGCAATGTATTTTTCATTGATAACGTTCTACAGCGACGATTATTCTACAAGAATCACTCGAGACATAAGCGTACATAATAAAAAATAATTAGTCCCGACAGAGTAATAATTATAGCATATTTATAGTAAATAAGAAAATAAAAATAGATATTGTGGGACTTATAATATGCAGACTAACCATCTGTATTATTTATCCACAAAAGAATTTCGTCGCTTATGAACATCACCAATTGAAATGAGACATACCGCTTTTTTTATTTATTTCATTCTCCCATGGGGGTTTTACTATACCAAATGACATTGTGAGATCATGTCCGGCAGTCAGAAACGTTAATACTTGTATATAATATGCTAATGTCATTGATATAAGTGGATGTGCAAACGTGCCTCCCGATAGTAAGCGGCCACCAACACTTGTAGACATTACAATAACACTAGAAAACCCCTAATCCGCGCCTTAAATATAGATTTTAACATTAAAGGGATGAAGTATAACAAACACCTTCGCATATACAATATTAAATTAGAAATCAGGGTAAGTCCCCTAAAAGAAACGATAACTTAATATATAGTGTTGGATACTAGAACAAGTAAGAAGTGACGTCATATCTGCGTACACAAGTGCTGGTAACCGCACACATACATATTTCATTCACCTCTGTGACTTGCCATACTGTGCGGTATTTCATTCCGTGTGTATACATTGTATAATGTATATTTACAAGTTTTCATGTAGAAAATGTAATAAAGTTGCTTCGTAATGTTTCGCTGCGTGCATCGCCCGAAGGGAATGCCTTTCCCCTGGATAAACCTACAAGGAAAATATTTTTTTTAATAGCAATACAATGACAAACGAACAGACGGTTTTTAAGTTAGGTTTTTTTTATTGAATAGGGGGCAAACGAGCAGAAACATCGCCTGATGGTAAGGGATTACCGCCTACCATGGACACCCGCAACACCAAAAGCGTCACAAGTGCGTTGCCGACCTTTGGGGGATGGGGAGAGGGAATGGGGGGAAGGTTTGGGGTATGGGCCTCTGGTATCCTCACTCACTCGGTGAAACACAACGCAAGGCGCTATTTCACACCGGTTTTCTGTGAGGCCGTGGTATCAATCCGGTCGAGCCGGCCCATTCATGCCGAAGCGCGGCTCTCCCACGGACATGTGGGAGCAAACCATGTCCTGCATGGTTTGCTGCCTTAGTAAAGCTCTCACGACACCCTTGGGATGACTAGGGTTGGTGACACTTCGTAATCTCAATTCGGCGTGAATGGGTCGGCTCGACCGGAGTGATACCACGGCCTCACAGAAAACCGGTGTGAAATAGCGCTTGCGCTGTGTTTCACCGAGTGAGTGAGGATACCGGAGGCCCATACCCCAACCCCTCCCCCCATCCCCTTTCCCATCCCCCCAAAGGTCGGCAACGCACTTGTGACGCCTTTGGTGTTGCGGGTGTCCATGGGCGGCGGTAATCGCTTACCATCAGGTGATACGTCAGCTCGTTTGCCCACTATTAAATAAAAAAAAAAAAAAAAAAAAAAAAAAAAAACTGTATAATATTCTGATGGTCCATACCTGTACCCTGTGGGGTTTCCCGAGCCTGACCAGCTCGGCTATGAGGGCGGCAGTATGGCAGAAGTGGACGTTCTCATCAGCCAGGCCGTGGATGATTAGCAATCTGCCTTCCCTGAAAATTGAAAATTTTGTCGTTTTTTTATCGGTGAAGTAGAATTGGAGAGCAAGCTGACACGTGTTTGTTTTTGACACAAAGTGCAAACACTGCCTTGCACATCTACACCTCAAGAGTCACATGATTTTTCAGCCCTTTCAGTGTCTTGAACCACCAAGAAAAAAACGAGGTTTGATTTTGGTTTGGTAACCTCACTCGTTTGGTGCAAAGCAACCAAAGACTAGCTTAATATCAGTTATCTGTGAGATTGTTTGTCGGAGTATGGTTCCAAGTGTAGATAAAGTATAGTAAGATGCAAGTAAGTTGTAGTTTATTGTTCAAGTGAAACTACTTTAGAATCGATGTGATTTCAAACCGGATGCAACGGAAAAAACGACAGGTAAGAGACACAAATACAAAAAGTCGCCTGTAATTAGTGAGCCAGAGCGAGAGAGCAAATGTCGGTCTCATTCTTTTGTCAATTTACTGAAGTTTCACTTCTATCGTGTATGCGGAGCGTGCGTCTTCCGGGGGGATATATATAATACTGGGAACAATGGGGTTCCCCACACAGTAGTACGTCGGGTTCCAGGGTTTTCTTTACTAGGGTCCACCTGGTTCCCCGGCTCCTAGTACCCGAGACGGCGTACATTTTTTGTTCTTTCGAGATTTTTTTTTATTAAATAGGAGGCAAACGAGCAGACGCATCACCTGATGGTAAGCAATTACCGCCGCCCATGGACACCCACAACACCAAAAGCGTCACAAGTGCGTTGCCGACCTTTGGGGGATGGGAAAGGGAATGGGGGATGGGAAAGGGAATGGGGGAGGGGTTGGGGTATGGGCCTTCGGTATCCTCACTCACTCGGTGAAACACAGCGGAAGCGCTATTTCACACCGGTTTTCTGTGAGGCCGTGGTATCACTCCGGCCGAGTCGGCCCATTCATGCCAAAGCGTGGCTCTCCCACGGATAAATGTTCGAAGTCCGACATGTCGCCAGGAGGTGGTATCCGAGGGGATTTCCACACGAAAAGAAAAGTCAAAGTAACGTGTAATGCCCATTTCCTATATTTGAAAAACGATCCGTTCTAGGTACGAATAGTAGTATATTATACGGGGCGTAAGCTAAAATCGTTCCTATAAAAAAAATATTGAGGAACGGTACTTACGACTTGTAGTCGGTTGTAGAAAAATTTTACACGATGACGATTCGTTAAATATAGGAACCGGGCATAAATAATAATAAAAATTTATTCAGTTTCAAAAAGCTTACAATGTATTGGTTTAACAAGCCCTGGAATCCCACACTAGGATCCCCTGTGTTGTGAGGCCCAGTCTCTTTCATCACAAACAATGTCAATTCTGAATGTTTTTAGTGCATATAGTTGGAAGTGTACGTACGTGCTTACTGCCGGCGTCTATGTGTGTGTGTGTGTGTGTGTGTGTGTGTGTGTGTGTGTGTGTGTGAGTGTGCGAGTGTGTGAGTGTGTGTGTGAGGTGTGTTTGGTGTGTGTGTGCGTGTGTGAATGTGAATGTGTGCGTGTGTGTGTGTGTATGTGTGTGCGTGTGCGTGAATATGTTAATTTGTTCAGGATATAGCTGTAAGCTGTTCAGTTTTAGAGTAGTCCAAATCCATTAGAAAGTTTGAAGCTTTTTTTTAAGTACGTATCTAGTCGTTTGAATAAAATGTAGGTGTAAGGTATAGGTAAGGTGTAGTGTAGTGTAGATGCGGTGGAGGCTACTCACTGGTCGGGGAAGAAGGGCGCGTGTGCGAGCACGCTGGCGCGCGTGTAGGCGTGCGGCGAGCGCGCGGGCAGCCCCATGTAGCGCTCGGTGTAGGCCGTGTCGTAGAAGCGCCAGCACGTCACGGGCGCGCCCGCTACGCACACGCGGAAGATGTTGGGCCGCGTAGCCAGCCCCAGCAGCGACAGGTAGCCGCCTGAACAATAACCTTTACATTCCAGCGCCATCTAACCAACATTAGCTGAACTACGTGATATATTCAATTGCCTGAATCACGCGAATAAAGTTTTAGGTATATTTATTCTTATTTTTATCCATTTTTATTTTTTACTAGCTGACCCCCGCAACCTCGTTTGCGTCTTATATAGCCCATAGCATGAAAATTTTCGCAAAATAAGTAACTTTTCTAGTTGATTTTTACATCTTGTGTCCGAAAAACCCAAATATCTTACGGAACTCTATTTTTTTCCAAAATAAAATATAGCCTATGTTACTCGTGGATAATGTAGCTATCGAATGGTGAAAGAATTTTTAAAATCAGTCCAGTAGTTTTTGAGTTTATTCGTTACATACAAAAATACAAATCTTTCCTCTTTATAACATTAGTGTAGATTGCAGAAAATAAATAGATAAATGGACAACTTATATAAGAATTCATGTCAACGTACATCCTGTAAATTACCTATTAATGTTTCTGTCCTTAATACTTATCCAATTCCTAATAGACAGGATCGGTTTACAAAGATCGCCTGCTTAAATCCCATGGGGAATTCATTTTGATTTTTTGTCCACACCTTGTCACCTTGGAGATCTTTAGGTACCTGGTGTGGGCCTCAAAAAACACACTGACCAGAAAGCCTAGTGCGAGTTTTTTCACATGACATGCTCTTGGCGAGAGCGTTCGTCATTGGGGTTACTGAAGACTTAAGTGCGGGAAATAGTAACGGAGAAAGCAGTCATCGCGACAGTCGAATGTATCTGAATGAAACTCACACTAGGCCTTCAATTTACCATAATACTAGAGCCTCATTAAAAACACCAATCATTAGCGTTCAACCGTCTCTGCTTACCCAGGATGGGTATGAGGCGTGACTATACATCTGTAATAAATTATAACTCACCATAACTCCACCCATGTATGGCCACTCTTTCCATGTCTATGCACCCAGTCTCTTTCGCCAACCATTGCAAAACTTCCACCTACAAAAAGAATTTTACTATATTACTATAGTCCGCACGAGCTCCGAAGAATCACGGACTGAGGGATCATGCCACAGTCTCCTAACCTTCGCGCGAGTGGAGGGACAGGTGTCATATGCCTCCAACACAAAAGGAGGATTCTCCGACCAGGCGAGGTGATCATATCTGGTAGGTCGAGGTCCAGGATCATCGTGAGTTTTTATTTACTCCCTAAGTACATAACGTTTTGCCTAAAGTCTAGTGTCATGATCTTCTCGTTCTTCTTAAATCTATTTAAAGACAGTTTCATGAGTTCTTCTTCCGTTTATTCTTTTATTTACTGCTCAGTTAGTGAGTGCGACACCAGAGGCCGAATGATGCAGAAGCTTCTTAATAGTCCGCCATAGTATGGGTCACCATGCTGCATTGTTGCATTGTCTGCACGAGCAATGAGTATAGTGACCACTACTCTTGGATTCTGTTTATGCTTTCCACCAGGCAGAGTAGCCATTTTGGCAGGGTCAAACATAAAAAAAGAGAATGCACTCGATCTAAATCGGCAGAAAAACAGTTACCAAAACTCACCTGATCATCCAACTCAATCTGTCCGAGTTTTCCTTTAATGGCTGCCTCCCACGCTGTACCTCTATGCTTGGACCCTCTGGAGTCAACTGCTACCACGTTAAACCCTCGCGCAGCCAGCATATGCATACGGAGCTGGCGGATACCCTGAGAGAAAAAACAAACGACGTGGCCTTCATAATGTGGGACACCATTTTTTTTTACTATATAGCGGGCAAACGAGCAAACGTATTGCCTGATGGTAAGCGATTACCGCCGCCCATGGACACCCGCAACACCAGAGGCGTTACAAGTGTGTTGCCGGCCTTTTAGGAAGGAGTACGCTCTTTTCTTGAAGGTTTGAAGGTCGTATTGGTCCGGGAACACCGCAGGCGACAGCTCATTCCACAGTTTTGCTGCATTGTTGAATTCACAATGAGTATGGTGACTCTTGGATTCATGACTGTGGCAAGCTCTTACACAATTCTTGTCTGTCTCTAGGTCGGCTAGTGGCAGTTACCTTGTAGCTGTTGGTGACGGTCTGCACTTCAGGCCCGCCGTACACGTGCAGTACCGTAGGACTTCGCCCCGGGCGGGCGCAGCGCCAAAGTGTACAGTAGGCCGTGGCGCCACACGAAAGACGCGTCGAGTAGATCTGAGGGGGCGGCAACGCCGACACGCTCAGGGTCCGCTCTGGAAAGTTACATATAGCAATATTAGTGTATACGTAACATATTACAGCGCCATCTACCGAAGACACATCGAACTACGGAATCACTACTTATGCTGTATCACGGTATAGATGTTCACGCGATACAACTTCCCAACATCAGTTTTTTTATTTATTTTTTTTATTGAATAGTGGTCAAACGAGGAGACGTATCAACTGATGGTAAGCGATTACCGCCGCCTATGGACACCCGCAACACCAAAGGCGTCACAAGTGCGTTGCCGAGCTTTGGGGGATGGGAAAGGGGATAAGGGGAGGGGTTGGTGTATGGGCCTCCGGTATCCTCACTCACTCGGTGAAACACAGCGCAAACGCTATTTCACACCGGTTTTCTGTGAGGCCGTGGTATCACTCCGGTCGAGCCGACCCATTCATGTCGAAGCATAGCTCTCCCACGGTTAATGGACGCAAGAACCAAGAGTATGTGGTGTTTCCACTAAAAAACCATCCCGACGCCCGGTTTCAGGTGCCTTGCTCTAAAGAGGACCCGGAGCATGTCTACTGAACATACAGATTTTAGATTTTTGACCAATTTTTTTTTTATTTTAAAAAGACAACTCCCACATTAGGAATAAACATCCTGTGTCATGGGGATTTTAGAAACATACATGAAACGGACACAAAGAACACCCAGACTCGGGACAATAATTCGTGGATCACATAAAGTGTTGTACAGGGTGGGATTTGAACCCAAGACACTTGGTGCAGTAGCAAGCGGCATGGCGACCGCTGAAACCACTCGACCAACCGTGCAGTCAAATAATAAGGGTTTGATACTTTTCATAGTTTAGTAAACTAATTAGTTTCTTTCAAGTTTCCCTTCTATTTAAAGTGCTTTCGTCCTAATTATTTTACTCGATCAACTCTTAAAGCACTCACAGGTTGAATAGGGATGATAAGACTCCGTATTCCTAATCCACCACCACACATTAGACAGGCATAATAATATACATTTTAATTGTAGTGTATCCATATTATATTGTCGGCTCTTAGACGCACGCGCCCACTCATCTCCGTCGCTCACAGTTGACTGAACTGTGTCAATACCGAACGTGCACTAGAGATGACATAGTGCTTCCTTCTCATTCTAACACAGATAGTACAATGAGTGAGTGAATGAATGCGTTACTGAGTGTAGTGATTGAATAGATGCATACATTTTTTGACAACCCCGATAAAGAAGTTTCACTTCAAAAACTACAATAATTAATCATTAAAATATAATATACATTTTGTTGATGCTTTTAGTCATGCTATTACTAAATTAAAGTGTATTACTTCAAATAACTAGAAATGTCGAATAATGAAATAAATAGCCTCCTGCTCCATACCTTAAAACTAAATATACCCACCTCTGGCAAGCGATATTGTTTCAGCATCTGTATCATCGTTGTCATCACATCTGGTCTCCCAAGAACCATTGTATCTCGCATCTATGTCGGACTCGACTGTTGAACAATACACAATATAAAACTCATTAATATAAGCCACGACCCCCGTGTAACGGCAAAGGTAATTTATACTAATACTAGCTGTTGCCCGCGGCTCCGCCCGCGTTTGTGTCGGTTTTTTTGTGTTTTTTCGCGGTCGCGGATATGTGACTGATGCAAAAATTAGATAAAAACAATCCTTGATGCGGATTATATATCATTCTAAAATTTCTGCTCTATCGATGCAGAACTTTTTGAGTTTTTGAAGCGTACACAAACCAACATAACATTTTTATATATATAGATATAAAGATGAAGAGTTTGTTTGAACGAGCTAATCTCAGGAAGTACTGCTCCGATTTGAAAAAAATATCGGACATTAATTCAGTGTTAGATAGTTAACCCGATTACACCCGAACCCGAGAACACACAAAACACTAATTGTCGATTTATAAGATCAGGAGTTCTTCTTAAAGCACAACACAATGTGATTCATCTAAAACAGAGTTTTATTTATTAAATACAAATCAGTTTTACATCAAATATGACAAATGAGAAAGTACTGAAAAAATAACCAACCTAAAACAGAGAATCGACAATTTAATGTTCATGCCTTACTCTTTTTACTACAAAACTTTAATCTCTAAGCAAATTCACAATTATAACTTGAACACACACACATAAATAGTAAAGAATCTCCATCTTACTTATAGCTGTACTAATGCCAACTCAATGTAATGTCAATGTCACTGTCAACGTCACAAAGCTAACATTTATGATGATTGAAGTTCACTTAGCCGATTACGGCCACTGTGATCAGTCTCAATAGGGACCAGCTAACTACGCAGGAGATATTTTAGTGCACAAGTATGTGCGCAAACACAGGTGCACTCTCTGTTCCCCTCTCTCATAATCCGATGGGACGGTTATCCGACACGACCGGGGAGAGATCAGGACCGACAGCTTTACGTGCTCTCCGAGGCACGTGGGTTCAGACCCCAACTTCCAAACTCCGAGCTGTTATTAAGTATTTCTATAATCAGAACAACTCAATAGTACTTTAGATCCGACTCGGGACTTGAACCCGAGACCTCTTGATCGTCAGTCGCAAACGCTATATTGTGTCATATTGCATTTAGTTAAAATCTTTTGTTTTTTTTATTATATAGCGGGCAAACGAGCAGACGTATTGCCTGATGGTAAGCGATTACCGCCGCCCATGGACACCCGCAACACCAGAGGCGTTACAAGTGCGTTGCCGGCCTTTTAGGAAGGAGTACGCTCTTTCCTTGAAGGTTTGAAGGTCGTATTGGTCCGGGAACACCGCAGGCGACAGCTCATTGAGCATAATAAATACAATTGATTACTTGAAGTTCGAATGAAAACGTTATTTGGGTTTCAAGATAAATTCTTACCCGAAGGAGCCCGATCTGTGATGGTACCAAGAGCATACAATCTCGGTACTGGTGATGTGCAGATCTTGTACACCCTGGTGATGGGGGCGCTAGTGATATTCGATGATGTGATGACCGCCATTGAGCACTCCTAAATGAAATAAATATGTTTTATTTTCAATGAAAACTTTGTGGCGACTTCCACATATAACACAACAATAACTTACTACAGCGCCATCTACCGAAGACACACTGAACTACGAAGTAACGCACAACACGGAGTATCTACAAACACTGAATCGCGCAATAAATATTTCTCACACCGATTATCATATATACAACATCCCAATATCACCTGTTGGGCAGTGGCCCACCAGGCATGATCACCTCGCCTGGTCGGAGGATCCTCCCTTTGTGTTGGAGGGACCTAACACTCGTTCCCCCACAAATTCTTTAGGCACGTTGAACACTTTTTGGGTGAACAAAAATCATGAAACACGCGTCATCGTCACCGAATACTTTCCATGAGCTATAAATAAATAAATATTCCAGACATCTAATACACAACGCCATCTAGTCCCAAACTAAGCAGAGCTTGTGTTATGGGGACTAGACAACTGATATATACATATATACTTTTTTTTTGTAAATACATACATATTATACATAGAAAACAACCAAAACTCCGAAACAAATGTTTGCAGATCATACAAACATTTTGTCCGACCCGGGAATCAAACCCGTGTGGTCCCTTGTTGTTAGTTAAAGGTTAAGTGACTGACCTCGTCAATATCTACAGATCGAGATTGTCCGACAGTGGTAAGGAGGTGGACCGCGTGAGGTCTGGTGGGGGACAGAGAAGCGACGTACAGGTGACGCTCCAGGGGAGTCTCGCGAAGACCCACGAAGTACACCAACTGGTTCTCTGTGTCTACCTGGAAATAAATGCAGGTTATGTTTATCTGTTTTTCTTATGGGATAGACCGAAACGAGCAGACGTATCGCCTGATGGTAAGCGATTACCGCCGCCCATGGACATTCTTAACAAGAGCGTTGCCGGCTTTTGAGGGGATGAGGAAGGGGATGAGGGAAGGGGATGGGGGAAGGGGATGGGGGAAGGGGATGGGGGAAGGGGATGGGGGAAGGGGATGGGGGAATGGGTTGAGGTAAGGCCTCCGGTATCCTGGGATCCGGTCGTGTTAATAACTGCAGTTCCCGGACCCCTCCCTTCTCAGGCGCAGAGTGGCACACCGTGTGGTTTTAGTCGGTTCGATTCCGCACACACTACCCCGCCGCAAACCCCGGGGGGGTGACGGCCCGAGGGGGTTTTCACATATAAAAAAGGGCCTCCGGTATCCTCACTCACTTGATGAAACACAACGCAGGCGCGGTTTACACCGGTTTTCTGTGGGGCCGTGGTAATCGCTTACCATCAGGCGATACGTCTGTTAATTTGCACCCTTTCATTCAAATAAAAAAACCTTCAAAACCAAAATCAGCTAAACCGGCCCAGCCGTTCTCGAGTTTTAGCGAGAAAAACGAACAGCAATTATTTTTTATTAGATTTAGATAAGTTTTTTAATTCTTTAATTATTATTTTTGTGTGACTTATTTTATTTCAACTGTTGTGATGAACTTACCCATATCTTCTTCGCCATCACCTCCCATTCACCAGCGGTGATCGCCTCCTTGCTTATCACGTTAGGACCCACCGCGTTGCTTTCATCCTCCGCGATCATTTCTGTCACAGCTGCTGGTACAACACAACACGAAAATGAAAAAAAATCTGTTATAATATATATATATATATACTAGCTAACCCACGCAACCTCATTTGCATCTTCTATTGCCCGTAGCGTAATAATTTTCCCCCCCTTTTTTAAAACATTCTTCATTGGTGCTCCGCTCCTATTGGTCTATGCATGATATAATATAACCTTCCTCGAAAAAACTACACATCACTGAAAAAAAAATTTTCAAATCGGACCAGCGGTTCCTAACATTATCGGGTTCAAACAAACAAACTCTTCAGCTTTATAATATTAGTATAGATTTGCACACCGCGTATTGTGGCAGACATAGTGTACCTTTACGATCTGTAAGTAACATATGTTTCCGCAAATAAATGATTGAATGATTGTGTGGAGGAACGGGTATCATGTCCCTCCAACACAAAGGGAGGATCCTCCGACCAGGCGAGGTGATCATGCCTGGCGGGCTACTGCCCAACAGTTGGTGTTGGGATGTTGTATACAGGGTGTAAAAAGACTACTACCGAAAACTTGAGGGTTGCAATCAGACCATGATACTGAATAGGTTTAGCAAAAAAAAAACGCAAAAAAAAATATAATTTATCTAAGTCCTTTTATGTTTTTATCTGCTAACATACACATAGTACAACATAATAGGACCCAAACTACCTAATTATCTCATTTAGAAAACCAAAAAACAAATAAAATCAATAAAACAGCGATGTATTTTGATAAACAAACCAGCTGGTCGGGTGAGTGCAATGACCTTGGCCGGGCGCAGGTATTCAAGTAGCTACGCGGTGCACGCAATAATACATTTCTGGCTTGTGGAATTATTAAAAATATTGACACATTGTTTTTTACGGCTACAATTTTTTTTAAGAACAACTGTTTGGTTTTTTTTATAAGTTTTGGGGTGCTGAATCAGCCCCTTTCGTTTTCGGTAGTCGTCTTTTTACACCCTGTATATGCTAATCAGCGCGAGAACTATTTATTGCGCGATTCAGGATTTGTAATTACTCCGTGTAGTGCGTTACTTCGTAGTTCAGTGTATCTTCGGTAGATGACGCTGTAGTAGGTTATTGTTGTGTTATATGTGGAAGTCGCCACAATTGATTGATTGATTGATTGATTGAACTGAACCTCTTCTGCGTAGTTGACTGACTATGCGAATATGGGACCAAACTATGCAGGACAACAGCACTGCAGAGAGAAGGAAAACTTGACACATACCCGTCTGGACAGTGTAAATAAATATTTCGGACATCCAACACACAGCGCCATCTAGTCCCAAACTAAGTCCCAAACAAAAAAAGTAATTCTAATATGGAAAAAGTGGCTAGTGCGGATGCAATGTATTTGATGCGAGTTTTGTTTTGCATCTACCCACGATATGCGTTTGTGTAGTGGGACTTTTTTTTATTGAATAAGGGGCAAACGAGCAGACGCATCACCTGATGGTAAGCGATTACCACCGCCCATGGACACCCGCAACACCAAAAGCGTCACAAGTGCGTTGCCGACCTTTGGGGGATGGGGAGAGGGAATGGGGTGAGGGGGGGCTTCCGGTATCCTCACTCACTCGGTGAAACACAGCGCAAGCGCTATTTCACACCGGTTTTCTGTGTGTGTAATTTTATCTTGATGCACGGTTAATCTCAAATGATATTGTGATTGCATCAATTGTAAGCACTATTTGTAACTCTCTTATTAAATTAATAAATAAATAAAAGCAGAACTTTTGTTATGGGTCCAAAAACATACACTTTTTTTTTTGTTTTAACATTGTGTATATACATATAAAATCCAAATATTTGCAGATAATACAAACATTTGGTGTGACCCGGGAATCGAACCCGAGACCTCAAGCACAGCATACGCTACCATTGCGCCAGTGAGGCGATGTTTATGTCCAAGAGTGAAGTAACACTGAGGATGAGATTTACTCACAGCGGGCTTTATCAGTGGCAGCTGGTAGAAGACCACAAGTGACTCGATAAAGATGGAGGTGTCCAGTCTCTTCGCTGGCCCAGATGAACGACACCTGGTTCTGAGGAGCTGGCAGGAAATGCAGGATATCGTTCACGTTGATCCAAGTGTCAGGAGCTGACTCCGATATTAGGACCTGGATATCTTGGATTGGCTGGAAAAAAGAACATAAAAATCAATGTAATAATGATTTACGTGGTCGCCACGTGCGCTTTCTACTGCGCCAAGAGTTGTGGGTTCAAATCCTACATGTAACAATACTTTGTGTGTTCCACAAAGTGTTGTCCTGAGTCTGGGTGTTATTTGTGTCCGTTACATGTATGTTTGTAAAGTCCCCCGCGACACAGGATGTATATTCCTAATGCGGGAGTTGTCGTTTAACCTCTGGGGTGCGGCATTGCGGATCCGCGATTGTCCCGTCGGTGCGGCATTGCGGATCCGCGATAACCGCAGTTAACTTGCATTTTAATTAATTTTGGGTATTAAAGTTATTATAATGAAGTCTAGAAAGGTTTGTTATGCATTTGCTTTATACGAACAACATTTTAAAACATTCGTTTGTCAAGTGCGCTTCAAGAGCCGTAAAAAAAACGAGTTCCAATTTCAAAGTTGACGATGACGCAACGCGATCTGTCAAGTGCCTCTTAAAACTGATTTTTTGCCGATAAGGTGATTTTGAAGGTAGTTTGTTGTTATATTTTACTTATTATACTTATTTTAGGAACCACTATCAATACGAATTGAGGCATAAATCATGCGTAATTTTGAATAGTGTTACTCAAAAAGTTACCGAGTCTATTACCTATTGAAAAGGGCTTACTCATTTGAAGGTTTTTACGCATTTATTCTTATGTTTTTATTGATAAAATGATATAATTGCGATGAGAATCTTATATAGAATATAGAATAGCAACAAAAATGTGTTAGAAAAGCTAAATATTTAAATAAACACTAATTTTTTTGCCTGACGAGCGAAATTAGACGCACACATACAAAGGGCTCCCACGCCATTACTGTTCTACATCATCATCAGCGTATCGTAGTCCACTGCTGGACATAGGCCTCTCCAATAGCACGCCACTTAAAATTGTATATCGCCGTTGATTCGTGTTTGCACGCAGCCTAGCGGGAAGTCCCGGAACTATTAACACCCACACATACACAGTAGTGACGGACAATGAACAAGACGTAAACTGATCTTTGTTTATGTTTTACTAAATTATTTTGTATTGACCATAGACTTTGTGTGTCACATAATGGAACGATCAGTTTGTTCTCTTTAGCATTCAGTCATTTTCATAGAGTTTAGAGAATTCTCAGAACTTAAAAATAATAAATGAAAACTGGTCTAGCAAACGAGTCCTTTTTTTAAATAACTTGATAAATAGGTTGTGTTTTTTATGTATTGTTCCTGTCTTTTGCACTAGTTAACTAAAAAAATAAATTATTTAACTAAAAAACACTATTTCTTCATATAAATACTACGTAATTTGTTTTTTGGCGCAAATAATAGTTTGATTGTAAAGTGACAAAATGGCGAATATCTCGACAGCGAAATGTGATTTTTACAAATATGTTTCTCAATGAATTTTTACTGCAGTTATAGTGTTTTTTATATCAGTAGATAGCTTAGTTATCGAACTTTATGAGGATAATAAGTAAAATGAATAATAAACCACATAAAATATTAAAATCATGTTTATTAACACAATAGGTGCGTAAATTAATACTTGGCTCAATTGTGAGTAAATAATAAAGCGATAACATTAGTTTAGTAATAAAATATGGCATAACCATGTACGCTTGTTATCCATCTTTTGAAAAATAATCACTTTTATAACCACCGAGCATTGTTTTTTAAAATATTTGATCATTTTCGTACACCATGCACCGTGTTGCAAAATTTTGCACTTTCGCCGCACGGTGCATGGAAGTACCCGTTCCCGCATTCGAAAGATTAAAAAAAAAAAATTATAATGATTTACGTGGTCGCCACGTGCGCTTTCTACTGCGCCAAGAGTTGTGGGTTCAAATCCTACATGGGACAATACTTTGTGTGTTCCACAAATTGTTGTTCTAAGTCTGGGTGTTTTTTTGTTTGCGTTTCATCAATGTATGTAAAGTCCCCAAGATACAGGATGCATATTCCTAATGCGAGAATTGTCTTTCTAAAACATAAAACTTAACATAAAGCAACACGAGCCTGTGAACGAGTGTAATGTCCCTCCAACACAAAGGGAGGATCCCCCGACCAGGCGAGGTGATCATGCCTGGCGGGCTACTGCCCAACAGTTGGTGTTGGGATGTTGTATATATGATAATCGACGCGAGAACTTTATTTGCGCGATTCAGGATTGGTAGTTTCTTCGTATTGTAGGTTACTCCGTAGTTCAGTATAACTTCGGTAGATGGCGCTGTAGTATGTTATATATTGTATGTGGAGGTAGCCACAACACAAACATTTGGTCGGACGGATTTAAACCCGAGACCTCTTGATTAGCAGTCGCATACATCAACCGCAAGACCAATGAGGCAGTATTATTAATACAGTCGGCTGGGGCTGATTATGATGATAAAGATACAGTCACCGTGGGAGAGCTATGCTTCGGCATGAATGGGTCGGCTCGACCGGAGTGATACCACGGCCTCACAGAAAACCGGTGTGAAATAGCGTTTGCGCTGTGTTTCACCGAGTGAGTGAGGATACCGGAGGCCCATACCCCAACCGCTCCCCCCATCCCCTTTCCCATCCCCCAAAGGTCGGCAACGCACTTGTGACGCCTTTGGTGTTGCGGGTGTCCATGGGCGGCGGTAATCGCTTACCATCAGGTGATACGTCTGCTCGTTTGGCCACTATTCAATAAAAAAAAAAAAAAAAAGTCAGGTAACGTGAAGGTTGAGTCTTAAAAGTATCGTTTCCTCACCTGATCACATCCTCCATGATGATGTTGCGTATTCGCGGCTTTAAGGGTGTCCGGGGCATGTTCGTAACTGGCCGGAGACGAGAACTGCTCCAGCGGGATCAGGGCCAGTTCCAACCGTTGTTGCTTGCGATCCAGCAGTTCGATCCACACACTTGAAGAGAAGACAAAATGTGTATTTAAAAAAACTTAAGTTTCTAAATACATATAATAATAAATATTCTACCGTGGCCGGCTCGACCGGAGTGATACCACGGCCTCACAGAAAACCGGTGTGAAATAGCGTTTGCGCTGTGTTTCACCGAGTGAGTGAAGATACCGGAGGCACATACCCCAACCCCTCCCCCCATCCCCTTTCCCATCCCCCCAAAAGTCAGCAACGCACTTGTGACGCCTTTGGTGTTGCGGGTGTCCATGGGCGGCGGTAATCGCTTACCATCAGGTGATACGTCTGCTCGTTTGCCCACTATTAAATAAAAAAAAAAATATATACTCACTTAGATACTCACAATCTTTCGCGGTTATAATATTAGTATAATTTATGAATTACTACGTGACAATTAGAAAAGAATTGAGGGTGCCATATACCAGGAGTGATAAGAGGAGAGGGTCGAGGGAGATGGGGGCCCGGTCGTGTTAATAACAGCAGTTCCCGGACCCCTCCCTTCTCAGGCGCAGAGTGGCACACCGTGTGGTTTTAGTCGGTTCGATTCCCACACACCACCCCGCCGCGAACACACCACAAGTAACAAAAAAAAAAAAAAAAAACTCATAGCTAAATGTCGAACTGGTTTTGGAAAGACCCAAATTCACAGAGCATCAAAGATTAACTTACTATCGTCCGTCAGGAGTCCACCCAACCCTGACCAGGTACTCGAACCAGGGGAACGAGTCTTTCAACGGCTGCCTTATGTCATACCACCGGATATCCGTCACCTCCATGGTACCATTTGTAACTTCCGTTGCTGAAAACAAAATTAAAATATGAGTTAGCAGTTTTGTATTATGTGAAAAGTCTGAGTAATTATCTTTGACTGCACGAATGGCATAGTGGTTTAAGCGGTCGGCAGGCCGCTCTCTACTGCGCTGAGTGTTATGGGTACAAACCTCAAAACCATTTACAAATTTTTGTTCTGAATCTGGGTGTTTCTTGTGTATGTTTTACATGTGAAGCATCTCAATAGGTCGCTATAGCGTGGGTCACCATGCTGCATTGTTGTGTGGTCAATAAATATAGTGACCACCGTTGCGACTTCCACATACAGTACAACGAAATATACTACAGCGCCATCTACTTCAGATACACTGAACTACGGAGTAATGTACTACACAAAGAAACTACCAATCCTGAATCGCGCAATAGAAGTTTTCGCACCGATTATCATATATACAACATCCCAACATCAACCGTTGGGCCGTGCCCCACCATGATCTCCTCGCCTGGTCGGAGGATTCTCCCTTTGTGTTGAGGGACATGACACCAGTACCTCCACAACCACTACTCTTGGATTCTGTTTTTATTTTTAAGGAATAGGGAGCAGACGTATCGCCTTACGGTAAACGATTACCGCCGCCCATGGACACCCGCAACACCAGAGGCTTCACAAGTGCGTTGCCGGCCTTTGGGGGAGGGGTTGGGGTATGGGCCTCCGGTATTTAATTGGTTCATAAGACTCTTGTAATTCCATAATACCATGGACAAATAAAGATTTTTTCGTGTTTACGCCTATTCTCTGGGATATTAGGAATTTCTTGCATAAATAACCCCCATAGGTATTCGGCCATCGAACCCATGAGCATCGGAATTCGCATACAATAGCCGCTATGCCTAAGTCATAAAAACGGAGCTAAAGGGAGAGGTATACTCACAATGTTCTGCGGCTTCTTGGTAACAATCCAGGACTGTGGTCGGCGATGCCTTTTGTAACCTGAATGTGACCAGCTTCAGGGAAGACTTAGCATTGGGTGTGCCAGCGCGTGGAAACCTAAAACACATATAACCAATATTGTTTAGTTAAGATATAGGTGACAAATGAGCTAAAAGGTTACCTGAAGGATAGTGTCACCCGTACTCAACTCAAAAGTCATTAAGAGCATTTAATACCCCTTTTCTTGAGTCATCATCGCATGTCATCACCCCTATTACTCCCGTGGGTGTCGTACGACACCCTCTTACGACACGACATGAATGGGCCGGCTCGACCGGAGTGATACCACGGCCTTACAGACAACTGGTATGAAATAGTGCTTGCGCTGTTACACTGAGTGAGTGAGGATACCGGAGGCCCATACCCCAACCCCTCCCTCAATCCCCAAAGGCCGGCAACACACTTGTGAAGCCTCTGATGTTGCGGGTGTCCGTGGGCGGCGGTAATCGTTTCCCCAGGGGAACAAATTAACCTTGAAAGAAATCCTGCACCAAGCTGTCTGGCCTGGCCGTGGTATAGTAGGCCCAAACGTCCTTTCTAAAGTCTAAAGGCCTATGTCTTAAAGCCTTTGATAACGCTTATAGTTTCACTGGTCAGTAAACTTTAATATCGCGATTCAGGATTGTCGTTTGCTAGGAATGAACGGTTCATTACCTGAATTCTTCAACTTCACCGTTATTGCTCTGTGAGGATGGGAAGCTGAATATCTTCACTTCACTCTCGTCGATTTCTTCGTATACTATTCTGTATACGTCATCTGAAACACCATGTTATACGTCACTCGTCTGACGTCACTCATGTGACGTCATCTGTCAGTGTCACAAGGAAAAAAATCCCCGTTTTTGGAAGGAACAATTTTTATTGATACTCGGCTCCCGTTAGTCGTAGCGTGATCTTTATATATACGATGTCTCAGTAACTGTACTTTTTTAATTTAGTGTCATTTTGTTAACCGACTTCAAAAAAAGGGGAGGAGGTTATCAATTCGTCTGTAGTTTTTTATTTTTTTTTACCTTTGTTACCTCATAACTTTCGACTGAACCGATTTTGATGATATTTTTTATATTTGAAAGCTGGTGTTTCCCGTGTGGTCTCATTTTAATTTGGTCCAGTTCTTAAAGTCTGTTGTTTTTTTGTTAAAATTTGAGATTATTTTCGTACGTTAACTCTGAAATTTTGCAACGTCATTTTTTTGCTCGGTTTTGTTAGTTAATATATAATAATTGATTGACTGCCTCGGTGGCGTAGTGGTAGCGTATGCGACTGCTAAGCAAGAGGTCTCGGGTTCGATTCCCGGGTCGGACCAAATGTTTGTATGATCTGCAAATATTTGTTTCGGAGTTTGGGTGTTTCCTATGTATAATATGTATGTATTTACAAAAAAAAAGTATATAAGTATTTATATCAGTTGTCTAGTACCCATAACACAAGCTCTGCTTAGCTTGGGACTAGATGGCGTTGTGAGTTAGATGTAAAAAAAAAAAAGAACCCTTCGTGCGCGAGTCCGACTCGCACTGGGCCGATTTTTTATTCGGTTTAATATTATAATCTACTAGCTGAACCTTGCGGTGCTGCCCGCGGTACGACAATAACCGCGGGCAGCACCGCGAGGCGAAGCTAGTATCTATATAAATTGTAGTCTATGTGTTATTCTGATGTATAAGCTATATTATTGTAAATTTTCATCAAAATCCATTATGTAGTTTTTGCGTGAAAGAGCAACAAACATACTCACTTACATACTCACAATCTTTCGCGTTTATAATATTAGTAGGACGACATTCACAAAAAATGTGGTTTATATCGATGAAAGAATTTTCAAGAGGTTACCACGTACAACTTTACAAACTTTACCTGTTTATTATATTGACTAGCTTTCGCCCGCGACCTCACTAGCGTTTAATAAAAAGTATCCTATGTTACTTCTAATACCTCCAAGAATATGTGTACAAAGTTTCATGATAATCGGTTAAGTAGTTTTCCCGTGAGAGCGTTACAAACAAACTTACTTTCAACTAGTGTGATATAGATAATTTAACTAACTAAGACTCAAAATGCTCACCATCCGTCTCAGGCTGCCACCAGAACCCTGAATACCTTGAGAACTCTTCCTGCGTGACGTAGCATGGCACTCCAGCCTGTCCAGGTTCGTCTGGTACCCTGCAATGTGTTATTAACATTTCATTTTGATATTCAAATGTATTCACGATGATTAATTGATATAACGCTCAAATTCAAATTCATTTATTGACACATTCACACTAAGTGACATTTAAAAATATACCTTTAAAGTACATTAAAGACAATAAAGAATGTAGAAAAAATATTTGAGACAAATACAAATGTTATACATTTTTATATAATTTTTCTCTTGAATCACTCTATCTATTGCTGAAAACTGCATTAAAATCAATTCACTACAGCTGTCTTCTGGCTTAGACCTTTAAACTACTCCGTTGAGTAGTTCTACGAACCGACAACAGAAGCGACTTGATTTGATACCATGTTAACATATTAATCAGCGTGAGAACTTTTATATCGCGATTTAGGAGTAGCAATTACTTTATAGTTCGGTGGGTCTTTGTTAGATGGCGCTGTACTATATTTTGCGACTACTATACGAACCTTTCGGGCTCATGTCCTTTACATGAGTAAGTCAATCTTGTTGGTCTACGGAGATTTCCGCCAGCGAGCCAGATATCTCCTCTAGCGGCGTGTGCTATCAGCTCCGGTGATTGAGGGCACATCGAAGGCGTTAGGGGTGCGCCACCCCCCGTGTTTAGAGAACGAGGGACTAGGGGTGGGGACTGTAACAGAAGAAAACTATGCCTTGAATTTTGGCCAGCAATTTTATGTTAATGAGAGTTTTTTTGTTTTTTTTTATTGAATAGTGGCCAAACGAACAGACGTATCACCTGATGGTAAGCGATTACCGCCGCCCATGGACACCCGCAACACCAAAGGCGTCACAAGTGCGTTGCCGACCTTTGGGGGATGGGAAAGGGGATGGGGGGAGGGGTTGGGGTATGGGCCTCCGGTATCCTCACTCACTCGGTGAAACACAGCGCAAACGCTATTTCACACCGGTTTTCTGTGAGACCGTGGTATCACTCCGGTCGAGCCGACCCATTCATGCCGAAGCATAGCTCTCCCACGGTAAAAGAGTAGTAAGGAAAGGGTAAGGTTATCAGTTGTTGATCTAGTTAGTGGCCCTGACGCCCGACAGAGGGCAGGCTCAATTAATAACGCTACCATCAAACCAAATAAGTAACACTGAAGTGTCTGTTTTGATTAACTTTATTCTTGTTGAAGAAAGTTAAAATCGAGGCAGGGTGTTGTAATTTCTGAACGCAACCTTCAATACTTTGACAAGTGATTTCCCCCGTTTTCTTATCTGTCAACTACTGTAACTTTGATGGTGTGATTGTGCACTTAATAAAATGTTTAAAATAACAATAATAATAAATAAATAATAAATATCTCTAACAGCTAACACACAACGCCATCTAGTCCCAAGCTAAGCAGAGCTTGTGTTATGGGTACTAGACAACTGATATAAATACTTATATACTTTTTTTTATAAATACATACATATTATACATAGAAAACACCCAAACTCCGAAACAAATATTTGCAGATCATACAAACATTTGGTTCGACCCGGGAATCAAACCCGAGACCTCAAGCATAGCAGTCGCATACGCTACCACTACCCCACCGAGGCAGTCTAAAGAAGATGTTTATATTGAAAGAGAAATAGTTAAACAAATATCTCAACAGTAATGTCAATAATTACATTTATTGGCATTACATTACATCTCATACAGTTGTTACGTTAATTACGAAAATCAGTTTGTCAAATTTTTATTTGCCCTTATGTATGTCCCAGGTAATTTACGAAAGGGCTATATGGATGCTAATAATATTGTTGCGCCATAACCAGATGGATCTCGTTCATACGAGAATAATCTAGATTGAATTGAGGACAGCGCCATCTAGTGTCGTCTAGCGCGCAACTGGGGGCATTATAACGATTTCTCGACGCTAGATGGCGCTACAAGTAGCTCTAGAATAATCTATTAAGTCGAGAACAATCGATCGAATATTATCGAACATTCTAGTTATCTCGACAGCCATATAAAAGCAGAACGTGTTGGCCGTACGGGCAGTATTGATTCAAGATACAGCGAATAAACATCGAAGAGATCTTCTAGTGCGACTAACGAGTGATTTAGTGATTTGTAATTGTAAAAAGTGTTGTTAATAAATATTGTGTTATTTTTGGTAATCAATCGACTACTTTAATTTATTTAATACCCAGCTCGTAACAATATTTTACTGATAAGTCGCTCACTAAATGAAAAGATACTTAGCCTAATTATCTTTTAATATGGTGAGCGATTTGAAGTTGAAACATTTAAAAGGCAAAAAAAATATTTATTATATTTTTATTTTAGACCAGCTTCGCCCCGCGGTGTTATCCGCGATTCTTTCACTACTTCATCTAACACATTACCTGATTAGCACCTTCATCAGCTACAAACAACGATGAGGCACATGGGAACATGATCCTGCCGGTGGAAGGGTGGAGCTCGTACGATGCTATACCCCAAGCAGCGACCCTCTGACGTTCCCAGAGGAGCTGCTCCTCCCTGGACCACTTCCCGGAAGTCACTCCGAGGGCTACATTTGATTCTATAAGCGGTTTCCAGCTTAATCTGCAAATAAAAAAGAACAATTAAAATAAAACTGCCAAGTCTAGTTGTGCAATGATTAGTGTTACTAACATTTTAACTAGAGGACGTAGGTTTAATTCTTGTGGCGACTTCCACATATAACACAACAATTATCTACTACAGCACCATCTACCGCAGATACACTGAACTACGGAGTAACGCACTAGACGGAGTAACTACCAATCCTGAATCGCGCAATAGAAGTTCTCGCGCCGATTATCATACATACAACATCCCAATATCAACTGTGGGGCAGTAGTCCGCCAGGCATGATCACCTCGCCTGGTCGGAGGATCCTCCCTTTGTATTGGAGAGACATGACACCCCGTTTCCCCACATTATCTTCGATGGTAAATTATTGTGTGCCTTACTCTGTGGGTCTAGAGTTATTTATTTATTTATTTACATACAATTAAAAACTTATCAGTTCTCAGACAGACAAATGACGTCAACAGCAATGAAAACTCAATACTATGAACAACAGTTATTTAAGATCTGAAATGAACCTCTTTGCTCTTTAAACATCATCATCTTCCAAGCCTTTATTATTCCCAAAATTTTTTTTTTTTTTTTTTTTTTTTTTTTTTTTTTTTTTTTTTTTTTTTTTTTTTTTTTTTTAATGTCTTAGCTGCCAAAATGACTCTGCTCTGCCTGATGGAAAGCACGAGCAGAATCCAGGAGTGGTGGTCACCATCCTCACTGCTAATAGGGACAATGCAGCATGGCGACCCACACTATGGCGGCCTAGTGAAATGCTTCTTCACGCTCCGCTTAAAGCACCCAGGTTCATACTGGGAGGGAAACACGTACGCAGGTAGTGAGTTCCAGGTTTTGACCGCTCGGCACAGGAAGGAAGAACCGAAGCGGTGAGTACGAGAGCGTATGTCTACCACTCTGAAGCGGTGACTTCCAAGACTGGCACGTGTTGTCCTATAGAGGAAGGGAGAAGGGGGGACCAGTTGGAACAGCTCTTCAGAACACTCTCCATGATAAAGGCGATAGAGGACTGCCATAGAGGCGATATCTCTACGCAACTGCAGAGGCTCAAGGGACTCGGTGGTCTGGGGACTGCCGACAATGCGGATGGCTCGCCGCTGCAACCGGTCGAGAGCGTCGAACAGATACTGCGCGGCTCCATCGCAAAGATGAGAACAGTACTCCACGCACGAGCGAACCTGGGTCTTGTAAAGCAGACACAGATGCCCGGGCGAGAAGAACCGTCTCACCCTATTAAGGATACCTAGCTTCCGCGAGGCCGCCTTAGTGACACTCTCAACGTATTCGCGAGGGTTGAGATCGCGGCTGATATCCATGCCCAGGATATCGAGCCTACCTTGTAATGGCAGTTGAGTGCTCTGAAAAGTGGGAAAGGGAAGGAATGGAGACTTTTTGGCTGAGAACGCGCACACCTGTGTTTTCTTGGCGTTGAACTCGACCAGATTCTCAGAGCCCCATTGAGAAATGCGGTCCAAGTCATGGTCGAGTTGAGCGACAAGTGCTCGTCGTTTTTTCTCATTATCTGCTAGCCCAGCTGTGGGATGTCCAAAATATCGCCCGTGAACTGTGCTGTCGTCTGCATAGCAATGAATGCTGCCAAGGGCTAGCATGTCATTGATATGCAGAAGAAACAGCGTGGGTGATAGGACGGACCCCTGAGGTACTCCAGCGTTGATCAGCTGAAACTCGGAGGCCGCACCGTCGCAAAGGACTCTAATGCGGCGCTGGTGCAGAAATGCGGCAACCCAGCTGCAGAGTTTGGGGGGTAAGCCGTATGCCGGTAGCTTGGAGAGAAGCGAACGGTGCCAAACCCTATCAAAGGCTTTGGCCATGTCAAGGCTGATGGCCAAGGATTCCCCATGCCTGTCAATAGCCTCACCCCAAAGGTGTGTAACATACGCTAGAAGATCACCCGTGGATCGGTTCGGTCTAAAACCATATTGGCGATCGTTTAGTAAAGAGTGATCCTCCAGGTAGTAAATCAGTTGTTTGTTTATTATCTTTTCAAATACCTTGCAGAGAATTGAGGTGACGGCTATCGGACGGTAGTTTGCCGGGTTTGAACGGTCGCCCTTTTTGGGGATGGGTTGAACATTCGCCTCTCTCCAGGCCATCGGAACAGTTCCCGATGAATACGACAGGCAATACAAGCGCGTCAATACCGGAGACAACTCTGGTGCACACTTCTTAAGAACCACCGCTGGAATGCCATCGGGTCCACTGGCTTTCCGGACGTCGAGTGACCGAAGCTCCGCACGGACATCATTCAACCGGATGCGAATATCCCGCATCGTAGTGTCGCAGGTCGGAATGGTAGGCGGGTGCTTGCCACGGTCGTCGATTCGGGAGTTAGCCGCAAAGAGATCAACAAGCAGTTTAGCTTTCTCCTGCGACTGATGGGCGAGTGATCCGTCGGGGCATTTCAGCGGTGGTAGCGAGGGCTGACAGAAGTTGGACTGCACGGCTTTAGCCAATCGCCAGAACTTTCGGCTACCCGTAGGGTGTGCGACGAGTTCTTGGCTAAGCCGCGCAATGCGCTGGGCATCCGCTCTAATGTAAGCCTTCTTGCATTCCCTTGTGGCTTTGTTAAACGCTGCTTTTAGTTGACCAACGTCAGGGCAGCCGCGAGCGTGAGCCCTGGTCCATGCGCGGTAAGCCGATCGTTTTTGCGCAACGGCATGGGCGCACTCGCGATTAAACCAGGGACGGGTCGTTGTGCTGGCGACCTCACTGTGGGGAATATAGTATTCCATTCCAACAGTGATCTCGCCAGCCACGGCGGCCGCAGTTTGCGACACATCTTTGTCTTTAAAGCAGCGTTGAGCCCATGGGATGGATGCAAAATAATCCCGCATTCCATCCCAGTCCGCTGACGAGTAGTGCCATAGTCGTCTTTTCGCTGCCACTGGTCGTGGGGCGGCAACTAAAGACACCGTGGAAGACACCAGGCAGTGATCGGAGGATCCTAGAGGGGCGAGCACCGATACATTGTACTGCGCTGGGTGACTCGTCAGCAGAAGGTCCAGCAAGGAAGGCGCTTGACTCTGTATGTCTGGTATCCTGGTGGGCTGGAGTACCATCTGGGTGAGGTCATGCGTGAGAGCGAATGCGTGGACAGTCCGACCCGCGTGGTCAGTTCTGGAAGATCCCAACCAGGACTCATGGTGGGCGTTGAAGTCTCCCAGAAACACCAGTTCGGCGGTGGGAAACTGCTCCTGCGCTTTGTCCACCGCCTGACTGAGATATTCAAATAGTCGAGTTGTCTCAGAGTCTCCGGAGTGGGATCGATATAGGCACACGTAGAATCGGCTCACGGAGCCAATATCCACGTGCAACCACAGGATGGAGAAGGATGGGTCCTCAAGGCAGCGGAAACGGCGACAACAAACATCCGCCCTAACGAAAAGACATACCCCAGCCTTCGCGAGGAAGCACTCCTCAAGGACGTAGCCGGGATAGTGTAGATATGTCGTGTCGGCAGGGCGGCGTATTTGTGTCTCCGTTAGAAAAAGCATGGCCGGCCGTGCCGTCTCAAGATGCTGGTGGACGGCGTTGAGGTTTGCATGGAGTCCACGGATGTTTGTGAACTCCACCTCAAAAAGCGCGTTGGTGGGAGGACGGAGTGCCGCTGTTGAACTCTTATGCTTTGTTTGTGCTGCCATGAAAAAAGAAAAGGGGGTAGGGGAAGGGGAGCGTAAAAGGCGCGACAGTTGTCGTGGCTGTGTAATACTGAGACTCGTAGTGCTGTGTCCTCATACAACGTGAGGCATGACGGTGACCGAACCGTCGGACGGAAGGGCCCCCGTACCCTCCCGGAAGTGGTCGCCTGGTCCCACCGTCCGGTCACCAACCGGCACGACGAGCCACTCCGTAGATTATGCGCGACCTGACGGGGCAGCCTCCCAGGGTGGTTAGCCGCAGTTGGGCCCCTCTCTATGCCGCGGGCGGCCAGCGGCACCACCGTTTCTACGGGTCTCCCTGGCCGACGGTTCGATCCAAGCCACCCTCAACATGACTCCACAAGCATTACACTGCTCTCACACTAACCACGACAACTGTCACCCCTGCATCATTGGGCCTCCGGTCTCGCACTCACCAACGAAACACGACAGTACGAAGCCTGTCATTTTGGGTTGGTCTTCTGTGCGAGGGTAGTACCGCCCCGGTCGAGCCCGGCCCATTCGTGCTGAAATCAGCATGACTCTACTACCTATTAATTGGGATCGGCTACTAGTGCAACCGGTTTTACCTGAATATCAGTTTTTCTACGGAGCAACTGGCATTGGGCCTCCTCAACCCTGAGGGTGAACTGAATTCTCTCTCTCTCTCCGAGCCGTGCCTCGGAAATACCGGCACCTTCCATACTCTACTATTAAGAATATATTGGTCTTTAAATAAAATGCCCGATGGTAAGAAGTAAAAATATTTAGTTTATGGAAAGCGGTGACGACGAGAGATCTATGATTTTTGTTCACCCAAAAAGTGCTTATTGTGTCATAAGTTTTCACTTCAAAAACCAATATGGCAAAGGAGCATCTCAGCGTTTCGGCTCAACAACGGCACTGTGGTTTATCTACATGTAAAGGTATTTTTTTTAAAGCATATAGCGGCCAAACAGACAATTAAGTTGTGACGAATTCCACATTCCGCATTCAGCTCAAAAAAGAAAAATATGCTACAGCACCATCTATCGAAAACAAACTGAACTACCGAATAACTGCCTCGCTACTAATCTACTAACCCTGCATCGTGATATAGAAACTCTCGTGCTAATTTGGTCCGACCCGGGAATTGAACCCGAGACCTCAAGCTTAGCAGTCGTATACGCTACCACTACGCAACCGAGGCAGTCATAATACCGTTGCCCTGTATGTACAGGGCAAATGTGGGCCCCCATGAAAATATGTTGACCTCCATTTAGTCTTTCATACTTCATAGTCAGAGGGAGAAAGAGTTTTATCTCTGAGGAAGTGCTTCAACCACTCTATTTACGCAACTAAAAATTGCAAAATAAAAATCCACTAATAAATAACCCGAAAAATTCTTAGTAATAAAGTTAATTAATGTTCGCAATTGGTTTGAATAATAATTTATGCTAATTTGCAATTCTAATATGTCAATGACAAACATTTTCGTTTGCTGTTTGTTAAATTTGATACAATAGAAAAAGCGGTGGTTAAGCTCTCTAAAAATTTTTGTTTGTGCGAGGTCTCAGACACTAGAATAATCTAATAGTAATAATATTACCAACCTCACATATCATGATTTGATCATTTATTTTTTGACACACGAAAGGTTACCAATCAAATTGGTGATGTTCAAAAATAGAACCATCGAACCTGATCTCTTCCAAGTCATGTCGAATAGCCGTCCTATTGGATTGTGATGAGAGTGAGGGAACAGAAAGAGCATCTGTGTTTGTGGAAACACTTGTGCACTGTTTACCGCCGCGTAACCGAAATCGGCTAGGAGTACATAACCACTGTAACTCCTATACCTCCACCAAAAAGTCATTGCTCTTATTAAAATTTTATTCTTAAATAAGTTTTAGTACTCTCATGACAAGACAATGTCAATAATACTGTTACTTCTCATTACAATAAAAAGTTGAAAACAAAACCTGATTACTTAAAAACTACTCACACAGGAGACTCTACGGGGGTCGTGCGGTTCATGACCGTTTATGGGGCCCCAGTATATCTATACTAATATTATAAAGAGGAAAACTTTGTTTGTATGTTTGTTTGTTTGTAATGAATAGGCTCTAAAAAACTACTAGACCGATTTTAAAAATTCTTTCACCATTCGAAGGCTACATTATCCACGAGTAACATAGGCTATATTTTATTTTGGAAAAAAAGGGTTCCGTAAGATATTGGGGTTTTTCGGACACAAGGTGTAAAAAATCAACCCTACACGGGGGAAATTTTTTCGCTACGGGCAAAAAAAGATGCAAACGAGGTTGCGTCGGTCAGCTAGTGTATAATATATTGCGACGACCGCAACGAGTGCTGGCTATCAGGATCATAAGGGGGTACAGCACGACATCGCCTGAGCCAGCGACCTACTAGGGTACCAGAACTACTGATATAAATACATATATCTTTTTTATCTCGACCTGGAGGCGAGAGCCCTTGGAACTCTTTACCAGTGGCGCAAGGAAGCGCAGAAGTTGGGTTTAAGTCCTGAGACTCGAGAAATCGAAGATCAGAAATCCCAACTCCACCAGGTCCTCGTGGAGGAATGGAAGGAACGACTTGGGCAACCCGTAAGACCCGTTATGGAGGATTGGCTCGAGAGACATCACGGGAGCCTCTTATACCGGCTGACGCAGGTGATCACCGGAAAAGGATGTTTCGGAGATCACCTGTGTATGATCCGCAAAGAGCCAACGCCTGAGTGCCACTACTGCGATGGCCAGACCGTGGACACGGCGCTCCACACTATGTATGATATGTACGCATGGGCGTACCCAGGTTCTGGGCCAGGGGGGGGCAAATCGGGTTTTTTTAAAAGCACCTCGTCAAATAAATGGATATGAAAAAGGCATTGGCATGGAATCAGGTGCACCCTCGGAAGGAAATCCCTAGAACCCCGACGTACCTCGGGCCACCTATGGTTTGTAGATGGCCCCCTCCTGTGTAGGAACCTTGATGCTCCTTTTCTATTTTAAAAAGGGGCGCAATCACTTTGTTTAGGTTGCGCCGCTACCTCGGCTTGCTTCTGCTAAGGTGATCCTCACCTTTGGCCGGAACATCCCCGTGGGATTTGGAGGCGGAAGTGCTCGCCGAAGTTTATCGACGAGCGGCTGAATATCGGGCGGAGAACGGATTTCGTCCTCCACCCGAAGAGATACGCGAGTGGCGTGAAGCCGCTCGTCGAGCCACCATGGCTAGTTGGTCGTCCCGGCTGGAGCCTCCACGCGCTGATTTTGCCACCGTGGAGGCGCTCCAGCCGGTCATCCTCGAGTGGGCAGGGCGGCAGCACGGAACTCTTTCCTTCCGACTGACGCAGGTGCTTTCCGGGCACGGTTGCTTCGGGAAGTACCTGCACTCGGTCCCTAGGAGGGAACTGAGTCCCGCCTGCCACCACTGCGACTGCAGTGAGGCCTCGGCCCAGCACACGCTGGCGATCTGCCCCGCTTGGGTGTCGCAGCGTAGGGCCCTCACTGCAGTCATAGGAGGAGATATCCGCTACCGGCCATCATACGACCCATGGCCGGTAGCGATTGCAATTTTACCGCGGTCGCATCCTTCTGCGAAGTCGTAATTTCGCAGAAGGAGGCGGCAGAGAAGGCCCAATAGGACGACGTTCACTCGGACCCGGTTCGCCGCAGCGGCGGTGGCGCGCATACCAGCGCCTTATCCTGCCCTAAGTGTGGCCACGAATGGACGGGACGGGTTTTCCCCTCCCATTCGCAATACAGGCCAACCGCGAGGAGACGACGTACGCGTGTGCTGTGCGTCGTCTAAATTGAGATTTGGACAGCAGACAGTGCCTGCTTCAGTGCGGGCAGGCGCTGGGAGGGGTCCGGTCGTGTTAATAACTGCAGTTCCCGGACCCCTCCCTTCTCAGGCACAGAGTTAGCTCACCGCGTGGTTTTAGTCGGTTCGATTCCGACACACCACTCCGCCGCATACCCCAGTGGGGTGACGGCCCGAAGGGGGTTCCACACGTTAAAAAAAAAAAAGGGTGATCCTCACCTGTCACCCCAAGCTTGCGCTTGTGGAGGACGGAGATCGTTTAGCGATCTCCGCCGCCCGAGTCGTCTGCGGTACCTGGCCCGTTCCCGGGCCTGGCGGTCGGTAAGATCTCCTTCGCAAGCATAACTTGCTCGCTGAAAAAGACGGCAGAGTTCTACGCGCTCTCGCTACGCAACATAGTCGCAATAATGTTACCAAGCGAGAGAACCTACGATGGCCGCCTCGACTCGCCCTACTCCAGACATTCTGCCAGTGTGTGGAATGCCGTGTCTACGGTCTGGTCATCGTAGTGGTGGCACTCAGACGTTGGCTCCTTGCGGATCAGACACAGGTGCTCTCCGAAGCATCCTTTCCCAGTGTCAGCCGTGATGCCTCTCAAACCAATCCTCCATAACGGGTCTTACCGCCGCAATAACGGCGCGCCCAGCACTCGGTTGCCCATGTCGTCCTTCCATTCTTCCACAAGAACCTGATGGAATTTAAATTTCTGGTCTTCGATTTCTCGAGTCTTAGGTCTCCTACCTGAAGGTCAGCACTCGTTGCGGACGTCGCAATAACCCGATATTGCTGGCCTTCAGGACCTCAGCCCATACTGGGGACCGCACAACGCCGACGTATAGTCTCCTGCAGGAGTTATCGGGCCCCCTCATATTTGGCAGCAACCGAGCCAAGCACGCGCTGCGCCAGCTTGGGAATCAGACTTCGGAAATGGTGCCCCATCGGCCTTCAAGTGCGAGCCAATGTGGGCTTACATATAGACCGGTGGAAAAACCATATCAAAGCCAAATAAGGTGATATATCTAGGCGGCACAAAAACCTGTACTGGATGCTAGGACGAAACTACAAATTATTACTGGACAACAAACTTCTGATATATCAGACGATAATATTTTGCTTCCGAGAATTATTTGTAGTGACTAAAATACATTCCAAATGAATGGGCATGTCAGCTGTCCATAAAAACTACATAAACCGACTCGGAAGATTTGATATCTTAGGACTATGATGAGTAGTTCTCCTCGCTAAAGAGCATGATCTTTGATCGTCACTACGCTCGAACATCGCATAGCCCTAGGACTGATTCCGATTCCGATGCCGATTGCCGATCTTACAACAACACAGAAAATAAATCTGTCTTTGTCCATAGTCGATCTTAGTCACGTTTTTACGCGTCTGAGTGTGCTTTATATATAATCGAGAGAAGAAAATAGTAGAAACGTCAACATCTAGGGGAGGGCAGCTGCCCTCCCCTGCCCTACCCTGGGTACGCCCATGTGTACGTATTTACAAATAAAAATGATATATGTATTTTAATCAGTAGGTAGTTTTGGTAGAACATAACACAAGCTCTGCTTAGCTTGGGACTAGACGGTGTTGTGTGTTAGATGTCCAAAAAAAAATTGTTTTAAATAATATATGATATAAGTAATTGTTTTTTTTAGACTTAACTGTTATAATGTATCTAAACTAATATTTTACATAATGTATTTAGACAAAAATATGATTAATTTTTTAAAAATTTAATTGAATTAATCACGATTAGAATCTTGTCATACATTTTCAAAATACAATTTCAAAGAAATTTGCCAAAGTAATAAATTCTTGTTAATTTATTTACTCGAGTGCTTTTGATATATTTATTTTGCAATTAAACTTATTTATAGTGTGTTAATTATGTTTGGTAACATTGCAAATGAAAACAAATAAATAATACACATATTACTAATGATTAAACTGCCATATTCGTCTAACAGGACGTCCACGGGCCAGGTGGAGTGATGATTTGCGCAAGACGGCTGGCAGTAGCTGGATGCGAGAAGCTGAGGATCGAACTAAGTGGCGTGCTATTGGAGAGGCCTATGTCCAGCAGTGAACTGCGATAGGCTGATGATGACGAATGAATGATTGGTCTAACAATTAGTGTATGTGACTGCCGATCAAGAGGTTTCAGGTTCAGTTTCACTTTTGTTAGGTCTTTTTTACAAGAAATTCTAAGTAACAGCCTGGATTTTGGTCGTCGTCCTGGTTATCATGTATATCTATGGCAAACGTTTTTGGGAAGTCAATTTCCTGGAATATACTGATATCTAGTTTAACATTTGAGCATGTCCAAGGCCATTCCTTAGGATAAGTAAAACTGGGAAATATAAAAACAAAATACCACATTACTAATGGAATGTCAAGTGACACATTAATAAAAAAGGTAGTAGTAACCGCTTAGGTTAACACATAGCAGAGTTAAGCGATCCTGGCCAGGTCACTCTATGATCGGTGACCAATCTCGACATATTTATATCATCCATGTCTCGGACGTAAGCTGTCTGTTCTAGTTGCCATACAAATATCAGTTATAGTACTACAACAGTATCGAATGGTACTTAGAAAAATAATTTTGTTTGCGCGGTTGCCACTACGCTCGCCACTACGCTCTCCACTGCGCCAAGTGTCGTGACTTCAAGTCCCACATGGAACAGCACTTTAAGTAATCCACAAATTGTTGTGTGAGTGTTCTTGTGTCCGTTTCATGTACGTTTGTAAAGCCCCTGCGACACAGGATGTGTATTCGTAATGCGGGAGTGGATGCATGATCATGCAATGAGAGCTTTGTCTAGCAGAGACTGCAATAGGCAGATCATGATTAAGAACTGTTGGCAGTCAGTTCATGTCAACGAAGTTGAGCCATTTCAGAAACCAACCCAACCGTGGAGATAAGAATCGGAAGGAAAAACTTCTTGAGGAAGACAAACAACAGTATTAATTAATTTTATTTTACTTATGAGCAAAATATAGGTTAAAAAAATTTAAATAGGTAAACCTAGCTGATAAACTTGGTATCATCACTTTGACTGGCTTGTTAGTTCAGTGGTTAGTAAGTTTAGTAACTCTCGACTGCTAAGCAAGATGTAAGTATGTGGGTTTGATTTCCGCACATGACCATTTCTTTTGTTCGCCTGTAATTTATCTATAATGACCCGGTATTTTTCATTCATAAATACTAAACTAAACTTGTTTGAGTAATTATGCCCACCTCAGCCTTCTCAGATAATGTACAATCGCAGACAAAGAACAGTTACTTTTCTGTTTTTTTTTAATTTTCTTCTGTGCACACCTTGTCCTAAACGTTAATGAACACAAAAATAATTATCCAATTTGGTGCAGTCAATTGGAAGTTATATGCATATATATCATCATCATCATCATCATCAACCCGTTGCAGTACACTGCTGGACATAAGCCTCTCCCAAGGAACACCACAGAGCCCGGTCTGTTGCTTTTTGCATCCAGTTGCTGCCAGCCCTCCTACGTAAGGCGTCCCACACTATGTTAGCCAAGACGCGGTCTCCATTCTAAGACACGCTTACTCCAGCAGTCGTCAGTTCTCCGACATATGTGACCAGCTCATTGCCACTTCTTCCTACCAACTTTCAGAGCTATGTCGGTCACTTTGGTTCTCTGACATCTCGGCAATTTATTTAGATAGATATGTACGTTTTTAGAAATAAAAAAGTATGTTTAACACCTGTCTAGTCACCACAGTACAGGCTCTGCCTAGAGTTGTGTCAAACATCCATGTATGAGTATTATGATGTTAATTTATGATTTTAATTGAAATGATATATACAAATATTATATATTCGTTAAAATATTTTAACAATTACTTATATTACTGACAACAAAGTAAATTATATCTTATACATGACTCACTACACTATACTTCTTATCTTAAGACATTTAAACTAACAATGTAATTGATAAACAGAATATAATTATGTATTTAACTCAATACACAAGGAATTCTTGTTTGGACCCTTTTAATTTACAGTTCTGATATGGCTCCATAGGTTATTTGGCATTCCTAATATCTATTTGAAGTATAAATAACAAAAACACATTTTATTAAACTTTTATAAGATCAACGACAAAATATTTACTATGAGATTTTAAAAATGGAAGAGTGGTTGTATACACATTGATAGTGAATAAATGCCCTTAACCCCACATTTTAATACAATAATCTGTCATAAACAATATTATCTATTAGCAAGAACTTCATAACAATAATGATAAAAACCAACATGTAACAAAAGAAACATTTTTGAGAATATGAATCTAACTAGAATGAAAACCATAGATTTTTGGACACATTCCAATCTATTCCTAGGCTGAATATGAACTGCCTTTGCTTTAATATAAAAAAAGTTACCTGGAGGTATTTGGCTGTTGTGAAGGTGTTACATCTGTGTACAACAGTGTTATCTCCCATCCATTCTGCGGGTTTTTTAAGAAATATATCCTTGTCTTCCCGTTGCTCAGTTTTCGAAAGCTTATAGCTAAGGGCACCATCGTAGAAAGACATGATAATTCTTTTCGTAAATCGTGAACTGCTTGTCTAACTTCCGCCCAGGAATAACGTTTTGAAGGAGGACGGATGTATTCCCCAGACGCAGCTCCATCTCCCGCCCCTCTAACCTCCATAATATCAGTTTCCATCAATATTTCCTTATCGAAAATCAATTTTTTTCCCTTCGTAAATTTTTATTCATGATGTAACAAAGAAATGTGTCTCTGTCCACTATGATGCGTAATTCGACTAATTCATTTAATATTTAAATGAAGATGTCATTATAATAATGAACTAATTGATTTAATTTTTGTTTCACTAAAAATAGGGCCAACACACTCGTTTTTTGACTTAGTTGTCTTGCCAAATGGTCGCTGACCGACACCGATCACTGCTTTACTACGGGTACCAACATCCAATTTGCTTGTCCCTTCCTCGAGTAAAACAGGACTGTTGTCTTCTACCTCACTCAAATTTCATACAAAAGAAAGAGAAGAGATTATACATTGATATCACCTGTTTGTGATTGACATCTATCACTTTGATGGTGAAAGCGAGAATCTAGTGAGTTTTCGTGTGGCAAGTGTTCGGATACTACAATGAACACAACTGTAGTATTTTCGTCGAAGATGTCTGGATTAAATCTTATTTTGGAAATTATATACTTCAATATTTGAAACGTGACTTGATCCTATGACTAATTGACATATACTAAACTAAATAGTTGACTTCAAATATTTTTTTAAATTTTAAGTATCATTCAACGATAATGATAACGAATAAATCCGAAATTAAAAACAAAGCCAACATAACAAAACAATCTGGCACGGACGTTCAGAACATATTAAATTCACTTGTAGGACTATGATTCACATTTCCTATTTGGTTTTAAATAAGATTCAAGTAAAATGTTCTAGTTTTTGAAGTTTACACGTGATTTATAATAAATCAGTTTAATTTATTTAATGAAAATTTAAATTTGTAATATTGAAATCAATATCAATAGAGAACAGGATATGACAACATCGTTTTACTACTGCAGTTCCGGGCTCCGGCAACAATTGCCGCCGAACTGTCAATAGTCAAAACATGTCGATCTAGTCATCGCGTCGACCCCTTGTTTTCTTTACGAATTTGCGATTCGCGAAAATGGCTCTAGTGGTTAACATTTTTCGGACTTGTAGTGCATTATTATATATGTTATTTTACGTGTACGCTGTTGATAATAATGAGTTAAAACCAAGGATAATATCGTTAAAAGTGGACAATAAAGCATGCGAACGAAATAGTTGTAAATATTTACTAAATATTAAAGGGGGTGAATTTCTCGGGCATTACTCATGGAGATTAACCCCTGTAGAAGCCCTAGAGGGTGCTAGTTGTGACGTCATATACCCTAATTATGAATTAAAGGAGATATTAAATACGAAATGGTTGACGAAACTCGAAATTTCAGTGCCTTTAACAGACGAGAAATTATATTTTTGTTTGTTTAAAAATGATATGAAAAATAGTCCGTTTGGTGGTAAGTGGGTGCATCAAGGTGTTGAACACTTCTTAAATACAAAAGGCGGGAATGTTAAAGAAGTGTGAGTATATTTCTTTGTAACAACTTTCACGTAATGATTGATTACGCACAGGTATCGCTTTAATTGTTTTAATTAGTGTATCGTCTATCTGCTGCAGTTGCACTCACTTAAAAGACTACAAGACGCTTTATTATACACTAGCTGACCCACGCAACCTCGTTTGCGTTTTATATTGCCCGTGGCGTAAAAAAATTTCCCCGTTTTTGAAACATTCTTCATTGGTGCTCCGCTCCTATTAGTAGTAGCGTGATGATATATAGCCTATAGCCTTCCTCCGTAAATGGACTATTCAACTCCGAAAGAATTTTTCAAATCGGACCAGTGGTTCGTGAGATTAGCCGGAACAAACAGACAGACAAAAATTTTTAAAATATATATTTTGGTATGTGTACTGTATATACACTCATATGCATGTAGTAGAAAGCGGTTATTTTAATATTACAAACAGACACTCCAATTTTATTTATTTGTATAAATTATAGAAATATTTTTAAGAGTTATATTAACTATATTTTTTTACCATCCACTTATTCTTATTAACTTCAAGATATTGCTGCATGACAGTAAGATCTCTTTTAGACAAATCTTGGAGAGTGAAGTACCTTTTTAAATACCTTTTATTTTTGAAATACTAACAGTTGCCTGTGGCTTCACCCGATTGTATATCGGTTTTCACTGCAAATAGTAGCCAATGTGTTATTCTCATAGTAATAAATTACTAGAAACAATTTTAATATTACATAGCAATAATTAAAAAACAAAACAATATTTACATTACAAGCACCAAAAACTCAACATCATAATAAATATATATTAAGTAGCCTATTTGTTAATCCAGGGTGTCAGTTTTCAGCATACCAAATTTTATTAATATTGGTATGCTCAAAACAGTACAGTACAGTCGTTAGCGCATGAAGAAGTAATAAACATACACACTCACAAACTTTCACCTTTATAATATTAGTGTGATGATTCTGAACCAACCCCCACCCTTAGTTTAATAGGAAGGCACTGAAAGCACACACTAATTTTTGGCTCTTGAGTTGCAGATGATTGTAGGTATTGGCAGTCACGTACTATCAGGTAACCAATCTGCTTGATTGCCATTCTACAGCATAAAAATTAAATATAAATCTATCTAGCAAACTTAAGGACAAATTTAAAAAAAAAACAATTATGGTACACTCATAATGTAAGATACCACAAAAAAGGAAAAAAAACTAATCAGTTCTTATATCTATTGTACTTTTATTTCCTACTAGCTGACCCACGCAACCTCGTTTGCGTATTATATTGCCCGTGGCGTGAAAATTATCCCCCGTTTTTGAAACATTCTTCAAAGTCAAAGTCAAATCATTTATTTTCATAGGCCCCAAAAGGCACTTGAACACGTCAAAAATACAAACATCAAACATTATTAATACAAATATAAAATAAAACTCAAGTACTGAATTGATCAGTGATAAAAGGATGTAACTCAAGTAATCAATGATTTGAATTACCGGAGCTTAGACTGATTTCGATTCAACTCAAAGGTTTAAATTGAAATAAATCCAAGTACCAGCTCCGATGGGTATTGCATTCATGAGAAAAGCTGGTGAGAAACTCATGTGCACCATCTTTTCCAATAATTCATACAAAGTTTGTTTGTTTTTGACAATAATACTTATATGTGCAAGTTAAGGCAACCAAAACACAAAGGCTAGAAAACGGTCTAAAGAAATATTAAAATTAGGGAAATCAATTTTTTGTCTAATAAAATAATTAAAATTAGTCCATAGCATATAAGGTTGCAATCACTTACACATCAAGGAGTAAAAGCAATGTGTGCATACATACTGGTTCCAGAAAAAAAAAAACGTTCGAAATGTAATAAAATAATAAATACTAATTATTTACGCTCCAACAATGTAAACACAGATTGCCTTAACTTAACAAAATTCAAATGTCTGGTAATCAGAATAAGATGCCAAGAATTAATCACAACCAAATAAATTATATTAAGGATTGTATCAAATCAACACCAAATTCTCACTCACATCCAAGGCACTGCGTCGGTCAAGAAATCGTTCACCGCATAATAGCCCCTCTCCACAAGACGACCCCTAACGGCACTCTTGAACTTTTGCAGGGGCAAGCTCAAGACCTCGACAGGAATCTTGTTATACAAACGCACACCAAGTCCTTCAAATGAATTGTGGACCTTGTTCAAGCGATAATATTGGCCTACTAATTTGTGCTTATTCCTTGTGTTTAGTGAATGATGATCACTTTTGTTAGTGTATTTATGTATGTTTTTTCGTACAAACATAATATTAGCAAATATATATTGAGATGCTACTGTTAAAATACCTATTTCCTTAAATCGTTCTTTCAGAGAATCTCAAACTTTGAGTTTGTAAATCGCACGAATTGCCCGTTTTTGAATTACAAAAATGGTTTGAATATCAGCTGCCTTGCCCCATAGTAGAATACCATATGACATGACACTGAAAATAACTAAAATAAACCATTCATTGGTGCTCCGCTCCTATTAGTAGTAGCGTGATGATATATAGCCTTCCGACACCGAAAGAATTTTTCAAATCGGACCAGTGGTTCCTGAGATTAGCTGGAACAAACAGACAGACAGACAAAAATTTTAAAAATATATATTTTGGTATGTGTACCGTAATACATTCATATGCATGTAGTAGAAAGCGGTTATTTTAATATTACAAACAGACACTCCAATTTTATTTATTTGTATAGATTCCCTTAAATACCAACAGTTGTACCTGTTATTTAACAAGAACAACACAATTGCACTGGGGGATGACTTGAACTTGAAACTCGCGGGCTGGATTTCCGCAACTCGACAACTTCAGTGCACCTAATTTGCGTAGTGGGTCGGCATTATTCATGCCAACCCAGTTCCTCCAAGAATCCTAGCAGACCTTTTACGTTGCCGACGACTTCTGGAAGGAGACGGTGATCCGAGTTGTCTCGCCCGGTATTCTGCTACCTCAGGACATGTCATGATGACATGTCGCTGTTTCTTCCTTCTCCATGCTTGCCCTGCACAGAGGACTGTGTGTTACACCTAGAGTGAAAAGATGTTTGTTTAGTCCTGTGTGTGACCTGTTATTGCTCCAATAAGGAGTCGGAGCAGCGGCCTCTTAAGTTGTATCAGCATCCATTACAATCTTGAGTTAATCGTCGGGAGGGCCTCCTTGTTCTGCAAGTACAAAGGTTAGACCAATATATTGAAACTCGCGGGCTGGGTCTCCGCAACCCGACGACTTCAGTGCGCCTATTTTGCGTGACCAATATATTTGGTTCTACCTTGGTGTTTTGTTGCAGTGTCCGTCGCAGCCAAGCAGATGGCAAGGGCAATATTGGTTCAGGGCCTGCTGCCCTTGTTTCTGACCCACCTCTTACCAGTGCATTGGCTGTATCGTTCCCACGTGCGTGAATTGCTATGCCTCTTTATCCACTGGAGAGTTATACTGTCAGTGGTACATACCTCTGTCAGGGTTCTGTGGCATTCATAAATTAGCCCAGACGTTGTCGAGTGACTCTGTCGAATGGGCCGTGGAATCACTCAGGTCTAGCCTGCCCATTCATGCCGAAGCGAGGCTCTCCCACGGTTATTTTTATCTGCTTTTGGCTTAATTTATGCCTACTACTCATTAAGCATCCCACTTTTCCTATTGATGTTCTCTCAGCCGATTTCGGCCGCGGCCAGTCTCAACGGAGACCAGACAACTACGCAAAAGTGTGTGCGGATACACTGATGCAATCGTTTACATTTTCTCTTGTGCATTGTATCTTTGACCATTATATGTCAATTCAAGCAACGGCCATGTACAATAGGATGACATTAATTCCAGCCTGTTAGTAACACATTCATACAGACATCATTAAATAATGCACTCAATCAGTCAATCAAGAAGTACGGCAGCTTATTTCGAATGGCATTTTAAATACCTGTCTGGTATAGTTCTCGATCCCTCAGTTAGTAGGGTCGAGAAAGAGCTGTCTACCTAGCCTAAACTATATAAAACAATTATTTGTTAGGCAAATTCGCCAAATTTTTGTTTTGTTAACTATTTTAGATCTATGCACTTTCTGTATTAATTTTAACTGAGCCAAATTTTAAATTCCTCCGTTCGCATAGTCTTCGTACAAAGTTTTTGACTCGCATATTAATATACCAACTGTCGCCCCGCGGTACGACAATAACCGCGGGCAACGCCGCGAGGCGAAGCTAGTATCTTTATATATTTTAGCCTATGTGTTATTCTGATGTATAAGCTATATTATTGTAAAGTTTCATCAGAATCCATTCAGTAGTTTTTGCGTGAAAGAGCAAGAATCATACTTACATACTCCCAAACTTTTGTGTTTATAATATTAGTAGGATAATAAAGATAATTAAAAAAAAATTGCTAATGGTATATCACTCCAGTCGAGGTAGCTTAATCGTCTCAAATACTTGCTCTTCCAAGTAAGTCACGTACTATCAAGTCACCAGTCGCTTTACACCCAATATGAAAGAGAATATAAATAAATGGTACACACATCATATCTAAGTATAAAAATACTAAATGCATGCCTTGTGCTCATCCAATTATGGGCAATTAGCTTTCGCTCGCAATTAATAAAAGTGACAAATGGTATTTACTTTGTAAGTAAATCTTTACAGATATATTTTTACACGTCGGACTTTACAGCTAGAAGAGGCCGGCATTTCCTAAGACTCACTCTGGCAAGAAATGCCGAAACAAACCACAGAGGTGTCTTTTTTTTTAATCCGTGATTCATCATTGATTAATTACAAAATGATAAAAATCCATGCGAGCACAGTATAGGATCTGGGTTGGCCTCTTTAAGAAAGTACCACAGTATTCCGTGGGAGAGCTACGCTTCGGCATGAATGGGCCGGCTCGACCGGAGTGATACCACGGCCTCACAGTAAACCGGTGTGAAATAGCGCTCCCAAAGGTCGGTAACGCACTTGTGACGCTTTTGGTGTTGCGGGTGTCCATGGGCGGCGGTAATCGCTTACCATTAGGTGATGCGTCTGCTCGTTTGCCCCTATTCAATAAAAAAAAAGAGTATTGAGTCGACCTGTCCATACAGACAGCATACGAGCAACAGCCATCGTGTTACCAAACCGGTATAAGTCAAGATTAGTGGAAGGTATAAGTCAAGACATTTGGATAGGCCGGGGAAACACTCAAAACGACCAGAACGATACTAAATATGAACTTATATTACAAGCCTAGACAATACTACTTTTTTTTCGTGGGAGAGCCACGCTTCGGCAGTAATGGGCCGGCTCGATCGGAGTGATACCACGGCCTCACAGAAAACCGGTGTGAAATAGCGCTTGCGCTGTGTTTCACCGAGTGAGTGAGGATACTGGAACCCCATACCCCAACCCCTCCCTCCATCCCTCAAAGGTCGCCAACGCACTTGTGACGCCTCTGGTGTTGCGGGTGTCCATGGGTGGCGGTAATCGCTTACCATCAGGTGATACGTCTGCACGTATGGCCACTATTCAATAAAAAAAAAATACTGACATTTACATACACAAAAGAATTCAGTCCGCATAACAAACTGACAAAGGACATATTATTATAAAACATAATACATATGTTAGGTTAAAGGTATCATAAATATGTTACTTCTAACACCTCCAAGAATATGTGAACAAAGTTTAATGATGATCGATTAAGTAATTTAACCGTGGGAGAGCTATGCTTCGGCATGAATGGGTCGGCTCGACCGGAGTGATACCACATCCTCACAGGAAACCGGTGTGAAATAGCGTTTGCGCTGTGTTTCACCGAGTGAGTGAGGATACCGGAGGCCCATACCCCAACCCCTCCCCCTATCCCTTTTCCCATCCCCTAAAGGTCGGCAAGGCGATACCTCTGCTCGTTTACCCCCTATGAAGCCTCGCCTGATGGTAAGCGATTACCGCCGCCCATGGACACCCGCAACACCAGAGGCATCACAAGTGCGTTGCCGGCCTTTTAGGAAGGAGTACGCTCTTTTCTTGAAGGTTTGAAGGTCGTATTGGTCCAGGAAAACCGCAGGCGACAGCTCATTCCACAGTTTTGCTGTGCGTGGCAGAAAATTTCGGGAATATCGCACAGTTGTGGACTGCCAACCATCTAGATGATAAGGATGAAATTTCTGTCGCGTAGGACGATGGCGGAAAGATGCGGCAGGTATCAATCCGAACAATTCCTCGGAGCACTCCCCATGGTAAATGCGAGAGAGAGATGATGAGACCCCCCTTTTTCCTGTTACAAAAATTCCCGATTGAGGTAGCTAACAGGGGTAGCAGGAAAAGAGAAGTTTTGGGCATGGGACCGGGATAACGTACCACTCACTTTGTAGGACAATATAATATAGTAATAAATTGGGAAATTGGTTATTATATATATATATATATATACTATTAGTATTACAAGAGAAAAACTTCTACCATTTGAAATTAAGAATAACATAATGTATAACAAAAATAAATCAGCCATGTATTAGTGTCGTATTAGTTTCCAAAGTTCAATATTTAATAAGAAATCAAGACAATATATTTTTGTCTACGCCGCCCTATCGTCGCCACTCACACCAATCGACCTATATAAGGTCACTGAACTTAGCCACCCCATCCCTGTACCACCTACCCCTACCGCTTGACCTTTTTGCGTTTCGCATTGACATCTAGACTGAACGTCTGAAAATATTAGCAAATATTGCGATGTTTCTTATGTAACAGACAAGTTATTTTCAACTTGACTGGTATGTTATATAGATTTACTGGTTAGTGACCTTGTCTTCTAAGTAAAAGGACGTGGGTTTGATTCCCAACACAATGAATAATTGTGTGACAAGTGACATAGTTTGTTCTGTATCTTTAAAAATAATAAATCTTAATTGGAAACTAAAAGAAAATAAACAGTAACATGATGTGCGAGAATACTTGCATTAGTTTAAAACTGTGTCGCGACTATTAAAGCTCTTGTAGCGGTTTGGTTATTGGAACCAAAACCGCTAACAAAAGTTGTGTTCGCCACCAGTGTTATAATCAACCAGTTATAAATGCGGACGACCGTAGGAATATACTGAATAAAACAACGGGATGATTGTAAAAGGATAGTATCAAAAGATGACTGATGATTTCATTTCTATGACTGAACTATATACAAGAAAAACACCTGTATTTATACAAATATTAAGGAGAGAGTGAGTCAGGTAGCATGCGTAGATGTAAACGTATGACGTCCCTCTCTGTCGCACACTTACAGCGGGTAGTTTGACATGCGATGTTACATAATGTCAATGGAGAGAGTGAGTCAGGTAGTACGCATAAATGTAGGCGATTTGACATCTCTCTCTCTGTCGCACACTTACAGCAGGTAGCGTGACGACGCAATGTAGGAATATATAATAATATTTATTTTGTATGGAAAAGATGAAATTGAATCCGTTGTGGGGGAACGGGTATCATGTTCCACCCAACACAAAGGGAGGATCCTCCGACCAGGCGAGATGATCATGCCTGGCGGGCTACTGCCCAACAGTTGATGTTGGGATGTTGTATATATGATAATCGATAAGTATATTTAATTGCGCGATTCAGGATTAGTAGTTTCTTCGTATTGTAGGTTACTCCGTAGTTCAGTGTAACTTCGGTAGATGGCGCTGTAGTATGTTATGTTGTATGTGGAGGTCGCCACATCACTCCCCTCCAAGACTGGAGGTCGATATATATTGCGTCAGCTTATCATATATACAACATCCCAACATCAACTGTTGGGCAGTAGCCCGCCAGGCATGATCACCTCGCCTGGTCGGAGGATCCTCCCTTTGTGTTGGGTGGAACATTACACCCATTCCCCCACACCGTGACCGCTACACCCTTCTCCGTTTTCAACTTATATATCCTACGACATAGGCCTCCGATTGCTCGCCACTTGGTTCGATTCTCGGCTTCTCGCAAGTCACCACTCCACCTAGCCTGTGGACGTTCTACCCTACATTTACTGAGACACGATCGCCACTCAAAAACACGTTTACCCCAACGGTTCTGCGACTAATATGGCCAGCTCACTACCACTTCGTACTCTGTCAGATAAATGTCTAGTTGATCTAACACAACACCAACTAGTCCCAAACTAAGCAGAGGTTGTATTACGGGAACTAGACAACTGATATAAATACATATATTCTGTTTTTTAGTAAATACGTACATATTATGCATAGAAAACACCCAAACTCCGAAACAAATGTTTAAAGATCATACAAATATTTTGTCCGTCATGGGAATCGAAGCCGAGACCTCAAGCACGTCAGTCGCATACGCTACCACTGCGCTACCGTGCCGTCAAATACGCCGAGTATGGCCCTTTCTATAACACGCTGAACGATTTTGATGGTTTTCCCTACAATCCAGAAATAGATTAATTACCTGAACAAAGTTTTACAATAAAACACATGTTAGTTTGACGTGAGGTGCGCTTGCGCATACGCAGGAATATGAAAAGTGCTGGACGAGTGCCATGTCGACGTAATTTATATTGCGTTCAATATTATGTTAGGTAATATCATAAGATACTAGCTGCGTCCCCCGGTAATACTTGCCTTTGAACTGGATATTGTTCAATATTTCATTTTTTTTAAAAAGATAATGGGTACTCCTTATAACATCAGCTACCTGTCCGTGACAGTCCCTTCAAAAGCAGTCAAGCCAATCCAGAGATTAGTAGCAACAAACAGATTCTAAAAACTTCAAAATTGTGGATATGATTACCTTTAAATATGCATTTAGTGAAGATCTGTTAATTTGAAATTACATACAGATACGTCAATTTTCTTAATTTTTACGGAGTGGTAGCAAACAAGCAGACAAGTCTCCTAATACTGACCAATTCTATGCATGGAAAAAAGATCTATGTATGTGACTTTCACACACAGTAAATCAAAAACATAATTCAGCGCCATCTATCGAAATCCCAACGTACTACAAAGTAACTGCTAATCTTGTATCGCGATATAATAACTCTCACACCGATTACCGTATGTACGAGGTCTCAACATCTACCGTTACTGGTCTGGACTGAAATCCTGCCGTTGTGTTGAAGAAATAAATAAGTAAATATGTCGAACATCTAACATACTATGTCATCAAGTCCCAAACTAAGCAGAGCTTATATTATGGGTACTAGACAACGGATATAAACACATATACAGGGTCTGTCGTAAATAATGGATAAGTCGTAAACTGGAGTTGGTCCGGCTATGAGACTATTAGAAAATCGTATCTTTTTGCCAGGGTTTCTAACCGTATGGAAATGGCGTAGACTTTTATGTTTTTTTATAAATTTCGCTACTCTTTGCATTCATTCCGTTGCCATTTCGTTAAATTTAGGTATTTCTGTGTCATTTTTTTTTGTATTATAGTCTTGAAGATGTGTATTATTTAGTTTTAGTACTGTTTTAGGCGTTTTTAACGTTGGTCATTTTCAAAATTGTCATTTTAAGATTTTTTATGTTTTTGTTTTACTTAGGGTCAACTTTTGATCATTTACTGTGTAAAAAAAAAGTACGGCGCTATAGCTGCCCATGATCTTAATAAATTATCTAGTATGTGTAGATTCTAAAAAGGTATAACAATGCATACTTCACAAGTAATATTAAGCTACATGAGCGAGATCAATATCAAGGTGAGAAAATATTTTTTTCATGTAATGTTGTAAATGGTTATAAAACTTCGTCAGAATGATTTATTTCTGCCAAGATTCTTTACACAAACACTATGGGGCCACTATTAAGGATATTCAAAGAAAACTATAGTCGTTCCAATAGTTTATTTAACTTTTGACAGCTCTAATATTTAATCAAATAGTGATACCCTGACCAGTTACCTATTCGATTTCTTTCATCGATCGATTTTATGCATTAAGAAGTTTTAATCGATTTAACAAACTCGTTATTTTATAGATAATTTCGTACTTCATATTTCTATGTGTTTCAATGTGCGACCTCCTTTGTCAAAATAAAGAAGAAATGGATTAAAAGAATGTTGTTCAAATATGACGGTTCTATGTCATGAAAAAATATATAAAAGGAACTGAATTTTCAAAATGTATTATTGTATTGTGTTGTAATTCAGTGGTTAATATTGTATTTGTTAAACTATTGATGATCTTTATTAAATCTCTCTATGTCTATTTTAAAATAATCTACAGTATTTGAATGAGTAACCTTCAATATAGTTGAGTATTTATATTCCTCCGTATTGATTTATTTGTGAATTCTCACGTTTGGTTGAGTTGAGCGTATCGTTCCTGCCTTCGTTACTGTCAAAATGCCAAAAAAGAAAGTACTCAAAGGACAAACAAGAGAGTTTGTCTTGCGACTTCGTGAATACTTTGAAAAGGAAAGCCGTAATGGTGGGCCTCTTATACCAGTGACTCAAGTTAGAGACCGTGTTGCAGCAGCATTAGGTATTAGTGCTCCAACAGTGGCAAAAATAACAAAAGAAGGCTACGGCAGCAGTGGCATGGAACAGAATAAGCTATCTACACCTAAGAAAAAACGTCCGCCTAGTAAAGTTACAGCCGTTGACAATTTTGACGCTGATGCTATTCGTCGTCATATATACGACTATTACCAAAGAAAAGAGATTCCAACATTAAAAAAACTAACACAATCTCTTCGAAATAGTGGTTTGTTCCGTGGTCAAAAATCTTCTCTGACAAAGGTATTGAAAGACATTGGAATGTTATTCCAAAAATGTGACAAACGAAAAATTTTAATGGAACGCAATGATATTGCTTTGTATAGATGCGATTTTTTAAGACAAGCAAAAAAAATAGAAGATTGGTCGAATGTTGTTTTCACAGATGAAACTTGGCTCAATGCGAATCATACGCTGTCAAAAACTTGGACTGACAACACCGTTGGCTCCACTTCTACAGTACCAATGGGAAAAGGCGAACGACTGATTATTTGTCATGCAGGAACAGTAAAAGGATTTGTGCCAGGCGCTCTATTAGCTTTTAAATCCCAGAAAACAGGAGATTATCATGAGGAGATGAATTCGAACGTGTATGAAAAGTGGTTCAGAGAAATGCTTACATCACTCGAAGATCCATCAATAATATTTATTGATAATGCACCTTATCACTCTCGTCAAATTAATAAAATACCAACACAGGCCAACAAAAAACATGAAATTATAAACTGGCTCCGTGACAATGGCGAAGAGGTGAATGAGTCCCTACTAAAAGTAGAGTTAGTAAAGATATTAAAAACAAAGAAGCTGCCAAAACGATACGTCATAGATGAAATGGCAGCAGAGCATGGGCATACCGTCCTCAGAATTCCCCCATATCACTGCCAATATAATGCAATTGAAATGATCTGGGCACAAGTTAAAGGATATGCTGCGAGGAACAATACAACTCCTCCTTTCACCGCAAGAAAAATGCTGAATTTACTGAAAAATGCGTGTGAAAAAGTAACTCCAGAAAACTGGGCGAATGTTGTAGAAAAAACAAAGAAGGTGATAATGTCGGATTGGGATCGGGATGTTGCATTCTACAATTTATCTATCCAAGAAATGATAATCAATATTACTGAGAACTCAAGTGATGATGATTCCTGGTCATACGAAGAAGACGATTCTTTATAATTAAAATTAGTATTACAGTATCTCTTTTGGTTGTTTTATTTTTAATCCGTAAATTACTACGAATTTCAACATTTTGTACCTGTTCATTACAAGTAGGTACCGCAGGTAGTTTTTATTTGAACCAACTATAGTAAGTCTAAACAATTATTTTAGATTCATTAATTTGCGGCGAATACATTCGATCCCATTACTAGGTACGAGTACGATGGAACTGTTTTCATTACGCAAATTATTTATGCATTGAAACAGAGACATTTAGGGCATTTTAATGCAAAATAATAAAGCTTTTTACGTGATTTGATATAAAATATAATCACAATAATTTTATTGTATGTTTTATTAATATAATCGATAATCGATTTATTTCAAAACCGTTTTTATAGTCTGTGGTCATTAATTACGAATGACACATCCCTAAGTAGGCGGAGCCCGCCCATAAAGTACAGTATTATCTGTAGTACATTGTATCAAAAATTATTACAAAACTTTATGTGCGTGATCTGTCAAAAGTTAAATAAAGTATTGGAACGACTATAGGTAGTTTTTTGTCAAAAAAATTTCATGCCTCCTCATTTCATAAAGGTGTTTAATTTTAAAATTGATGTGCTCTAATAGTTACATGCGACAAACATGTTACATGTTAAAAGGCATGAATTATATCCCTATCATTATCAAAGGGTCCAAACATTAATGCCAAGGGACGCTGCTGCGAGAATAACATTTTGTCGCATAATGCTGCGAAAGATGAGGGAAGACCAAAGTTTTTTTAATAAAATTTTATGGAGTGACGAGTCAACGTGTCGAAAAGATGGTTTTTTGAATCTTCACAACATACACAGCTGGCAACTCGAAAACCCAAGACTTATCCGAGAAGACCGATCGCAATATCAATTTAAAATTAATTTATGGACTGGCATTATTAATGGCAAAATCATTGGTCCATTCGAATTGCCGGCAATATTAAATGCGGATATGTATTTGAATTTTTTAGCAAATACTTTACCTAGTTTACTGCAAGACGTCCCACAAGAGATAAGAAATGAGATGTGGCTACAAAATGATGGGTGTCCAGCACATTACGCTGTTCGTGTCAGGGAACATTTAAATAATACTTATCCAGATAGATGGATAGGGCGATTGGGGCCAATTTTATGGCCTCCACGTTCGCCAGACCTGAACCCCTTGGACTTCTTTTACTGGGGCTGTATAAAAGAAAAAGTATACAGTGAAACAATAAGTTCTGTAGAAGAGTTGCGTGCGCGCATTCAAGTAGCAGCGAGAAAAATTGAAGAAGCCGGTTATGTGCGCCGGATTAAGCGATCGTTTATTAGGCGATGTAGAGCGTGCATAGCTGCCGGCGGAGGACACTTCGAACATTTAGTTTAAGTTGTTGAATAAATATTTTTACGTACTAAAACAACCTAGTTTTCTTTTGAATATCCTTAATAGTGACCCCATAGTGTTTGTGTAAAGAATCTTGGCAGAAATAAATCATTATGACGAAGTTTTATAACCATTTACAACATTACATGAAAAAAATATTTTCTCACCTTGATATTGATCTCGCTCATGTAGCTTAATATTACTTGTGAAGTATGCATTGTTATACCTTTTTAGAATCTACACATACTAGATAATTTATTAAGATCATGGGCAGCTATAGCGCCGTACTTTTTTTTTACACAGTAAATGATCAAAAGTTGACCCTAAGTAAAACAAAAACATAAAAAATCTTAAAATGACAATTTTGAAAATGACCAACGTTAAAAACGCCTAAAACAGTACTAAAACTAAATAATACACATCTTCAAGACTATAATACAAAAAAAATGACACAGAAATACCTAAATTTAACGAAATGGCAACGGAATGAATGCAAAGAGTAGCGAATATTTGCAGATCATACAAAGATTTGGTCCGACCTGGGAATAGAACCTGAGACCTCAAGCAGAGCAGTCGCATACGTTGGATAGACATGACGTCCACTTCTCTACAGTACTATCCTCGAGGAATGGAAAATGACTCACCATATTGACTCAAGAGCTACTAGAAAATACCAGATGGAATGCTTGTCTTAAAAAATACATTTTATTATAATAATAAAAAGTACTCGTAAAACGTTTCTAGTACTTTAAGAATCGTTTTTAACACGCATTTGAACGATGTACTCGTACGTCAAAACATATTGCGTTTATGATTATTGTAAGCCAAGGTTTGTGCGAACATAAGTCAAGTAAAGAAATCTATACTAATATAATAAAGCTGAAGAGTTTGTTTGTTTGTTTGAACGCTCTAAACTCAGGAACCGCTGGGCCGATGTGAAAAAATCTTTGTGTTGGATAGTCCATTTATCGAGGAAAGCTATAATAATAATAAATAATAAATAAATCGTTTATTTTTCTTCTCTCACACAAATTACAAAAATGAGTCACCAAAATATACAAAAACATCAGTAAGAAAGTAACAAAGATCTGTGTGAGAGACTGGTTTCCGTACTAGGTAGAACCTGTATGACAGATAACCAGCCTCTCCTAACTCCAGATAAGTAAGTAGGTACAGAGGATCCTAGGTATGTAACATTTTTGGTGTACGTACATAAACGAAATACTTAGTGATTAAAATGATTAAAATATGTGTGCGTGTGTGTGTGTGTGTGCGCGTGTGTGTGTGTGTGTGTGTGTGCGCGCGTGTGTGTGTGTGTGAGTGTGTGTGTGTGTGTGGTGTATATATATATGTATCTATGTTTGATCTGATCCAAACGCCGTTCCCATCCTAAACCAATTTATGAAGGCACATATAGCAGTCTCTCAGTCTCCTCATAGTTCAAAGACTTTAGCCATTGTGATATAGTCTGCTTGCATTGGAACTTCGTATAATATTCCTAACATCTAACACACAACGCCATCTAGTCCCAAGCTAAGCAGAGCTTGTGCTATGGGTACTAGACAACTGATATAAATACATATATATACTTTTTTTTTGTAAATACGTACATATTATAGGTACATAGAAAACACCCAAACTCCGAAACAAATACAGGGTGTCTCAAAAGAAATTTTATATTTGTTTAGCTTACTGCGTGAACGCTGCGTACTTGAGGGGTGCGGGGGTTATGTCAATTGGTAGCTTGGCTCTTGGGGATTCAGTCGCTATGGAGCGTTTCTCGGGAGCAGACCGCGCGTTGTGCGTGCGAGAATTTTACAAGAACGGTGATTCGACAACTGTCGCGCGTAGAAAATTCTGCAGTATTCGAGGTTTTCGCCACTTAAATGATGCGCCAAGCCTTCCTCTCATTCGACATTGGGTTAAAAAGTTTGAAGAGACTGGATCAACGCTGGATAAATCAAAATCCGGGCGACCTAGGTCATCAAGAACGGTAGAAAACGTAGAGAGTGTTAATCAATCTGTACGTGACGACCCGAGCCTTTCAATTCGGAAGCGCGCGAGTGCTTTAAATGTGCATAGATCATCATTACATCGCATTATGCACAAAGATCTAAAGCTGCACCCCTACAAAATTCAATTGGTGCAAGAATTAAAGCCCCAAGATGCCGGTCAGAGGCTTAATTTCGTAAATCAGATGATTGAGCGATTTTCAACGTTTACCAACATTTTGTTTTCGGATGAAGCTCATTTTCATCTTAATGGCCACGTAAATAAGCAAAACTGCCACTACTGGAGTTCAGCCAATCCGAAACGCAAACATCAGAAACCCCTACACTCGCCTAAAGTGACCGTATGGGCTGCCATGTCGGCGCGAGGAATTATCGGCCCTTACTTTTTTGAAGACGAAATGGGGCGTACAGTTACAGTGAATTCAGAGCGTTATGTGGAGATGTTAGACAACTTCTTGGTACCTGAACTGCAAAACTTTCCTGGCTATAACCAAAGAACATGGTTTCAACAGGACGGAGCAACTTCACACACGTCCAATATATCTCTGCCACGTGTTCGTGAAATTTTCTCAGGAAAATTGATCTCCCGGAGAGGTGACATAAATTGGCCTCCACGTAGCCCAGATTTAACCCCTATGGACTTTTTCCTATGGGGTTATCTTAAATCTAAAGTTTACGCCAATAAACCAACTTCACTGGCGCATTTGAAAGAAAATATCCGTCACGAAATGGCAGCCATCCCTCACTCCACCTGTCGAGCAGTCATAAGTAATTTTACTGTTCGATTAAATGAGTGCCAACAACGTGAGGGTTTACATTTAGACGATATTATTTTTAAGAAATGAATTCCCAAAAAGTGTATTTTAACAATAAATAAACATTTTTTCTGTATACCGCTTCCTTTTTTTTTAATCAATCCACTAAATATGAAATTTCTTTTGAGACACCTTGTATTTGTAGATCATACAAACATTTGGTCCGACTCGGGAATCGAACCCGATACCTCAAGAACAGCAGTCGCATACGCTACCACTGCGCCACAGAGGCAGTTCGATACTATAGGGTATATATCATCACGTTTATGCTAATAGGAGCGGAGTACCAATGAAGAATATTTAAAAAACGGGGGGAAATATTCACGCTACGGGCAATAGAAGACGCAAACGAGGTTGCATGAGTCAGACGACGACACGAATATATTAATTCATACAACTGCGTAAACCGACAAATCATACTTGCCTGTAGGTGTACGCCGCAAGCAGGCCCTTTGATTCTATGGCTGCTTGCCGGTCACGTGCTACAACGGTGCGATCAAGGTGACCGTATCTAAGCGAATGGACTATATAACCTGCGGCAGATCCTCCGGCTCGACCGGAGTGATACCACGGCCTCACAGAAAACCGGTGTGAAATAGCGCTTGCGCTGTGTTTCACCGAGTGAGTGAGGATACCGGAGGCCCATACCCCAACCCCTCCCACCATTCCCTCTCCCCATCTCCCGAAGGTCGGCAACGCACTTGTGACGCTTTTGGTGTTGCGGGTGTCCATGGGTGGCGGTAATCGCTTACCATCAGGTGATACGTCTACTCGTTTGCCCACAATTCAATAAAAAAAAAAATACAAACAAAAAAACATACTAGAAACGAACACATAGAACACCCAGACTCAGAGCAACAAATTGTATATCACAAAGCGTTGTCTCATATGGAAATCGAACCGAACCCCCAAAACTTCGCAGTAGGAAGGTGTCTCTTAAATCGTGTGCATATGAATCGAGGGTTCATTTTTTTAACTTTTGCGAAACAAAGTAAGAATTATATGAAAATTTGTTAAAATTAATAAATACCTTACGCAACGGCCCATCGACTTCTTAATCTTGAATTAAAAATGTTACGATTAAATAAATAAATAAATATGCCGAACATCTATCACACAACGCCATCTAGTCCCAAGCTAAGCAGAGCTTGTGTTATGGGTACTGGACAACTGATATAAATACTTATATACCTTTTTTTTTTGTAAATACATACTTATTATACATAGAAAACACCCAAACTCCGAAACAAATATTTGCAGATCATACAAACATTTGGTCCGACCCGGGAATCGAACCCGAGACCTCAAGCTTAGCAGTCGCATACGCTACCACTACGCTACCGAGGCAGTCATAAATAAAGTGGCATAGCCTAAATCTCAGAAAGTACTATCTGTAGGTCGATTATTTTAATTTAAGACAAGCTGAACCCCGCAGTGCTTTCCACGGTACGACAATAACCGCGGGCAACGCCGCGAGGCAAACTAGTATCTTTATAAATTGTAGCCTTTGTATTATTTTGATGTATAAGCTATACCTATTATTGAAAAGTTTCATCAAAATCCATTCAGTAGTTTTTGCGTGAAAGAGGAACAAACATACTCACAAACTTTCGCGTTTAGGTATAATATTAGTAGGAAGCTAGTCTAAAAACTCGAAAGCCTCATCAAAATCTATCTAGCCGTTATATATATTAGCCAAACTAACAGACGAACATTAGTAAAAATATTTTGTATGTAGATAAGTTTCATTTGCAATTACAAACAGATACTTCAATTTCATTTTTTTATAACTGCCTTGGTGATGCAGTGTACCGTACGCGACTGCTGTGCTTGAGGTCTCGGGTTCGATTCTTGATCGGTTTCAATGACTTGGGACAACCTCACAGATCAACACAAATTAGAATAAGCAAGATCGAGGGGAAAAGGCCCAGAGGCTGTATCCCATTGCTCTGGGCAGACCAAATCTGCTGATATATGCTGCACTGTACACTGATCAGGATAGGAACAGATAGCTTATCACTCGCAGAATACTGCCAAATAAAGATCTTGACCCGACACAAGGACAAGAATAAGTTTTTTAACTATTCATTTTGTCAAATTTAACATTTTGTTAATTGTTCTAAGTGCCGTACTTTAAGAGAAAACTGTGTCAAGTATACTTTGTGGTCTCAAGGTAATTGGATCAAATCATATTTAAATACAACATCGTATTAGGTACGTACTGTCTTTGTAGCACAATCGACGTCATAACATGTCAATTAAAATAACATGTTTGCAAGGTATTCAACACTAGCTGACTCACGCAAACCCGTTTGCGTCTTCTATTTCCCGTAGCGTGAAAATATTACCTCGTTTTTAAACATTCTTCATTGGGTCACCGCTCCTATTTGTCTAGCGTGATGATATATATAGCCTATAGCCTTCCTCGATAAATGGGAGAGCTATGCTTCGGCATGAATGGGTCGGCTCGACCGGAGTGATACCACGGCCTCACAGAAAACCGGTGTGAAATAGCGTTTGCGCTGTGTTTCACCGAGTGAGTGAGGATACCGGAGGCCCATACCCCAACCCCTCCCCTCATCCCCTTTCCCATCCCCCAAAGGTCGGCAACGCACTTGTGACGCTTTTGGTGTTGCGGGTGTCCATGGGCGGCGGTAATCGCTTACCATCAGGTGATACGTCTGCTCGTTTGCCCACTATTCAATAAAAAAAAAAAAAAAAATGGACTACCCAACATTGAAAGAATTTTCCAAATCCGACCAGTGGTTCCTGAGATTAGCGCGTTCAAACAAACAAACAAACTCTTCAGCTTTATAATATTAGTATAGATAAAATAAAATAACCTCTATCTACTACCAATTACATAACATAAAATAACTAAATTATTTTTAATTTTTATTCCTAGTTCCTCTCTTTGGCGTAGGCCTTCCCCAATACTTCCCACTGCTTCCTGTCCCTGGCTGTTCAGTGGCTCATGCAGCCTTTTTTTTTTTACGTGTGGAAACCCCCTTGGGCCGTCACCCCGCCGGGGTGAATCGAACCGACTAAATCCACACGTGCCACTCTGCGCCTGAGAAGGGAGGGGTCCGGGGACTGCAGTTATCAACACGACTGGACCCAGGCTCATGCAGTCTGTCAACCCTCTGCTTAAAATGTCTCTCCATCTTGTTCTTTGTCGTCCTCTCCTCTTCGCTACCTCTATGAGCAACCACTCACCAATTTTTTGGTCCGTCTGTTGTTTTCCATTCTACATATATGACCAGCCCAGTTCCATTTTAATAACTGAATTGTGTCTGTAATGTCTTTTTTTATTACTAATTTTGTCTACTATTTATCTTTAATAATCTACATACGAGTATTAATGATATGTTGCCTCGTGTGTGCTTTAAAACTCAAATAGTTCTGCACTGATTTAGCTCACAATATTTAACCCGCTTCAAAAATAGTTTGTACCTCTTTGACATATCAGTTTTAATCCTCATTTCTCCACTATGAAACGTGGCAGGCTATAGCTAGTAACGATTAAAGCCTATCATTATCTTCCAAGCCTTTATTAATCCCAAGTATATTATTGGTCGACTTGAAGTTCATCCAGTTTTACCTGAATGTCAGTTTTTTCATGGAGCGACTAGCATCTGACCTCCGCAACCCTATGAACGATCTGAATTCGAAAGTTCAACTAACTGGTAACGATAAAATATCTAAAAATTAAATGTTATTTCTACAATCGCATGTAATAATGTTACGTCACTTAAAGTGACTGTGTGAGTGATAAATTGACTTCAGTTCGAAACATACCAACCGCTTTTAACTTAACCTAATTGGATTCTGTAATACATTGAATTAACACAATTAACTCGGTACTTTTAATACGAAAATTATAATCTTACTACCAAACCAAGTGGCTATTTATTTTTCGGGAGTTCATGTAATGCAATATTTCCTTGGCACGTTCGCTAGCATAAAGAACGAATAAGGAATATGCATAAAATTTTCAATTGTTTCAAATATTTTTTTCTACATTCATTATTGTCTTTACAATATGCTTACTTAAAACCTGTTTTTTTATTTAGAGATTATTTAAACCAAGAAAATATTTAATTAAATTCACATTCACACTCTAGTCTCAAGCTAAGCAGAGATTGTTTTATGGGCATTAGACAACTGATATCTTGTCTTGACATTTATATTTTTTTTTGTGGTAAAAACATATATAATATACATAGAAAACATTATTATTTATTAGACGTTGTCTCGTCAAAAATTGCTTAATGCTACGATTATCTTCTGTTATGTCATAATATCACTCCACTCGAGCCGACCAATTTCAGCCAAAGCATGGCTCTTCCACAACCACTTTTCGACTTACTCCCTCTTCAAACTGTGCTAGAAAAAAACCTTTATGAATATAACCCCTGGTATTGTACACATTTTTTGTATTAATTAGGGGAATATTGTTCAAAAGTTGGCAGCACTCATTGCGGTCCCAAGTCGATAATCTTGTCTGGTCCGCCGGTATTTATTGCGACGCCTCACTATTTAGATGACCTATTTGGCACAGGGTTGGTCCATTGATCTACAGCTTTAGGGGTAACGTTCTTATTTTATAACCCCCACATAATCTGAAGATGATATTGCCGCCTGTGATGGTGTACTCATTGGGGTATGTTTTTCGTTAGATATGATGTTTTGCCGTGGGAAGCCATGCTGTCTCATTCGTTCTTATTAGACGACACGAGTAGGCCAAGGATGGTGGCCACTTTACCAATTTCGTTTCGAAACTAATTCCGCCCGCATTGAACGGCTCGATCGGAGAGATGCCAAGACCTTACAGACAACCGGTATTTCTTCTCACCGAGTTATTGGTGTTACCAGGTTTGAGGTTAGACTCCCTAAATTTTGGCACTGTTCAATATTCTTTGTACTGTATTTGATTAAATTTCTTTTTGCTTGCCGTGGTCTCTTATAAGTTAAGTCATACACCAGTATAATATTCCTTCAGTCATTTTTTTTTATTATGGATCATGGGGCAAAGGAGCAGACGTATCGCCTAATGGTAAGCGATTTCCGCCGCCCATTCGCAACACCAGATGCGTCCCAAGTGCGTTGCCGGTCTTTGGGGGATGGGGAAAGGTATTGAGGGCTTCCGGTATCCAAGCGCCTCATGCCGCCCTGAGTGTGGCCGCGGATGGTGGGGACGGGTTTTCTCCTCCATCCGCTTTACAGACCAACCGCGAGGAGGCGACGTACGCGTGTGCCTGTGCGTCGCCTAAATTGAGAGTAAACATCAGCAGACGGTGCCCGCTTCAGTGCGGGCAGGCGCTGGGAGGGGTCCGGTCGTCTTAATAACTGCAGTTCCCGGACCCCTCCCTTCTCAGGCGCAGAGTTGGCACACCGTGTGGTTTTAGTCGGTTCAATTTCGACACACCGCCCCGGTGCAAACCCCGGCGGGATGACGGCCCGAGGGGGCTTCCACACGTAGATAAAAGTAAAAGAAATTGGCTTCCGGTATCCTCACTCAGTCGGTGAAACACAGTGCAAGCGCTGTTTCACATCGGTTTTCTGTGAGTCTGTGGTATCACTTCGGTCAAGCCATCCCATACATGCCGAACCATGGCTCTCCCACGGGTCTAAAATTTACTGTCTGTTGTATTCTTACTGTTGTTGTGTTACTTTGGTTGGAGATTCTAATATAATGAATAAATAAATTAAGATGCTGATGTGCGGTGGGCGTCATCAATTCAAGCAAAAAACTAAAATCAGAAATCATATTTTTCTTCTAGCTTTAGGTTACTGCCACTTGATCTATTTACATTGGCGCCCTACTTGTGACGTCACCACGTGTCAAGGTCTGACCGCGATCACATAAACATAAACACACTAATGGACTTCAGAATAGAGTCGATTCACTTGAAGTGTTATTTTATGACGTCATTGGACGTATACTGTTAAAATACTTGGGAACTCTCATTGTTACCAGTTTTTTTTTAAATATATAGCTTCGCTAATTTTAGCTCGACCAGGGCGGTACTACTGGTATTGCTCTCATAGAAGAGCAACCAAAAATGACAGCGTCGAGTTTCGTTCGAGTCAAGTGTTGGTTTACTATGGGGAGTGCTCCGAGGAATTGTTCGCACTGATCCCTACCGCCTCTCCGCCATAGTCCTACGCGACAGAAGTTTCATCCCCATCATATAGATGGTTGGCTGTCCAACTGTGCGCTTTTCCCGAAACTTTATGCCTCGCACAACAAAACTGTGGAATGAACTGTCGCTTGCGGTATTCCCGGACCAATACGACCTTCAAGAAAAGAGGGTACTCCTTCTTAAAAGGCCGGCAACACACTTGTAACGCCCGCGGGTGTCTAGGGGCGGCGGTAATCGCTTACCATCAGGCGATACGTCTTCCCGTTTACCCCCTATACAATTAAAAAGAGTACGAGACTGGAGTTTTAATGATGCAAAAGCATCTCAATAACCGCTATAGTGTAGATCAGCAAGCTGTATTGTATCGTTGCATTGTCTGCATTCGCAATGGGTATGGTGACCACTACCCTTGGATTTTTTTTATATAGGGGATGTATCGCCTGATGGTAAGCAATTACCGCCGCCCATGGACACCCGAAACACCAGAGGCGTCACAAGTGCGTTGCCGGCCTTTTAGAGAGGAGTACGCTTTTTTCTTGAAGGTTTGAAGGTCGTATTGATCCGGGAACACCGCAGGCGACAGCTCGTTCCACAGTTTTGCTGTGCGTGGCAGAAAGATTCGGGAAAATCGCTCAGTTGTGGACTGCCAACCATCTAGATGATGGGGATGGAATCTTGGATTTTGCTCATCAGGCAGAGTAATATCACTTTGCCATGCTAATGTTAAAAATATTTTGTGTCGTATTACTTTATATCGTTTCTCTGCAGTCAATACTAAGCTCATCACGGTAATGAATATTCTTATTGATATTCTGCATTGGTGACGCAGTGTTAGTTTGTGCGACTGCTGAACTTGAAGTGTCGGGTTCGATTCCCGGGTCGAACAAAATGTTTATATTTTTTTTTTTTTTTTTTTATTGAATAGTGGGCAAACGAGCTGACGTATCACCTGATGGTAAGCGATTACCGCCGCCCATGGACACCCGCAACACCAAAGGCGTCACAAGTGCGTTGCCGACCTTTGGGGGGATGGGAAAGGGGATGGGGGGAGGGGTTGGGGTATGGGCCTCCGGTATCCTCACTCACTCGGTGAAACACAGCGCAAGCGCTATTTCACACCGGTTTTCTGTGAGGCCGTGGTATCACTCCGGTCGAGCCGACCCATTCACGCCGAAGCATAGCTCTCCCACGGTAGTTATATGATCTTCAAATGTCTGTTTTGCAGTTTTAGTGTGTTCTATGTCAAATATGTAATTATAAAAAAATATAAGTAAATGTATTAATATCAGTTGTCTAGTAACCCTTAGTAACTTAGCTTAGTTTGGGGCTAGATGGAGTTGTATGTCAGATGTCCGAAATATTATCAAGCACATATTATTTATTTTTTAAAACGATAGCTTCTGCAATCTATACTAATATTATAAAGAGGAAAGGTTTGTATGTAAGTTTGTTTGTAACGAATTGGCTCAAAAAGTACTGGACGGATTTTGAAAATTCTTTCATCATTTTAATGCTACATTATCACTGATTAATATAGGTTATTTTAATTGTAAGAAAAAAAATCAAATAAATAAATAACAATATTTAAACTAATAACTGCAGGTAACACCACGAGGTTCAGCTAGTAAGAATATATCCTGTGTCTTGGGGACTTTATAAACATACATGAAACGGACACAAAGAATACCCAGACGCACAGGATCGAACAAAGTGTTGTCCCTCTGAATCAGTGTTGGGCAAATTTTAATTGCAATTAAAATTTGCCCAACACTGCTCTGAATATCCTACACTTAGCGCATTAAGAAATGTTGAGATGACGGCTCAATCAACTACGCCATTTCAATCATTTATTAACATTATTGCAGATAATTCACTCACTAGTACGTCTACCTACGCATTACGTGTTCCTGTCTAGATACTGAGTGATCAGTTAAGAACAGAGTTAAACTTACTACAAACAAAAAATGACTCTCACGACGTTGCGATAAAATTGAAACTTGCACATCCGATTCTATCTTTCTTTTGTACCCCACACAGGGCCGCTTTAGGGTCAGCACCGACGAACGGAGTGGCGGTAAAGAGACTAATTCAGTAACAATTTAAATTTAACCTAAAGTTCTTCAGGATACAATTGTATTTGATGAAATTCCTTTCGTCAGTCTTCTATCATCCATTCACTCTAAAGTGCCCAACCAAGGAAAGTCTCCGGTAACCTGTCTTACTGACTCGGCCATGGTATTGCACTGGGCAAGCCTAAGCATAGCTCTCTCACCTTAATCAACTGTTTTTTGTCACGGTCGTTTTACATATACCTAGTGTCGTAAAATTAAATGTCAGGGACGACCGACGAGAGTGACGTCGAACTAATATAAAATACCAACCGTCTCTCGCCGTTTTCATTTCATTGCATCAAATACTGTTATATTCTGAAGAACTTTAGGTTAAAGCAAAAATTCAGTAAGATCAGCGAAATACTACTACTTTTCCGTGGGAGAGCCACGCTTCGGCATGCATGGGCCGGGCCTTACAGAAAACCAGTGTGAAATAGCGCTTGCGGTGTGTTTCACCGAGTGAGTGATCCCAATCCCTCTCCCTATCCCCCAAAGGTCGGCAACGCTCCTGTGACGCCCCCGGTGTTGCGGGGACATCCATGGGCGGCGGTATTCGCTTACCATCAGGCGGTTCTATAAGGCGAATAAAAAAAAAGATCATACAAACATTTGGTCGCACCTGGGTATCTAACACAAGCCCTCAGCATAGCAGTTGCAAACGATACTACTACGCCACCGAGAGAAAATGTATAAATTAAATCTTATAAATATCTGCTTGTCCACAGAACTCCGGAGCCTCTCATAGACACGAGAGCCTCAGAATGGGATATGTCCCATGATATAGACGTGAACTACCTTCAAAACAACCCAAGACTTACTAGAGAAGAAAAAAACGATATCGAAATACTTTATAAGAATAAATATGTACCGTTAAATAAATTTAGAGAATTTAACTCCACTCCGGACTTCGGTGAAGATGTTGCGGAGTCAGACAACTCCATCGATAGATTTAAGAGGAATATTCCATTAGAGCTACAAACTTCTACAGACTCCTACAGAACTGATACTAAACGTGAAGAAAGTACCACTGAGGTAGAACGTCAGGAGATCAGTAGGAGAACTCGACAAGTGACACGAGAAATGGATTTTACAAGTGTGAGAGCTGATCCTATAGTTGTAAGTGTAGAAGGACTCAGGGTAGAAGAGTCAGAAAAGGATCCCAAGGTTACAGATGCTGGCGTTCCGAGCATCTTGGCTGATACCAAAGTTACCTTAAGGTATGTAAATAAATGAATAAATAATTGACATGCGGTATTTTAAAGTCCATACGACATTCATAACTTCAAGTCAATTGTATAAAAGCGACTTGCCGAACGATAAAGATGAATCTTATCGTTCGGCAAGTTACATTTGTTGGTTTACGGAGGTCATCAATTATCATGAGATGTCTCACTTAATCTGTATATCTATACTAATATTATAATGCTAAAAGAGTTCGTTTGTTTGAACGCGCTAATCTCAGGAACCGCTGGTCGGAGACGTAAACGAGGTTGCGTGGGTAGCTAGTAATAAATATTTTGTCCCCTATATCTTTTAAAAATATAAATTGAAACTAGTATTTTTTTAAGGTTTGCATGGGATCAAATGGAAAGTACTTGTAGCCTTCCGTATCTTTTTTAAATCTGTTTAGGAATGACATCGTTCAAACTTCTTATCACTTTGAAGTCGATTGAACACTGCAATGTGTACTGTTGTTTAAATTCCCACATGGGACAATTTTTTATGTGATCTACAAATTAACCTTACAAGCATCCCCTCACGATATATTGGAGCTATCTTTTAAAAATATAAAGTCAAAGGAAAATAAACTGGCGGTTCTATATGAACGACTAGCTGAACCCCGCGGTGCTAAACGCGGTACGACAATAATCACAGGCAACGTCGCGAGGCGAAGCTAGTATCTTTATAAATTATAGCCTACGTGTTATTCTGATGTATAAGCTATATTATTGTAAATTGTAAAATAAGTAACTTTTCTGGTTGATTTTTTACACCTTGTTTCTTGAACAACGCAAATATCTTACGGAACCCTATTATTTTCCAAAATAAAATATAGCCTATGTTACTCGTGGATAATGTAGCTTTCGAATGGTGAAAGAATTTTTGAAATCGGTCCAGTACTTTTTGAGTTTATTCGTTACATACAAAAATACAAATCTTTCCTCTTTATAATATTAGTGTAGATTAGCAGACCCGCGCAACCTCGTTTGCGTCTTATATTGCCCGGAGCCTGAAATTTTTCCCCCGTTTTTGAAACATTCTTCATTGGTGCTCCGCTCCTATTAGTATTAGCGTGATGATATATAGCCTATAGCCTTCCTCGATAAATGGACTATCCAACACTGAAATAATTTTTCAAACCGGACCAGCGGTTCCTGAGATTAGCTCGTTCAAAAAAACAAACTCTTCAGCTTTATAATATTAGTACAGATTAATGAAATAAAATGTATTGTTCTAGATTATTCGGTAGTGGTCTAACATCGAGAACGGTTATAGCTTTCACCCATGAATTGCAGGCTGCTGGACTACCTTGCAAGTTTCTGGTTAGAGGAGAATATATGGTAAGACATACTTATGGATATATAATAAATAATGAAATAAATATTCCAGACATCTAACACACAACGCCCTAGTCCCAAGCTAAGTAGAGCTTGTGTTGTGGGTACTGGACAACTGATATAAATACTTATATACTTTTTTTTTGTAAATACATACATATTATACATAGAAAACACTCAAACTCCGAAACAAATATTTGCAGATCATACAAACATTTAGTCCGACCCGGGAATCGAACAAGAGACCTCAAGCTTAGCAGTCGCATATGCTACCACTACGCCACCGAGGAAGACAAAAGTATATATATATATCAAATGTCATTTGCCCGCGGCTCCGGCCCCGTTCATTTCGTATATTGGGTTAATGATGATAATGTTCTCCGAGCCGATTACGGCCACGTCGACCAGTCTCAACAGAGACCAGCCAACCACGCAGGAGATATTATAGAGCACAAGTGTATGCGCAAACATAGGTGCACTCTCTCATAATCCGATGTGACGGTTAACTGACACGACCGGGTAGACATCAGGCGCAGGACGGACAGCTTTACGTGCTCTCCGAGGCACGGGGGTTCAGACCCCAACTTCCAAACTCCGAGCTGTTATTAAGATTTCTATAATGAGAAAAACTCTTTTGGCCCTACCCGGGTTTTGAACCTGAGACCTCTTGGTTGGCCAACCGCTAGACCAATGAGGCAGTTAAATCGGTTATATAATAATTGAATAATCGCGTTAATATGTATATGTATATATGCGTATGACACTCACCAATAACGTGGTTTTCTATTGATAAAAGAACTTTCGAAATCGTATGTCACCAACATTTCATAGATAGTTGGATAGCTCGACTTTGACAATCAAAAACTTTATACAAGCTGCATGAAATTTTCAAAAATCTGACCTTAGTGGTTGCTTACAATCTTATAGAAACAATAACAAAAAATAAACCGACTTAAAAGACTGGATTAAATTGAAATTGGACCATACGGAAAGCACCAGCTTTCAAAAAAAAAAGAATCATCAAAATCTATTCACACAGTCGAAAGTTCTAATGTAAAACAAACTTAAAAAAAAAAAAACGGGCTGCGTTTAATAATCCAACGCCATTCCGACTCGGGAATCAAACCCGGGACCTCTTGATCTGCAGTCGCTTACGCTAACCGCTAGACAAATGAGGCAGTCTTTTTATTTACCCAACGTGTTTTGTAAATATACCCTTAGGAAATTAGTTTTACATAGTATTAACAATTCACAATAATTAGACAAAATAATTCGCATGGACGAAAAACGTGGCTGCCTCCATTACACGATTAAACCCCCAAATAACACTACTATCAGTCTAACTCACATGATACTCGAATTCGACTTAATTTTTTTGACTGCGACGATGATGCAAAGCACCACTCATTATTGTTCTGAGTCTAAGTGCATTGTGGTACACAAGGTATATAAAAGCGGAGTTATATTTAACAAAAAATCCAAGAAACATCATAAGAGAACCATGCTTCGACATGACTCGACAGGAGTGATACCACAATCTCATATAAAACTGTGTAAAGCAATTATTTTGTTGCTTCTACTTAGTATAATATTTACAGAGGCCCAACTCATCTTGAGCCACTTAGGATTAAGTAATCCGTTTGCTCATTTACGCCTTTTTTAACAAAAAAAAATACAGTCAATACTCAATTTAATATTAATTGTAGTCCACTGCTGATTATAAGCCTCTCCCATTACACATCAATCTGATCGATTTTGAACTTCTCGTATACAGCTCCACAACGCCGTGCCGAACGTAATACTATATAACATCGTTTGGCAAAAAGTATATCGCTTGATTTTTTTTTATTTACTTAATGTACCTAATTTACAGGTAAAACAAGGATCTCTAGAAAGAAGAACAGCTTTATTCGACATCATCGCACCAGCCCCAGGTCTGGACGGCAAACTGTATGTATGTGCCAAAAACTTAAAAGCCGGCATCGATGACCCATTTAAAGATGAAGAAAAGTACCTGCATCAAGGCACGGAGACGTATAAAATGCTGGAATCCCACAATAAAATGCTACCTCTTTGGGCTACAATGATTTTGATATTAACATGTTTGACCTTTTCCGCCTTATTCTCCGGGTTGAACTTAGGTCTAATGTCTTTAGACCGCACCGAGTTGAAAATTATATCTAACACAGGAACGGAGAAAGAAAGAAAGTATGCCAGAGCAATAATGCCGGTCAGAGACCACGGGAATTATTTATTGTGTAGCATTCTTCTTGGTAACGTCGCTGTGAACTCGACTTTTACTATTCTTCTGGACGAGTTAACTTCTGGACTGTTCGCGGTTATATTTTCGACTTTGGCGATCGTGTTGTTGGGTGAGATTACGCCGCAAGCGATTTGTTCGCGACATGGGCTCATGGTAGGGGCCAAGAGTATTATGGTGACTAAGGTAAGTGTATTTAGTGTACTTATCATCGTGATGGGACCAATTTTGTTGAGCGAATGTGTTCTGTTTGCGTTTAACTTCGCTAAATGTAGGTGTGCTGTTATTTACTAGCGAAAGTACCACAGCGTTTTGAAAGTCGAATAAAGTTCGAATCCCACCTAGGACAAATAATTGTGAGCTCGATCGTTCTATTTTCTTATGTAATAAACCTGTTACAAGTAGTTCCACACCTTTCAACTTGCATCATAATCAAAATAATGTATGAGACAATTCTTCCTAATTTTCTAAATATCTTACCTCTATTCGAAGAAACGACAAATTCGAAAATTGAAATATTATAAAAATAGGTCCATCCATTCTTGAGTTTTAAAAAAAGTAAAACCAACTCATCTTCCTGAATATGTTTAAATATGTATGAATTTAGAAACATATATGTTTATCAGCAGTTTGGTTATCATAGTACAAGTACTATTATTCTAGAAGAATATTCTCTACCATAATTGTAGTATAACTGTTTATAATATCGGTTGTTATGCGGACGCGCCTACTCACCTCCGCCGCTCACAGTCAACTGGACTATGTCACGACCGCGCATGCGCTAGAGACGACATAATACAAGAAGAATCTCTCTCCTCTCTCTCTCTCTCTCTCTCTCTCTCTCTCTCTCGTTCTCTCTTTCTCTCTCTCTCTCTCGTTCTCTCTTTCTCTCTCTCTCTCTCTTTATCTCTCTAGAGAGAGAAAATAATCTTAGAGCTAACAAACACGGCAAACTTTCAAATACATGTTGCGGAAATATTTTCTAAACACACTGTCAGAACCACCTTAATTCCATACTCTCCCGTTCTAAATTTTATATTATGTATATTTATATATGTATAATTTGTATCACTATTACTTATTGTATGTATTAATTAAAGTTTTTTCTAGCTAGCTAGGCTAGCTCTGCATCACCCTAAGGTTGACTGTCAGAAAATGCCTATGGCATTAAGTCCGCCTTTGCCACTATTGTTCATAAAGAATTAAATAAATAAATAAATGAACGACAGTGTAAGGAGACTGAATAGACACATACACTACAATAATCTCCTTCCAACAGGCTGTGATGGCGATGACGGCACCTTTAGCGTTTCCAGTCAGTAAACTCCTGGACTACTTCTTGGGAGAAGAGATTGGCAGCGTGTACAATAGAGAAAGACTTAAGGAGCTCGTAAAGGTATGTTCTATTCTATTTGTCGTATTATGTGTAGATGCGCACAATTGGAGTAAGCTGGTGAATGCGTGACGTGCGCGTTACGAAAAGTGTGATCGGGTGAGGCGAACGGATGTTGAGAGGAAGATTTAGTATAGTATTTTGACTGTACCTTTTATTGTGTAGCGGCGCGAAGGAGTTTGTATTCACATAGTAAAGTCTCACACCGTTATGTCTATTGTCACTACACATGAACACAAGATATAAAGTGTTATTTACGAAGCAGTTTAGCGTCCTATCTTAACTTCATAACACTCGTCGGTAAAGATCTCACTGTCCGAGCGAATCGCTACCGATCTACCCTCAGTTAAATAATCGTAACTGTGTACACCCCAGACAAGAGGTTTGACTCTAAATGGATTTGATCAAATTTCAATTATTTAATTTAGAAACAAACTTAATTTGGTATTTCAAGAATACTAAGTAGTACTTACAAATTTTAATGTTTGTGTGCTAGACACGCTACAGCTAAAAGATAATGAACGAGTAGAGAAGTAAAAAGAAAGTTAAGTTCCGTATAATACTGTAGGGCGATAGAGAGCGGTGTGAGCACACATTTTCTATCTCTCTTTCTCTCATAGCCAGTTATATACTCGTATAAAGAAGTTTTACTTCAGTCTTGTAATCTAAGGCATACTCGTTTTTTTAGACAACTCCTACACTATCGTAGCTCCATATCCCAACTCCTCCTCCCATCTCCCATACGCGTCACAAGTGCGTTGCCGACCTTTGGAGGATGAAGAGAGGGATGGAGGAGAGGTTGTGGTATGAGCCTCCGATGTCCTCAATCACTCGGTGAAACACAGCGCAAGCGTTGTTTCACACCGGTTTTCTGTGAGTCCATGGTATCACTCCGGTCGAGCCGGCCATTCAACTACAAAAAAACTGAATATATCCAGTATCCAGTATCCAGGGACTTTACATATGTACATGAAACGGACGCTAAGAACATCCAGACTCAGAACATCAATTTGTGAATCACAAAAAGTGTTGTCTCATGTGGGATTAGAATCCATAACACTTGGAAGCGGCGTGGCGACCACTAAAGCCGTAAAATCAACCGTGCAGTCGTTATGTACAGCGATAATCACTCACCAATAGTTCCCGTCTCGTTTACCCCCTATAAAAAAGTAATACACAAGCAATATTAAAGTTCCAAAATGATCCTACTCCAGGTGACGACAGACGTCAACGACCTGGACAAGGACGAGGTGAACATCATATCCGGTGCTCTGGAACTTCGCAAGAAGACAGTCTCAGACGTCATGACCAAGTTGGAGGATGTGTTCATGCTGCCCATCAGTTCCGTACTTGACTTCGAGACTATGTCGGAGATTATAAAATCTGGTGAGTAGATATATATTATTGTTAACCTTTTCTATGTATTTAAAAATATTTTTGTTATTTATGTCGTGGAAATCGATGTCGCTTTGTATTATGTTGCTCAATTGATTATCATAGTAAGAAGTGACGTCACTTGATTTTGTAATGGCGGCACGTGGACAGAGTCGTATTGGAGAGTGGGGGATTGAAACGGAACATTATTATTCAGAACGCCGACCCGGTCACTGTTCCAAAAATAGTGTTGATAGAGAATTAAGTGAGATTAAGTTGGGATTCATGGGCCTCCGGTATCCTCACTCACTCGGTTTCTTGTGAGGTAGTGGTATCACTCCGGTAGTGCCGTCCCAATCGTGCCGAAGCGTGGCTTTCCCACGGAAAATCACTTGTATATTTAATATCTTTTAATAACCACGAGGGAAGTCATACCGCATATGAGATGGTTATTATAATGTTGCGCTATAAGGACATGGATTTCGTTTGTACGAGAATAATCGAGAAGAATTGAGAACAGCGCCATCTAGTGTCGGGAAGCGCGCAACTGTGGACATTATGACGATTTCCTCGACGCTAGATTTCTCTAGAATAATCTCGAACCATCGATCGAATATTCCAGTACATTCCAGTTATCTCGATAGCCATATGAAAGCGGAACGTGTTAGCCGTACGGGCAGTATTGTTTCACGATACAGCGAATAAACATCGAAGAGATCTTCTAGTGCGACTAACGAGTGATTTTGTGATTTGTAATTGTAAAAAGTGTTGTTAATAAATATTGTGTTATATTTTTGGTAATCAATCGACTACTTTAATTTATTTAATACCCAGCTCGTAATAATAATTATCACGTCCTTCTATCTCCTCAGGGTACTCCAGAATCCCAGTGTACGAAAGCAACCGCACCAACATCATCACGGTGCTGTTCATCAAGGACCTGGCGTTCGTAGACCCTGACGACAACACACCACTCCGCACACTCTGCCAGTACTATCAGAACGATTGCAACTTCATCTTCGAAGATGTCACCCTGGATGTCATATTTAAGCAGTTTAAAGAAGGTAACTTTGTATTCATTATTAGTGTATTGTGTATTGTAGTGTATAGTGGGCCGTGTGAGAGCTATGCTTCGGCATGAATGGGTCGGCTCGACCGGAGTGATACCACGGCCTCACAGAAAACCGGTGTGAAATAGCGTTTGCGCTGTGTTTCACCGAGTGAATGAGGATACCGGAGGACCGTACCTCAACCCCTCCCCCCCCATCCCCTTTCCCATCCTCCAAAGGTCGGCAACGCACTTGTGACGCCTTTGGTGTTGCGGTGTCCATTGGCGGCGGTGATCGCTTGCAGGTGATACGTCTGCTCGTTTGCACACTAATCAATAAAAAAAAAAAATTGTGTACTCGTATATTTGACTGCACTGTTCGCCTAGAAGTTAAAGCGGTTGCCACGCCGCATTTTACTACGACGTGTGATTTGGGTTCAAATCCCACATATGACCACTTTGTACGATCCACAAATTGTTGTTCTGAATATGGGTGTTCATGGCCTCACAGATAACCGGTGTGAAACAGTGCCTGTGTTATAAGCATATTTTAATAAGTAACAAATTGTAATCACTATTGTACTTTTTATTAAATAAAAATAGAAGATATAAAAGGTTGACGTTGGACAACGACTCTAAAATATAAATATTGGAGGTGCTGGGATCAGGCTCAACACCCTGCGATAGCGGGTGCCTGTAATTAAAAAAAAAACAAAAAATCTTGTGCTGTGTGTTTTACCGAGTGACCACCCATTTGTGAGTCACTCATCCCTCTTCCCATCCCTCAAAGGCCGGCAACGTACTAGTGACGCCTCTGGTGTTACGGGTGTCCGTGGGCGGCGGTAATCGCTACTCGAATGCCCCCCTGTGACGGCCTCCACATACAACATAACATACTGCACCGCCATCTATCGAAGTTACACTGAACTACGAAGTAACGCACTACACGGAGTAACTACCAATCCTGAATCGCGCAATAGAAGTTCTCGCGCCGATTATCATATATACAACATCCCAACATCAACTGTTGGGCAGTAGCCCGCCAGACATGATCACCTCGCCTGGTCGGAGTATCCTCCCTTTGTGTTGGTAGGACATGACACTCGTACTCTACACCCCTATTCCATAAAAAAAAGTATGTATGTGTGTGTGTATGTGTGTAAAAATAATAATACTGTTGCCCCATAACCAGATGGATCTCGTTTGTACTAGAATAATCTAGATTGAATTGAGGACCGCGCCATCTAGTGTCGGGAAGCGCGCAACTGTGGGCACTATGACGATGTCTCGACGCTAGATGGCGTTACAAGTAGCTGTAGAATAATCTATTTAGCCTAGAATCATCGATCGAATATTTTCGTACATTCGAGTTATTTCGATAGCCATATAAAAGCAGAACGTGTTAGCCGTACAGGCAGTATTGATTCAAGATACAGCAACAAGAATAAACATCGAAGAGATCTTCTAGTGCGACTAACGAGTGATTTAGTGATTTGTTATTGTAATAAGTGTTGTTAATAAATATTGTGTTATTGTTGGTAATCAATCGACTACTTTAATTTATTTAATACCCAGCTCGTAACAATACCTTCTATATAACCTTTCAATTCTAATAAACTAGTTTTCATGACCAGGTCACAAGGGTCATATGGCGTTCGTCCACCGTATAAATAATGAAGGTGAAGGCGATCCGTTCTACGAGACCATCGGCCTGGTGACCTTGGAGGATGTGATCGAAGAGTTGATACAAGCGGAGATAGTAGACGAAACCGACGTGTTTTGTAAGTATTATGTAGTGTTTTTACCGTGGGAGAGCTATGCTTCGGCATGGATGGGTCGGCTCGACCGGAGTGATACCACGGCCTCACAGAAAACCGGTGTGAAATAGCGCTTGCGCTGTGTTTCACCGAGTGAGTGAGGATACCGGAGGCCCATACCCCAACCCCTCCCTCTTTCCCCCTTCCTATCCCCCAAAGGTCGGCAACGCACTTGTGACGCCTTTGGTGTTGCGGGTGTCCATGGGCGGCGGTAATCGCTTACCATCAGGTGATACGTCTGCTCGTTTGTCCACTACTCAATAAAAAAAAAAAAAAAAAAATAGTGACGGCTTAAGATAAATTACTTTATGTGGTTTAAGCGGGCGCCTCGCTGCTTTCTGCGTCAAGTGTTGTGGGTTCAAATCATACATGGGACAACGCTTTGTGCTTTCCGAGTCTTTTGACTTTACAAACATATTGACTCTGACAGTCTCGGTGGCGTAGTGGTAGCGTATGCGACTGGTAAGCTTGAGGTTTGTGGTTCGATTCCCGGATCGGACCAAATGTTTGTATGATCTGCAAATATTTATTTCGGAGTTTGGGTGTTTTCTATGTATGATATGTATGTATTTACAAAAACATAATTCATATCAGTTGTCTAGTACCCAAAACACAAGCTCTGCTTAGTTTTGGACTAGATGGTGTTGTGTGTTAGATGTCTGGAATATTTATTTATGTATTTATCTATACAAATAAATAAAATTAGAGTGTCTGTTTGTAATATTAAAATAACCGCTTTCTACTACATGCATATGAATGTATATACGGTACACATACCAAAATATATATTTTAAAATTTTTGTCTGTCTGTCTGTCTGTTTGTTCCGGCTAATCTCAGGAACCACTGGTCCGATTTGAAAAATTCTTTCGGTGTTGGATAGTCCATTTATCGAGGAAGGCTATAGGCTATATATCATCACGCTACTACTAATAGGAGCGGAGCACCAATGAAGAATGTTTCAAAAACAGGGGAAAAATTTGCACGCCACGGGCAATATAAGACGCAAACGAGGTTGCGTGGGTCAGTTAGTTTATAATAAATCTTATCTATCTTACAAGTAGAAGCAAGTTCTTTATGTATACTATAGCCTAGCTTATGTGACACCAGCATAAGTCTCTAATTAGTCCAAAATATCTTGCCCAACAGTGGACAACCGGTCGAAACGTCGCCGCAACAAGCCGCAGAACAAGCTCCAGGACTTCACAGCGTTCGCTGAGCGTCACGAGAACCAAAGGATACATATATCTCCACAACTCACGTTTGCCACTTTCCAGTTTCTAAGTACAAGTGAGTTTTTTTTTTTTTTATGTTTTAAAAGACAACTCCCACATTAGGAATAAACATCTTGTGTCGTGGGGGACTTTACAAACATACATGAAACGGACACATAGAACATCCAGACTCGGGACAACAATTCGTGGATCACACAAAGTGTTGTACCGCGTGGGATTTGAACCCAAGACACTTGGCGGAGTAGCAAGCGGCATGGCGACCGCTGAAACCACTCGGCCAACCGTGCAGTCAAAGTTTGTAGTTAAATACATTTGTTTGTTTTTTTTTTTAATTTTATTATAGAGGGGGCAAACGATCAGACATATCGCCTGATGGTAAGCGATTACCGCCGCCCATGGACACCCGCAACACCAGAGGCGTTATAAGTGCGTTGCCGGCCTTTTTGGAAGGAGTGCGCTCTTTTCTTGAAGGTTTGAAGGTCGTATTGGTCCGGGAACACCGCAGGCGACAGCTTATTCCACATTTTTGCTGTGCGAGACAGAAAGTTTCGGGAAAATCGCACAGTTGTGGACTGCCAACCATCTAGATGATGGGGATGAAATTTCTGTCGCGTAGGACAATGGAGGAAAGAGGCGGCAGATTCTGATTACATATACAAAAATTGTTCGTTTAAAGGTGTTAGTTAATAAAACTGTGGGGGAACGGGTATCATGTCCCTCCAACACAAAGAGAGGATCCTCCGACCAGGCGAGGTGATCATGCCTGGCGGGCTACTGCCCGACAGTTGATGTTGGGATGTTGTATATATGATAATCGGCGCGAGAACTATTTATTGCGCGATTCAGGATTTGGAGTTACTCCGTGTAGTGCGTTACTTCGTACTTCAGTGTATCTTCGGTAGATGGAGCTTTAGTAGGTTATTGTTGTGTTATATGTGGAAGTCGCCACAAAACTAATTTTTTTTTTTAATATGTCACAGGTGTTGATGCTTTCAAACCCGACACGGTCTCGGAAACTGTTCTCCGTCGTCTTCTGAAGCAAGATGTCATCCACCATATAAAGCTGAAAGGGAAGACGAAAAAAGACCCCAGCACTTATGTATTTCAACAAGGGAAGCCGGTAAGTTATATAGTATACATAACACCAGAGGCGTCACAAGTGCGTTGCCTGCCTTTGGGGGGTGGGGGGGAGGAGTTGGGGTATGGGCTTCCAGTATCCTCACTCACTCGATGAAACACAGCGCAGGCACTGTTTCACACCAGTTTTCTGTGAGGCCGTGGTATCACTCCAATCGTGCCGAAACGTGACTCTCCCACGGCAATAGATATTATAAATTTGAAAGTAACTCGGTCTGTTACGCTTCACGGTTAAACTGCTGAATCGATTTTAATTAATAAATAAATATTCCGGACATCTAACACACAACGCCATCTAGTCCCAAGCTAAGCAGAGCTTGTGTTATGGGTATTAGACAACTGATATAAATACATACAGGGTGTAAAAAGACTGCTACCGAAAACTTGGGGGTTGCAATCAGACCATGATACTGAATAGGTTTAGCGAAAAAAAAACTCAAAAAAAATGTTAATTTATCTAAGTCGTTTTATGTTTTTTTCTGCTTACATACACATAGTAAACATAACAGGACCCAAACTACCTAATTATCTCATTTAGAAAACCAAAAAACAAATAAAATCAATAAAACAGTAATGTGTTTTAATATCAAAACAGCTGGCCGGGTGAGTGCACCGTGAGTGACCGCGACAGAGCGCGCGGGCGCGTTAACTTGTACATTGCTGGCTTCTGCAATTAATAAAAATCTTGACACATTGTTTTTTCAAGCTACAATTTTTTTTAAAGACAAATGTTTGTTTTTTTTAATAAGTTTTGGGGTGCTGGATCAGCCCCTTTCGTTTTCGGTAGTCGTCTTTTTACACCCTGTATATACTTTTTTTTGTGAATACATACATATCTTTTACTAATATATAAAGTTGAAGAGTTTCTTTGCTTGAACACGGTAATCTCAGAAACTAAAGGTCCGATTAAAAAAAAAAAACAAGTCCTATATTATCACGCTAAGACCAATAGGAGCTGAGCACCAATGAAGAATGTTTCAAAAATGAGAAAAATTATTACGATACAAAACACCCAAACTCTAAAACAAATATTTGCAAATCATACAAACTTTTGGTCCGACCCGAGCATCGAACCCGAGACCTCAAGCACAGCAATCATACACTACCACTGCGCCACCGATTTAAAATGGTTTGTTCCACTTTCAGGTTGACTACTTCGTATTGATCCTGGAAGGTCGTGTAGAAGTGACGGTGGGTCGAGAGAACCTGGTCTTCGAGGCTGGTCCCTTCACTTACTTCGGAGTGCAGGCACTCACGCAGAACGTCGGTGTCGGTGAGTTTGTTTGCGCATATTCTCATGTCATAGCTACTAATGCCCAGTTCCTATATTTGAAAAACGATCCGTTCTAGATACGAATCGTAGTATATTATACGGGGCGTAAGCTAAAATAGTTTCTATCCATACTAATATTATAAAGAGGAAAGATTTGTACATATTTTTGTATGTTTGTATGTTTGTAATGAATAGGCTCAAAAACTACTGGACAAATTTTAAAAATTCTTTCACCATTCGAAAGCTACATTATCCACGAGTAACATAGGCTATATTTTATTTTGGAAAAAAATAGGGTTCCGTAAGATATTTGGGTTTTTCGGACACAAGGTGTAAAAATCAACCAGAAAAGTTACTTATTTTGCGAAAATTTTCATGCTACGGGCTATATAAGACGCAAACGAGGTTGCGTGGGTCAGCTAGTTTAAAATAAATTGAGGAACGGTATTTACGACTCGTAGTCGGTTGTAGAAAATTTTTACTCAATGACGATTCGTTAAATATAGGAACCGGGCATAAATGTCTGAACACTCAGACATAGTGAGAATCAATCCTACTAGCAATATAATAGAGTGGATAACACCTTAGGAAAATTAGTTATACTTTATCTTTTTTTTTTTATTTATTTAATAGTGGGCAAACGAGCAGACGTATCACCTGATGGTAAGCGATTACCGCCGCCCATAGACACCCGCAACACCAAAGGCGTCACAAGTGCGTTGCCGACCTTTAGGGAATGGGAAAGGGGATAGGGGGAGGGGTTAAGGTATGGGCCTCCGGTATCCTCACTCACTCGGTGAAACACAGCGCAAACGCTATTTCACACCGGTTTTCTGTGAGGTCGTGGTATCACTCCGGTCGAGCCGGCCCATTCATGCCGAAGCATATATCATCTGTCAAAACGATAACTTTGTATGGAAAATGTACTAAATACACACTTGTGACGTCATTGTTTTAGACAACTCAATTGAGCATATTTCAAGGTTTATTTATTGACTGCCTCGGTGGCGCAGTGGTAGCGTATGCGACTGCTGTGCTTGAGGTCTCGGGTTCGATTCCCGGGTCGGACCAAATGTTTGTATGATCTGCTAATATTTGTTTCGGAGTTTGGGTGTTTTCTATGTATAATATGTATGTTTACAAAAAAAGTATATACGTATTAATATCAGTTGTCTAGTACCCATAATACAAGCTCTGCTTAGTTTGGGAATAGATGGCGTTGTGTGTTAGATGTCCGAAATATTTATTTATTTAAGGATATGTACAGGTATGATATATTAAAATATGAATGAAATCGGAATCTTGATCCCTTTTTCGCCTGCCAGCTTCCCGTGAAACGCCCCTAAAGTATTTCAACTCATTTACCGATTCCAAAAAAGGAGGGGGTTATCAATTCGACTGGTTTTTTGCATGTTTGTTACTTCATAACTTTTGACTGGGTGAACCGATTTTGATGATTCTTTTTTATTTGAAAACTAGTGCTTCTCTTATGGTAAATTCAATTTGGTTCAGTTCTTGAAGTCGTATTTATTTTGTTGTGTGGCGACCTCCACATACAACATAACATACTACAGCGCCATCTACCGAAGTTACACTGAACTACGAAGTAAGCTACAATACAAAGAAACTATCAATCCTGAATCGCGCAATTAAAGTTCTCGCGCCGATTATCATATATACAACATCCCAACATCAACTGTTGGGCAGTAGCCCGCCAGGCATGATCACCTCGCCTGGTCGGAGGATCCTCCCTTTGTGTTGGGTGGAACATGATACCCGTTCCCCCACAGTTGTTAAAATTTGTGATTATATTATTATACACAATACTTGTTCCACAGCGGAGTCTCCAACTCCATCAGCGATGGGTTCTCTGCAGAATATAAACATGGACTCGATGTTGCGTCACACCTTCGTACCTGACTACTCCGTAAGAGCCATTGCAGAGCTGTTCTACCTTACTGTTAAACGGTATGTCCATATGACTTTTTTTTATTGAATACTGGGCTAACGAGCATACGCATCACCTGGTGGTAAGCGATTACCGCCGCCCATGGACACCCGCAACACCAAAAGCGTCACAAGTGCGTTGCCGACCTTTGGGGGATGGGGAGAGGGAATGGGGGAGGGGTTGTTGTATGGGCCTTCGGTATCCTAACTCACTCGGTGAAACACAGCGCAAGCGCTATTTCACACCGGTTTTCTGTGAGGCCTTGGTATCACTCCGGTCGAGCCGGCGCCTTCATGCCGAAGCGTAGCTCTCCCAGTTGTGCAAATAATTATTTGTTAGTTGTATTTTTCACACTTACAGTTGATCAATTGTTAATTCAACAAAAATTTGCCCAACACTGCACCTAACTAAGGGTCTCCTATTTTTTAGGGATTTCGAAAACCGTAAACGGTAACAAGTATATGTCGATTGTCTTTTTCTTTAATATTAAATTATAGTCGTTCCAATCGTTTATTTAACTTTTGACAGCTCTAATATCTAATCAAATAGTGATACCCTGACCTGTTACCGATTCGATTTCTTTTAACGATCGATTTTATGCATGTAGAAGTTTTAATCGATTTAACACACTCATTATTTTATAGATAATTTTGTACTTTTATCGATTACTAAACGGCAACACCGAACGCGGAGCCGACGCGCGACGCCATTTTGATGTCAGTGTTAATCCACATTTTCATACGTCGAGTTGAGTATTTATATTCCTCCATTTTGATTTATTTGTTTGGATGAGTTGAGCGTATTGTTCCTCCGTTTGTTACTGACAAAATGCCAAAAAATTAAAGTACTCAAAGGACAAACAAGAGAGTTTGTCTTGCGATATAATCGAAAATCGATTTATTTCGAAACCGTTTTTATAGTCTGAGGTCATTAATTACGAATTACACATCTCTAAGTGGGCAGAGCCCGTCCATTAGGTACAGTATTCCCTGTAGTACATTGTATCAAAATTTATTACAAAACTTTATGTGCGTGATCTGTCAAAAGTTAAATAAACGATTGGAACGACTATAATTATACTAAGTAATAAACATATAGTACGAAATTGAACCTGTTTTTGTTAAATTTTTAGATTTAATCACCAATTTTTTTAATTTTTATCTTCAAAGCCTCGAAATGTCAAACTGACAACTAACAAAAACATATACGCGCATCGGCTGCAACTCGCTATAAAGGTTTATTGATGTTATAAATTAATTATTACACTACACATAACTACTTCAACTAGTTGAACCCCCAACTGCCAATCCTGAATCGCACAATAGAATTTCTCGCGCCGATTATCATATATACAACATCCCAACATCAACTATTAGGCAGTGGCCCGCCAGGCATGATAATCTCGTCTGGCCGTAGGATCCTCCCTTTGTGTTAGGTGGAACATGATACCCGTTCCCCCACAGTAAATGAAAACGGGCATAACTGCCTGGTCTGTTGTATTGACTACCATATTAGTCTAGTGGTTGCTGACACTCACTGCTAGGCTAGAGGTCGTGAATTCTATCCCATCCAGGACAAATTATTGTACTGGCATGGCCTTTTGTTAAGGTTAATAGCAATATACCTTGTCGCTTATAGTAGGGTGCCCAATACCAAAAATGGATTACCATAATTTTATTATTATTTTCAGATCTCTCTACCTAGCCGCAAAACGAGCCACCCTTATGGAGAAAGGGGCGCTGTCTAAAGGAGCTACCAACGAACAGTTTGATACCGAAGTAGATAAGGTAATTATAATTCTGGCAACACTGTATAATTTATTTTAGTCTGGCCACACCAGAAAACTTCAAAGCCATTGCAGTTTTGTATGTGTGGCATCGTCCACATATAACGATAAAAAGTAACTTCAACGCTATCTAACGAGGACATCCGAACTACGTGGTAACTTTATCTGCATCGCGCAATGAAAATTGTCGCGCCAATTTGAATATATTCAAGATCACCTCACCTGGTTATAGAAACCTACTTTTTGTGCTGCGTTATAATCTATAATATAAAAATGAATAGCTCAACAACGACTGGACCAATTTGGCCAATTTTTGTTTTTAAATGTTTGTTGAAGTTCAAGGATGGTTTTTACGGCGAGAAAAATTCGAATAATGGCCGGAAAAGCCCTAAAAACAGCCCTTTTCGTTTTCCCATACAAACGTTTTCTAACTAAAACGTAAAGTCAATCTGAGTGCGTATGTGCGTTGGAGTAGATAATCGTTGGATAGTCCATTTATCGAGAAAGGCTATAGGCTATATGTCATCACGCTAATACTAATAGGAGCGGAGCACCAATGAAGAATGTTTCAAAAACGGGGGAAAATTTTCACGCTACGGGCCATAGAAGATGCAAACGAGGTTGCGTGGGTCAGCTAGTAGTATATATAAATTTGAATACAGCAGAAAAGAACTTAGTGCCACACTATGACTATGTTCTGTCGGGTGGTCCATCTACTCGTTCACCCACTTCCTATTCCTAGCCTACATTATTCCCAATATTATTTGAGGTCGGCTATTAGTTCAACTGGTTTCACTTGAATATCAGTTTTTCTACGGACCAATTAGCTCAAGGACAAACTGAATTCGAAGATTGAATTAGTTGTCAGTATATTTGACTGCCTCGGTGGCGTAGTGGTAGCGTATGCGACTCCCAAACTTGAGGTATCGGGTTCTATTCCCTGGTCGGACCAAATGTTTGTGTGATCTGCAAATATTTGTTTCGGAGTTACTCTTTCACGCAAAAACTACTGAATGAATGTTGATGAAACATTACAATAATATAGCTTATACATCAGAATAACACATAGGCTACAATTTATAAACATACTAGCTTCGCCTCGCGGCACCGCGGGCAGCACCGCGGGGTTCAGCTAGTATACCACAAATATTTTTCCATTATTCCTCCAATTTCCAGAATCTGTGTAACTCATCCAATAACATACCAATATCGATGATATCGAAGAAACTGCTTGGCAAATCTACTAGTACCGCCTCGACTAGGATCACAGAAGATTTTGAATCTACCTCCAATATGAATAAGGTTCATGTTTGTACAGTACTTTGACTTAGGACCTTTTAGACATTAGTATTTCAAGCTAAAGAGTATATTTGGTTGATTAAACGAAATTATCTCTTGGACTACTGGTACGAGTTGAAGATTTTTTTCTAGTGTAGTGTATAGTGTTTTACTGTCGGCCTGGGGGTGACAGGTGGCCTCGTCTATAACCCCCCGGCTTTCGCTTATGGAGGACGGAGTTCGTTCTGAGAACTCCGGCACCCAAGTCACCTGCGGTACCTGAAACGTTCCCGGTCCTGGTGGGCCTGTAGAGTTCTAAACCTCTCCCGCTCCCTCCAATAGACCAATAACACCAATAAGAGCCTCAATAAAAAGTGTTGCAAAAATTGAAGCTATTCCTTTTGTGATACGCAGACGAACTTGTGCGGATCAATTAAGTCAGCTTATTTTCACATTTAGAGTTCTCCGTCTTCTTCTATCAAACACCAAATCTTCTTTTACCGTGGGAGAGCCACGCTTCGGCAGGAATGGGCCGGCTCGACCGGTGTGAAATAGCGCTTGCGCTGTGTTTCACCGAGTGTGTGAGGATACCAGAGGCACGTACCTATACCCCTTTCCCTCCCCATCCCCCAAAGGTCACAACTGTGAGATTTTTCCGAGACTTTCTGCCGCGCAAAACAAAACTGTGGAATGAGCTGTCGCCTGCGGTGTTCCCGGACCAATACGACCTTTAAACCTTCAAGAAAAGAGCGCTTCTGAAGTGGCGTGTGTCCATGATCGGCGGTATCGCTTACCGTGAGGGGATACATATGCTCGTTTGCCCTTTTCTGCATTAAAACAAATCTAATCGACAAAAAAGGACAACTACATATTTCAAATTTCGTTTTAAAATCTTTCCCTTCCAGCGTCCTTCAAGAATGAATATAATTGAGTTAATGCAGATATCTCGTAACTATGAATCTTCGGAGAGGCTGGATCTATTGTCAGACAAACATTCGTCGAAACCGTCCAATTGTGACCGATATTGGCCGCATCCGGATAGTACTAGGACTAAACTTGGTAATAAACATTTTGATACATTCATAACTATTGAAAGATTAGCTAAGCCCTTTATATCAACATCCGTACGTTACTGCTTATTTCATTAGCTATCTGCCAGTGAAAGTCCCGTCAAAATCGGTCCAACCGTTACAGAGATTAACCGTAATAAATAGATATATACCTTTTTTTCATAAAGAAAGCGTACTTTCATATGCTTTTAGTGAAAAACTTTTAATTTGAAATAACGAACAGACACTACAATTTATTTATTTGTATAGATTTTACAAGTTTCATATTATTATGTCCTTATAAATAAAAATCTCGAAACTATAAGGGAAATTTGATAATGTACAAAAGTACTTATAGTCCATTCGCATTAAAAAGGTAGTGACAATACGTTTAAGCCCCGCCCACTAACCAATCAAGTTCCAAAAAAATGATTAATTTATTTTTCTCTGTTTATTTTACACACATAACAGATATTCTCTGAAGGCCAGAGACCGGAAGCGTTAATGGCTGCGACACAGTTTTTAACTAATACAAGCATTAACGCACATAATGTCACTATTTCTTTTCTTTTAATTTCCAATAAAGATTTCTTATTTATTTATTTAAAAAAAATAGTGTTTCAATATACAAACGTGACTTGACTGCCTCGGTGGCGCAGTGGTAGTGAATGTGACTGCTGTGCTTGAGGTCTCGGGTTCAAATCCTGGGTCGGACCAAATGTTTGTATGATCTGCAAATATTTGTTTCGGAGTTTGGGTGTTTTCTATATATAAATATAGAAAAGTAAAGTAAAAATAAAGAAAAGTATATAAGTATTTATATCAGTTGTCTAGTACCCATACCCAGCCACTACGCAGCAACCGCCCCGACTCACTGGGGACCTCACCGCAGCACCGCGCACCGCATGCGATCCCGACTCACTGGGATCAGCGGACTTCAGCCCCGAGTCACTGGGACTAGCGGCATTCAGTTCCGACTCACTGGAACTTGCGGCATTCAGTTCCGACTCACTGGAACTACTCACTCCTGGCACTGGCAAGCTCCGCATCAGAGCACAGACAGCTCGACCTCCAGTCTTGGAGGGGAGTGATGTGGCGACCTCCACATACAGCGCCATCTACCGAAGATACACTGAACTACGAAGTAACGCACTGTACCTACAAACTACACTACACGGAGTAACTACCAATCCTGAATCGCGCAAATAAAGTTCTCGCGCCGATTATCATATATACAACATCCCAACATCAACTGTTGGGCAGTAGCCCGCCAGGCATGATCACCTCGCCTGGTCGGAGGATCCTCCCTTTGTGTTGGGTGGAACATTACACCCGTTCCCCCACAACACAAACTCTGCTTAGCTTGGGACTAGATGGTGTTGTGTGTTAGATGTCGGGAATATTTATTTGTTTATTGGCGGTCTTATCGCTCATGGAGATCTGTTACAGACAATCTTTATATTGATATTATAGTCATCATTATCAGCCTACCGCAGTCCACTACTGGACATCAATCTTCTCCAATCATCATCTTGATCATTTCTCCTGTCTCTGGGTGCATAATATTTAGAAATATATGTCTGGTTAAAATATAGTATAGTTAAAGTATAGACTCTGCCTAATTTACGAGTATCAGACGACTGAATGTGAGGTCAGAAAGTAGGACGTCCCGTTCCCTGTCTGTCCCAACCTTAACTTGACCTCCAATCTCCAATATAGGTATAACAACGAAATCCTATAACGACATGACAAGAACCGGCCCATCCAAATCTTACGCCAATGCATGCGATTCAGCCAAATATTGGGTGAATTATGAGCTCAAGGGCAAATACAACAGTGATGCGACTAAACTCATCCAAGATATAGATGCTAACGATTGCGATGAGTGTATCAGGAATAATTTCTGGATTAACAACACTATGTTGACTAAAAGCGCTGATGATGCGAAGTTAAATGGTTAGTTTTATTGTATTTTTACGGTTGAAATTGTTTAAAGTAATAGTTAGTTCCGTCACCGTCGATAGATGGCGTCCTAAAAATAAGCACTTTCTTAAAAGGCGGTGTTAAGAGTCTCCAATAGTTAATGACGTTGCGGACCTTTTTTTATGTAAATAGCTTTCGTTGACATACTTTAGTATTATTAATTCTACCCAGATCATCTCGTGAACAATAATATTAGGTCTTTACCTATGAAATTGCCGTTTTGTATGCAATAAGTGAAAGTACTTATTTTTTCAAACTTTTTTATTTCTGTTATTCGAAGTAATCACCCATGCAATCGACGCATCTTTGCCAACGCATTGGCAGTTTATTGATGCCCTTCTTGTAAAAATCAGCTGGACGGGTGACGGGAGGCAACAAACTCTTCAAAGGCATTTTGTACTGCCTCTCGGGAATTGAATTTTTTACCCACTAAAAAGTTGTCTAAATTTTGGAAAAAGTAATAGTCGGTAGGTGCAAGGTCTGGTGAGTATGGCGGATGAGGGAGAGCTTCCAACCCCAGCTCTTGCAGCTTGGAGACTATCTGTTGCGCAGTATGGGGTCGCGCGTTGTCGTGAAGGAGCAGTGGGGACGACCGATTGACCAAAGCTGGTTGCAGATGTGCAAGCTTCTCCATCATTCTCTCCAGTTATTCACAGTACACATCTGCATTAATGCTCATGCCGTTTTGTAAAAAGCTGTGGTGAATCACACCCACACTAGACCACCAAACAGTGACCATCACCTTTTTAGGGGTCATTTTTGGTTTAGGCCATTGCTTTGGTGCTGAACCAGGGTCTAACCAACTTGCTGAGCGCTTTCGATTGTCGAACAGAATCCATTTTTTGTCGCACGTAACTATTCGTTTCAAAATTCCTTCATTTCTTTGCCTGTTGAGCTGCGAAAGGCAGGTCTCGACGCGTACGTTGCGCTGGCGATCGTTAAGGTCGTGGGGCACCCATCTATCAAGCTTTTTTACCTTGCCAATTTGTCGCAAATGGATCAATATTGTTTTGATGCTTACATTAAAAGCTACTGCTAGCTCAGCTGTAGATTGAGTTTCGTCAGCTTCCACAATCGTCTTTAATTCATTATTGTTAACCAAAGTCTCCGGACGACCACGAGCTTCATTTTTCAAGTCAAAATTTCCAGAACGGAACCGGGAAAACCAATAAAGGGTTGTGCGTTCGTTTGTACAGTTCTCTCCGTAAACGTTTTTGATGTTACGTGCCGTTTGTGTCGCGTTGGTGCCACGACGGAACTCATATTCCATAATTACACGAATTTTTAAAGTATCCATTATGACGAAAAATGTTCAAATGTAATGAAAATACAACGCTAATCAAAAAACAAAAGACTGAGTTTGTAAACAGAATGTCATGGTTTTAAAACAAAATTAATTTGAATTTAGAATACAGAGCCATTACAAACTTTTTTTTATTTGAAATGACCAGTACTGAAGAAACGCAATTTCATAGGTAAAGACCTATTATATAGGTAGAATGGAGAAAATATATGAATATTATAAATGTTTTAGCATCGACCGCACGGGAAGTCTTTGAAGTCAATCTCTTCTATATCTGAGGTTACCAAACAGACTACTCTGCCTGATGGAAAGCATGAGCAGAATCCAACTGTGGTGATCACCATTCTCATTGCGAATGCAACATGGTGACCCTCACTGTTGAGATGCTTCTGTATCATTGGGCCTCCGGTCTGGCACTAACTAACGAAATACGACAGCACGAATGCTGTTGCTTTCGGTTGATCTTCTGCGAGAAGATAGTACTGCCCGGTAGAGCCGACCGACCGTTCCGAAATCACCGTGGCTCTACTGCTTTGGAATCCTCGTTTCCCCCCCCCCCCCTTTAATCATGAAAAACAACGGCCTTAAATTTTTTTCAAGGAGAATTAGAAATTAGGGTTAATGAGGGTACCGAAGCAGAAGCATATTTCAGTACCCTAATTTCTAAAAGAAGAGAGCTCACAAAGGCAGTATTAAACTTTTGAGTTCATATATCCATAGCAAGCGGTGGTCACTTGCCATCATATGAACCCCTATCCCATGTAAGAACTCCATTCTCCGTCTCTAATTATCGTTTTCATTGTAGAACCCGACCACAACAAACGCAAGAAAACCACCTTCCACACTGACTCTTCCTTACTCACCTTCCATAACCTATCTCCTGACCAGGATCAAGATATGGACATTTCTAATATAGAGGATGAGTATAAGTCTGTAGACTCTGAACGTCACCGGTATGAGAGGTTCTTAGCCTTCGAAAGAGATGAGAACAGAGAAACAGAGAGATTGGACTTGGAGAAGAAACGAGTAGAGACTGAGGAATTGATGCTCGTGCAGCTTTCCAAGATCATTGCTATGTTAGAGAAGAAGATAGAATCTTGAATATTGGTTAATTTATTTTGCATAATAATATGCTAATATTTTAAACAGATAAAGTTTGTGAGATTGTTTGGCTAATCTCTGGAACTACTGAACAAATTTCTTGAAAATTCTTATTTTTTTTTATTGAATCGTGTGCAAACGAGCAGACGTATCACCTGATGGTAAGCGATTACCGCCGCCCATGGACACCCGCAACACCAAAGGCGTCGCAAGTGCGTTGCCGACCTTTGGGGGATGGGAAAGGGAATGGGGGGAGGGGTTGGGGTATGGGCCTCCGGTATCCTCACTCACTCGGTGAAACACAGCGCAAACGCTATTTCACACCGGTTTTCTGTGAGGCCGTGTTATCACTCCGGTCGAGCCGACCCATTCATGCCGATGCATAGCTCTCCCACGGTTTAATAATTTACCAATAGAATCCTACATTATTTGTGAGTGTCAAACTCTCTCAAAAAAGTATGGAAAATCGTCTATTTAACCGACTTCAAAAAAACAGAAGGTTCTCATTTCGACTATATTTTTTTATGTTTGTTACCTCGGAACTTTTGACTGGGTGAACCGATTTTGATGTTTCTTTTTTTATTTGAAAGCTGGTACTCTTAATTTGGTCCAGTTCTAGTAGTCGGTTTTATTTTTTGTTACAAATTGTCTTGTTAAAGTTAAATACGATGAAATAATAACGGAAATGTGTCTGTGTGTTCAATTAAGACACTAAGTGACATTTATCAACGTCAAATTGAAGTTACAGTTAAAAATCATAGATCGACACAAACAGACGCCTCAGCATGTACTGGATTGTCAAAGTAAATTAGGTGAAAATACCCAAATCTACAGCCCGCTTGTGTCGACCTATAACTTCCAGTTTCCAAAATCCATAGACCCTTATGAGAAGAATACTGGCAAAGAAACTAATGGCCACTCTTTTTAAAAGTCAGATCTTCAGGTACAATAGTATTATTATTACATTAAAGGTAAACGGCATGCGAGCTGTTGCCACCTGAATTTCATTTTATTGAAATGCTCCAAAAGCTAATGCATCAACATTATGTCTGAGGCTAACACTTTTTGTGACCCACAAATTGTTGTTCCGAGTCTGGGTGTTCTTTGTGTACGTTTTATGTAGGTTTGTTAGGTCCAGACACAGGATATATTTCTAGTGCGGTAGCTGTCTTATAAAGAGGGGAGTCCGTGGGAGAGCCACGCTTCGGCAATTCGGCATGCATGGGCCGGCTCGACCGGAGTGATGCCACGGCCTCACAGAAAACCGGTGTGAAATAGCGCCTGCGCGGTGTTTCACCGAGTGAGTCTGGGTACCGGAGGTCCACTCCCTACCCTTCCCCCATCCTTCTTTCCATTACCCCAAAAGCCCGACAACGCACTTGTGACGCCTCTGGTGTTGTCCATGGGCGGTGGTAATCGCTTACCATCAGGCGATACATCTGCTCGCTGGCCTCCTATTCCAAAAGAAAAAAAAAAGAAAGTGTAACTTCGTGTTTAATGATATTATTCCATTTTTCAGTTGTTGCAGTCTGTAGATGAAGATACAAGCATCAGCGGTGAACACAAAACTCCATCCAGACAGGTAATTAATATTATAAACCAGTGTGTGTTAATTATATATAGTGTGGGTCACCATGCTGCATTGTATCTGTGGGGGAACGAGTATCATGTTCCACCCAACACAAAGGGAGGATCCTCCGACCAGGCGAGGTGATCATGCCTGGCGGGCTTCTGCCCAACAGTTGATGTTGGGATGTTGTATATATGATAATCGGCGCGAGAACTATTTATTGCGCGATTCAGGATTTGTAGTTACTCCGTGTAGTGCGTTACTTCGTAGTTCAGTGTATCTTCGGTAGATGGCGCTGTAGTAGGTTATTGTTGTGTTATATGTGGAATTCGCCACAGTATACATTCGCAATATGTATGGTGACCACCACTCTTGGATTCAGCTTATGCTTTCCATCAGGCAGAGTAGGCACTTTGGCAGGTATATATCTATACTAATATTATAAAACTGAAGAGTTTGTTTGTTTGTTGGAACGCCCTATCTCAGGAACCGCTGGTCCGATTTGAAAATTCTTTCAGTGTTAGATATTCTGTGTTAGATGTCTATTTATCGAGGAAGGCTACAGGTTATATATCATCACGCTAATACTAATAACGGGTGTTTTTTTAAGCTAGATAGAACTTTAAATTGTAAAAAGTAACACAAAAAATTAAATTTTGATGAAACTTTTTTTTTTATTTGTTTCAGTATACTCTGACAAACCATCATGAATAGACTCACGCTTGAACAACGCTACGAAATTATCCAAATTTACTTTGAAAATCAGTCGTCGATTCGCGCAACTTATAGACGACTGTTTTATCGCAAAATTGTGTTCAGCGATGAGGCGCATTTTTGGCTTAACGGGTTTGTTAATAAGCAAAATTGCCGCATATGGAGTGAGACCAATCCACAACAGACCCTACAGACTCCATTACATCCAGAAAAATGCACCGTATGGTGCGGTTTTCACGCTGGTGGCATCATCGGACCTTATTTCTTCAAAAATGAGCTGATTTTCAAAGTAAATTTGGATAATTTCGTAGCGTTGTTCAAGCGTGAGTCTATTCATGATGATTTGTCAGAGTATACTGAAACAAATAAAAGAAAAAGTTTCATCAAAATTTAATTTATTGTGTTACTTTTTACAATTTAAAGTTCTATCTAGCTTAAAAAAACACCCTATAGGAGCGGAGCACCAATGAATAATGTTTCAAAACGGGGGAAAATTTGCACGCTACGGGCAATAGAAGACGCAAACGAGGTTGCGTGGGTCAGCTAGTTTATATATAAAATCATCAATGCAGTGCCTAAACCACTGACTTATTAAGCTGGCGCACAATTTTTTTATAATAATAAAAATTTCATGTTGTCATATTACATCAATGTCAATATTAAATAAAAAAACAATAATTAAAAAAAGTAAACAAAACAATCATAAAATTTAAACACATGCACAAAACATTGTGACTATTAAGAGGTTTAATTGCACAGTGGTAGTGAATGCGACTGCTGTGCTATAGGTCTCGGGTTCAAATCCTGGATCGGACCAAGTGTTTGTGTGATCTACAAATATTTGTTCCGGAGTTTGGGTGTTTTCTATGTATAATATGTTTGTATTTACAAAAGAAAAGTATATAAGTATTCATATCAGTTGTCTAGTACCCAAAACACAAGCTCTGCTTAGTTTGGGACTAGATGGCGTTGTGTGTTAGATGTCCAAAATATTTATTTATTTTGGACATAATCATTGGTAGGCATTCTGTACGAATATTTCTTTAAGCTTGTGTTGAATTTTTGAAGTGAAACTTCTTTATCGGGGTTGTCAAAAAATTTAGTGTAACATTTTTTCGTTACGCGTAACATTTATCCGTTACGTTACGGGTTAAAATAAAATGTTTTATCATTATTGAGAGTAGTTATATACAATCCTTCAAAAAAAATTATAAAATAAAACAAAAAACATTTTCAAACACAAACAGGACCAAATTAATACTACAATGAAATATCACATTACAAACAATATTATTTTATTTAGTCCACAATGTAAATAACTACACACATCACATTCCACAAACTTACTTCATTCACACCACAGATCGCGAAATATTTACTCAGGTCTCGCTCCTTAACTTTTATTGCACTTGAAATAAGAATTGTCACGAATATTGCTGGTTTATAGGTCTTTTGTCGTTATACCTTACGTCGACATATGATATTTATTTTTTGATAAGAAGTTTCACTTCTTACGAGTGTACGCTAGTACACGCACACATTTTTTTTTTTGAGGAGTATACGAACTCACTACGAAAGGGTCCTTGTATGTAAACTTCACACCTAACAGGGTAAAATAAGGCATGAACAATTATAATAATCATTATTTTCAAAGCTTGAAACACTAAATAAGATTCCCAACTAATATTTGAATACTAAATTACAAGTAATGTTAGAGAACATTACTTGTAATTTAGTATAATATATATATATAATAAGTCCTGTTATAACAGAGGTTATAACAGGACCTTTCTGACGATCAGACAATATCAAGACAACTAAATTATAAGCAGAAACATCACAGTTTTGACGTTTAATTTGTGTTAAATACTTATGTATGTATTTTTGTTTGTTTGTTTATAATACATTTTCTTGTAAACGCACAATGCTTGGGTAATCACGCTATGAAATAACTGTTGTCGGTCTGTCAGCCGACGCGTCGCCACGCTATGTAAAGTTTTTTTTTTTATTGAATAGTGGGCAAACGAGCAGACGTATCACCTGATGGTAAGCGATTACCGCCGCCCATGGACACTCGCAACACCAAAGGCGTCACAAGTGCGTTGCCGGGGGATGGGGGAGGGGTTGGGATATTGGCCTCCGGTATCCTCACTCGGTACATGTAAAGCGCTATAGTGACTCGTTGCCATTCGCAAGCGACTCACGCTGTTTCATATTTTCCAGATCTTTTAATTCTGTTAAATAATATTTCTTTATTATAAAAAAAATGCTATTATTTATTTAAAATTTTATTTTTATGCTTATGCTTGACCAGTCTTGGAGCTGAATAAAGACCTATATATAGGGGTGAAGGGTTTTGGTGAGGCCACCAGTCACCCTAGCAGAAGCAGGCTGGGGTTGCAGCGTAAGCTATGTAGTGCTTGCGCCCCTTTTCTTAATAGAAAAGAAGCAACAGGGTTCCTACAGAGGAGGGGGTCATCTACAAACCGTAGATGTTCCGAGATCGGGTCGGGATTCCAGGGATTTCCTTCCGAGGGTGTTCTTGGTTCCCCTGCTTCTAGTACCCGATATGGTGTGCGGTTTTTAGTCGGTTCGATTCCGTCATAACCACCAGTCGGTGGCATCCGAGGGTATTTCCGCACAACAAAAAAAGGGGTGAAGAGTTTTTTGCTATCGAATAGCGGGCAAACAAGCAGACGTATCGCCTGATGGTAAGCGATTATCGCCGCCCATGGACACCCGCAACACTAGAAGCGTCACAAGTGCGTTGCTGACCTATGGAGGAAGGGGAAGGGGTTGGGTATATGGCCTCCGGTATCCTCACTCACTCGGTGAAACACAGCGCAGTTTCACACCGGTTTTCTGTGGAACGTGGTATCACTCCGGTCGAGCTGGCCCATTCATGCCGATGCGTGGCTCTCCCACGCTGTAGGTATGTACATATATTGCTGCTGCTAAATAGTTTGTTTGTTTTGAACACGTTATGATCGAAGTGAATTTTGGCTGAACTTTTCTTAATTTGAATATCTTTTAAAACATTTTTTTTTAAACTACATTAACGCAAGTGAAACCACTGTAAATAACTAGTAATAATTTATTTTTGTTCATAGGTCTCCCCACATCCACCAGTTTCAGCAACACCATACACACGCTCCTCATTCTCCAGAACGGAACGGAACGGAGATCTCTACAGAGCTGATGAACAAGAGAAGCTGTTGAAATAACACAGAGCTTCTCTTACTGTGCAAGTTACACCCTACACGTGATAACTACAGTATGTGATAACATGACATTGAGTGCGGCGGCCATTTTGTTTAAAAAATATACTACAGCGCCATCTACCGAAGCGTGACTGAACTACGTGAAGAATACTTTGATTCTACATCACGCAATTAAGTTTTTTGCCCTTTCTTATAATACATTAGTTATGTATAACGTTGTATTCTCAAATAGATTATTTACTTGTGTTATTAGATAATTTATATGTCTAGATATGACAATAATTGTTTATGGTCGATAGTGAAAAGAAACTTTGTAGAAATAGTTGTAATTTTTTTTTCGACGCTATTGCAAATTTAATACTGTGTCTAGACATGTCAATGATCTAAGTAACATTAAACTATGCTACAGAGAGTGTAGGACAGAGTAAGAGTTATATACGAGTGGGAGGGAGATAGAAAGAGAATGGTTTTAAGTTAATCCAATAAGTTAGTATATTTTTGCTGCGTGTGAGTGTTGCCACATTTAAATAATGTTTATTGCCATTATATATTTGTTATTGTAACTTTAATACTCTCATAAGTTATTTCCTCGTTTATGCCAAAGACTTGGAGTGTTGTGGGTTCAATTCCCGCTGCAAATATCTTTTGTATATGTACTTTTATTGTTTTTAAATGTAAACAATTAAAGTTTACTAGTAGAATAGTATTAATAGGATTATTTGAAATGTATGTACTTAATTCGATTTACTTAACATTTTGTTGGGTTGTAATAGTCGATTAGTTGATAAAAATAGTGACGAATCGATTTAGCCTTCCTGACCAATCAGATACTAAGATTTTATCGATGAGATGAGATGTCCCCTCGGAAACACCATCTAGGCTTATTTTTTTTTTTTTTTATGTAATAGATGGCAAACGAGCAGGCGTATCACCTGATGGTAAGCAATTACCGCCGCCCATGGACACCCGCAGCACCAGAGGTGTCACAAGTGCGTTGCCGACCTTTGGGGGATGGGGAGGGGGAATGAGGGAGGGGTTGGGGTATGGGCCTCCGGTATCCTCACTCACTCGGTGAAACACAGCGCAAGCGCTATTTCACACCGGTTTTCTGTAAGGCCGTGGTATCACTCCGGTCGAGCCGGCCCATTCATGCCGAAGCGCGGCTCTCCCACGGTTTATACTTCCCCATCCTCCAAAGGCCGATAACGCAATTGTGACACCTCTGGTGTTGCGGGTGTCCATGGCCGGCGATAATCGTTTACCATCAGGCGATACGTCTGCTAGTTTGCCCGCTGTTCGATAACAAAAAACTCTTCACCCCTATTTTGGTTGTGCGGAAGTCCCCTCGGTTCACCAGCTGGTGGTTATGTCGGACTCGAACCGACTAAAAACCGCACACCGTCTCGGGTACTAGAAGCCGGGGAAACAGGTGCACCCTCGGAAGGAAATCCCTGGAACCCCGACGTACCTCAGTACCTCATGTACCTATATGTTTTACAATGTATACACGGTTCATATACCTATGTACCTTGTATACAGGGGCCTATACCCCATCCCCTCTCCCATCCCCCTCCCCATCCCCTCTCCCATCCCCCTCCCCATCCCCTCTCCCATCCCCCTCCCCATCCCCAAAAGGCCGGCAATGCACTTGTGACGCCTCTGGTGTTGCGGGTGTCCATGGGCGGCGGTAATCGCTTACCATCAGGCGATACGCCTGCTCGTTTGCCCCCTATATAATAAAAAATATACCAAAATATTTTGTTTGCAATTTTTATCTGTCTGCTTATGCCGGCTAATCTCTGGAACGGCTGAACCGATTTTGACGGGACTTTCACTGATAAGTAGCTGCTGGTATAAGGAGTAACTTAGGCTACTTATTAGACTAGCTTCGCCCCGCGGTCTTCAGCCAATACCTGATATTATGATTGCTTGTATTTCACAGAAAACATATATATTTCTTAAAATTAACGATATAGACCAGGTATATTGGTAGCTAGCTAGCATCGATTTAGAGAAATAGGTGGACGTGTGTAACGTATGATTAAGTCGTGCGACTAAAAGTCGTACGTTTCTATGAGATATTTATAAAAAATGAAAAATTTACAATAAACGTGAGAACACAACTTTAGATTTGATGCGACTCGATAGTGCGACTAAAAATCGCAGTGTACAGTTAGTGTTGCATTTATTTATTTGTTTGTATTATCTTTAACGATTTTGTAGATATAGCGACGATGTCAAGCGACCAGAATATATTAATAAAAAAGTCGCAAATATGTCGATAGCCTTAGATGTATTAATGTTGTTTTTGTATAATTTGTTGTAATATAAGAACAAAGAAGTACAGTATTTGTATAATAAAATAAAATGTATGCGCGCTAGCATCAAGACTTGTTTTTTTTTTTTTGGAACGAAGTTCCTTATCGCGCGATATGAACGAAAAAACGAAGGGGGCTAGACGGAAATTGTCGCGACATAATTTGTTGTCACGACACTTTTTGTTGTCACGACACTTTTTGCTATTTTAAATTTTATTTGTTATTAGTTTATTTTTCATTGCTTGAAGCAACCCAGATACTATATATATATATAGATATATATATATAATAGATAGATAAGATTTCGAACTTTAATATATACATATCATCATTATCATCATTATCATCACTATTATCATAATCATCATTTCATCATTTTCATCAATTCATCATTTTCATCACTTTCATCATTTTCATCATCTTCATCGTTTTCATCATTTTCATCATTTTCATCACTTTCATCATTTTCATCATTTTCATCATCTTCATCATTTTCATCATTTTCATCAATTCATCATCACTTTCATCATTTTCATCATCTTCATCATTTTCATCATTTTCATCATTTTCATCATTTTCATCATTTTCATCATTTTAATCATTTTCATCATTTTCATCACTTTCATCATTTTCATCATTTTCATCATCTTCATCACTTTCATCATTTTCATCATTTTCATCATTTTCATCATTTTCATCATTTTCATCATTTTCATCAATTCATCATCTTCATCACTTTCATCATTTTCATCATTTTCATCATCTTCATCATTTTCACCATTATCATCATTATCATTATTATTATTATTAATATTATTGTGTACACAGAGAGACAAACTTCTTAGCACTCCATGGATTCACCGTGCGGGTGCCGGGTCCATCGTGTGGCAGAGGGAGAAACTCAAAGCAGTTCCCAGGACTTACGACCTGGATGTAGGTTTAAGGAGGCCCCCTTTAAGATGCGCATCAACGCTCACCTTCACTGCTCGAGTTTCCCGCCCTACCTAGCCAAATTTGGTAGGAACCTGTTAGTGCAGCCTTGGATACTCGTTCTAAAATAGAACTTACTGCAGATCTCGACAGGCCAAGGTCTTTCAGAAGGTTATAGAGAGATTTAGCTGGTATACCTCTCGCTCCTACTTCTACCGCGTATAAATTAACCACATAGCCATTTTTGTTAAGTTCAGTTGTTAGATCGTAATATTTATTTAATTTTATTCTATGGTCTTTAGGAATATTAGTTTCCCACGGAACAGTAAGCTCTACTAATATTATGTGTTTAATTTGTCTAGAGAAAAGGAATATGTCCGGTCTGGATGACGAAACACCAACATCCTCTGGGATTTTATAGTGCTTATCATACGTATCCATCAAAATAGTCCAGTCAGGTGCAGTACCTAGGATTGAGAAAGGCTTGCTTTTAGATTTGGTAGTTGAGCCATCCTTTATAAAGTTAATTTCTCGTTTATTTGTAGTCAATCCTTTTTGGGCTCTAGCTACTGAAAGACTTACTGCTTCACGTATGATTTCTAGTACTCTATCATGTCGGCGTGAGTAATAACCCCTATCAAGCAGCACCCTGCAACCTACCAGTAAGTGCCTAGCAGTACCTACTGCCTCACCACACGTATAGCAAGATTTTTCAGATGCTTTCCCCCATCTCACTAGGTTACTTTGGTCTGGGAGGGTCATTTGGAAGGCATTCAGATAGAATTTTAACAGGGCAGGAGACCAATCATATAGCAAGGTGCGCCATTTCAGGGCTAACGGGATGCAGAACTCACCTATAGTTAACCACTCACTTTGCATTTCTAGATTCATTGCATGCACTTTATAGATATCATTTTCATCTTGTTGTATAAAGGATTTTATTATTTCTCGGTCTCCCTTCTTCTTTGCGAAACCCAGCCCGACTCTATTAAACTGTGCACCAGCCATAAATTGTTTATGGAACTGAAGTCTTGACTCAAGCTCTGTAACATATTTATCTTTTGGGAGTGATGAGACTATTTCATCCTGGGATTGTCCCAAGACATGCATTTTGGTAACTCTGAGGTGTTTATAGAGTTCCGATGGCTTCTTTAACTTCATCCCAAAATTGTTTTGATCCCTAAATAGAGTTGAGGGGTCAGCTGAGTGTGCAATTCCGAGCCATAACTTCAATATCTTTTTGACATTTGCATCTAGTTTTGCCAGGAGGCTTTTACCGATGTCATATACAAGGAAAGACCAAGTCAGACGCGACGTAAGATAATTGTCGTATATCCAAACTTTTTTAATATTGTTTAATGGTTGTTGGTCTACCTTATTTAAGTCATTAAGAAAATTTTCGACAGTTATCTCTAAGGATGGTGTACGTCCTTTGTAATCAATCTTTCTACCAAGAAATTTGAAAGGCACTGCTTCAGCAATCGTGGTTACACATTGTCCTCCTATTGAGAGTCCCGGATCATATGAGGTATATTTGGTATTCCGTCTACCCAGACATAAACAGTGGCATTTACTTGGCTTTGCCCTCAGTCCGTCAGTCCATGTACAAAACTCATCCACTTCAATTAATAACTTCTGACATTGTTTTGGATTACGTGTCAGTATTGCAAGGTCGTCTGCAAAGGCTAAGATGGACTCTGTGTATTTGTTGTTTATTTTAAACCGATAGCCCCATTTTTTCTCATGACTTATTAACTTATCTATAAGAATATTTATAATTATATTAAAAGCTATTGGTGACAAGCAGCAGCCTTGGAACAACCCTACATTATAATGCAATGGTTCTGTGTGTTCCTTGTTTGCTGCTATGGTAAATTGTAATTTAGAATAATAAGATGTGATTATGTCGATAACCACAGTAGGAAAGTTATACCACTTCAGGGCGAAAATCATCAGTTCATGCTGTACCGAACCAAATGCGTTTTCAAGGTCTATCCAACAGACCGTTATTTGCCTCTCATGCATTCTGGCATCTTTCAAACTTTCCGCTAATAATGTGTTATGTTCCAGGCAGCCAGAAATACCGGGCAAGAACCCTTTCTGGTGGTTTGGCCTGAAATACCTATTGCTGATCATGAACTTTGTCATTTTTGTTTGTAGTACGCTAAAGAAAATTTTGGAAATTGTATTGGTTAGTGCTATCGGTCTAGTATCTTTTGGGTGAATTACTTCGTCTTTTTTTGGAATGAGGACAAAAATTGCTTTGCCAAATGATGTTGGTATTTGCTTCTTTGACCAGATTTTACAAAATACGTTTAAGAGATGTTTACGAACCGATGGACATTTTTTGTACACTATATAAGGAATACCGTCAGGGCCCGGAGCTGACTTGGATGTTTTCTTTTTAATTTGATGGTCTACTTCCTCTAGGGTAGGTGGACAACTTTCAAAATCGACAAGAGGATAATGAGGTTTTTGGACGTTTGGATCCTCATACCGTCTCCCGCGCTTAGGCACTTGGTATGTGCTTTTAAAGTGGTCGTAAATCTGTTGGTTGGTCAAAAGAAGCTTTCCTTTTTGTTCTTTGAAAATGTTTTTCGAGTATTGAAAAGGGTTTTTATCAAAGTCTACTTCGTGTTTAGCTCTGTTAAAATTATCGCGATTTTTTGTGATTTGCAGCGATATTCCTTGAATTAATTTAAGGATCGATCTTAATGCCCTAGACAGTTGGTGACTTAGATGGTTATCGCCCATGGCCTTGGCTTTTCGAAGTTGTTTTATTAACTCTCTTTTCTTTCTCCGCATTTTCGATTTAAAGGTGTTTTCTTTATCTTTATGCGCATAAAAATTTGGTGGTGGATAGCGCTCACAAAAGTATGTATATACCGTGTCCTGCAAAGTTTCTACTTGGCTGTTCAAGTCTTTCTTAGATCCCGGGTGTTCCAGCAGGATTGCCAAGTTTTCATCATGTACTTTCCAGGTGGAGTTTTTTAAACTAGGAATGCTAAGACGTGTCCTGATGGCAATGGACTCCTGGTGATTTTCACACGATGGCTCACCTTGGGATGTATGAGGGTTAACTCTATCCGCAGTGTTTGTTAAAGTACTGACCGACGACTGTCGTGCTTCAACTTTATCGTGCGTTTTTAAATGTTTGAGATACCAGGCTCGTCTTTTGTAAGTTTTCCCGCACTTAGGGCATCTCAGTTCCGTATTCTCGCCGGGGTCGTCATTTATATCTATCGGTGGACAGATCTTCCGCCCCCCCTCTCGGACTGTCCCAGGGGTATTACACTTTTTTGGACTTTTAGCTTTTGAGTTTCCCGGGTTAGGCTTGCTAGGCCATTGCCCTCGACTGTCTTTCCAGCAGTCAGATGTCTTTCCACCAGTCAGGTGTCTTTCCACCAGTCATCTGTCTTTCCAGCGTCATCCCGTCTCTCCGGGCTGTCATTTTTTATGAGACAAACTTCTTAGCACTCCATGGATTCACCGTGCGGGTGCCGGGTCCATCGTGTGGCAGAGGGAGAAACTCAAAGCAGTTCCCAGGACTTACGACCTGGATGTAGGTTTAAGGAGGCCCCCTTTAAGATGCGCATCAACGCTCACCTTCACTGCTCGAGTTTCCCGCCCTACCTAGCCAAATTTGGTAGGAACCTGTTAGTGCAGCCTTGGATACTCGTTCTAAAATAGAACTTACTGCAGATCTCGACAGGCCAAGGTCTTTCAGAAGGTTATAGAGAGATTTAGCTGGTATACCTCTCGCTCCTACTTCTACCGCGTATAAATTAACCACATAGCCATTTTTGTTAAGTTCAGTTGTTAGATCGTAATATTTATTTAATTTTATTCTATGGTCTTTAGGAATATTAGTTTCCCACGGAACAGTAAGCTCTACTAATATTATGTGTTTAATTTGTCTAGAGAAAAGGAATATGTCCGGTCTGGATGACGAAACACCAACATCCTCTGGGATTTTATAGTGCTTATCATACGTATCCATCAAAATAGTCCAGTCAGGTGCAGTACCTAGGATTGAGAAAGGCTTGCTTTTAGATTTGGTAGTTGAGCCATCCTTTATAAAGTTAATTTCTCGTTTATTTGTAGTCAATCCTTTTTGGGCTCTAGCTACTGAAAGACTTACTGCTTCACGTATGATTTCTAGTACTCTATCATGTCGGCGTGAGTAATAACCCCTATCAAGCAGCACCCTGCAACCTACCAGTAAGTGCCTAGCAGTACCTACTGCCTCACCACACGTATAGCAAGATTTTTCAGATGCTTTCCCCCATCTCACTAGGTTACTTTGGTCTGGGAGGGTCATTTGGAAGGCATTCAGATAGAATTTTAACAGGGCAGGAGACCAATCATATAGCAAGGTGCGCCATTTCAGGGCTAACGGGATGCAGAACTCACCTATAGTTAACCACTCACTTTGCATTTCTAGATTCATTGCATGCACTTTATAGATATCATTTTCATCTTGTTGTATAAAGGATTTTATTATTTCTCGGTCTCCCTTCTTCTTTGCGAAACCCAGCCCGACTCTATTAAACTGTGCACCAGCCATAAATTGTTTATGGAACTGAAGTCTTGACTCAAGCTCTGTAACATATTTATCTTTTGGGAGTGATGAGACTATTTCATCCTGGGATTGTCCCAAGACATGCATTTTGGTAACTCTGAGGTGTTTATAGAGTTCCGATGGCTTCTTTAACTTCATCCCAAAATTGTTTTGATCCCTAAATAGAGTTGAGGGGTCAGCTGAGTGTGCAATTCCGAGCCATAACTTCAATATCTTTTTGACATTTGCATCTAGTTTTGCCAGGAGGCTTTTACCGATGTCATATACAAGGAAAGACCAAGTCAGACGCGACGTAAGATAATTGTCGTATATCCAAACTTTTTTAATATTGTTTAATGGTTGTTGGTCTACCTTATTTAAGTCATTAAGAAAATTTTCGACAGTTATCTCTAAGGATGGTGTACGTCCTTTGTAATCAATCTTTCTACCAAGAAATTTGAAAGGCACTGCTTCAGCAATCGTGGTTACACATTGTCCTCCTATTGAGAGTCCCGGATCATATGAGGTATATTTGGTATTCCGTCTACCCTAAACTAGAAATTACGTAAAATATTGAAGTAAATAATAATATTTGTATCGTCTTTCTATTTCGAACTTCGTTCCATCCGGGTGTCCCTTGACACCTCTCAAGTTTTTTTTTTTTATATTTATTTTATATATTAACTGCCTCGCAGTGGTAGTGAATGCGACTGCTGTGCTTGAGGTCTCAGGTTCGAATCCTGAGTCGGACCAAGTGTTTGTGTTATCTGCAAATATTTGTTTCGGAGTTTGGGTGTTTTCTATGTGTCATATGTATGTATTTACAAAAAATATATACATATATATGTATTTATATCAGTTGTCTAGTACCCATAACACAAGCTCTGCTTAGCTTGGGACTAAATGGCGTTGTGTGTTAGATGTCCAAAAATATTTATTATTATTTATTTATTTATTTTGAAGCGAAACTACCCCCAGTTTTACAATAAAATGGTTCTGGGGTCAAATGTAATTCAATACTCTACGGGGTCTGAACCCACTTTGCCAAGGACTTTGCTATCAATTCAAGATGTGGGCGGTGAGTAAGAGCAATATGACAGCATGATTAGGCTAGTGGTTAAGCGGTCGCCACGCCGTTCTATACTTCGCCAACTGTTGTGGGTTCAAATCCCACATGTGAATTTCACGTATCTTTGTAAAGTCCCCCGCGACACACGAATCATTTCCAGAGCGGGAGCTGCGATTCAAAAAAAAGTGTGTATCACACACGATAAAAGTGAAACTTCAGTAAATCGAAAAAATAATGAGACCGACATTTGCTCTCTCGCTCTGGCTCACTAATTACAGGCGACTTTTTGTATTTGTCTGTAACCTGTCGTTATTTTCGTTGCATCCAGTTTGAAATCACGATTCTAAAGAAGTTTAACTTCCAAAAAAAAGCTCAACGACTGCATTTTCCCTTAGATAATGTTCCTCTCATGTTTATTATTATCTGGAACCCGTCTCGACGAGTTAGAGAAATCGTTATGCCTCGTATTTCTAAACATACAGCGATTCGGAGTCGCTATTATACGCTGAAGGAGTAATCGCTCCTTGTGGAGATAACAACGATAGAAATGCGAATCCGTCGCGTTTCTATCGTTCATAAAGACTTGACAATTCTTGATGTGATGACGCCCAAAATCCAGCTGCAAAGACATCTGGAAACGAGCTTAAAAGAAAAGGTAAGTTTGATTACTGCCTCGGTAGCGTAGTGGTAGCGTATGCGACTGCTAAGCTTGAGGTCTCGGGTTCGATTCCCGGGTCGGACCAAATGTTTGCATGACCTGCAAATTTTGTTTCGGAGTTTGGGTGTTTTCTAAGTATAATATGTATGTATTTACAAGAAAAAAGTATTTTTGTATTTATATCAGTTGTCTTGTCTAGTACCCATAACACAAGCTCTGCTTAGCTTGGGACTAGATAGCGTTGTGTGTTAGATGTCCGAAATATTTATTTACTTATTTATCATTTGTATATCTACAGCAGACTGCACGGTTGGCCGAGTGGTGTCAGCGGTCGCCATGCCGCTTGCTACTTCGCCAAGTGTCGTGGGTTCAAATCCCACGCGGTACCTACAACACTTTGTGTGATCCACGAATTGTTGTGCCGAGTCTGGATGTTCTTTGTGTCCGTTTAATGTATGTTTGTAAAGTCCCCCACGACACAGGATGTTTATTCCTAATGTGGGAGTTGTCTTTTTAAAAGAAAAAGAAAGAATCTACTGCGCGGAGTATTGTGGGTTAAAAATGGTAAAATTCTATACGTGCCAGCACTTTGCGTGATCCACAAACTGTTTTCGGAATCCTAAGTATTTGATTTCGTTAAATATGGATATGTAGGTAGGCGTAAATTGGACAAAACAAACAGCACACGCTCGTAGGTCAAATAAAAAAAGCATGCTTTCTTTGCTTTCTGTTATACCCTTTTTTACGACATCAGTTCTAAATGTGTCTGTGAAAAGAAAGGTAAGATGTTGTCTGGGAAACGTCTCGAACATACGAAGGCGTTTCCCGAAGTAAGGATACGCCCGCCAGAGAACTTGTTGTAAACAATTGCGCAACAACCAATCGACATTCGACGCTACGTCTATCGATTTAAGGTTCGTTATTCTGTGCCTCAAAAATCAACTTTCTCGATCGTTATTCCCGAACAATCTAGAACATTCTCGAACGTTGTTCGCGAATAATCTTTCTTCTTAACAATGTTTTTACACAAATGGTTTCAAAAACAATAACTGCATGTTGTACGTGCTGTTGGAAAAAAAATTGTCCAACGAAAACAGGTGGGGCTGTTTTATGTCCAGTTCCTATATTTGAAAAACGATCCGTTCTAGGTACGAATAGTAGTATATTATACGGGGCGTAAGCTAAAATCGTTCCTATAAAAATAGATTGAGGAACGGTATTTACGACTCGTAGTCGGTTGTAGAAAATTTTTATACGATGACGATTCGTTAAATATAGGAACCGGGCATCAGTGATAGTCGCAAAATAAGCTAAGAATTTGCACACAAATAAAACTATACACTATAGATTACATACGTTTATTTAATGATAATATTTCCACATCTAATTTGCACTATATCTTCCTAAAACTATGAATAAATTACAAACTAAGTTAAAATACATGTAATATTGCGTAAAAGACGTGGGAGAGCTATGCTTCGGCATGAATGGGTCGGCTCGACCGGAGTGATACCACGGCCTCACAGAAAACCGGTGTGAAATAGTGTTTGCGCTGTGTTACACCGAGTGAGTGAGGATACCGGAGGCCCATACCCCAACCCCTTCCCCCATCCCCTTTCCCATCCCCCAAAGGTCGGCAACGCACTTGTGACACCTTTGGTGTTGCGGGTGTCCATGGGCGGTGGTAATCGCTTACCATCAGGTGATACGTCTGCTCGTTTGCCCACTATTCAATAAAAAAAAAAAAAAAAAAAAAAAAAGACAATAGCTTTTTATAGGGTTCCGTAGTTCACGTCTCGGAACCCTTATAGATTCGTCATCTCCGTCCGTCCTCGGCTAAACTGCCAAAGATTAGTGCTAGAAACATTAATCTTTGCATTGTAATGTATATTTACCACATAGACGCAGTGCTAACATATAAGCATGAAAAATTTTTTTGTGGAGTACCTCCCCTTTTCTTTTTTTTTGTGCGGAAATCCCCTCGGATACCACCAACTGGTGGTTATGTCGGATGGGGTACCTCCCCTACATGTAAAATGAAATGGTTGCCTGTAAGAGATTGCCTTCGGGCGATAAGGCCGCCAATTGTACCTTTTGGCTTTAAGTTACCTTTGTTAACTATCTGGTGTACAAAAAAGCGATTATTATTATTATTATCGATCACTTCGCTCATCACAACTGATCAATATCAGTTCAAGCAGCTCGCGCTCATTAATCAGCTCGATTAGCCGGTACTCATTAGTTAACCATCGAACTTTTATTGGTCTGGTCAAACGCTCATTGGTTTGTCCAAATAACCCACTCAATAATCAGAATAAATAGCGCCCGCTGATTGGTCAGTTCAAATAGTAGGTGATCATTGGTCACTTCAAATACCGCGCGCTCATTGGTCACTTCAAATAGCGTGCGGTCATTGGTCATTTCAAATAGCGCACGCTCATTGGTCACTTCAAATAGCGCACGCTTATTCTGCCCACTTTTTTCTCTTTGCACAAAATCACTGCAAGAATATTACATGCCAATGAAATACGACCAGGCTTACCGACTTTCTATTTTGCTAAAAAATTACTTTTTTGCTAAAAGAACTCTTGAAAATTTAAATAAATTTCTTTATAAAATATTTCAGTTTAATATCATGAGAATATTCATATAAGTAAAGCAGTTATATTTAACATAATTTTAACACTAAGGGCATTCATCCAGGGCAATCTGGTTAACTAATTCTTTGCCTAACAATTAGTAACAATGATTAACATAATAATGGCAGTGTTCCCGCCCGTGCCTCGAAGAGCACGTTCAGCCGTCGGTCCCGGTTGCCATGAAACTTGGTAATCGAGTCAGTGCCCTCAAATATACTGACGCTAGTTTCAACCTTCGAATGCAGTTCACCCTCAGGGTTGCGGAGGTCTGATGCAGGTCGCTTCGTGGAAAAACTGATATTCAGGTAAAACAGGTGGAAGTATTAGCCGACCTCAAATAATCTTGGGATAAGGCTAGGAAGAAAAAGATTGTACATTAACTTAATACAGCAATATGGTCCTCCGGTGTCCTCACTCACTCGGTGAAACACAGTGAAAGCGCTATTTCACACCGGTTTTCTGTGAGGCCGTGGTATCACTCCGGTCGAGCCGGCCCATTCATGCCGAAGCGTGGCTCTCCCACGAAAACCATGTGGAAAACATCAAAATTACCTCTCGTAATCAAGGTTGCCTCTAAAAGTAGGAGAGCCACGCTTCGGCGTGCATGGGCTCGACCAGAGTGATACCACGGCCTCACAGAAAACCGATGTGTAACAGCACCTGCGCTGTGTTTCACCGAATGAGTGAGGATACCGGAGGCCCATACCTCAACCAGTCTCCATCCCCCAAAGGCAACTAACTTTTGACACCTCTGGTGTTGCGGGTGTCCGTGGACAGCAGTAATCACTTACCATTAGGCGATACGTCTGCTCGTATGCCCCCTATTACATAAGAAAATATGAATGGGGTCAATTGCGAACTGCACATAGAAGGTTTTGCAAATAATGCGCCCAATCGAAGCTTGTTGGGAATCCTCATTGTAACCTACATCATTAATACTATTTAAATTTCTAATCAATTCTATTTAAATCTAACGATTCCTCTAATTTTACTTTTCTACAATAATTTAACTAAGATATCATATTTTTATCTTCGTTTCAGTTCTAGCGGCGCCACTGTCCTTTTTTCTTCTCTTCTGTTCTTCTGCTGCATATCGCGATGGTTTATATACTCAATGGAGTGAGAACTAGAACTCTTTTAAACATCTTGAAAGTATCATATTCTTTTATATAATTCTTAAATCCAACATATATCCGTTGCTTTTTCTAAACAGATTAACATATTGGCACAAAGTTTATAATAAGTTTTCATAAATTTTTCAAAAAATTTCATAAATTAACTATTCAGTTGTTTTAATGTGAAACATCTGCAGTCAGACAGGTTTTAAGGCGTGGCGACGCGTCGCCACGGTACGTGTCGCCACGCTTTGTGACATGTAATGCATTGACTCTTATTAGATGTTACAGATACAGACGTCTAGCAAGGTTAACTTTGTGTGTTTTGTGTGTGTTAGTATGAGTGGTGTGTGTGTAACGCCGGCACCGCCAGGAGGGGCTCGCGCTATGGAGGTGTCATACTGCCTCCATACTCAGGGGATGCTCCACGACCTGCAGGGGACAAGAAGAAGGTCAAGGTCATATAGTTATCTAAGGCTCATATCATACAAGTGGTGTTTAATTTTCAAATTTGAATCGCATCGATCAGGAAATCTTCTAGAATCTTCTTCTAGATAAATAAAATCTCATCTATTCTTAAATAATACTGATAGACGAAAATGAAAATAAGAATGAATACAATCGAATTTCAAAGCCATCTATTATTTTAAGTAGATTAATATTCGAGGGCGCTCATAGCCCAGTTGCACTCGGTGATTAGAAACAATTACCGAGGGTAAGCAATGTCGGCGTGGTCAGAACCTGGATGGGTGACCGCTGGTGGCATGTTACCATGAGCGTCTCCGTGCAGGTCACGTTAAACAGTCCCGGTTGTTATCATAGTATAACAGTCGTGAAGCTTAGTTGGAGGTTTTTGGGCGGCTTAAAAACATCCAGCGGTAAGATTACGTAGCCACAACGTTGTGTTGCCCGTCCCTAACCCGCAATTGGCCAGCGTGGAGACGTATGGCCTTAACCCTCTCCTGAGAGAAGACCGAGCCCAGCAGTGGGACGTTATGGGTTGTTGATGATGATAAATATTCGATATAAAATTTGTTACGATTTCCAACTTTTATCGTTCCAACCACCTCGAAGTACGTACGGTTCTTATCAACTATAATATTTTCTTATTCTAAAAGCTGTAGAAACTAGAACACAGGAGCAATCAAACAAACACTCCCCTAATTTTCGTTACAAAATCATAAAAGTATGACTAGCAATTTTGAACCTTAACCACCGCATATAAATTTTAAATTACTCTGATTTTCTAGAACTTATAGAAAGTACTCACCTCGACCTCTGCCGCGGCCTCTACCCCTGCCCCTCCCGCGGCCGCGTCACCTTCTTCCATCACCCATCCCTACCATGTCTGAAATCCAACAATTTTTTAAAAAAAATACAACTCCTGCATTAGGAATACATATCCTATGTCGCGGGGGAATTTATAAACATGAAACGAAGACGAAGAACCTCCAAACTCTGAATAACAATTTGTGGATCACAAAAAGTGTTGTCCTGTGTAAGATTTGAACCTTAAACCACTAGACCAATTATGCAGTCGAATATAATATAATGATATTCGACAAAAAATAACAATAACCGTTTTATATACACTTAACGCCATCTATCGAAATGTAAGTCAACTATTACAATTTACTGAACTGTGGCGACTTCCACATATAACACAACAATAACCTACTACAGCGCCATCTACCGAAGATACACTGAACTACGAAGTAATGCACTACACGGAGTAACTACAAATCCTGAATCGCGCAATAAATAGTTTTCGCACCGATTATCGTACATACAACATCCCAACATCAACTGTTGGGCAGTAGCCCGCCAGGAATGATTACCTCGCCTGGTCGGAGGATCCTCCCTTTGTGTTGGAGGGACATTACACTCGTTCCCCCACAGAACCTACATCTCACTATAATTTACTAACCAGAAGAAAAAGCCCGATATTCAGTCTCCTGCTAAATTGGAAAGAAAAACCCACGTATTTCCCACGCACTTGACATCGGCAAATTGACGACAAGTATTGCCATTTAAAAAAAAATCTCTGCCAATTAATTACTGGACATAAGTATCTCCTTTAAATGGAGGTTTGATGAGTACCTTGATACCCCACTCATCAGCGTGATGAGTTGGGTATCAAGATTCGAGTCAAGCTTTCCTTCTCTTTGCAGTAATATTTGACTCCCTCGGTGGCGGTGGGAGACTCATAGAAAACCGGTGTGAAACAGCGCTTGCGCTGTGTTTTAGCGAGTGAGTGACGATACCGGGGGTCCATACCCCCAAACGGTCCATACCCCAAAACACCTATGGACAACGGTTGTAGTTGTCCATAGGCGGCTGTAATCGCTTACCATCAGGCGATACGTAAATTCGTTTGCCCCTTATTAAAAACTAGCTGAACCTCGCGGTGTTACCTGCAGTTATTAGTTTACATATTTTTTTCTTACAATTAAAATAGCCTATATTAATCAGTGATAATGTAGCATTTAAATGGCGAAAGAATTTTTAAAATCCGTCCAGTACTTTTTGAGCCAATTCGTTACAAACATACTTACATACAAACTTTTCCTCTTTATAATATTAGTATAGAAAAAACCACAAACTTTAAACAATTATTGTCGATAACATATTGGCGATAATGAGTGGCGCGGCATTATCAGATTAATATGAAGTAATGATTAATGACTCAGTTCGCACCTATATTAGTAGCGGTCTTCTCCAAATAAGCCAGGGGTCCTTGAAGGGTGGTGGCAGCGTATGCTCCTCTGCCACCCGCCAGGAACATACCCTGGGCGAGGCTGTTCTGCATCTGCTAGTTGTATTAAAAAAACCTTTTACTAAGCTGAAAAAAAAACTAAATTGTTATAATAATTTCATAATATTTTGTTATAATAAATTATTTAACACAGTCCCCAAATCGCAATCGGCCAGCGTGGGGATGTATGCCTTAATCCTCTCCTGAGAGGAGACCCGAGCCCAGCAGTGGGACATTATAAAAGAAAGAAAAAACGTTTATTCTGATCAACACAGGACAGTTTTATACCGTGGGAGAGCTATACTTCGGCATAAATGGGTCGGCTCGACCGGAGTGATACCACGGCCTCACAGAAAACCGGTGTGAAATAGCGTTTGCGCTGTTTCACCGAGTGAGTGAGGATACCGGAGGAGTATAGTAGTATTTCCATGTTTGTTATTTAAATTCAGAAATAAAAATTAATCAACCATGACAGTTGCATTTTGTTATGTATTCTTTAGACTGATATAACTATTGTAAAACAATTATTAAATGGTAAATGTATTTTCCACAATACATAAGAGAAAACCGCATTGAAATCGGTTAAACCACTTCTGAGATTAGCGGCACAAACATACCGATAACGTACAAAAATTATAAAATACTAGCTGTTGCCCGCGGCTCCGCCCGCGTTTATGTTGACTGATGCAAGAATTAGATAAAAACAATCCTTGATGCGGATTATATATCATTCTAAAATTTCAGCTCGATCGGTGCAGAACTTTTTGAGTTTTTGAAGCGTACACAAACCAACATAACATTTTTATATACTTATATAGATTTTGTATTGAGTTCTGTTCCTTTAACAAAGATCAGCTTCTTTAGTTTTTAATCAATATCTTTAATTTACAGAGATCAATTTATTACAATTTTATTACATGTAGAGATCATTTTTAAATAAAGCATGTCGCCTATTGCCTTAAACCTCATTAACGTAGATAAATTATCTTTACAAATAAATTAAATTGGAGTGTCTGTTTGTAATATTAAAATAACCGCTTTCTACTACGTGCATATGAATGTATATACGGTACACATACCAAAATATATACTTTTAAAATTTTTGTCTGGCCGTCTGTTTGTTACGGCTAATCTCAGGAACCACTGGTCCGATTTGAAAAATTATTTCGGTGTTGGATAGTCCATTTATTGAGGAAGGCTATAGGCTATATATCATCACGCTACTACTAATAGGAGCGGAGCACCAATGAATAATGTTTCAAAAACGGGGGAAAATATTCACGCTACGAGCAATATAAGACGCAAACGAGGTTGCGTGGGTCAGCTAGTAAACAATAAAAAAAATGTGTGCGATTCACACGATAGAAGTGAAACTTCAGTAAAATGACAAAAGAATGAGACGAATATATATAACAAGGGTAGGATAATTACAAAGTTTATTTGTTTAAAAATCAAAGTATTTTGATTAATTTATACATACACACCGACATTTGCTCTCTCGCTCTGGCTCACTAATTACAGTCGACTTTTTGTATTTGTGTCTCTTACCTGTCGTTTTTTCCGTTGCATTCGATTTGAAATCACAACGAACAAAGAAGTTTCACTTCAATAAAATTTGACAAGCATAAGATCAATCTAGCATAAAATAAATATATAAAAACACATGCATAAAAAAAAACATACCTTAAGTGTTGTCATGTGAAAAATTAAATCTAAAGCGGTGAGGGTAAAAAAATAAATAAAACAAAAAATAAAAAGATTAAATTTAATTAAATTAAACATAAGTGTTAACTAAATATTAATAAGAAATCACATCACAAAATAATAATTTTTAACAGCAGATCTAAAGATATTTGTTTATGGTATATTATAAATGGTTTCTATGCGACTAAGATAGCATAAAGATATTTTGAAAACAATATTTTTACTTTAAAAAGTTACTAAATTAAATTATTCATAACCCTTTCAAATCTAAATTATTTCTTGTCTTGTGAAGAGGGAATTAAAATATTTCAGGAAGATCAAAAATAACACAAAAATATGTAATATTAATTATGTGGACAATTGAGTAGAACTGTTTTAAATTACACTACCGTGGGAGAGCTATGCTTCGGCATGAATGGGTCGGCTCGACCGGAGTGATACCACGGCCTCACAGAAAACCGGTGTGAAATAGCGTTTGCGCTGTGTTTCACCGAGGGAGTGAGGATACCGGAGGCCCATATCCCAACCCCTCCCCCCATCCCCTTTCCCATCCCCCAAAGGTCGGCAACGCACTTGTGACGCCTTTGGTGTTGCGGGTGTCCATGGGCGGCGGTAATCGCTTACCATCAGGTGATACGTCTGCTCGTTTGCCCACTATTCAATAAAAAAAAAAACACTATTAATTTCAAACTGCGATATATTTTAGATTTTTGTGTCTTCAATTTCGTATGAAAGGGGTAAAATGTGTTTTATTCGACACTGATTAGATTGTAACAAATAAATTCGCTATATTTTAGCTTCAATAACTGTCTGACAGTCTGTCTTCAAACTTTTTTTTTATTTAAAGCTCTGCCAAAATGACTCTACTCTGCACACACTATCACTGTAAATGCAGCATGGTGACCAACACTACGGCCTAGTGAGATTTCTCTACCCACAAAACATATATATTATGTAAATACCTATATATTTAATATACATCACTTATTTAATAAGATTTTCTCTCAAAAGCTTTAAAACTATGCTACTACCGCCTGGGTACATTAGCGGGGTAGGCGGGCGGGTGCGGGGGGCGGGGTACCTGTTGCTGTTGCAGCGCGGCTTGTTGCTGTAGGGCGGCTTGTTGCGCTGCTGCTGCAGCTGCCATTTGTTGCGCCTGGTTTGTAAAAACAATTATTTCAATATATAATTGCACATACAAGTGTAAAAATGTATATATAATCGATATATATCTAAAAAAATCAGTTTTTAAAAGATCTAAGCAGTTGTTTTTAGAATATTTAACCATTTTATACAAGATTTCAGTGGTATGGTCGATAATCTGAACCATAAATGACTGCCTCGGTGGCGTAGTGGTAGCGTATGCGACTGCTAAGCTTGAGGTCTCGGGTTCGATTCCCGGGTCGGACCAAATGTTTGTATGATCTGCAAATATTTGTTTCGGAGTTTGGGTGTTTTCTATGTATAATATGTATCATGTATTTACAAAAAAAGTATAAAAGTAATTATATCAGTTGTCTAGCACCCATAACACAAGCTCTGCTTAGCTTGGGACTAGATGGCGTTGTGTGTTAGATGTCCGAAATATTTATTACATAGATTTATATCTTCATTTCTTATATGTCAGTTTGCTTGTCACGATTGTATCAAATACTTATTCGATTATCAGGTGTCTTAAAATAAAAATGAGTACAAGATAACACTAAGTAATAGTAATATTTCGGACATCTGACATACAGCGCCATCTAGTCCCAAAATAATCAGAGCTTGTGTTATGGCTACTAGACAACTGATATACAAACATAGAAATCACTGAAATTCCGAAATAAATAGCAGATCATACAAACATTTAGTCCGACCCATAAACCGTGGAGGAGCCACGCTTCGGCATGAATGGGCCGGCTCGACCGAAGTGATACCACGGCCTCACAGAAAACCGGTGTGAAATAGCGCTTGCGCTGTGTTCCACCGAGTGTGTGAGGATTCCGGAGGCCCAAAACTCCAACCCCTCCCCCCATTCCCTCACCCCATCCCACAAATTTCGGCAATGCACATGTGGCGCCTTTGGTGTTGCGGGTGTCCATTGGCGGCGGTAATCGCTTTCCATCAGGTGATACGTCTGCTCGTTTGTCCATTATTCAATAAAAAAAAACCCAGGAATCGAACCCGAGACCTCAAGAGACCATTGAGAGAGAGAACTCCAGTTATTAGTTAAATCTGAACACAATCTATCTTGTTTCTATAAAGGTAACATGTTACGTACCTGTACACTCTGTTGCACCACGTGTTGCTGTTGTGTTGCTGTAACTTGTTGCACAGCCTGTTGCTGTTGAGTATTCTGTTGTTGCTGCTGGCATTTATTGTACACTGTGTGACCCTGGAACATACGAGACTCGTGTAATTATGGCAGATAATCTACACAAATAAATAAAATTGGAGTGTCTGTTTGTAATATTAAAATTTACCGTTTTTTACTAAATACACTGTACATATGCCAAAATATTTTTTTTTCAATTTTTGTCTGTCTGTTTGTATCTCTGGAACGGCTGGACCGATTTTAACTGGACTTTCACTGTTAGGTAGCTGATGATATGAGTAACTTAGGCTTATTAAGACTAGCTTCGCCCCCCAGCCTTACCCGTGGTACAACAATAACCGCGAGTAACACCGTGACGTTCGGCTAGTAGAAAATAAAATTATAGATTTTAAAATTAATTATTACACTATCGAAAGAAGTACTTCTTATATCCTACATCGCACAATAAATAAATAAATAAAATAAATATTTTTTCGGACAATTTAACACACAACGCCGTCTAGTCCCAAGCTAAGCAGAGCTTGTGTTATGGGTACTAGACAACTGATATAAATACTTATATACTTTTTTTTTTTGTAAATACATACATATTATACATAGAAAACACCCAAACTTCGAAACAAATATTTGCAGATCATACAAACATTTGGACCGACCCGGGAATCGAACCCGAGACCTCAAGCACAGCAGTCGCTTACGCTACCACTCGCGCCACCGAGGCAGTCAATGAAAGTTCTATATTTAGTTTAGTTTAGAATAAGTGTAATAATAAAAATACAGCGCATTTTTAGCCACAAACAACAATTTTAAAGCAAATGATTATCGACTCCTTCTGATACTACATCACAATGATACTGTCTCATCAAATGAGTTATCCCACGCTGAAAGATTTTTGAACATGAAATAGCAGTTTCTGAGATCATCACGTTCAACCAAACGAACTTTTCAGCTTAACCGTGAAAGAGTCACGGTTCGGCATGAATGGGCCGGCTCGACCGGAGTAATACCACGGCCTCACAGAAAATCGGTATGAAATAGCGCTTGTTTCACCGAATGAGTGACCAACCCCCAAAGTTTGGCAACGCATTTGTGACGCCTCTGGTGTTAAAGGTGTCCATGGGCGGTGGTAATCGCTTACCATGAGGTGATACGTCGGCTCGTTTGCCCACAAAACATACAGGCAGAGTTCCTTTCATATTTACTATATTTATATGGTTTAATGTATGAATGCTGTGCCATTACTTTGCTAACCTGCAGGTCGGCCAGCAAACCCTGCCATTGGATGATCTTGTCGTAGTGCCTCCGCAGCAGTTCCTCCTTCCTCTGGAGTTCACACTTCAGCTCGTTGTTGTCTTCTTTCACTAGGAGTTCTGGACGCATCGCTGATAGGAGGAACCTGAGGACAGAGCAAATTTATTTGCCAGGTCTGTGTGCTAGACTGAGGTCGAATGTTTATTTTCAGACATCTAACACACAACGCCATCTAGTCCCAAACTAAGCAGAGCTTGTGTTATGGTTACTAGACAACTGATATAAGTACATTACCTATATACTTTCTTTTTGTAAATACATACATATTATACATAGAAAACACCAAAACTCAGAAACAAATAATTTGCAGATCATGTATACATACATCTGTGGGAAAGGTATCATGTCCCACCAACACAAAGGGAGGATCCTCCGACCAGGCGAGGTGATCATGCCTGGCGGGCCACTGCCCAACAGTTGATGTTGGGATGTTGTATATATGCTAATCGGCGCGAGAACAATTTATTGCGCGATTCAGGATTTGTAGTTACTCCGCGTAGTGCGTTACTTCGTAATTCAGTATCGTCGGTAGATGGCGCTGTAGTAGGCTATTGTTGTGTTATATGTGGAAGTCGCCACAATAAAAACATTTGGTCCGATCCGGGAATTGACCCGAGACCTCAAGCAGAGAAGTCGCATATGCTACCACTACACCACCGAGGCAGTCCGAAGGTATAATTCTTTTGCATAGAAGCTAAAGTATTTGATCTGTTTATTTTAATACAATCATTAATCAATAAGCATCTACTTTCCGTTTTCTCTGCATCGCCAAATGGTTGTCTGGTAGAGAATGCCTTAGGCATTAAGTCCGCCAATGCACCATCAAGTGCATAATGTACTAAATAAATAAATAAATAAAAGTATGCGTAATTCTAACTTCCATTTATTTATTACTAGCTGACCCACGCAACCTCGTTTGCGTCTTATATTGCTCGTAGCGTGAAAATTTATCCCCGTTTTGGAAACATTCTTCATTGGTGCTCCGCTCCTATTAGTATTAGCCTTCCTCGATAAATGGACTATCCAACACTGAAAGAATTTTTCAAATCGGACCAGTGTTTCCTGAGATTAGCGCGTTCAAACAATCTCTTCAGCTTTATTATTATTAGTATAGATATTAAGTTTTTCAGTAAATCTTCTTGCAGCTAGGGTCCTGTTAACTAACCTCTTTTGTAGAAAGAAAGCCTCCATCTGCCGCGCTAAATCGATGAATCTCTCCACTTCTACTTTCACTTCCTCCTTCTCCACGCACGGGGACGCCTCCTGCTTCGTCAGCACGTTCAAACATGCCTAGAATATCCAAAAATACATTAATATATACCTAGGGCCAAAATATGTTAGAGGGGCGTCCTAGCCGCGAAACTGCGGTCGAGCCGCAACATATATCGGTTAGGCCAACAGGCAGGGGGAAGCCCAAACTTCCTCCAGGATAGAGTCAAACAACTGCGGTCGAGCCGCAACATATAACGGTTGGGCCAACAGGCAGGGGGAAGCCCAGACTTCCTCCAAGATAGAGTCAAACAACTGCGGTCAAGCCGCAACATATAACGGTTGGGCCAACAGGCAGGGGGAAGCCCAGACTTCCTCCAGGATAGAGTCAAACAGACGCGGTGTCGTTCCTGGGAATAATAATAATAATAATAAAAGCACCAGGTCCTGACGGACTGCACAACTTTTGGCTTAAGTGGTTCCGAAGCTCACATGCGTGCTTAGCATCTCAATTCCAAACAGCATTGGATTCGGGTTCATTACCACAATTTTTGACCACTGGCATAACCCACTTACTCTACAAATCTGGTGATGCCATGGATCCCAAAAATTTTAGACCAATAACATGTTTACCAACTTTGTACAAACTTCTGACATCTATTCTGAGACTCAAAATTACAACACATATTAATCACAATTCGATACTTTCTATTTCTCAGAATGGATGTAGAAGTGGGACCCGTGGCACTAAAGAGCTCCTTATCATAGATATGACCATTAGCCAGCAGGTGCGTCGTAATCGTAAGAGCCTGGCGACATGCTGGATAGATTACAAGAAGGCTTTTGACTCCGTTCCTCATACATGGCTTTTGAAGGTGCTTGAGTTGTATAAAATTGATACAACTCTGTGCACTTTCTTGAAGGTGTGCATGGGGCAATGGAGAACAGCACTTCGCTATCCTGGGTGTCGGCAGTCTGCGATGAACGACGTACTTATAAAGATCGAGCGAGGCATCTTTCAAGGTGACAGTCTGAGCCCCTTGTGGTTTTGTCTAGCTTTGAACCCTCTGAGCACTCTATTAGAGGGTTCAGGGTTAGGCTACAGGTTGCAGAAAGATGATCGAGTTATATCTCACCTCTTTTACATGGATGATTTGAAACTACTTGCCCCCACTAAATTACAATTGACAGCATTACTAAAGGTTACGGAAAACTTTAGTAATTCTATCAAAATGGAATTTGGTGTAGACAAGTGTGCAGTTATGTATGTAAAAAAAGGTGAGATTGTGGAATCTGAAGGTATAGAGCTTTCAGATTCCACAAAACTCAGATCTCTGTCTGCAACCGAAACTTACAAATATCTAGGTTTTTCACAGTCCTTAGGAATGCCAGAATCTGACATGAAACAAACGTTGCGGGAACGCTTCTTTAGCCGCCTGAAAAAAGTACTTAAAAGTCTTTTGTCAGGCGGTAACAGGGTACGAGCCTGCAATGGTTGGGTTATGCCGGTTCTGATGTATTCCTTTGGTGTACTTAGATGGACTCAGACTGAATTAGATGCCATTGATAGGAGAGTCCGTACATTGTTGACTGCATTCCGAATGCACCACCCACGTTCATCGGTTATGAGATTGTATATCCCGCGAAGGTTAGGGGGTCGTGGATTACTAAATATCAAGACCCTGCACAATCGCGAGGTATACAATCTTAGAGAATATTTTCTACAAACTGATGTGGGAGTGCATCGTAGTGTAGTCACAGTGGATACCGGACTAACTCCGCTCGCTCTGGCTAAAGAGAATTGGCGCAAGCCTGTAGTACTTAGTACTAATGATCGCAGGGAGGTATGGAAGGGCAAGGAACTCCATGGTCGGTTTTATCGGGCCCTTCATGGACCCGATATAGATTTTAAAACATCTACGTCCTGGCTACGGTATGGTGATCTCTTCGGAGAAACCGAAGGTTTTGTTTGTGCGATTATGGATGAAGTTATCATGACGAATAACTATCGGAAGTATATCCTGAAGGATGGTACGGTCGACATCTGTCGGGCATGTCACCGTCCTGGAGAATCTATCAGGCATATTATTTCTGGTTGTTCTCGTCTTGCTAACGGCGAGTATTTGCACAGGCACAACCAAGTAGCTAGGATCGTACATCAGCAACTTGCCCTTAAATACCATCTTGTGAACTCAGAGGTGCCATACTACAGGTATGTGCCCGACCCAGTTCTCGAGAATGGTCGTGCTACATTATATTGGGATCGATCTATTATTACAGACAGGACTATTGTTGCCAATAAGCCTGATATTGTGGTGATAGATCGATTAGAG